>OY728121.1:1274132097-1275382097 GCA_963277665.1 Viscum album | reverse complement strand
ATTCACAAATATTAATAAATATGAAAATGTATTATTCTTTATTTACCTGGGATGTTACATCCTTCCCCCCTTTTGGGAATTGCATCCTCGCAATTTTATTCACTTATCAAATAAATGAGGGTATTTATCCCTCATAGCATTTTCAGATTCACACATTGCCTCTTCAACCATATGATTTTTCCACAAAACCTTCACCTGATGAATTACCTTATTCCGTAACACTTGATCTCTACAGTCAAGAATCTGAACTGGTTGTTCCTCATAATAGATATTCTCTTCCAACTGAACTACGTCTGGGATCAAAACATGAGATGGATCTGGCATATACTTTCTCAACATTAAAACATGAAAAACATTGTGTACCTCGGACAAACTTGGAGGTAATGCCACTTTGTATGCAACTGATCCAACTTTCTCCAGGATTTCATAAGTTTCAATGAACCTTGGAATCAGCTTTCCTTTCTTTACAAAACACATCACACTTTTCCATGGAGAAACTTTGAGAAAAACATGATCACCTACCTCAAAAGAAAGATCCTTCCTCCGGTTATCCGCATAAATTTTCTGCCGACTCTGAGCTATTCTCATTTTCTTCTGAATCAACTAAACTTTTTCTACCATATCTTCTACAAATTCCGGTCTCATCAGTTTCCTTTCCCCTACTTCATTACAAAAAGTTGGAGTTTGACACCGTTTACCATATAATGCCTCAAACAGATCCATCTGTATACTAGAATGAAAACTATTATTATAAGAAAATTCAACCAAAGAAAGATGTTGGTCCCAAATTCCCTGGTAATCCATCATGAAAGCACATAACATATCCTCCAAGGTATGAATTGTTTGTTATGGCTTCCCATCTGATTACGGATGAAAAGCTGTACTAAAATTTAATTTAGTACCCAACGACTTCTGAAGGCCTTTCCAAAAGTTAGAAGTAAACCCGAGATCACGATCAGATACAATGGATAGAGTAACTCTATGTAACTTGACTATCTCTTTAACATACAACCAAGAAAGTTGATCTAGAGAGAATTTTTCTTAAATAGGAAGGAAATGAGTAGATTTAGTCAATCGATCAACAATAACTCAGATTGCATTATTACCTCGGGATGTCTTTGGTAATCCCACAATGAATTCCATGGATATATTTTCCCATTTCCACTCTGGCACCGGTAAAGACTAAAGAATCCCTTTCGATAAATGCTACTCTGATTTAACCTGTTAACAATTCAAACACTTCATAGTAAAATCAGCAATATATCTTTTCATTCCATCCCACCAGTAATACTCCCGTAGATCTCTATACATCTTAGTACTGCTAGGATGAACTGAAAATGGTGAACTATGAGCCTCACATAACAACTCATTCTTCAACTGTGAATCACAAGGCACACATAATCTCTTCCCAAACCTCAAAACACAATCATTATCAATGTTAAATTTAGGAAACTTACTCTTCTGAACCTGCTCTACCTTTTTCTACAACTCACTGTCTTTCTTCTGCGCTTGCTTAATTCTGTCTGATAGAGATGATCTCACTGACACCTGAAACAAAATAGAAGAACTTCCTGCACCAAAAACTTCTATGACAAATTTCATCAAATCAAAAACCAAAGTATCTCGTTCCAAACATAGCATGGTTAATAAAGCATTACTTTTTCAACTCAAAGCATCATCCACTTTATTTGATTTTCCCGGATGGTAATGAATTATAAAATCGTAATCCTTGATTTTATACTTTAAATTTTTTTGATCAGTATATATTTCACACTTTACTCCATACAAATGATGCCTTCAAAATTTTAAAGCAAAAACAACAACAGTTAATTCCAAATCATGTGTAGGGTAATTTAACTCATGAGTTTTCAACTGACGTAAATCATAAGCAATTACCTGATCATTATGGATAAGGACACAACCAAGTCCTTTCAACGAAGCATCACTGTAGATAACAAACTCACCATTTCTGGAAGGCAGTGCCAAAACTTGAGCATTCACCAATCTTCTTTTCAATTCCTGAAAACAACCATCACAATATTTTGTCCAAATGAACTTAACACCTTTTCGAGTTAACTTATTAATTGGACTAGATAACCGTGAAAAATTTTCAACAAACCTCCGGTAATAACCTGCCAAACCAAGAAAACTACGGATCTTGGTTATATTTGTGGGTCTTGGCCATTCTTCAACAACTTTTGTTTTAGCAGGATCAACGATTATGCCATTTTTTGAAACAATGTGACCAAGGAAATAAATTTGTTGTATCTAAAACTCACACTTGATGAATTTTCCATACACTTTATTTTCTTTTAAGGTTTGTAAGATAATCCTTAAATGACTTTCATGTTCCTCTTTAATTTTAGAATAAACCAAAATATCATCAATGAACACAACCACAAACTTATACAAGAACTCATGGAAAATTCTATTCATTAGATCCATGAATACAGTAGGTGAATTGGTTAAACCAAAAGGCATAAGTACAAATTCATAATGGCCATATATAGTACGAAACACGGTCTTCAGAACGTCTACTTCTTTTACTTTCAACTAATGGTACCCTGACCTCAAGTCAATCTTAGAAAAATACTAAGCTCCCTGGATCTGACCAATAAAATCATCGATATGAGGCAAATGATACTTGTTCTTAACAGTGATGTTATTCAATGCTCTATAATCAATAAAAAGTCTCATTGAGCCATCTTTATTTTTAACAAACAAGATAGTAACACTCCATGGTGATGTGCTAGGTCGAATGAAACCTTTATCTAATAACTTCTGAAATTTCTTCTTTAACTCTAAAAGTTCAACTTGAGACATTAGATAAGGGGGTTTTGAAATTGGCTTAGAATCAGGAACTAAGTCAACAGTAAATTCAACTTTCCGATCAGGTATAATACCAGGAAACTCATCATGAAAAACATCAAGATACTCATTTACCACTAGTACATCATTAATCTGAACAGTTCCTTTGTTTTCAACAATATGTGCATGGTAAAATTCATTTCCATCTTTTACTAGTTTCTCATCTTCTTGATATGTTATCAAAATTAAGGGTTAATTATTGTACACAAACTGAAAATATTTCTAAAAAGAAACATCTTTATCTATGAATTCAATATTATCATGATAAATAGAAATCCAATCCATTCCCAAAATAACATCAAACTCTACTAGAGGAAAAAAAATAAGGTTTGCAGGTAGATTCTTTCCACACACAAGGACAGAAATGTTCTTATGATTTCTTTTTGTCTCAATATTTCCTCTGGGTGTTTTTACCATAAGTTCAAGATTCATATCTTGAGATAGAATTCCCAATTTACTAGAAAACTTATCAAAAATGAAAGAATGTTTAGACCCTGAATCAAACAACACTTTGGAATAATCTGAACAAACAAAAAGTGTACCTGATACTACTTTATTTGACGGACTAACATCTGCTGAAGTTGTTGCAAAGGATTTCACCACCAATTTCTACTTATAGTCTGGCTGTTTTATCTCAGTTGATTTATTCACTGGACACTCATTTGCATAATGACCCATTTTGTTACACTTAAAACATCTAACCGCTGGCTTTTTATTGCCTTCTTGATCATCTTACTTACAGTTACGAGCAATATAACTAGACTTACCAAACCGAAAGCACTTTCCAGACTTGGATAAAAATTCTCCATGATGCATTTTACTGCACTTCTTACAGGATGGATATTTTATTTTCTTACCTCCAGTATTATTTGATGAATTCTTTCCCATTTCTTGCCAACTGTACCTCTTATTCTGCTATTTGTCAAAGAACACCTGATCATCAGCAAAATCCATTTCCACCATCTCCGCACATCGAATAAGTTTTTCATAACTTTTGAACTTGCGAGAATCTAAATACCTTCGATACTTTGGCTTTAACCCTAAGTAAAAACGGTTGATTTTACTATCAAGATCTCGTATGAAATTTAGAGCATACCTTTCCAGTCAAGTGAACTTTGATTCATAAGCAGCCACTAAGTCATCCTCCTACCTCAATTCTAGTAATTGTTTTTCCATCCTAAGATGAACCACCTTAGGAAAATATTTCTCAAGAAACATACCTTTGAATTCATCCCAGTCAAGATCATCAATCTCCTCACTATCCCTGATATTTTTCACCATTGACCACCACTGATCAGATTCACCTTCAAAACGGTAAACAATGAGACTAACCTTTTGATGTTCTAAATACCCAATGACATCAAAAATCTTCTCCAATGCTTTAATCCACCCTTCAGCTAGCATAGGGTCAGATGATCCTCTGAATGATCGGGGATGTTGCTTCATAAAATGCTCCACTACTAAAATTTTCTTCTGTGGTTGATCTGGCTGATCTCGTGTATGAATACCACTGCCATTTATATCCTGAGTCAACTGTGTCATCACTGCAACAAACTTTTCAGTTTTGATTCTGAACATCTCAGGTTGCTGTTTTGGAAGGTTGTTTTCCTCCTGATGTCGTCCTAACATAGCTGCCCTGTTTCCTCTGCGGAAAACCATTATGAACACAGAAATATATTAGGCGAAGCAACATGGTAATCTTTAAATTCTATATCATTCCAATCATACCATAAATTAATTTATGGACATGAATTTAACAATATTCTAACTCCTAAAGTTGTCTAAACTGACCTTTGATACCAACTACAAGGACCTAACCTTAAAACATTACTTAATCATGAATTAAATGAATAATTAACATTGAGGATCTTTTCAGGTTTAGAGTTTTAGAGAATTAGGCCATAACTATTACATCTCAAAAGTTACAAAGTAGACACTTCTACTCAGTTTCAATTTTTTTCATAAAATAAAAACTCTTGAAAAAAAGGGTCATGTCCAGTTCCATGTTTTAGACAGCATGACTTTGCTTGATCCCATCCTTGACCCTATTCCACTTTATGTCCTATGAAAAACATTTCAAAAACCTGGGATGAGCTTAAAAAGATCAGTAAGAAATACACAAAGAAGGAAACTGTTAGTTTTTCAAAACAAAAAGTAAACCATGAATACCTAATCATAAGTAATACATTTCACCTATATGAAGTAGTAAATACTCTTCACTGAATAAAATATCATTTCTTACCCTTTTTAACCAAAATATCACCATAAAACCCATATAAAGAACACATAACATATAAAGGTAACTTGGAACATAAACATACTTAAATGGAATAACTATACGGTAGACTTCCAAACATGTCACTAAATAAAATATCCATATGACCGACTTCTATAACCAATGAATTGGAGGTTATAACGTAACCACCCATACTAGTTTATCACGACACCACCCTTCATTTGGTTTATCATGTAACCACCCATCAAATGTCCAAGTACCATTATAAAATCATAACACATACAACAAATATAAAGGAAAGAAAACATTTCCACATTTCAATCACAATATATCACTTAAATATATTGACATAAAAAATCCATTATCAAAACCATTTTCAATACCAAAATACATAATAGAGTATATGGTATTTATTTTTCCTTTTAAAAACATTACGGCTAGTTAAGGAGGCCAAAGATCAAGTAATACTCGACGCGGTGGAAAGGTCGTTGTCAATGCGTACGTTAAAAGAAACATTAATTTTTGTCATTTAGTAAAATGATTTGTAGAAAAATATTCCCTTTGAATGAAATGAAAAGTCAAAGGTCTTTATACAATGTATAAAATAAAGTCTTGTATTAAAACAAAATATGCCTCAGTGAAAGAAGATTGAGACGAAGTCCCTTACATCGTGTCTGACTTGACTCGATCGTTCTTTAATCTCTTGAATAATAAAATAAAGTTAATTTATACTTGTTTAAGAATCTTTTTCAATACCATTATCCCTTTTATACCACTTATTACCATGTTATGAATATTATGTAATCATTTAAGTTAATAACGGTCATTTTGTCGATATTTGGTACTTGAGTCAAAAATAAACTTCTTATAATTACAAGTTGTTCATGTGAAAAAATATAAATTATATCCAGAATGATATTCATGATGTAGATAACATATATATCATATATATCCAGTATAATATATATTTATAATAGTACATAAAATTTGAAGGTAAGAAATGAAATGCACCGTTCATGGAGACGGTAAACCGTACGTACGCATGAATTCTACTTTCATTTCTATTTCAAATTTAATAGAATGAAAATATTATGATATAGTGGTACATTATAATTCAAGTATAATATCATATATAATATTATTAACTCCATCCTTTATACGTCCCACATATGGCATTAACGATTCAAATCACTTTGAGGGGGTGGTAGTCCACACTTCCTAAAATGAAATTATCGCGTTTACCCATTATGGAAACCATAAAGGTATTACATAAATGAGAAATAAAGAAGCATAAGTAAAACATAAACATAATATATATCATATATTAATACAGGTACATCTTAATGGCCACCATGATAGGCGGCATGAGATAATTGAACAATCATCGTTTCCTGAGGCAGTAGTTCGCCGTCCACAGAAACAGTATGTTCTTCACCCATTAGATGGAGGTGTGTGTAAGTGTAGCTCAAATAATTATCATAAAAACATACTAGTATATTGAAGAAACTGGTTTTGTTACAAAATAAAGGAATAAAAAGAGTTTAGGGGGTTGGAGATGCAAAATAAAATAAAAGAACATAAGAGAAGACATTATCTTTAAATCGGGTAACTCCCCTTGGTTTGAACCAAAAGGGTTTCTTGAAGTGATTTATGCCTAATTTAAGGCTTTTATGATGAATATAGGGATATTGGGAGATTATTTGGGTAGATTTTGGATGAGACAATGTTTTTGAGAAGTTTGAGAAATGGTTAGGAAGTTGGGTCTTTTTATAAGAGAGAGGAGGGACTCTTTTGGAAAGCTTGAAAATATTATTTTATTATATAATGATTTTCGGTTTCTAATGGTCCAAAAATCATTAAAGTATAAGATAAGGTGTAAAATGTTCTAAATAAAATCATCCAATAATAATTGGACAAGTGTTGGATATTTTTTTAAACTTTATCTTCTTATTTATTTAAATTATTCAATAATGACGTAAACACCACATCATTATTGTGTCATAAATAATTTTATTTATTTGATGTCTAAAAATTATAAAAAAATTACCATGTTTTAATAAATATTTTTATATTTATAATTAATATTTATAGTCAAATATACCAATTATATAAACCCATGTAAAAATTGTTTTAGTAAAACAATACATGTTTGTGACATTTTTATTTTTACTTTAAATAAAAGGTATTAATGCCATTATCTTACCCAAGTGGCTCCATGGGGTCCCAAAAATTTACCCATGGATTGTCTTGGTTTTAAATGAAACATAAAATAAGGGTAGGACAAGTGTAAAGGTAATTTAATATTATTATAACATTATATTTACCATAAATTACACTAATTACCTTTAATCGCGAAAAACTTAAAAGTTACTATTCAATAAAAATTATTTTCATCCCATTGAACCACATTTTACTTACTAATGACAAACATGTATGTTGGATTTTCTGAAATTTAATTCACATAAGTGGTAAAGTTTCTTTTAAATGAAAAATTCAGTTTTTTTAACTATCACTTAGTGGTTTCACTATTCATCAAAAACTGAAGTTTTTTAGAAAAATACAAAAAATTCACCCTAAGCTATATTTTATATTGTGAATTAAAAAATTATGTCTATTTTATAAAATTCAAAACATATAAGTTGAATTAATTAATTTTATAATTAATTCCCATTGTCAAATCAAATAGCGTGTTTTTAAGAAACAATATATATCTTGAGATTGACACTTGTTTATGTCCAATTTCAAAGTGAAATTAATTCGAATGTCCACCATTGGATTAATTGGTAAAAATATATTTTTAATTTAACTTTAAAACCAATTAAAAATATAATCTAACCATCTAAATAAATTAGATTAAAATTTTCTTTTTAATTAAAATACAACATTTTTCACTATTCATTAAAAAATGAACTTTATAGGAAAAAAAAACAAAAATATACACAAAGTAAATTTTGATGTCCCGATTCTAAAGAAGAATTTTATTTGGTCCAATAGAATGTATAATAGTGACCAAAACTATATTTAAAAAGGTTTATCTATCAAAAGGTGTTAAATCGACCTTTTAGTGAATATTAGAGTATTTATGCTTAAAATTGGATTTATTCTCATTTTAGGCCTCTAACATTTATTGGATAAATGTAAAAACACTTAACAAACATATATAATCATATTTTAGTTATTTATATTCATTACTGCCAATACAACGTCTAGGATTAAACTACCATTTAAAATAATATTATTATATTATTAGTGTGCAATGTAAGATTTCAAAGAAATCTATTGTTGCGTATCGGGTACGCCATCGAACATAGAAACCCCATTAAAGTAAAATTAATATTTAATTCACAAATATTAATAAATATGAAAATTTCTTATTCTTTATATACCTGGGATGTTACAATGGGTGATCTTGATATTACAAATGAGTATGGGTGATCCTAATATTGATTTTCCATTATAATTGGTAAAAGGATATATTTAACCTATTTGTTTTCTCCTAATAGATTATTGGAATTTAGTAGATATGTTATTACATTAATAATTGTAATTGTAAGATCAAAATGGGAATTTTTTCCATTATTATCTATAAAATTTTCTATGCTTTCTATTAGTTTATATAGAAAAATTATTATTTAACATGGAAATATAATTAACTTAAATTTGTAGAGAAGTTTATGCTACCTTTTAATGGTGAAATATATAAACGTGTGAAAATTTTTCATGAGTTTTTTAGGACTGAAATAAAAACAATATGTGTTTCATTTTTTCCTTTACAATTTTATATTAAATGTTTTATGAAATTATTATGGATGTGATGATGATTTATTTAGTAAGAAAATTTCTATTTTGAGTCTAAATTTTTCCCTAAAAATGAAAATTTTTATGAGTATTATTCAACTAGTGTGTTTCATTTTTTATTTTTATATGTCCCTTAATATTTTTTCCCATACCATGTGTTGAAATTTTATTCATTATGTTTTAAGTATTATTAGGTTCATGGATGAGGTCAAGATGAAAATTGGGAAAATATTTCATGAAAGGTAAACATGTTTTATTTTAATTGTTTTTTATTGTGGGGGAAAATGGATATTTAGTAGATGTTTCACCTTATGATGTAATATTTAATTATGTAAGGGTTATGAACTAATTCTCTAAAACAATAAAACTAAAAATAATTATTAATTCATAAAATAGATCATTTTCAAGGAATTAAATATACTGATTATTTAGTCCCACATCCTTATAATTTATTCCTCAAATAATATCTACCAATTTGACATAAAATACAAAAAATCCAACAATATTCTATTTACCTTGATTCCTATATTGTTCACAAAAATACAATGACTTATACCAAATTATCATTATCTACATAATCAGTAAATAACTTTTTTAATCTAATGGTTATCTATATGATAAAACAAATGTTCTTAAAAATATAAAACCCATCATCCCAATTAGCTATAATTATTTATATATAAAATATAATATTAACCGAAAATGTTATATTAACCTAAAATAATAACTTTCTCCCCAAATAACAATAATATTAAATAAAAATATAAAATTAAGGTTTTCATAAAACACTATTATCTGTTAGAACCCAATAAACAACTCAAAAATACCATTAATCACCTTAAAATCACATAATATGTCAAAAGGATATTTATACATTTTAACTTATGATTATATATAAATTCATCAACCCTTAAATAAAATAAAAATACATAATAACTCTTGAAATCCTATAAGTAGAAACTTCAATAATTAAACTTAATTAATAAACATTTAACAAAAATATGTTGTCTTATACCTTAAAACATCTTTCATATAATAAAAAAATATGAATCATGTCCTAAATAAATCAATCTTAATCTAACTATTTTTTTCTTTATTTATAATAAAAAATGATAATATAATTCATACGATTTATATGTCATTTATAGTTTTCTTTAAATTCAAAACATGACCATGATAAACATTTATTCATATGATCTTATTGATCCTATTTATAAGATTTAATCCTTAGGGATCAATTTTCAAAATGCCCATACCCCCAATATTTAAATCATTCAATTGCTACCTTATGAAGAACTTTATTCTTCTCTATCATGTTAACAGAACCCTTCATTTGTGTTCAAATATTTATTTCTATATACACTCTATTACTATATATGAGATATATTCCCATTAATTTGATAAATTTATGAAATTTCCTCTTACATAATTCTTAACACATATTATGTTGAATACTTTTAACTTATTGATCTATATCATGTAAATTTCCATGAAAACCATTTTTATTTTAATATGTGTATTAGAAAACTCACACAAGATCAATTTTTAATCATAAATTTATATTAATGGTAAGGAATAAGTACAAGAGTTTTCACTCTAGTTCCTATATCATTTGGTTTCTTATTCAAAAACCCACCACATTTTATTTAATATCCATTCTTACCTTGGTTCCTACTGGTTCAAACCATTTAATAAAACTAAAAATAGATAGTGTGAGAATATCATGTAAATCCACGATAAAAAATATTATAAGGTGGTTTATTATGAATATATCCTTATATATGTCATATTTTATTCAACTCCTTCAATTTGGCCAATAATAACAATATTTATCCCTAAAAAATTAAAAAATATCATTATAAAAAAAATTCTAACTTATAACCAAATAAAATCACAACCTTTAATGTTATCTAAACCCTTTCTCTGATATCAAGTATAAAACCTCATGACATAATCAACACATAATTAAATGATTTATAATAAGAGTTTATTTCCTACATTTATAATAACCTTTAGGTCTAATGTTTTATAGAAATAATAAAATCATTATATAAAATAGTGTACACTTTCACACAATGATTTTTTTTCCAAAAGAACATGTTTTTATGTTTATAATACAATTTTTTTTGTGAGAATTTTTATTAATTAAGGATGTTTCACCATTGACCTTTCAGAGTTTTTGTACATTGTAGAACCTATGAAAACCATTTGAAAACATGGTATGTAAAAAATAATTCTCAATAATGGATATAAAAAAATGGAAATATGTTAATCCATTTTAAAAAATATAAAAATCCATAAAGTAGTTTTCCTTTTTGAAAAATAAAATCTGATCACAAAAATTCATTTACTCACTCATGAATCCAACTTTATTTCAAAATTTATTTCATAAAAAATTTTGTATAAAAAATAATGAAAAATTAAAATTCATATAGTTTTACTGGAAAACATGAAATCATTTCCTTGGAAATAAAATTTTTCCATTTTTAAGATCATACAAATTCATTTAAATCATATATAAATTTCATACATTATGAAATAAAAATATTTCAAAAAAAACTTTAGAAAGAATATAAAAATAAAAATTTAACTTGAAACATAATCTTTATATCACTCTTATAATAACTATTATAGTAACTCTAATAAACACCCTTAAAAAGGAATAATCTATAAGGTTAATTCTATTATCTCTCCACTTGGAAAACATATCATTACTCAGTGCATTGGAGGGATATATCTGACCTACGCATCATGATAAAAGATACATAATAACCATAATAAGAATTTAATAGATAAAATATTTAATTTAAATGATAAAATTCATAAGAATTTCCACTTTGAACCCATAATAAATGAGACATTTTTTATCCAATAAAAATTAAGATAAATAGATTTTTCTGTTGAAAAAATTTAATAACAAAAAATTACTAAAACAACTAGAAGAAGATCTTATATAAAAAACAGTAAATTTTAGAGGAATTGTGATAATAAAAGAACTAATGAAGATAGGAAAATTTGGTCATGAAAGTAATGTTAATTTTTCTATAATTTATAAATAATATATAAAATCAACCATATGGTATTCTTTGGAAATATTTCTTTCTAATCCATAATAAAGAAAATAAAAATTATTTCAAAATGAAAATTTAAAATAATTGATATATATATATATATAATATCATTATTGAATCATTTAAAATAACATGAATATATAATAGAAAGAGTTTAAAATATTTAAAATAATTTTTTAAAGAAAAATCCATTATAATATCGATAACTTTTGGAAAAAATGATTTTGAAGTAGATAACTTGAAATAGATTTTTCTAAAAAATTAATCTCAGTAAATTAATGATAATAGAAATCCATAGGTATTTTATGCTCCACATAAAATAAAACATGTGGTGAAAACAACATATATCTCAATTAAAGGAAATTGAGATGAGAAATATCTTACCTTGAGTCTCTTATTTCATCATACCTTCTCTAAATATTTAATAACAAATTTATATTAATTATTTAATTTCTTAATAATTTTGTGTGTGTTAATTTTATTATAATTTTCCCTTTTATTTAATTTCAACCATGTTTTATTCTATTACTAAATCAGTTAATCTTACATATAATGTTTTGAGGTTATTTGTGTAACACCCTGACCGAAATCATTATGTTCGGGTTGAGTTACCACATAAACTCATGTGCGCCTCCTCATATACAAGTGGGTTCTGATTATATGAGAGGTTAAAAAGGTATTTCATTGGTTGACTATTCAACCTGTATTAGGAAACCATCAAATCATATAATGGATGTGATAATAATATAATGTATAATTGAAGAATAAACGAATCATTAGTGTAACAACATACACATAATGTACCAACCCATGTAATAGCATTATAGAGTGTCAATAAAACAATACACAACCATGAAAAAGGATCCCCATAAATGGGGGCCTAAATTATGGGGAAAAATTAACTAATCAAAATTAGTAGAAGTCATCCAAGAATAAAGTCCATCTTGTAACTCACACCACCATCCTGTTAATCCTACTCAACTTCCCAACATAGGGACATTTAGTTTCACCAGATCCATCATCATAAATTCTACACAAGAACCCAAAATCCCAACTAGTATGTGATTAAGAAACTTATTAGGACACCACCAAACATAATTAACACAATTTTATAAGATATACAATTCAATTCCCTGAAATTAAACTGAACACAGAAAAAACAAGTTTATCATAAACACACAATATATAAGTTGGGTCCTTAGAGACCTAATATTCCTTCTTTATCTCCACTCTTGAAGTAAATTCAACTAAACATGATTGAAACATCCCCCCTAGATGGCATATGACACAAAACATGTTTGAAAAATCCTACTGGAATGGATATCCCATATACATGCCGACTGATGTTAGAAACAACCCTCTTTGTGGGATTGTTCATATGGATCAAATTGAAAAATATAACACATGTAAAAATAGAAACAAGTTGAAAGATCAAAATCATATAATAACAAGAAATATTTATAATTAAAATAAACCTAATGTGATCAAACATTAATAATAATTCTCACATGATACACACAAACACACCACATGCAATCTAACATGAATCACAATATAACCCCAAGATTTTTTTTGAAACTTTTTTTAAAATAAATTATATATAATTTATGTATTACATTTCATGATACACCATGTTATTCTTTCCTTATATGCGACACCATGTTACGCTTACAATAAATGAAACACTGTCTTGGCTTCCGATATACACAACATTGAGCTTTTACAAAAAAATATTATTATAATAATTTAAACAAGATAGTTATAACCTAACTGTTAGAATTTATAATTTTAATAATAATAATTTTTTTAAAATAATATATATATTGGTTTTATATAATGAAAACATATTGATATTAAAATACATATTTTTCACTAATGACTTTATATGTTTTGAAAATACTATTTCCTAAAAATAAATTCCTGTTATATCCCTTTGTGAATATTAATAGAATTAAATTTTTAGCATTTTATTAATTTAATTTTATTAAATAAAATTATTTTTTATGTCATAATGTCAAAATTATCTTATGGTAAAATTTTATATATTCTTTTTTCTGAAATATTTCTTTTTTTGATGAATAGTTAAAAATACATGAATTTTAATTGAAAGCTCTATTTTTCTCTAATTAATTAAAATAGTTAAATTATATTTTAACTTTTTTTTTAAAATTTCATTAGTTAAATTGTAAATAATTTAATCAGATTTTTGTAATTTGAAGTAATTTTACATTGAAATTTTATATAAAAACATTTGAAAATTTTGAAATTTTTCTTCTCAAAAACCAATTTTCTCATCCAGTGTGTGAGATTAAATTTTAAATTAATTTATAAAACTTATGTGATTAGAATTTGGAAATATCTATTACATATTTGGAATCATCATAATTTATAATATCTAATAAGGTCAACATAATTTTTTACCCAAGTGATTTTTAAAAGAAATTAAAATTAATTACATTGATTAAGGTAAAAACAAGATTACTTAGTGGATAAACAGAAAACATTAGGTGTTAAAATGAACCTAAATTTGGTCAAAAACCATTTTATTGATATTTTTAAACCATTTACCATATTTTATCTAAAACTTATCATTATTGGAGGTACATGATGTAATGGGGACCTCACAATAGTGTTTAACTTTTTGATATTTACAAATTTTCTACTCACCTTCCTTATAAAAGGATACCAAATCAGGCCATATCTTCAGACCTCTCAATCCCTTTGGATCAAACAAAACCTACCCAAATGAACTCCAAAAATAACTCCCTTCATCATAGAATCCCTAGTTTTGGCATGAATATAACCAAGTAAGTCCTTTCGTACAAATGAAAAGGAGATACCCAAAGAAGAGGTAACATTCATCAACAATATTTTTTGTTTTATTTCCTCCCAAAACTATTATTTTATTTTTAAATAATTATTATTTCATAAAATAAGTACAATAAATATTATAATATTTTTTTTATGTTATGGTTAATACCTAAAACTTTACACACTTCCATCAAATGGGGTATACAATTGTCTTTCGTGTGTACAGAGGACTACCACTTTGCTAAGCGATGTCGTTCATTCTTCCCCTTCCATATTTCAAGATTGGTAATAATGATGTAGTTATAAATTATATGTTTTATATATTATTTTTATTATTTTATTATGATTTTGGAATTTTTATATCACATGCACCTTATTGTTTTCAATTTTTTGAATAAAAATAGCATCATTTGTGTGTACTAAGGACTATCACATCGTGAAACGATGTGATCCATTTACACATTAAATGAAAAGTGTTATGAATGGTTTTAATAAAAATATGTGATATTTATGACATAAAAATTATTCTATAATGATAATATATCTTATACATTTCTTTATTTTAACCAAAAAATAAAATTAAAACATCGTTCACGAGTACGTATGACCGACCTTTATCATAATCAAAGTATCTCATTTCCTACTTCTATATTTTATAAATTATTATAAATTATTATAATATATATATATATATATATATATTTGATATTTATATCATTTTTTTCATTATGATGATGATGAAGTCATGATCTATGTAATAGGAACAAGAAAAACATATAAAAACATGTATGAAAAACAATGTTGTTATTACATGAAATGTAACATTAACACAAAATTGTTAATAAATAAGTAATATAATGTCATAAGTAAATCATATATGGTAGTATATATAATAATATGGTTATATTTATATATTTATATTAAAGATATATTTATTATTTTGTATGTTTGAATGTGTACAATAGAGTCAAGACATAATCTAAGGGATTTCCGTCTCACTTTTTACTTTTGTGAGGAACATTATGTATTCACCACATCTTTATTCTATGTAGTGATTATAAGTACCAAAAATTTATTTTATGATTAATATTCTAAAATTTAATGGTATTTAAATATCCATTTATGGACCTCTATATCATTGGGTTTATGGTTAAAACATTACCAAAGCAGTAAGGGTATTTTTGTTTCAATTTTCCTTCTTTGAGACGTGTGTTATGTTATTCACCTATACTATTTATTGATGTGTATATACATAAAATTTGACATATAATATCATGAATTTTTTTTATCCTCATGATATTTTATGTTTCAGGTAATGTTATTCTCTCATGTGGATTATGATTCGGTGTTACCAAAGTGGTATGAATTTATTTCTATAAACTTATATTTTATCAGGATTATTTATGATTATACTTCCATTGAATAAATATTACGATCCATATATCAATAATTATCATGAATATTATTTTCCTTTTTTTATTCAAGATATCTTCATGTAATGATACCATTTTACCACTCTTGTGTACTTAATATATTTTAAAAAATGTTTTTAATGAAAATATGACTTTATTTATTTCTTCAGTGAGAAATCTATTTTATTCAAAAACTATGTTTTCTAAAAAAAATTAAATCTTTTTAAATTATATTCTATGATCATTTTCAATGAAAAGTATTTTTAAAATTTTGTATGTTTAAAAAATTGTTTAACATGGTTTTTAAAGATTACTTAATACATTTTCAAAGTTATCTAAAAACATGTATTTTCAAAGTGTGTTTTTCTTTAAAAATAAATTTTCAATGTATAAAGGTTATTTTCCTCAAGAAATTATTTTAATATATTTTTACAAATTAATTTCCATCTAAGATGAAATATTTTGGTGTTAACTATTCCATACTGGGTATATAATCCAAAAATACTGTTCATATTCCTTCTTTAATGGTTTATGTTTTGATGGAATGACGATTATGAAACATGTTTCTTTTTCACAGGTTGTACCAAAATTATGTTCTTATGAAATATGTTTCTTTTCATGGATTATACTTTGAAGAAAAGATCATGAAACCTATCTATTTTTCATATGTTATGATATAATAGAATTTTTAAAATAACAATTTCATTACATGTGTTATGAAATGATGGTTGTTTATGATATTATGGAACACATATATATGATTTCATTATTTGATGGGTGGGACATATATGTCCCTATAAAGAATTTGGTAAATACTTATTTCTCATGAGATATACATGGATGTAATGGGGAGAGAACATGGTTTATCAAAAAACTTTTTCCTCTAAGATGGTCTTAGGAGTGAACCATAACTAATAATTGGTTTGGGGAGTGAACCCATTGTACTCATATAACCTTGTTAGTGACCATTTACTACTATGGACATTATTTTATATGTTTATTTTTTCCAAAATTCCATTTTTTATTCATATGTTATTCTTTTATAGACTATTATATTGATTCATTTATGATTCATGTGTTATAAACTACAAAAATTTATTCCATACACTTTATTATGATCATAGATATTAAGGTTATGGTCTTATAATATATGACCATGTTCTCATACCATTATGCTCATGATAATTCTTACATATCTCCCTTGTTTTCCATTACTAAGCACTAGAGCTCTCACTTTATTATGATTTATTTCCCTAGGATATAAATATAAATATTCTATATTTTGTATCTAAAAAGGGTGATATTAATTGAGAAGCTAGTTGGAGATAATATATCTCACTTATGTACCAATGCTTATGTTTCCAAGTTTCAAATGGAATAAAACAATTATGATCTTTGGTTTTCTGTTTATGTAATGTAATAAATGTTCTGAAAAAATTATGCAATGTTTATGTATGATAAGAGAGTTTCCCTATTTTTGGTATTTGAGTGAAATTTAAGTTAACATTTTTGGAAACTATGATGATAAAACCTTAGTGAAATACCTATGGAAATATCATTAAGGATAAGTCTAAGGATGAGTCAAAGTGTAAGAAAATTTACTAGAATTTTGGTTAAGGATACAGTGGGAGGTTTCCTAGTAATAAATCCCTTTATGGATAAAAAAAGTGTATGTGTCTCTATCATAGATTTACCTAGGATTGGATACCCCAAAAACATTGTATTGAGTTTGACTCAATCAGAAACTGGTGCATGATAATGGGCCTTACTACACAACTAATTTGACACTCCCAAGGAATATGATTTTTGTAATTCACAAACACATTACAAACCATCATGAAGGATTTATATAGAAGTTGGATATGAATAACCAAGGATAAACCTAAGGTGTCATATTTTAATGAAGGTGTCATAACATAGACATATTTTAAGTGGTTTTTCATTATTATGTATTTTTTCATTATGATTATTTTTTATTAATCCATGATTTTTGTTTTAGTCAATTAATGGAACCTGATGGAACCACATAAGTTCTGAGTGTGATGGGAAATGAAATGATTTTCCTCTTGAGAATACAAATTTTATGGGTATAGGAATTAAAAACCTTGTTTATATGCTCACATACCTATCTAAAGGTATGAATCTTGCTGCACTTTCCAATGAGCAATTTAGTGAACAATGTTTTGCTGAGTCATTCATGAAGAAATTACCACATTCTTTTAGTGGGTTTTATAATAAACTAGTTTATGAACAATGTATTGGTACTAAAAAATGATATTTTTTATTCTTTAGTGTTGAGAAAATGAAAAATTAATTTTGGTTATTTATATTTTATAAGGTGAAGTGGACCAGTGGTGAACTCTAATAAGGAATATGAGGAAGTACAATGAAATTGAATCCATGGTTTTGGAGGTGTTCAATTTTTTTTTAATATGTAAATTAATAATTTTATTCATATGAATATAGATAAGGAGTTTCCTATGTTAAATAAAAGGGTTTATGAATCCATTTGTACCTAAGAGGATAATTTTATAGGACTTGAGATGTATGCTTCTGGAATTATCATCCAACCTGAATGTAAGGTTGATAAATTATTCAAAGGATTAATACCAAGTCTCCTAAGGGTGTTAGCCATAAGAGACCTTAGTTTCTATGAATAAATTTTGAATTGTTCTATGAAGGGGGAAATGGCGATTGGAGTTACGTATCAATCATAGGGTTTTGAAAAGAAAATGAAGATCAAGTTCAAAGGGAAATAAAAAAACATTGATAGAAGAAGTTAATCATTCCTTTATGCTTTATGTGTGCAGATAATCATGGAATAAATTTTCTTATGGGGTCTAATAAATATTTTAAGTGTGTAAGAGAAGGCCATTAGACAATTGATTACTAAAGTTATGGGAAGAAGTTATCTAATAATTCGAATATAGAGAAATATTCCTCGAATGCACCACCAACAATATAGTGCACCAAGTGTAAGGAGAAGGGAAATTACAATAAATTGTTCCCAAACCTGAGGGTTAATGATGATGATAAAAAAAATCCTTTTAAGCTAAAGGACAATTTTAAATCTCACGTGATCACTATTTATGATGAGTAGTCCGATAATGACATGGTGAAAGGTACACTTACCATCCACTCTAGAATTTCTAATGTCTTATTTGATTTTAGATGTAACATCTCAGGTAAATAAAGAATATGAAATTTTCATATTTATTAATATTTGTGAATTAAATATTAATTTTTCTTTAAATAAAATTCTGTGTTCGATGGTGTACCCGATACGCAACAATGAGTTTCTTTTAAATCTTACGTCGCACACAATGTTGAGTTACACTGAAAAATAATAATATAATATTATAATTTTAAATGGTAGTTAATGCATATCCATTGTATTGGCAGAAATGAATATAACTAACTAAAATATTATTATACATGATTATTAAATGTTTTTATATTTATGGAATAAATTTTAGAGGCTTAAAATGTGAATGAATCCAATTTTAAGCATAAATACTCTAATATTCCTTAAAAGGTCGATTTACTGCCTTTTGATGGCGAAACCTTTTTAAATCTAGTTTTTTTAACTTTAATATGTTTTATTTGAAAAAATAAATTTATTCTTTATAATTGAGACAACAAAATTTAATTTGGATGAAATTTTGGTATTTTTCTGATAAAGTTCATTTTTAATGAATAGTGAAAAATACTACATTTTAATTCAAAATCGCCTTTTAATATAATTTATTTATATATTTATATTGTTCCTTTTATTGGTATTAAAGTTTAATTGGATTATATTTTTACCATTTAATCCAATTTTGGTTATTATAAGTAATTTCACTTTGAAATTGGACATAAACAAGTGTCAATCTTTTGATAGATATTATTTTTTAAAAACATGCCTTTTAGTTTTGACAATAGAAATTAATTTTAAATTAATTAATAAAACATATATGTTTTTAATTTGGTAAAATATAAATCATTTTTGAATTTGGAATATCAAAATTATCTTTGGGTGAATTTTTGGTAGTTTTCTGAAAATGTTAAATTTTTGATGAATAGTGAAAAACACTACATAGTAGTTAAAAAAATGACTTTTTCATTTAAATGAAGTTTTACTGATTCTGTAAATTTAATTTCAAAAATATAACATACATTATTGTCATCAGTAAGTAAAATTTGGTTCAATAAGATGAAAATAATTTTTGGTGAATAATAACTTTTGATTTTTATTTACTGTGATTAAAGGTAAATAGGGTAATTCAAGGTAAAAATAATATTATAATAATATAAAATTACCTTAAAACTTGTCCTAAACTTATTGGATGAGTAATTTCAGACCAAGAAAATCCTTGGGGGAGGCTTTTGGCCTTTGAAAGCCACTTGGGTAAGATAATTCCATTAATAACTTTTTTTAAATAAAAATAAAAATATCATAAACATGAATATTTTTACTAATTTTTTTATATGGGGTTATATAAGTAATATCTTAGACTATAAATATTATTTATAAAGATAAAAATATTTCCTAAATCATGGTATTTTATTTATAATTTTTAGACATTAAATAAATAAATTTAATTATGACACAATGGTGATGTAGTAATTGCTTCATTAATAAAGGATTAAAATAAATGATATTATAAATATTAAAATAAATTTATTTTGAGACTTTTCATGCCATCAAAAAATTTTATAGATTATTATGACTTGTTATATTTGAATTAATTATGGATTTTCAAAATAATCAAGTTGGTTTGGATTTTTTAAAAAGTCATGATATGAATAGTATTAAAATTGACATAAAAGAGTTTTTAAATCAATCAATATTTTATTAAATGATAAAATAGTCCTAAAAATCTAAAATTAGACCAAATTACATATATAATGTTAAAAATGTCAATAATGATCCATTTTGGGTCTCTTGGAATTTTAAAGTAAATATATTAACCATATAGTATGAATTTATAAGAGGACTTGGTAAAAGTTAAATAAGTTAACAAAGGGTTAAATAAGAAAGATAAGGATTAAAAAATATCCAAAACCTATCCAAATATTATTGGATGATTTTATTTAGACTTATATGCACCTTATATTCGAATTAAATAAGTTTTGGACCTTTTGAATCTAAAAATCATTTTATAATAAAATAATATTTTCAAACTTTCCTAAAGAGCCACTCCTCTCCCTTATAAAAGTCCATCACCTCTAACCCATAACTCACACCTCTCAATCCCCTTGGCTCATCCAAACTCTGAAAAAATAATCTCCAAATATCCCTCTATTCCTAATATAAGCCTTACCTTAGGCAGAAGGCACTTCAAGGAAGCCTTTTGGTTCAAACCAAAGGGAGTTACCTGATTTAAAGGTAACGTCTTCCCTCAAGTTCTCTTCTTTTATTTTACTTATTCACTCCCTATGATCTTATTATTCTTTTTTAAATAAAAAAACAGTATCCTCAATATACTAGGTTGTTTTTATGAGAATTATTCAAACTACACTTACACACACCTCCATCTAATGGATACAAAATACTGTTTCTGTGCACGACGAACTGCTACCTCACGAAACGATGATTGTTAAATTGTCTCTTAACACCTATTAGGGTAGACATAATTATGGAACTTTATTTATATGTGATATATATTATATTTATATTTTCTCTATGCTTCTTTATTTTTCATTTATATCTTACATTTATGGTTTCCATAATGGGTAAATAAGATAATTTCATTTGAGGAAGTGCATACTACCACCCCCTCAAAGTGATATGATTCGTTCATGACATATATAGAATGTATAAATGATGGAGTTACTGAAATTATATATGATATTATACTTGAATTATAATATACCCATGTATCATTAAGTTTTCATTCCATTAAATACAAAATAGAAATGAAAGTAGTATTCATGCATACGTATGACTTACCGTCTCCATGAACGGTGCATTTCATTTCTTATCTCCAAATATTATGTAAAATTATAAATACATATATATACTAAATATATATGATATATATTATATCTAAATCATTAATATAATTTTGTAGATAATGGAATTTTGACCACATGGACAAATTGTAATTATAACATGTTCATTTTTAACTCAAATTCCGAACATCGACAAAATATCTGATATGAACTCAAATAATTAACTAATTGTTATTGCAAGGTAATAAGTGATATAAAAGGAATAATAAACTTGAAAAAGGTTATTAAGAAAGTATAAATTAACTTAAGTTTATTATTTAAGAATAATAAGGAACATACGAGACAAGTTGGACTCAAGGTAAGGGAACTTCTTAACCCAATTTCTATTCTTTGGGTTGATCTTATACTTCTTGTTTATGTCATGATATGATTATGTGAGAAATAAATATTGATTTCATGTCTTTTATTTATACTTTATTTATGTTTAATTATAGTGAATACATATAATCTATCTATTTTATTTACAAAATGATCTTTTTAAGGGACTACGTCTCAATCTCCTTTCATTGAGGCATGTCTTGATATTGTGCACCTTTATTATCCTATAAGGTGTATATACTAACCTTTGGAATATTATATCAGGAATATCCTTATTCTCATGATATTATAATCTTTGTTTGATGGTATTCTATAATTATTTTTATTCAAGTGTTTCTCAAGTGTTATGAGACTCTTTCACTAGAACATTGTTTTAAAACTGTTGGAGATTTATTTTTCAAAATCATTATCATTAATGCCCATGTTTTTAAAAATGGTTTTAAGTATTTATTTATATGGACATTAAAGTTTTAAAATTTTAATTGTTTTAAAAGTTTCAAAGTGTTATGGGACACTTTGATTCAAAAATATTATTTTTAAATGTTTTAAATGTCTCTTTTAAATTAGATTGATTATGTCAATATCTTGTACTGATATCTTTTGATTGTAACATGGAAATGTTATCTTTAATTTTTGATTTTTTTACATGTTATTATTTAGTTATGGTTCTTAGGAAATGTTTACGTATATAGGTGGTTCTGTGATAAACCTAGGGTGGGTGAGCCCGAGATAGCTCTCTAATTCATTGGGTAACGTGACAGAGGTAAACGTTAGTGTTTCTCCTAAGAGATTTAGGGAATATACTGTGATGGGTATTCCAAACGTAACTCCCTACGTAGCTATGGAAGCTACAATGTAAGTATGTTATGTATTCTACAATTTCCCTTTATGATTTATGATTTCCATTTTTTATTCATAAATATTATGATTTTTTGTGGTAAGCTAATGATTCAAAAGTATGATTTCATTGATTTTTATGTATTGATGGACTAATGTTTTCTTTCCTTGTTTTATAACCCTTACTGATCTTTTTATGCTCATCCTAAGTTTTTGAAATGTTTTTCACAGGGTATAAGGAAGTTTAAGAGAAAAGAAGTATTCAAGAATATTTATATCAAGAAAATAACTCTTTTTTTATTTAAGGAGTTTTATTTTTGTGAAAAAAATTTGGATAGAGTAGAAGTGTCTAATTTGTAATTTTTGAGATGTAATCTAATAATTATAGCCTAATTCTCTAAAATTATAAACCTAAAAAGATCCTCAATGTGAATTATTAACTTAATTCAAGATTATGTAATATTTAAGGCCGAGGCCTTATATTGGATCTACCCAGTCTTTCATATATAAGGAATTTTATAAGGGTAATAAAATTCCACCCAAACTATTAGATGTGTAAGTAGGAGTGAAAATACCTAATGATACAATGATCACATATCATGTATTTGATTTCTCTCTGATTGATATTAGAGGGATTGTTATTCCTATAAATCTTATCATTCTTCCTTTGGTTGAATTTTATGTAATCATCGGCATAGACTGGATATCTCTTCAAAAATATCACATCAATTTTCAAGGAAGGTATGATACATTTTATATTTCAAACCAACCTATGATCATATATCAATGTGATGATAATTAGGAAAATCCAATGGAGATTAAAACTAATGTATGTGTCTTAATTCCAATTTGTGATGTGTGTTTCTCTCAAATGATTTGGGATAAACTCGATATCGATGATATTATAAGTTTTTTTTTGGAATTTGTGCATCTATTTCTGGAAGAGTTTTCTAGCCTTCCACCAAAACATGAAGTTGAGTTTTCAATAGAACTCATATCTGGTAAAAATATTTTTTTGAAGACTCTCTATAGAATGGATCCAATTGAGTCACTATAATTGAATAAGAAACTCTGATATAACCTTGAAAATGGATTCATTCAACCAAGTTTGTCACCTTACGGTGAACCTGTTTAAAAAAAAGAATGATGGATCCATGAGACTCTACATTGATTATCGGGAGCTGTGCAAGATAATGATCAAGAAAAAGAATCATCTTTCCCAGATTGATGACTTTTTTGATAAATTTTATGGAGATAAATTCATTTCCAAGTTTTTCCTTCATTCTAGATATCATCAATTGAGGGTTAAGAAGGATTATATACCCTAGAAGAATTTCTCTACATGGTATGGAAAAAATTAATATATAGTGACTCCATTAATTCTAACTAATTAACCTATTATATTCATAGATTTTATGAATAGAGTCTTTAGGGATTCCCTTGATTAGTTTTTTGGTAGTCTTTATAGATGATATTATTATCTACTAAAAGATCAAGTAAGAGCATGAATACTACTTATGAATTCTTTTAATGACCCTTTAGAAGGAGAAAATGTATGAATAATTCACAACATGAGAATTTTAACTATAGAATGAATCATTATTATGTCACATAACCTCAAGAGTGGGTATATCATTAGATCAATCAATTAAAAAGGCTATTTAATGTTGTCCTAGACAAATAATAGTGACTGAGATCTGTAGTTTTCTAGGATTAGTATGATATTATCAACAATTTAAAGGGAATTTATCTTGAATATTTGATCCTATAACAAGTTAACTCAAATGGGATCCATGTTCCTATAGATAGGAGAATGTGAGAAAAATTTTAAGGAACCAAAGAGAAGGTTAGTCAGCACACATGTGCTTGCATTAATGTAAGAATCCGTGTTTTTCTGGACTGTCGTTTTGAGCAGAAATTTGAATTTTTGCTGTTTGATGCTCTTGAGGGGTAAAATGGTCATTTTACACTACTATATGATCTAAGATTATTTTTCTGACAACTCCATTGGTCCCAGAATATGGATTTTACCCTAGGATAGGAGTTTGGAGGAAATCCGAGCTGTTCAAATTTTAGGGGAATATTTAATATTTAATATTATTAAATTAAATATTAAATTATTTGTGCAGGTTCATTTTTCAATAACTTTTAAAAGGAGCATCGGATTGAGATTCCATCTATTCCATTGAGTCCATAATGTGGAGTTTATCCTAGGGAAGGTATAAACTCATGTCGGGCACTAGGGCCGGCCCATGCCCCTTTTTCCTCTTTTCCTTTTCTTTTATTTTCTTCCTTCTCTTATTTCCTCCTACTCCTTGCGCAAGTCTCTTACTCCTCATCCTTGGCCATGTCCTTTGGGGATAATTGGAGTTTTAGAAAGAGAGAGAGTTGGGAGGCAAGAGGGGTACCGATTCGAAGCTCTCGACGCGCTGAGTCAGCGTGTGACAACCGTGAGCCGTGAAATCAAGCGAAGATTCGGTGGTTTCCTCCCGAAGGTAGGGATGTTTATGTTTTAACCATATATCCAATTTAAAAATGTTTTTTTAAGTCTTTAAAGCCTTATATTTCCTTATTTTGGCCACTTAAGGCCGAATCTATTGTTTCGGGGGTGAAAACGGGCGTTTCGGGCGTTTTGAGGGATTTCCTGTCGGAAAACCCAGAATACATGGCGTGTGTTCCAGGGGAACATGTTGTGTGTTCTTCCTATTCGAGGAAGAAAAATTTTTCTAAAGTAAATTCCATGTACTTTGAGTAAACACCATGTAGTGGATGTCCGTGTGACCGACCATGTGAAATAAGACACAAAATAGTGGTTTTTAAGGAGTACATGCCATGTACTATAAATACACATCGTGTAGTGGAACATGGGCATGTGTTTGGGTGAAAACACACACAGAGTGACTTTTTGTAAATAGTAAACACCATGTACAGTAAGGTATAGGCCGTTTACTATTACACAGGTAGACCCCATGGGTCCGACCATGTGTTCTGGCCGTGTACTACTTCAACTTAGTAGTTTTGGGATATCTTGGGCCCTAGAAGTCAGAATTGGGCATGTGAGTAGTCCATTCCGAGTGTTCTTCCACTTATATCACAATAGTGGAATCATTTTTCCATTTAGAGTTTATCTATATGTTTTTTTTGGGGGTTTCTATCTAAATGGAGAGGTTCTTCCTCTAGTTATCGAGTTCAGTTGACACCTGAGAGTGAGACTTGGCGTGGATGATAGATTGGGTGTTCAGACCAACTTAGTTGAGACCATTAATATGATATGATATGTGATATATCTCCCATAAAATATTCTTTATAGGTCATTCCCCTTGTGATATGTTCCCTTCTGGCCTAGGAGGCCGTGAGACCGGGCACTTACAAGGATCCCCTAAGGGATGCCTTTACTTGTGTGCTGACCTAGGGAGTCCCTTATAGGACCTCTCTCTTATTTTTCCTTTGAGAGGACCCATGTTATGAAACTACAATATTGTACTTAATTTGAGGATCCTGTGTAGGATTCATCTTTTACTCTTCTCTAAGGATCCTGTGTAGGATTCCTTCGCTCGTGATTTCCTGGAGGAACCCAAGTATGATGCCTCCTCAGTGTTTGACTTGAGGGACCCATCGGGTTCCCGTTGTTTGATTGGCCCTAAGTTGTTAAATCAGGTTTTATTAGAGATTGTGTTCGGGTGTCACCTAGAACCCATGCCAAACTGGTAATCCCATGGGACTTTGGATGCATTATTAGGTTGGGTGTTCGGGCCACCCTCACTCGTTTGTTTATATCTGACTTGGTTTGCTAATACAGTAGTGGTTACTAGAGGTGCTTCCTAGTTGGTGGTTGTTGAGCATAATGCAAGGAATCTTCTTGTTTTTTGGGATGCCTACTATTCCTTGTGTGCCCGAGTAGAGGTGGTTTGTTTGTAAATAGGGTAATTTACCTTGTTGTGTATGTGTTTTCCCATGCTGCTTGATATTGACCATT
Organism: Viscum album; assembly: GCA_963277665.1. Taxonomy (NCBI): domain Eukaryota; kingdom Viridiplantae; phylum Streptophyta; class Magnoliopsida; order Santalales; family Viscaceae; genus Viscum; species Viscum album. The sequence continues at coordinate 1,275,354,773 of OY728121.1, read as the reverse complement.
TGGTCTTGCTCTGCCTGTTAGGCTGCTTTTTTTTCCATGCCTAGTGTTGTTAGAGTGGAGTGGTTTAACCTGACATGCTATGATATTATATATACTATTATCCAAGTAGTTATTGAGGTTTACTTTGGCTTCCATATATCATCACTATTGACTTACACAGGGCCGTGAGAACCTGGTGTAGTAGACCATAGGGAGAATGGACATTGAGGGCTTATCTAGAGTGTCTGTTTACTTTTACATTGCGAGACCATAGAGTGGATGGACGTTGAGTGCTCCCTTAGAGTGTCTATAGTTCCTTGATGTGGGCCACAAGAGGAATTGGACGTTGAGTGCTTCCCCAGAGCACCTTTTAGTTATCGATACGAGATTACAGGGGGAATTGACGGTGACACTACTAGAAAAATGATCTATAGCCACGGATCTATAGACACAGTTTTATAAACCCGTGGCTATAGCTTAATTTATAGCTACACTTCAATTATAATCGTGTATATATGGTTATTTGAAGCCACGGTCCATGGCACCAACTTCATTACGTCGCGGGATTCTCTTATTCTCCCCAACCCTCTCCCCATTGCCCTCGCGACCTCTCCTCACTGCGACCATCCTCCACCCCCGCAACCTCTCCTCGCTCGACACTCCTCCAATTACCCTCACGTTCTCTCCTCTCCGCGGCCCTCCTCCACCCTCATGAGCTCTCCTCTCGGCAGCCCTCCTCCCCCGACGCTGCCTCCCAATGTGGCCACCCCTCTGCGAGCTCTTCTATCTGCGACCCTCCCCCGAGGCTGCCATCCAACATGGACACTCCGCCTCCCCACTGACGCTGCTCATAGGCAGCCTCCCCACCTCCTCCTTCAACGCGCCGACCAATCCAGCCTCGTGAAACCCTAACACAATTTCGACCAACTTCAGTTCATCGCAGATTTTTATTCCATCTCGTCGACCTGTCCTCACACATAGCAGCATCCTCATCATGATGTGTTTCTATAGATATCCCATTGATTGGGACATCGATGGATGGGAAATAAAGGTATGTCAACTTCTAGGTTCTTTAAACCCTTCGAGATCTTAGATCATATTTTTAGAAACAACTTAAATATTGGATTTTTATCCTTAGTTCAATGCTACAATGAAGGTGTTTCATATTTTAAAACTGAGGAGATGTATACTTGATCCTACTCATGTTATTTAGTTTGATAATTTTGAGTTGGAAGCTATTGGTTCCTATATGGAATGATCAGTTTGTATCATCAACTAATGTGAGAAGGTTTTATAAGGGATGCTCATATTGATAGTTAAAGAATAGCGATTGTTTGTATAGATTCATAATGAAACTTATAAACATGTATTTTTAATTATTTCTCAATGTACAGAGTTTTTGTCTCAGTAATATCATTAATGATTCTTGGTGAGGGGAAGCCTAGTGATGAGAAATTTATAAGGAATATCATCATGATGAGTTATTAATTCCATTAATTTGAAGTGTGATATTTTTAAAATGGATAAACATGGAAGTTTAGGGGGTTTAAGAAGGATCTAAGAAGGGTAAAAGGAATTTGGTGTTAAAAAGGTAAGGTGTTTGGTGTAGGTGTAGAAATAAATACCTAGTTTTCTGATACCGAGTATTTAGCGGTGTCAGGTATAATCATCGGTAACTACTGGTGTAACCACTATATACCTTGTTCCTTATACTAGGCACCTAGTAAGACACAGATGAGTTTTTTTAAATAGGGATTAAAATAGTAATTTTACATTAGATAATTAACCCCTAAAACACCCTTTATTGGGATTTCATTGTGATTCTCATTTTGTAACACCCTTGAGAGGTGATCCTTCATCGCTCTCCATCTCCCATTGAACCTAACTTTTATTCTTATCTAAATTCATCATTGAGTTTCTGAAAATCCCATAACATAATAGATCTAAAGTTGGGAATCCATTGTTTTCTTTATTTTACTACTTTTAATGTGAACTGAGAGTGAGTCCCTAAATTCCTCAATCGTCAAGGTTTTGAATTCTTGTTTTCCTTTCATCGTTCTTACAATGAATGGTAGGATGAGGTGTTAATTCATGATCTTAAGGTAAAGAAATAATCTAAATTTAGATTTTTATTTCTTCCATATATAATAGGTTAAATCCTATATTACATTTTTCCTAGGTTTTCTAAATATTATCAAGAGTTTCATATCCTCATCATGATGATGCTTGAGTTGTTCTATCATGTTCGAAACATCATAATTCTTAGTTAAGCCTTGGTCCAAGATTTTTTTGAGTAAAATAAAATGAAAGGGGGATGAGAAGATCACGTGGATGGACTTCTTGATAAATGAAAGAACCTAATGAGTTTTCCTAGAATAATGTAGAAGAATTTGGGTTGATTCTTGAGTTATTAAGACTAAATTATTGAGATTGGAGCTATTTTTGTGAGTCGTTGATCTTAATGACTGAGACAAAGAGAACATGTGATGAAAGGCTAGGAATTAACTCAAGCCTGAAATGAGAGATATTATAAGTCTTTTAAATATGGAAGTGAAGAATTCAGAGGATGCATATGCTAAACTCCAATGATCAATAGATCACAAAAGAACTAGCGATTCATTATTGAGAAGAAGGATGAAGATATGATCTGGCAGTGATGCCAGGCTATGACTAAAAAAAATTATTTTTTTGAAATTACAATTGCATCAACGCCAAAATGAGGAGATCCTCTCTACTTACTGATACTGCGTTTTGAAATAGCCAAGAATATTAATACGAAGTTGTTGTATAAAGAGTATTTTGAGATGAAGAAATAATTGATCTCACTGGGAGACATAATTGGCCAAGAAGAGAATAACAATAAAAAGAAAAGGGTATTTATGGAAACCTAGTAGAGATAACAATTAAATAAATCAACCAACAAATCAAATGGGTTAAAATAGTTTCATGAGAAGATATAGTTGGTGTGCCAAGTTATACCCGATTTGTTTCAGATTATAGTATAGTGGGAATGGGTTTAAAAATATATTTTGCTACTTGAGGTAACAAAGATATTGATAGTATAAAAAACTAATAAAAAAAATGGTGTTATGTGTTGGGTGTGCTAAGTGATCAGTGAGAGGATCCAATAGTGTTGTAGAAGAGTTGGTTGAGTGAGTTGAGGATTTTGAATAATAAGAATCATGATCCACTATATACTATATAAATTAACAAGAAGAGTGTGTTGATAAAGTGATGATGAGTTACAACCTACCTAGCTTAGATGAAGAAGATAAAGAGAAGAATAAAGATAAGAGGAAGCTTTACTTTGAGTTTGAGAAGCCAGTGAATAAGTTTTGAAGAATTGCTAAGTGAGAATAAAAATAAAGACCAAGTTTGAAGTGTTTCTTTATGATTAGTTGAAGACTTTTTTTGTGGAAGAAGATTATTTTTGTGATATAGTGACATCTTGGATAGTATTTATGATATACTCCAAATATGGAAGGAATTTGAGATGATGAGATAGTGTGATGCTTATTTGAAGAATATGGGATGTAGTATAATGGTTCGTTCACTTGTGTTATGGACATCTTAGGTTTTTTTTCAGGTATGGAAAATCTTTCTGTTTATGTTTTTTATCATCTGGTTGATAATTTGTAGCTTTTGGGAATTTTGGATCTTTGAAAGAGATACAACATTGCTACTTTAGAAACTCATTATGTGAATGAGGGGTTCATTCCCTGAATGCTCGTGGATTCTCAAGACAAATAGCCCCGAGTTAGGTAACCTCAATCTCAAGGATTCTTTAAACTTCCTCATTCATGTAAATGATTAAAATCAACATCTCCCACTTAATTCTAGGATTTTATTTTCTCACTCAATAATTAGAGATTATGAATCCATACTATTTTAATGAAGCTTTTCAGAGCACCGTCTAGAATTCTGATTTACACGATTTTAATAGGTTATGGTAGCTTCTCAAGGTTTTATGCACCTTTCTCCCCCATAAGAAGAAACTATAAATTATCTTCATCAATGTGGATCTATTATATAGATAGATTTTAGGATATACCATATTGAGAATTCACTAAAATGGATTACTTGAAGTAACATTCTAGATTTTATAGCTTCTACAATTTCTTGAGTTCTCTTTGAGATCTAGCTTCACCTTCAATTCCATTCATGGTTAGCACATAAATACAATATGAAATAGAATAAGGTGTTACTATTTGTTCCTTAGTGTGAACAACAAGGTTGAGAATGTTTTCTCAACCAAGTTTCCCCTTTCTTAATGCTTGCACATTTTTATTCGAGATTTTTTTTCTTTTTGGAGCACGGAGTTCTTCACTTTCAACTTATTTATGTGAGATGTTCTTCTTTTCATAAACCTTCAAGGCACATGCATCACATAATGTAATATTTATCTTCTTTAGGGATTTTTCTTATACCAGTAACCTGATTAAGAAATTGTTTAGACAACCTTTGGGGTTTTTATTTATTGAACACCTCTCAAGAAATTTGACTTCTTCATAATGAATTTCATCATTTCCTTTGGAAACATCTTTTATAAGTGATTCCTTTATAATTATTTATTTTTTTTCAAATAGATGGGACATACTACCATGAACTCTTTAGGTACACATTGGAATTTCCACATGGATTCTTAAGATTTATTTTCACCAAACTAGTTCATTTGTATTCTCCTTGGACAAATCTTCCATTATGCTATTTCTTGCCTCTATTTTCACATACAAGCAAGGCTTGTTTGCATGAATCTAAGTTTTTATCCTTATTCCATGATAGAATAACTGATCCTTTTATATTTAGAACTTGTCTTAGACATCTTAGGTTTATTACCCAAGTATGTATGATCTGAATTCTTTAAAAACTTCTTGGGAATAGTGTTTCCAACTTCATTTTTTTAAAATTTTCCAAAGGAAGTTTTCTTCCATTTTTCATCATCAGTGGTCTTCATTATACATTTGTTTTTAACACATTCTTAGATGATCATGCCCCATTATAGTGACCACACTCAATTAAAATACAATAGAGATCTTAAAGATGTTTAAATATGTTATAGGTAGATAAATACTTTCAGTTTACTTTCTAAATTATGAAATGATCTTGATTTTATCTCCCTTGACTTGATCACTTTCAAATTTTTATGAATTGATAGATTATACCAAAAATATAATGATATATTCCCAAACCTATAAAGGGGACTGGGGGGCATTGTGTAATGGGGGGGGGGGGGGGGGTGGGGGTGCAGGTGGTTGGGGGGGGGGAAGTGGGGGTGCATTGGGGGGCAGTGGGGGTTCAAATGAGTTGGGGTGGAGGGGGGGGGGTGAGTGGGGGTGAATTTGGGGGTGGGGGTAGTGGGGTTACAAGTGGTGGTGGTGGGGGGGGGGGGTAGTGGGGGTTCAAATGAGTTGGGGTGAAGGGTGGAGGGGGGGGGGTGAGTGGGGGTGCATTTGGGGGGGGGGGTTAGTGGGGGTGTAGGTGTGGGGGGCTGTCCAGGGGGGTGGGGTGGCTGTCCGGAGGGGGGGGGATATAGCCACGGTTTCACAACCTTTATCATTATGAGAAATATGCACTTGTTTTATTACTTGTTTGCTTGGTTGTATTATTTTATGTTAATCTCTCATTTCACCCATGAGTTCGCATGACACTGTGTTGACTTCAACAAGATATTGTTTTCCCGATGTCTTAATCTTGCTGATGATGCTGCATGTTGGTGTTGTTATCATCATCATCTGTTCTATTATTTCATTTCTCACTAATCATGTTCCTCCCACTTCAATTTTTAGGTTCAATTAATGATGATTCATCATATCATTGACATTTTGTTGAAGTCTCTCAGGATCCGTTCATGTGTGTTGCGGCAACCAGAGTCAAAGGCGACTCACCGCGTATGCATAGGTAAGAATATATATAATAAGTTCTCCCGTTATATGTATATCCACCCATGGAAGCACGATTACATATAAGGGGATAGGTGTGCTTATGTATATAGATGGAAAATGCATACGTGTGTGGGTGATAACGGGCTTATGCATGTGAGAATATATATAAGGATCCTCTTGTGCGTGTTCAAGGCCATGAGGAAACGTACATAGGGGTTAGGGAATCCTTATGTATATGCAAAGGTGCATATGCCCGAAGGATGGATGAAGCGACTTAGAGTTGTCACTGATAAAAGTTTCAAGCACCGAGTGTGGTTTGGATCCTTTGAGGTAGGGTTCCTATCCTAGCCTCTTTAATTCAAGAATGTTTTAAATTGCATTTATCTACCTTCTTAATTATGCTTATATTAAATTGAAATTCTTGAATAAGTGTTAGTTAAGATAATTGTTTTGTTTGATAAACAATTCATGGTTTTGTAATAAAACCCCTCCAATGGAGGTGCGCTGTCTGCGAAAACTCATAGTGGTATACCTTGTTTGAAATTATTGCATCGATATTTTCCTTATACTTAATGTCATTTTTAGTCGTAAAGCACACATCGTACTTGACCCTTTTTATATCCCTGTAGGGGGTTTCCCTCTTTTTAGATGAAGAGCAGTTCATGGCGAGCCCACTCCCCTTATTTTTAGAGAAAAGTCATTGAAAAATGTTTCCGCTCATTTCTTTTCAATTTTCTTCGAAATTCTTGTGTCACCGGTCATGTGGGAAGAACCACTGTCAAGAATCCATGACTTGGTTCTCTTGCAGGCCTTTAATGAAAACCTCAGTAAAGCAAGACTTATCTTTGTCCGTCTGAATTATCTTTCCTTTCTCACCATAGGAAATATGTCTAGGTAGGCTAGTCATGTACTTCTCAACACAATGACCCTGTTGATCACATCTGCCATAAAATTGTTTTAAGAAATCAAATTGGTTATGTGTTTAAAGAAGGGATGATTTCTTGGTGACAGTTTGCTTCCTTTGAGAGTCTCTTTCCATTTTCTCAGAGTAACTCCCCCTTGATTCACGCCTCTTCTATAGGAGTAACAAATTGAACCAGAATGAGTAGGCTTTGTGTCCAAAATCTCCACAGCGCTAGCAATAGTCTCTGAACCTTGATCTTCCATAATGTTAATAAATTTTTCCGGAATATTGTTGTCGATGTCATGCCACAAACCATGTCTGTCTTCACTTATACAGAAGTAATCTTCTTGAGATATCGTTCTCTTCTTTTGATGCAAAAAGGGTTTCCCATTAGTCTTTTTGGTCCAAACTGGTCCAGATTTGGTTTTAGTACCTGCATTATTAGAGGCAACATGTTTATTTTGAGATTTATTAGGAGATGAATTAACTTTCCTTTTTGGACCCTTCTTTTCACCAGAAACCTCAACTGCCTCGTTTCTCTTATCTTCTTCAAATCATTCTAAACTTCAAGATACTTTTATTGTTCCTTTCTTAGTACTTATTCTCTCAAAGAAAGTTTCTCTTCAAGGTTACTCACCATCTTATCCTCATCAACCGCATTCAATTTGATTTTTTTTGATTTCATTAATTTAAGTAACTTCCCACTTTATATACTCCTTTCCTTCGATCATCTTTTCAAATAATTTCATTAGCATCCACTTCTCCTTCATGAGTTTTGTGTTCTGCTAAATACATGCTTCCAATTCAGATGGAGGGTGGGGTATGCTTCATGGATGTGTTATTTATATTGTTTATGCATGTACTGATTCAATTATTATTGATATTATGATTAACAATGTGTGTTAGTAGCTGTTTTGTGTTGACATGACCGCCATAAATTATCAGTCCAATGGAAGTGACTAAATGATGATATTGTGGTAATAATAGAAAGGAATTATAGAATCTATAATGGTAATGGATTCATGTATCATTTATCATCACTGATCACATATATATAAGAAGTTGTTATATCTCATTTCTTTTCCCACTATTTTCTTGTAGGTGGTTTCTTATGATGAGACTGGTTCTATCCACCACCATCGATGACAGTGAGTTCAACATTGGATTTGGGTAAGATTTATTTCGTTTTTATTCTTTGGCCAAATTTTAATTAGGGATTTTGTGATTTTTGGGTTCTTTATATTTTTGTAGTGCTTTCTGGATCTCGTTGAGGTGGATTCAAGTTGCCGTTGATGAAGGATTACATGTGTATGAATAGGTAGGCATATAAATATATAAGTTCCCCCTTTATATATATTCACTCATGGCAGTATGAATATATATATTGGGGCTAGGTGTGCTTATATATAGATATGAAAAATGAATACATGTGTAAGTGTAAAGGGGTATATGCAAGTATAAACATATATCTAAGGATCCCATTGTGAATATTTGGCCATGAAAATATGTACATAGGGGCTAGATTTCCTTATATATATGTGAAGTTGCATATGCGTGCAAGCATAAAAAAAGGAAGATTTGAGTTGTCGTTAAAAGCAGCGCCTTGAGGTTGAGGTAAGTTTCCTTTGCCTAACCCTTTAATTTGAATTCTATAATTGCTCAAGTATTTTAAAAACTTGTTTTAATTATTATATAATGTGTATATGCTATTCAAATTGGTTGTGGCTCTTTATAATGACATTTTCACTTGTTTTAAAGCCATAGAAAAAGGAATATATCCACGGTTTACAACCGTGGCTATATATATTGTCTGACTTAGGATTCTTCCATGGATTGAAAATCGTGGCTATAGGGATATAGCCAAGGTTTAAGAGTGCCACCACCACGACAGTATACTTGAGTATAAAGTTAGGCTAGTTGCCAAGGGATTACTTTAATGTGAAGAAGTTGAGTATTATGAAATTTTTTCTCCAGTAGTTAAACACTTATTCATTTGGTTATTTATTGCTTTTGCTGCTTACCATGACTTTCATATCGAAGAAATTGATGTTCAAACTGCTTTTTTACATGGTGATTTTGATGAGAAACTGTACATGAAGCCTCCTCATGGTTTTTATAATGAATTTAAATCAAATCAAGTCTTCCTAATTAATAAACCAATCAAAGGATTAAAACAGGCTTCACGACAGTGGTATAAAAAATTTGATACATTCATGCTGCAACATGGCTTTAACTGGAGTAAATTCGATGCACATGTTTACTATTAAGAATAACATGCTTTACCCATATTCTCATGTTGTTAAAGTATTGAAACCTGTTAGTGTTCCTTTTTCCCAACAATTAAAACTATCACTCTCTCAATCTTCTAGCACTGTTGCTGACACTGAACGTGTTAGTAGAATACCTTATTTTAAACAACCGAACTTGCTATTTTTTATTCCAATTGCAATCTCCTAAAATTTTAGTTCTTCTAAGAGTTTATCTTTCTTTTTTGTACTTAACCTAGTTAAAGATCGCCTGCCATCATGATTTTTCATGTCAGGCCAGTACACTAATGAAAGAACATTTTTAGCAGTAATGGAACGACCTCATGGCACGATCAATCATCCTATATTTAAAATCATTTTTAAATGGATCTGCTTCATGTTTTCTACTCAGGAAAATCCTTTGTGAGAATGGGAGATGTTGAATTAGCTATAAAAGAAATGTTCTAGGCACCCCATATTCAAGTTAGTTTTATTTTTAATAAGTCTATCCATTTTTTGTTTGTTTTGAATGTACATAATTTAGGCTTCATTTGAAAACATCTTTTGAAAATGCTTAAAACACTGTTCACTTATGATAATGGTTTATTATAAGTTTTCCCAATTGATTGTTGGTCGTTTTGATTTTAATGAAGGTAATGAAAAACTGCTGCCAATTCGGTAGAATATTTTTGACGGCAATGGTGTGTGAGCTTTACAAAATAGGAATGGGGGGGGGACTGCATTCGAAAAGGTGAAGTTATTGAACTTGAAAAGTTTGGTTGAGAAATGTTTACATAATGAATTATGATATGAATTTTGGACAATTTTTGTTTTTGATTAAAATGTCTCACTAACAAGCATGTTGTGATTTTTGTTAATTTAATACAGTTGGTGGTGAGAATCTCATGCATGTGTGCAGGCAATGGAGAAGCGTTTCTGGGGTCGGATGCGCCCTTGAGAATTGGGTGAGTAATTGTATTTTTAATTGTGTATTGAAATTATTTTCTAAAAAATTAAAGGGGTGATTGATGCAGATGTAATCTTGGTGAATTCAAGGAGCTTCCTTGGATGGCCAAGTATTTATGAGAGCATGTATTTTGTGTCAGTTATAGGTTGCTATAATGGCAAGGGATTTTGATGAAAACAGGAGACCTGTTTTTTTTTAAAAAAATTAGGAGTTAAATAATTGAATCATTCCGCTGTTATCACCAGAGGATTACCATGTTGCTCATTTCCCAATACTATCACTCTAGGGGATTATAATAGCCATAAATATACAAGTATTTTAAACTACATTTTTATTGAACATTATTTTGTAACAATGATATTGTGAAAGAAATATAAAAAAATGTTTATTATATTATTGTTTAAAAGAAAAACAACGAACTATTGTTCAAGGAATGGATTTTCTAGGTTAATAACAGTGTCTAATCTCAATTTTTTTTTCATTTAAGTGCTGATGGAAGTTTACTTTATTCCCATATTTTGGTGATTTTTGAATTTTGAATAGGAAATTGAAGGTTATGTTTGAAAAATAAAGAGGTTTATTAATGATCATGTTATTTATTATTGGGATGTACATATCAATATGAATATTATTTGTTCATTGTTGGTTATGGATTCATGTATCATTTATCATGTACAGTTGACACACTGATCACATATATATAAGAAGTCGTTATATCTCATTTTTTCCTACTATTTTCTTATAGGTGGTTTCTTATGATGAGGTCGGTTCTATCCACCACCATCAATGACAATGAGTTCAACATCGGATTTGGGTATGGTTTATTCTGTTTTTATTCTTTGGCCCAATTTTAATTAGGGCATTTGTGATTTTTGGGTTCCTTATATTTTTGCAGTGCGTTTTGGATTTCGTTGAGGTGGATTTGAGTCACTATTGATGAAGGATTACATGTGTATGCATAGGTAGGCATATACATATATAAGTTCCCCCTTTATATATATTCACTCATGGTAGTATGAATATATATATTGGGGCTAGGTGTACTTATATATGGATATGAAAAATGCATAAATGTGTAAGTGTAAAGGGGTATATGCAAGTATTAATATATATCTAAGGACCCCATTGTGAATATTTGGCCATGAAAATATGTATATAGGGGCTAGGTTTCCTTATATATATGTGAAGTTGCATATGCGTGCAAGCAGAAAAAAGGAAGATTCGAGTTGTCGTCGTCAAAAGAAAACGTGCCTTGAGGTTGAGGTAGGGTCCCTATCCTAGCCTATTTAATTCAAGAATGTTTTAAATTGCATTTAGTTTCCTTCTTAATTCTGCATGTTTATATTAAATTGAAATTCTTGAATAAGTGTTAGTTAAGATAATTGTTTTGTTTGATAAATAAGTCATGGTTTTTTAATAAAACCCCTCCAATGGAGGTGCGCTGTCTGCGAAAACTCACAGTGGTATACCTTGCTTAACATTATTGCATTGATGTTTTCCTTATACTTGATGTCGTTGTTAGTCATAAAGCACACAATGTACTTGACCCTTTTTATATCCTTATAGGGGGTTTCCCTCTTTTTATTAAAACAATTGTTTGAACCAAGACACTCTTTAAGTGCCGTTAGACTTTTAAGATGGGTCCCATGTTGTGTGACCATGTCACATGGCATGTGATATTTAAATCCAACCAAAAGCCCAGTTCCATAGCCCAGGGGTCCCACTTTACCAGTAATGTTAGATTACATGTTATGTAACCTGTGATTTTCTTGATCCCATGGGTTATTAATTACTCTAGGTATTCCTACACATTGCTAGATCTCCAAACCTCACCAAAATAGGTATATCAGGGGTCATCCAATCTTCTAGTCATCATATATTAGCATTCATTTCTTTAAATATTCTGAGAAAACATCATCTTATGCCATCCATATCATCCTATTTGAAACTCAGTGGAACAGATACTTCAATTCCATTCTAATCCACCTCCAAAATCCATGATAAAAATGACATAAATTTCCCTTATGAAAAACAAGGTCAAGGAAGGCACTGATTACCTAGTGGAAAACCATCAACTGACCAATGGCCACAAACTTTTTGGTTCCAACCATCAACCATCCCGTAGTTAGTCTAGAGCCAACCCTTCCCTGCTATCACTATTAATATGTTCATGGTGCTTTATAATAGCTAACTGGTGGCCCCATCTACTACTTTTTAGGAACACCACATACTTCTTCCCCCCTTTACTAAATCCATCCACCCGAAACATAAAATTTCAATTAGAAATCACCAAAATTAAATTTTAAGAACACAAAAAAGAAATCCATAGTCATTACAAACTATCCACTATACGATTTCTCATCCATGAGAAACATTACTAAGCATCACTGGTGACTTGAGGTTTCGGGGGTTTGGAGCTGCCCGACCTCCTCCCGCTCCCTTCGCTCCTGGCCGGAAGATGCTGCCCCGCAGATGTCGTTGGACCGGGAAAACATGCCACGGTCATGCTATGGTCACTCCGTGTTCACGCCGCGGTCACGCCATGGTCACTCCGCAGTCACGCCATGATTTGGCCCTACTCCAGGATGACACCCCGTGGCAGTTCACAGTGATAGTATTCCATGAGTCTTGTGATCAATATTGAGACTGACTAATCAAAATTTCTGCCAGCAGGGCGACGACCGGAATGTTGCCCCGCCTCCTCCCGCTCCCTTTGCTCCTGACCAGAAGATGCTTCCCCACGGATGTCGCTGGACAGGGCCAACACACCGCGGTCACGCCGGGGTCATGCCGAGGTCACGCCGCGGTCACGCCGCGGTCACGTCGCGGTCACGCCGCGGTCACGCCGCGGTCACGCTGCGGTCACGCCGCGGTCACCCCGCGGTCACGCCGCGGTCACGCCGCGGTCACGCCGCGGTCACGCCGCGGTCACGCCGCGGTCACGCCGCGGTCACGCCGCGGTCACACCGCAGTCATGCCATGATTTGGCCCTGCTCCAGGATGACACCCCGTGGCAGTTCGCAGTGATAGTATTCCATGAGTCTTGCTTCTGATTCCTACCTTGAAATGTTGCTGAGAAATTCCACCTAAGACAACACTAAATTGAAACTCTGACCTAAGGGGGAGCCCAAACAAATGTCGATGAAACCGAGTCCCAGTGTTTTCCACATTTGAAGGAAAAATTCGACCCAAGGTTTAGAAGACATAACGATGAGTTGGATAGATTTCGAGGTGACGATGGAATTTGTATCTTGGAAATCTCGAGCTTAGAGATCGATGAATATGAGTCATCGAGTTGTACACTGCGTGAGTCTGTGACTTCAGTCGAATTTGACCGAAGTAAGTTGGATTGGGAGGATGATGACGAACCAGATGTACGGGATTGAAGACCACTGTTCACATCATGATGTTGGTTCAATTAAAGAATTGGTGACTGTTTGAGTTTCGGATCAGCGCATATGAAACCAAATTTAAGTTTTAATTCAGACAAACGAGGAAATAAAAGATCTTCAATCAAGCTTTGGTTGAGCTTCAGACCAGCATGTCAGATGTTTGAATCGATGAAGATGATAGGGTTAGGCGCGCTGATCCCACGACCAGAGTTGATGAGAACTGAGAATTCATTGTGCTGGTTGAGGAAATTCTAAAATCAACTGATTGAGTCTGTATCTTAGATGAACTGCTATGTGTGAACCTGATCAAGCTTGCCCGTTGAAGACACGTCGTTAGTTGATTTTGTCTGAAATTAGTAACGAAGACGGTGGGGACCTCTTCCCTCTTTACCACTGCAGTTTTAGTTTTGAAGGAACCTGCACGACAGGTGCTTACTTGAATGCTCCAACGAAGTTCCCATTAAAGGTGATGGCACTGAAGAAGATGACATTGTTCCGGAAGAGAATGCATGGAAGGTGTTTGAAAAATTGCCTCAGTAAGCTTAGTTGACTTCACCGCTTGAAACACCAGTTTCTTTAACATTAAAAAATTAGGAGAAATGCCAACCCATGCTAGGTGCATGGAAAAAATTCTCAAATGAAGTTCCAGCCTGCTGAGCCACACCTTCCTATTGAAGCCTGGACCCAGGTTGAAGAGCTTCCACAAATTAAGTGTTCGGTTGAAAATGAATGTGACCATGTCAAGCTCTACACAAGTGTGAAGAAGCTAGATTGATGAATACTAGAAGTATTTCCATGCCCAATATTGAAGCCCATGGACCAACTTCTCAGGCCTAAGAGGCCCAAGTTGTCCAGAACCAGGTCCAAATACTAGCAGCATGTGAATCAGTAAGGCTCCTCATCACGCAAGTACGCTGAGCAGAGTAAGACTTCCACCATAGCCACGATGCACCAAATAATTTGACCCTCTAATACTTCACGAAATAGTACATAGCTCGATCGTGGGAGGGGAATGATTTAACAAGGAAAATTCGAATGATGCTCTCTCATGAAGAAATCTCGACCATCAAGCTGTGCATGAGGTGTCAATTTGAAGAAAGGGAGCCAGGCTTGGAATTTGAGGAATAATTCATAATTTCTAGGTTCATTGAAGTTAAAGTTCATGCTAATCTTGTGACAGATAACGGAGGATTGAAAAACCTTGAGTATTTCTATAAGTGGGACCACTGTTCAATATAGGTGGGGGGCACTTACAAGACTGGATCAATCATGTTTTTGCTGCTTTTCTCTACCATCTTTTATTTCATTCTGCTGTAATACTCTGATTATGGTACATTAGGCCATTTGTGGTCACACTAAATATAATCCACCCATCCTCCTCGTTTAATTATACCCGTTAATGCTTAACCCTCCTTCTTACTTCTCTGGTTGTTTTTAATTTCATAATCATTAGGAGGTTTCTACTTTATTTTTCTTTTAATTGATTCTTCTATCATTCTCAGAATTGCACACACATGCCACTTGGATTCAATGCATTGCCTACGATCATGGGAAGTGGGTTGGTCTGATAGTGATTGAAAATTTACAATCATTAGGATAGGCAAGATTAGAGAACCTAGTCCCTCAAGTTGTGGTGGAATTTTCAAAACCAGTAGAGGCTTCATCAAGGGATGATTCTAACAATTGGTTGGCAACTTTATTACTCTTGAAGTTGAACTTTGGGCGGTAATTCATGCAGTTAAATATGTAAGCATTATGGGTGGAATAAGTTATGGATTGAAATTGACTTCTTTTTGGTGGTCAACATACTCAGGTGTAAATCTACATTGTTCCCACTGCAGCTTTAGACATGTCTACTGGCACCATTGAAAGATTTTGGAACATGTACCTTTGAGATACAACCATTCACCAAGATCATTGAACTCAGACTTGGTAGTATAAACATCCTTCAAATATCTAACTAGACCATTCACATCCTTAAGCTCTTTGAAACTTAATTTAGAAACAACTTTTTGAATAGGAGGGAATGATCGGAGATTCTTAATCAACTTTGTTTGGGTAGTCATTAACCCAACCAACTTGTCAAAATCAACCTTGGGAATAAAGGACTTATTAAGTTCTCTAATCTCATCATTAGTATATTTTAAATTCTCTTTCAGGTCATTATAATCTCCTCAAATATTATCAAACTCATTTAGAATATCAGAGGAAAAATATTACATTTTATAACTTTATGAGATCTTACTAATAGAGGGTAATTTCTCATTCATAGGAGGTGGTGATGATATAGGTGGTGTATGAGAATGTTCAACAGTTTTCATAACCACATCATCAATTCGATCTTCATCAGAAAGTGATCCAAGGATAATTGGATCCATTGAGTGATGCTCCACCTCTGGTTTAGCTCTTCCGTCACAATTGGCCTTTCTTTAAGAATAAGAACAGTTGTCTCAGTAATTTTCTAGCGGGGGGAGGGGTGTTCAGTAGGGGGGGGGGGTGTCTAGGAAGGGGAGAGAGGTGTCCGGGAGGGGGGGGGGATGTCCAGGAGGGGGAGGGGGGTATCCAGGAAGGGGAAGGGGTGTCCAGAAGGGGGGGGGGGTGCTGTCCAGGTAGGGGGGAGAGGTGTCCTCACAATTGGCCTTTATTCAGGAATAAGAACAGTTGTCTCAATAATTTTCCAGTAGGGGGGAGGGGTGTCTAGTAGGGGGGGTCCTGTCCAGGTAGGGGGAGAGGCCTTTCTTCAGGAATGAGAACAGTTGTCTCAATAATTTTCCAGCAGGGGGAGGGGTGTCTAGCAGGGGGTGCTATCCAGGCAGGGGGAGAGGTGTCCGGGAGGGGGGGGGGGGGGGTTGTCTAGGCGGGGGGGGGGGGGGGGGGGGGGGTGCTATCCAGGTAGGGGGAGGGGTGTCCAGCAGGGGGGTGCTGTCCAGGTGGGGGGAGAGGTGTCCAGCAGGGGGGTGCTGTCCAGGTGGGGGGAGAGGTGTCCTGGGGGGGTGTCTAGTAGGGGGGTGCTATCCAGGTGGGGGAGAGGTGTCCTGGGGGGGTGTCCAGTAGGGGGTGATGTCCAGGTGGGGGGAGAGGTGTCCTGGGGTGGGGGGTGGGGGGGGGGGGTGCTGTTCAGGCAGGGGGGGTGCTGTCCAGGCAGGGGGGTGCTGTCCAGGTAGGGGGGCTGTCCAGCAGGGGTGGTGCTGTCCAGGAAGGGGGGAGGGGTGTCCAGCAGGGGGGTGCTGTCTAGGCATTGGGGGGGGGGGGTGTCCAGGAAGGGGGGGGGGGGGTCCAGTAGGGGTGGTGCTATACAGGCAGGGGGAGGGGTGTTCAGCAGGGGTGGTGCTGTCCAGGCAGGGGGGAGGGGTGTCCAGCAGGGGTGGTGCTGTCCAGGTGGGGGGGGGGGGTGTCCAGCAAGGGGTGGGGTGCTGTCCAGGCATGGGGGGGGGGCTGTCAAGGTGGCAATGGGGGGGGGGGGGTGTCCAGTAGGGGTGGTGCTGTCCAGGCAGGGGGGAGGGGTGTCCAGCAGGGGGGGGTTGTCCAGGAGGCGAGGGGGTGGTGCTGTCCAGGCAGGGGGAGGGGTGTCCAGCAGGGGTGGTCCTATCCAGGCAGGGGGGAGGGGTGTCCAGGAGGGAGGGGTGGGGGGGGGGGGGGGGCGTTGTCCAGGCAGGGGTAGCGGTGTCTAGGAGGGAGGGAGGGGGGGGGGGGGTGCTATCCACGCAGGGGGGAGAGGTGTCCAGGAGGGAGGGAGGGGGAGTGGGGGGGGGGGGGGCTGTCCAGAGAGGGGGGGGGGGTGGTGTCCAGGCAGGGGGGGGGGTGGGGTGTCCAGTAGGGGTGGTGCTGTCCAGGCAGGGGGGAGGGGTGTCCAGGAGGGAGGGGTGGGGGGGGGGGTGCTATCCACACAGGGGGGGAGAGGTGTCCAAGAGGGAGGGAGGGGGAGTGGGGGGGGGGGGCTATCCAGAGAGGGGGGGGGGGGGGTGCTGTCCAGGCAGGGGGGGAGGGGTGTCCAGCAGGGGTGGTGCTATCCAGGCAGAGGGAGAGGTGTCTAGGAGGGAGGGAGGGAGGGGGGTGCTATCCAGGTAGGGGGGAGGGGTGTCCAACAAGGGGGGGGGGGGTGATGTCCAGGCAGGGGGAGAGGTGTCCAGGAGGGAGGGGGGTGCTGTCCAGGCAGGGGGAAGAGGTGTCCAGTAGGGAGGGGGGGGGGGGCTGTCTAGGCAGGGGGGAGGGGTGTGCAGCGGGGGGAGGGGGGTACTATCCAGGCAGGGGGGAGAGGTGTCCAGCAGAGAGGGAGGGGGGGGGGGTGCTGTCCAGGAGGTGGGGGTGTCCAGGGGGGAGAGGTGTCCAGGAGGGGGGGTGTTGTCCAGGCAGGGGGGAGAGGTGTCCAGGAGGGAGGGGGGGCTGTCCAGGCAGGGGGGAGGTGTCCAGGAGGGGGGGGGGGGGTGCTGTAGGGGGGGGGGGGTGGTCTACCACATTAAATGATTTCTTCATTCCATTCAGAATAAATTCTTAAAAACACATATTGATTGTTGTAATGACATCATATATCTCTTCATTCAACATTAATCAGTAGATAACAATTTTTGGGAACCATAGTTCTATTCAGCTCCACTGTAACTTAAATATCATTATGACTTGAACTTTGTACAACCAATCATCAATCTCCCATGTTGGCATAAGATGATTAAACTATTATTAAATTGGGGGTGGGGCTGTCCAGAGGGGGATTTTCAAGGGGAGGAGGGGGGCTATCCAGGGGAGGCCTTGTAGGGGGAGGGCTGTCCAGGGGAGGCTTTACAGGTGGGGAGGGGTGCTATCTAGGGGAGGCTTTGCAGGGGGAGGGGGATGCAGGGGGGGTGGGCTGTGCAGGGGAGAGGGTGGTGGCTATTTTTTTGGGGGAGGGTGGCAATCCAGGAAGGGGGGGGGGGCTGTCCAGGAAGGGCTTTACAGGGGGGAGGGGGCTATCTAGGGGGGCTTTGTAGGGGGGGAGGGGGGCTGCAGGGGGGGTTGTCTACTGCAAGGGGAGTGGGGGGGGGGGATGTCCATGGGGTCTTTACAGGGGGTGGAGGGCTTTAGGGGGGAGGGGGGCTGCAAGGGGGGTGGGGGTGGGGGGGATGTGCAGTGGGGTTGGGGGGGGGGGTATTTTTTATGGATTTTCAGACCCTATAGCCACGGTTTTAAACTGTGGCTATTGATTTATTGCCACAGTTTTTAACCATGGATATAGTTCTAATGCCACGGTTTAAAACCGTGGAAATAAAGTGTGTCTATCCTCTTGTATTTCCACGGTTCTAAACCATGGCTATAGTGATATTACCACGGTTTGAACCATGGCTATATACCTATAGCCACAGTTCGAACCGTGGCTATAGATCTAGTGCCACGGTTCCAAACTGTGGCTATAGGTCTAGGACTATAGCCACACCAAACTTATCCACGGTTCCTCAAACCGTGGATATTACCTATAGCCACGGTTTGAGGACCTATAGCCACGGTTTAAAACCGTGGCTACAACCCAAATTTCCAGTAGTATGAGTGCTTCCTCAGAGAGTCTTTGCTAATGTTGAACCAGAGAGGATATACTATGAGTGCTTCCCATAGAGTTGCTTGTGTTTGATTGGTTGAACCAAAGGGGTTAGGCTATGAGTACTTCCCCGAGGGTTACTTGTTTTTGATTATCTTGCTCAGATATATAATTCCAGCGTTGGCCAAAGGAGGTACAAGTTGATGGGATTACGAACCTAGAGATCAACTTATTGATACATGACTTTAGTGGCATGAAGTCCAGCTCGATTCCCTTGCACAAGATGTCCAGAAGACTGGGCTTATGGTCCCAAGGATCTACTGTTGATGTTGTTTCTTGTTATTTGAATCACCCAATCATTAATATTTATATTTATGTATATGTGTATTTGTATGGGACTATACATGCGTACATATATAGATATGGACATCCATAATGGAACTTCCCCAGTTGATAGGGATTACATACCCTAGGTTCGACTGTGGTTGCATATTTGGTTAACCTCATTTGTTGTGTTCCTGCTAGGCTGAGCACGTTGCTGTTGCATACACTTAGCAACACAGTTATAGGTTTCTTGTCGGGGTGCCCTACTGAGATTGTTTCTCACCGCTACACGTGCACATTGGTGTACATGTAGAACTTATGTCTACTTTTCAGGTTGAGCACGAGTTGCATGGTGGATAGGGATGAGGCCCAGTGTGCATGATCGAGCAGAGCTGCTCGAGTGGTTCTACTAATTGGGCTGATGTGGTTTGACAATGTCTGGAGATCAGGTACATGGGTTGGATCAGAGTTAGTAGCAGAGCCCTATACTTTTACATTCAGTTTATTTTGTACTTTTATAGGCATGGCCGACCTAGTGGGTGACTAGTGTTGTATTGTATTGCATAGCTTTTTGGGATTTTACAACATTTTACTATTACAACTTGTTCTATTTTAGTTTTTTATTACTTCCGCACTCTATTTAATTTTTTCTGTGTATGATACATAGTTATTTCTACAGTGAGCTCACTCTAGTATGAGGGAATAGTGTCCCCACTATCACACCCTAATCCCACACTGCTAGTGTCACGACCGATCCTTGGGGCCTGTGCCATGACTACCCCAAGCCCGCCTTCCATAGGCCAGGGGCTGGAGACTAGCACCAAAGGCGTAAATCCCAAAAGAAGGGAAGACATTGCCTTTATGAAGTAACATACACAACGGAGTATGCAAGTGAACCAAGCACTAAGTAAAACTGGGTACAAGGTAAGTGCTGAAAAGTAAATGGGCCAGTATGCAAACCCAACTGAAAGTACAGTACAAATGAAAGGAAAGTACAACAGTAGTAAGTAAAACAACAACACCGAGTCATCCTTTGGAAATCCCACCTGAAGGGTGGGTACAGATAGTCTCCTCAGCTCCTCGGGTCCGTCCGTCCGCTCCGTGTACATCCTGCCAAGTGGTCCACCTCTGGGTACCATCCATCTCCACAAGCCTCCACCTCGATCGGTGCTGTCAATCGTCTGCATCCAACACACGTAGTGTGGGCATAGCCTGTGCAGGGGTGAGTATACGATATTCAGTAGGGACCCCGAGACCCCCGAAGGTCTCTCAGAATCCACGAAGGATAAACCACAAAGGAAAGATACAATCACAAAGTATCAACAACACTAATTAGGTATATGCCCATACATATATATAAGTCATCAGTTACAGTTCGGCTCCAGCTCCCAAGCCCAAGCACAACCCAGTCCACATAGGAAAGCATAACCCAGTCCACATAGGAAAGCACAACCCAGTCCACATAGGAAAGCACAACCTAATCCACACAGGAAAGCAAGTCAACTACATCAATGATAATGATTGAGGATCAAGACTCAGCTCACACAGGTATACACTTCGTAAGGTGATAGAGATGATTATATGTATCCACTGATTCATCTAAGCTGTCAGACCCATATAAGATACAAGACCAACTAAGCTGTCAGACCCACAAAGGATACAAGACCAGCTACTCTGGAGGACCCACTCAGGATACAAGTACAGAGTCAAATACTGCCAGACCCACATAGGATACAAGAATAGTAGTCATTTCCATTGAACCCATGGAGGATTCCAGTACGGTCATTTTCGCTGCCGAACCCACGGAGGATCCAAGTACAATCGTCATCGTCGCAGTCGCAACCAGCTCTAGGGTTCCCACACACAGAATGCTCGATTCCAGGAGGGTCCGCTCCTCGAACAAAAGAGATTAGATAAATCAACTATCAATAAGTCCAGAGTTTATGTATCCTAAAGTTTCATTTCGTCAAAGGAAACCCAACGCGATAGACAGTGCGTCAATCGGACGCCCGGTCTGAGAGTTATTGGCTTTTCCGTTCCAGGGGCCCAATTGGGTTTTAAGCTAAAACCAACCAGACTGTACTCCAACTGCGTCCAAACCTCAAGAAGAGTAATCCAAAAGGACAGTATCCACAAAAGGATCCCAACGCAATTGATGACACATCAATCGGATGTCCGGTCCTTGAGATATAAGCATTTTCGCTCTAAGGGCCCGGTTGATTTTGAGTTCGAACCAACCCGGACATACCCAAACTTTGCCGAAACCTCAAGTGTAATATACCAAAACGACCGTCTCGATCCAAGGATTCATATGAAACTTATGGTGTGTCGATCCATAGCACAATTTATGGGAAAAAGACTGAAAGCGTTCCGAAGTGGGGGGTCTGGGCCCGGCCCGACCCGGCCCAACCTGACCCAACCCCCCTGGGTCAGCCCGAACCAGGTCGACCCGACCCGGGTCCGGGTCTGGCCCGATAGGGCGCAGCCCAGCCCAGACCGGTCCGCACGACCCGCCCCGGCCTGGCTGGGTGGTGTGCTGGCTCGGCCAGCGGGCCGAGCAGGGGGGGGGGGGGACGCGGTCCCCCCTTTGTTCCGCGGACGCAGAGATTGATGTCGTGTCTCCCCGAATCCCGCACAGCCGTGGCTTCAGTCACGACGGCTCCTACCGGCAGCGCGCTGGGGCACCGACGCCTCCGGGCGGCCGGCTGGTACCGGCTGCTTCCTCCGGCTGCTGGCACCGTCGCGCCAGCGTGGCGCGCCGACAATATCTTCTACGGACCACCGGACGCGCTCCGGTGGTCCGATTTGCCCACCGTCTGCACCTATGGCTCTCCCGGGACCCGTACATTACTGCAACGACCTCCAATTTCCCAAACAGTCCCGTTTCGTCGTCGCCAAAGATTCTGCGCATCAAGAGAAAAACAGCGGTGAGTTCGGACTTTTTCGTTAGTCCGCACCCACCGCGTTAGTGGTTCTAAACAACATCTACGGTAAAGCACGACATGCTGAGGGTATAAAAAATTACATGAAGAAAATTATACAAAAAAAAATCCCCTACCTCAAAAAGGAAGACAATAGTCGGCGTCTCGGTACACGACATCGCGGAGAAGAGGATCGTAGGCGTCGTCGGGGCACGTTGAGGAGGAAGCAGTGTCTCCTCTCTGGCCACGGGGAAGAGGATTGGTCGCGCGTTGTCAATCTCCGAGGAACCAGTGTTCTTCGTCGTTCTTCATCGGAGGCTAGTGTTCTTTGTCGTTCTTCATTGGAGGCTGGCATTCTTCCTCACACAACGAAGCTCTCCCCTTCATAAAAAAATAGGTTCCCCCTATTATTTTATTATACGCAAAGAAACTCTCCCACAATTAATTCACCACACTAATTAAAATGTGTTGAAATTTAATTAAAGAAGGGAGAGAGAAGGTTCCCCATAATTAAACGCATTGGCAGTTTAAAAATAAAAAGGGGAAAAGGAAGGTTCCTCATTAAATTATGGGTTGACATAATTTAATGGATTGAGGTGACATTTAATGGAGGTTTGTTAATTTAATGGGGTTTCTTAAGGAGATTTAGGGGGAAATAAATGATGGGGATCATGTGGCCCCCCACCTCTCTAACATCCCCACTTGGGTAGTTAAGTGGCTATGGGCCCCACTCTTAACTACACATGGGATGAAAAAACTACCTTAAGAAAAATAGAAATTGTTCCGACAACAATTTTTATTTATTTCTTAAACAAACCCCCTAAAATTATCTTCTCCTCTTTTGCGAACTCAACTACGGTAAGTGTCCCCTTAAGCAATTACCAGTGCTGTGAGTACATCAGTGCCCTTAGATTTTAATTATGAGCACCGGTTCAAAATTTAGAAAAACCCGCTCGTTCATTCACTGAACGTACCTGAGCTAAACTTCGAAAATTGATTCCGGGAACACCGAGCCTCGGAATCAAATGCCGTCAAAAGACACAGACTCGTAAAAATTCCAAAGTATTTAAAAAAAAATTTCCTTGAAATTTCCTGGTCTTTATATTACTCCCACCTTAGGGCTTTATGTCCCCGTAAAGCTACAACATAAACTAGGGAAACAAAGGAGGGTACTGAGCACGCATCTGAGCCACCCTCTCCCATGTGCTCTCTTGGAGGTTCCCATGCTGCCAACAAATGCGCACCAGAGGTATCGACCGTTCACGTAGGACCCACTCCTGTCGATCCTCGATATCCACTGAGACCTCCACAAAGGTCGCCCCTTCATCGATGTCCAGATCCCCGTGGTCGATGATGTGCGTCGGGTCATGCATGTATCTCCTCAGCTGAGATATGTGGAAGACGTCGTGCACCCGATGCAACTGAGGTGGAAGGGCCAGGTGGTAAGCCACCTCGCCTACCCTGCTGAGGACCTGGAATGGTCCAATGAAGCACGGAGATAACTTGCCTCCGTGGCAAAATCTCTGTAATCCACGTCGAGGTGAGACCCGTAGGAAGACGTGGTCGCCATCTTCAAACTCCAGTGGTCTCCGCATCTTATCATCATAGGAATTTTGTCTGCTCTGTGTAGTCCTCATCCACTCCTGGATGATCTCCACCTTCTCTGTCGTAGCCTGAACCATTTCTGGTCCTACGAGTAATGACTCCCTAGGGTCAGTCCAGCATATAGGTGATCTGCAAGGTCAACCGTATAGTGCCTCGTAAGGTGCATCCCGATGGTGGAGTGGTAGCTATTGTTGTACGAAAACTCCACCAAGGGTAGGTGATCCTCCTAGATGCAACCAAAGTCAAGGACACATGCACGGATCATGTCCTTGAGTGTCTGAATGGTCATCTCCGTCTGGCCATCCGTCTGAGGGTGAAAAGCAGTGCTCAGGAGTAGCTGCATCCTGAAAGCCTCCTGTAACCCCTTACAAAGCCAGGAAGTAAAGAGAGTGTCTCGATCAAAGATTATAGATGATGGCACCCAATGAAGCCGTACGATCTCCTGAACATAGAGGCGTCCCAAGCTCTCTACTGATCCCTACTCTCTGATCGGTAGGAAGTGGGCCGACCTGGTGAGTCGGTCTACGATCACCCAAATAGTGTCATGTCCCCTATAAGTACGTGGAAGCCCAGTCACAAAATCCATGGATATCCCATCCCACTTCCACTCGAGGACCTCTAAGGGCTGTACCAAGTCTTCAGGTACATGGTGCTCCGTCTTCACTTGCTGACAAGTGAGGCACCGAGAAACGAACTCTGCCACAACCTTCTTCATACCCGGACACTAGTACTGTCGTATGAGGTCTTGGTACATCTTCGCTACCCCAGGATGTACTGCTAGAGGGGAAGTGTGGAACTCCCTCAACACCTCCTCCTGCAGTGCAACTGGTACCATGGTACGTCCTCGAAATAGGATGACATGCTCCCCGCCTTCATAAAATCCATCCGGTGCCAACCCTAAGGATATCTGAGCACGTCGCACCTCATAGTAAATATCCCCACGTTGTGCCTCTATGACCCGCTGAAGTAGTGGAGGAGTGACTGTGAGGGACTAAAGATGGGATACCCCATCTCTATCCATTAAGGATATCTGCAAAGCGGCTAACTGATCCGTCGCCTCCTCAAGTAGCTGAATGCCCAATCTCCTGCTAAGAGCATCAGCCACAACGTTTCCCTTACCAGGAGTATAGACAATCTCAAAGTCATAATCCTGGAGGAACTCGAGCCATCGCCACTGTCTCAGGTTTAGGTCCTTCTGCGAGAAAATGTACCTGAGACTCTGGTGGTCAGAGTAGACTGTAAAGTTCTCTCCCATCAGATAGTGTCACCACGTCTTCAGGGCGAAGACCACTGCTGCTAACTCCAGGTCATGAGTAGCGTAGTTATGCTCATGCATCCTCAACTGTCATGAACTATAAGAGATCACTGCTCGCTCCTGTATCAGGACACACCTGAGTCTAGTCCCTGATGCGTCACAGTATACTACGTACCCTACGCCCTCCTCTGGTAACCTCAAGATGGGCGCACTGGTCAATCTCCACCTCAGCTCCTGGAAGCTCTGCTGACATTTTTCTGACCACTCAAAGGGTTTCCCCTTCTTCATCAAATCTTTAAGAGGTGATGAAACTCTAGAGAAGTCTAGCACAAATCTCCGATAGTACCCAGCCAGACCTAAGAAACTCCGCACCTCTGTCACGCTCCTGGGTGGCTCCCAAGCAAGTACCGCCTCGACCTTCTTGGGATCCACTGAAAATCCCGCCTTAAAGATGACGTGCCCCAAGAAGTGAACCTATCGAAGCTAGAACTGGAACTTCGAGAGATTACCATAAATCTGGTGATCTCAGAGTGTATCCAGTACAACCCATAAGTGGTAGGCGTGCTCCTCCTCGGTAGTCGAGTAAATCAGTATGTCGTCAATGAAGACTACGACAAACCGATCGAGGTAGGGCTATAATATCTTGTTCATGAGACTCATGAACACTGATGGAGAATTGTTCACACCGAAGGGCATGACCAAGAACTCATAGTGACTATATCGACACCTGAAGGCCGTCTTCTGCACATCCTCATCCCGAACTCAGAGCTGATGATAGCCTGACCCAATGTCTATCTTTGAGAACCAATGTGCTCCCTTGAGCTGATAGAAGAGGTCGTCAATCCTCGGAAGCGGATACTTGTTCCTCATAGACACTTGGTTTAGGCGACGGTAGTCGAAACACAGTCGCAAGCCCCCATCCGCCTTCTTGGCGAATAGGACCGGAGAAGCCCAGGGTGAAACACTAGGTCGGATGAAACCTTTCCCCTTCAAGTCCTCCAGCTGTACTCGCAACTCATGAAGCTCGGCGGGAGCCATCTGATATGCTGGAGTGGATATCGGTGATGTCACGGGGTATAGGTCTATAAATAAATCTACCTCCCTGTGAGGAGGTAGTCCTGGAAAATCATCAGGAAAAATGTCCGTATACAAATCCACCACTACATGAAAAATCAGACTCCGCATGTCAACTGATCTGAGGATGAGACTAACCAACTGATGTGTGATCGGCTGCCCTATCCTCTCTGTGCGTCCATCCTATGCTACGAAGGTTCCCTTATCGCTGGTGAAGGTGAACCTAGTCCCATCCGTGCGGACACACCGCACCTTTCACCTAATACAGTCGATCTGAGCATAGACTGTAGATAACCAGTCCATACCCAAGATGACGCCGTAAGGCCTCGACGCCGCTAACAGAAGATCCCAGCCGAAGCTCTCACCTCCTAGAGTAAGCTCACACTGCCGGCACCAGTGCATAATCGTCGAGTCTACTCTCGTAGGAGTCTCTAGCCACAAGGATCGAGCCAACGGATCCATCGGAATCTCCGAGCTCTAAACAAGGGCAGCAGAAATAAAATAATGACTTGCACCTGTGTCTATAAGTACTGTAGTAAGGGTGGAGTAGACATAGATAGTACCTCGAATCATCTCGGGTGCACCGTGGTCGTAAGCCTCTGTTTCCTGGAGCTGAGCCTGCCTCTGCCCGCCAGCTCCATGTGGTCAGGGTTGACCTCCTGGGGGTGGTGGTGGTAGAGCCTCAAAGCGTCGTCCACCACTCGCTGCTCGGCCAGCTCCTCTGCCTCGTCCGCCTGCTCCCTGCGGACCGCCACGGTCGAACCTCCACTAGCAGGGCTCGCTCCAGCACTCCCGCCTGGGTCGGGATGCGGAGTGGAATCGTCGAAGCTCTGATCTCATGCCTCATCCCCTGCTCAAAGGTCTGGTCCCGGAAGAATGAGTCCCGTACCATGTCCGTGGAGTAGCGCGAGAGGTCGGTAAATCTCGCCGAGTATTGGGCTACTGACATGATACCCTGCCACAACTGTAGTAACTCCTGGATGCGCACCATACGGAGGGTGGCTGGAATGAACTCTGATCGGAAGAGGCTCTCGAAGTCCGTCCAAAGTAGAGATGCCTCGTCGTGCACCTGAAGCATCAGGATCCACCATCTACCTGCTGCTGCGTGCAAGAGACTCATGGAAAGGATCACCATGAGGTCTGCTGGTGTCCCTACCAATCTGAAGACTCTGACGACAGCCTCCAGCCAATCCTCAGCTTCCTGAGGATCCGTCTCTTCGCGGAACCTGGGTGACCTATGTCTCTTAAACTCGTGCAACGCGCTCAGGCGGCGTGCACTCTCCACCGCTGGGGCTAGTAGCATCGGTGGCTTGACGGGTAAAGGTACCGTCGGTGCCTCCACTGTAATGGGGCCCTGCACCGAGGCCTCATCGCTCGGTGGACTGTAGTCTCACACAAAGCTCAGAACCCTAGATGGCTGCCATCGTGGGGCCATCCTGAAAAGAAACAGGTGCACCACGGTTAATAAAGTATACCTGATGAGCTGACACAGAGTAATCACAAAGAAAACTTTTGAAACACACATGCAATCAATGTTTTCGTGCACTGAGTCGGAAATTAGAAGTCAGGGTCCTGGTGTATGGATATGTCGGCCTCCACACCAACACTAGACTCCCTGGACTGATAACCACACTCATTACTCTAAACATTATTGCTTCACAGAGAAGAAATTATCAGAGTCCTGAGTTCTGCGGTAGAACCGACTCCTCTGATACCAATTTGTCACGACTCGTCCTTGGGGTCCATGCCGTGACTACCCCAAGCCCGCCTTCCATAGGCCAGAGGCTGGAGACTAGAACCAAAGGCATAAATCCCAAAAGAAGGGAAGGCATTTCCTTTATGAAGTAACATACACAACAAAGTACGCAAGTGAAGCAAGCACTAAGTAAAACTGGGTACAAGGTAAGTGATGAAAAGTAAATGGGCCAGTATACAAACCCAACTGAAAGTACAGTACAACTGAAAGGAAAGTACAACAACAGTAAGTAAAATAGAAACATCGAGTCGTCCTCTGGAAATCCCACCTGAAGGGTGGGTACATATAGTCTCCTCAGCTCCTCAGGTCCGACCGTCCGCTCCGTGTACATCCCGCCAATTGGTCCACCTCCAGGTACCATCCAGCTCCACAGGCCTCCACCTCGATCAGTGCTGTCAGTCGTCTGTATCCAACACATGTAGTGCTGGCATAGCCTGTGTAGGGGTGAGTATATGATACTCAGTAGGGACCCCAAGACCCCCGAAGGTCTCTCAGAATCCACGAAGGTTAAACCACAAAGGAAAGATACAACCAAAAAGTATCAAAAACACTACTTAGGTATATGCACATACATATACCTAAGTCATCAGTTAAAGTTCGGCTCTAGCTCCCGCGCCCAAGCAAAACCCAGTCCACATAGGAAAGAACAACCCAGTCCAAATAGGAAAGCACAACCCAGTCCACATAGGAAAGCACAACCCAATCCACACAGGAAAGAAAGTCAACCACATCAATGATAATGATTGAGAATCAAGAATCATCTCACACAGGTATACACTTCGTAATGCGATAGAGATGATCAGATGTAGCCACTGATTCATCTATGCTGTCGGAACCACATAGGATACAAGACCAGCTAAGTTGTCGGACCCACAAAGGATACAAGACCAGCTACTCTGCCGGACCCACTCAGGATACAAGTACAGAGTCAAATACTACCAGACCCACATAGGATACAAGAACAGTAGTCATCACCGTCGAACCCACGGAGGATTCCAGTACGGCCGTCATCGCTACCGAACCCACAGAGGATCCAAGTACAGTCGTCATCGTCGCAGTCGCAACCAGCTCTAGGGTTCCCACACACAGCATGCTCAATTCCGGGAGGGTCCTCTCCTCAAGAAAAAGAGAGTCGATACATCAACTGTCACAAAGTCCAGACTTGATGTATTCCAAAGTTCTGTCTCGTCAAAAGAAACCCAACACGACAGACGGTGTATCAATCGGACGCCCGGTATGAGAGTTATTGGCTTTTCCGTTCCAGGGGGCCGGTTGGTTTTTAAGCTAAAACCAACCCGACCGTACTCCAGTTGTGTCCAAACCTCAGGCGAAGTAATCCAAAAGGACCGTATCCACAAAAGGATCCCAACGCAATTAACGGCACGTCAATCGGATGTCCGGTCCTTGAGATATAAGCGTTTCCGCTCCAAGGGCCCGATTGATTTCGAGTTCGAACCAACTCGGCCATACACAAAATTTGCCGAAACCTCAAGTGTAATATACCTAAATGACTGTCTCGATCCAAGGATTCATACATAATTGACAGTGTGTCGATCGGAGGTCCGTAGCATATGTTATGGGCAAAAGACCGAAAGCGGTCCGAAGTGGGGGGCCTTGGCCCGACCCGAACCGGGTCGACCCGACCCGGGTCTGGGTCCGGCCCGGCCCGGCGGGGCGCGGTGCGGCCCGGTCCGCGTGACCCGCCCTAACCCGGTCGGGGGGTGTGCTGGCTCGGCCAGTGGGACGAGCAGGGGGGGGGGGGTATGCGGTCCCCCCTTTGTTCCGCGGACGTGGCGATCGACGCCGCGTCTCCCCAGATCCCGCGCAACCGCGACTTCAGCCGCGGCGGCTCCTACCGGCAGTATCTTATGCGGACCACCGGACACGCTCCAGTGGTCCAATTTTCCCGTCGTCTATGCCTATGGATCTCCCGGGACCCGTACATTACTGCGATGGCCTCCAATTGCCCAAACGGTCCCATTTCATCGTCGCCAAAGATTCCGCACATCAAGAGAAAAACATCGGTGGGTTCGGACTTGTTTGTTAGTCCTTACCCACCGCGTTAGTGGTTCTAAACAACATCAATGGTAAAGCACTCCATGTCGAGGGTATAAAAAATCACATGAAGAAAATTATACAAAAAAAACCCTACCTCAACAAGGAAGACGATCATCAGCGTCGCGGTACATGGCGTCGCGGAGAAGAGGATCATAGGCATCATCAAGGCATGCCGAGGAGGAAGCGGCGTCTCTTCTCTGGTCACGGGGAAGAGGATTGGTGGCACGTCGTCGATCTCCGAGGAACTGGCATTCTTCGTCGGAGGCCGGCGTTCTTCATCGTTCTTCGTTGGAGGCTGGCATTCTTCCTCACACAACGAAGCTCTCCCCTTCATAAAACAATAGGTTCCCCCTATTATTTTATTATACGCAAAGAAACTCTCCCACAATTAATTCACCACACTAATTAAAATGTGTTGAAATTTAATTAAATAAGGGAGAGAGAAGGTTCCCGACAATTAAACGCGTTGGTAGTTTAAAAATAAAAAGAGGAAAATGAAGGTTCCTCATTAAATTATGGGTTGACATAATTTAATGGGTTGAGGTGACATTTAATGGAGGTTTGTAAATTTAATGGGATTTCTTATGGAGATTTAGAGGGAAATAAATGGTGGGGCTTGTGCGGGCCCCCACCTCTCTAACATCCCCACTTGGGTAGTTAAGTGACTGTGGGCCCCACTCTTAACTACCCATGGGAGGGAAAAACCACCTTAAGAAAAATAGAAATTGTTCCGACAATAATTTTTATTTATTTCTTAAACAAACCCCCAAAAATTATCTTCTCCTCTTTTGCGAACACAACTACAGTAAGTATCCCCTTAAGCAATTACCAGCACTGCGAGTACATCGGTACCCTCAGATTTTAATTCTGAGCACCGGTTCAAAAGTTAGAAAAACCCGCTCATTCGTTCACTGAACGTACCTGAGATTAACTTCGAAAATTGATTCTGGGCACACTGGGCCTCAGAATCAAACGCCGTCAGAAGCCACAGACTCATAAAAATTTCAAAGTATTTTAAAAAAAATTTCCTTGAAATTTCTGGGTCTTTACAGCTAGTCGGCAGCCTCTGGTGTATGGGGAGGCGCACTTGAGGCCTTGTGGTGAACTGGCTCGGAGCACCAGTTTAGTGGCTTCCAGGTTGGGATGTTACAAAGTGGTATAAGAGGAGTTTCTTTTCCTGGTCTTTACTATTTTGGATATTATATATAGGAGTATTAGGAATGTGTCAGAACATGTGATGGATATCAGACTGGTGCATTGAGAACACTTGTTCCAGTAAGAAGTCCTGGTTACTAGGGTTTGGGATTGCTTTTTTGATTTTTCGATGTTACAGTTGTATATGATTTTTGCCTTGAGAGATGCACATGTTGTGTGGTGTTTTGATTTACCATGGATCTCTTGATCTTGGCCATTGGTAATATACCAGAGATGGATTTTGAATCTTGGCCAGCAAAGGCAAGAGGAGTTTCATGCATCATACTAGGCACGTAGGATTCACAGCATATAGGCTTACTAGTGTGTGTTTTTACTGATGACTGAGACCTTTGGGTATGCTTACACATACTTTTTACACTGATGGAAGGTTATGTGGATCTACATTGAGGTGTTGGTGTGAGGATGATGACTCAATACTAGTGCATAGGTGGTGCAGTGACCCCAGTTGGTCGATATGGCATGTGATGCCCTTCAATTTAACCCTTATTGGGCATTGTTTCTTGGGTCTGTGGTTATCTAGTTGGATCTTTGAGAATGATATCGATAGATACCAAGGATTTTCTTGTGAACTGGACCTCCTTGTGGTATTTCAGTATACGAATACCTGATGAGTGTTAGTTCAGTTTCTCTTCTGCTTGGGTTGTGAACTCTAGGGAGTATTTCCTTCTAAGGATGCTCAAAGAGGATCATGACCCTTGTAGGTTGTGTTTTGGTTTTGAATTTCTTTGGTCGTTGTGATCTTTACCGTCTTCTGAGTGGTTTTGGATCTTTTGGGCTAGGTGGTTAGACCTTGTGACCCAGTTGTGAGGATTTTTCTGTAGGTCTTGGTGGAAGACCCAGAGACCCTTGGTTTTGACTCAAAACCTTGTAGTTCAATGTCTATTTTGTTCTAGGGAAACCTGTGTGAGAATGGTTGGCCCGTGTTTTCCAATTCCTTTTGGCGGTGCTTATTTTTTCATAACTGGCTTCGACGGGTAGGACTGTTCGGGTGTCTGGCCTGGTGAACCAGTGTTTCTGATGTTGCTATTATGGGTGGAATAATTTGAATCTAAATTAGTGAGTGGCTGGGTGTGATCCATGGACCAATGTTTCAAAACTTTCTGTGGACTCATATCCTAGAAGTTGTGTTGAAATTTCCTTATGTTGTAGAGGTGACATTCTGAAATGTCAGATTGCCGTGAAATGGTTGACCTGTGCTTGAATCCTTGTCGGGTTTTGGTAGGATGTTATCGTGGCTCGGAGGGAGTTGGACACGCCTTTAGGGAAATCTTAGTGTACTCTTGTAAGAGACGATCACACGCTATCTTGATTCGTCTTGAGTATGTTGAGAGGGCTTTGACCCTGAAATGAGCTCCTTTTTCTTTCTTAAAGTTCATCCCTGTTGAGGATGGAACCTGTTCTGATTGTGCTCTCGGAGTGATGTAAGGAAATACATATGGTGGGGAGTGCACCATTAGACCTTTGAGGGTGGTTTTCCTTATTTAGGTCAAAATTCAGTGTTTTCCAGGAGCTTTTAAGCTTAGATTTTTCTTTTAAGATGAAGACAAGGGTATTCCTATGGTGGGGAGTACCAGTTTGGTCGTAGTTGGATATCTTCTGTGTAGAAGGTGGTTGTTAATTCTATAAGGTTGGTCGTTGGATGGTCCAGATAGCTTGGTTGTGCGAATTCTTGGGTTGGGAGCATGGCTGCTGGTTCTTTCACTAGGCTTCTTGGGTATTAGAAGGTTTATGGTGGGGATTTTGTAAGAACTCGTGTTTTTCCGGAGTGTCATTTTGAGTAGAAATTTTAATTTTTATTGTTGGATGCTCGTGAGGGGTAAAATGGTCATTTTACCATACCATATGATCTCAGATATTTTTTTTGACAACTCTGTTGGTCCTGGAATAGGGATTTTACTCTAGGATAGGAGTTTGGAGGAAATCTGAGCTGTTTGAATTTTAGTGGAATATTTAATATTTAATATTATCAAATTAAATATTAAATTATTCGCATAGGTTCATTTGTCAATAAATTTTAAATGGAGTGTCTTATTGAGATTCTTTATATTCCTTTGATTCCATAATAGAGAGTTTAGCCTAGGGAAGGCATATACTCATGTCGGGCGCTGGGGCCAGCCCGAGCCCCTTTTTCTTCTTTTCCTTTCCTTTTCTTTTCTTCCTTCTCTTCTTTCCTCCTACTCCTTGTGAAAGTCTCCTACACCTCCTCCTTGGCTGTGTACTTTGGGGAGAATTGGAGTTTGATAAAGAGAGAGAGTTGGGAGGCAATATGGGTACCAATTTGAAGCTCTCGACATGTTGAGTCGGCGTGCGACAACCGTGAGCCGTGAAATCAAGCGAAGCTTTGGCGGTTTCCGCCCGAAGGTAGGGCTGTTTATGTTTTCACCATAGATTCCCTTTAAACATGTTTTTAAGTCTTTAAAGCCTTATATTTATTTCTTGTGGCCTATTAAGTCTGTATCTATTGTTTCAGAGGTGAAAATGGGCGTTTCAGGCGTTTTGAGGGATTTCCCATTGGAAAACCCAGAATACACGGTGTGTGTTCCAAGGGAACATGCCATGTGTTCTTCCTGTTCAGGGAAGACGAAGTTTTCCAAAGTATAGGCCATGTAATTTGAGTACACGCCATGTAGTGGATGTCCGTGTGACCGACCGTGTGAAATAAGACATGGAATAGTGGTTTTTAAGGAGTACACACCGTGTGCTTTGAGTACACGCTGTGTAGTGGATGTTCGTGTGACCAACCATGTGAAATAAGACACAGAATAGTGGTTTTTAAGGAGTACATGCCATGTACTATAAGTACATGCCATGTAGTGGCACATGGGCATGTTTTCAGGTGAAAACACACTTGGAGTGACTTTTTGTGAACAGTACATGCCATGTACAGTAAAGTACACGCCATGTACTATTACACAGGTAGACCCCATGGGTCTGGCCATGTGTTCTGGCCTTGTAAAACTTCAACTTAGTAGTTTTGGGATATCTTGGGCCCTGGAAATCAGAATTGGGCATATGAGTAGTCCATTTTGATCATTTTTCCACGTAGATCACAATGGTGGAATAAATTTTACATTTAGTGGTCTTCTAAATGGTTTTTGGGGGGGTTTAAATCTAAATGGGGAGTTTCTTCCTTCAGTTATCAAGTTCAGTTGACATCTGAGAGTGAGACTTGGTGTGGATGATAGGTTGGGTGTTCGGACAAACTTAGTTGAGACCATTAATATGAGATGAGATGTGAGCTATCTCCTATAACATCTTCTTTAGAGGAAGTTCCCCCTGTGAGATGTCCCCTTATGGACTATGAGGCTGTGAGACTGGGCACTTCCAAGGATCCACTAAGGGATGCCTTTACTTGTGTGATGACTTAGGGAGTCCCTTATAGGATCTCTCTCCTTTTTTCCTTTGAGAGGACCCATGCTATAGAATTCATATATTGTACTTCATTTGAGGATCCCGTGTAGGATTCCTCCCTTACTCTTCGCTAAGGATCCCATGTAGGATTACTTCACTCATGATTTCCTGGAGGATCCCAAGTATGATGCATCCTCAGTGTTTGACTTGAGGGACCCATTGGGTTCCAATCGTTTGACCAACCCTGAGTTGTTACGTCAGGTTTGGGTAGAGATGGTGTTCAGGTGTCACCTAGAACCCGTGCCAAACTGGTAATCCCATGGGGATTTGGATGCATTATTGGGTTGGGCGTTCGAGCCACCTTCACTCATTTGTTTATATCTCACTTGGTTTGCTGATACAGTAGTGGTTACCAGAGGTTCTTTCTGGTTGGTGGCTATTGATCCTAACATAATGCATATTGTTGTTTGTTAGGATTCCTACTATGCCTTGTGTGCCTGAGTAGAGGTGGTTTGTTTGTAAATAGGGTAATTTACCTTGCTGTGGATGTGTTTTTCCATTTTTCTTGATATTTAATGTTTGTTCTTGCTCTTCCTGTTAGGCTACTTTGTTTTCCATGCCTAGTATTATTAGGATGAAGTGGTTTTATCTGACATGCTGTGATATACTGTAGACTGTTAGCCAAGTAGTTCTTGAGGTTTACTTTGGCTAACATATATCATTGTGCACGATTGACTTACACAGGGCTGTGAGAACCTGGTGTAGTAGACCATATGGATAATGGACGTTTAGGGCTTCTCCAGAGTGTCTATTTACCTTTACGTTGTGAGACCATAGGGGGTATGGATGTTGAGTGCTCCCTCAGAGTGTCTGTAGTTCCTCGATGTGGGCCACAGGGGGAGTTGGACGTTGAGTGCTTCCCCAGAGTGCCTTTTAGTTACCAATATGAGACTATAGGGTGAATTGATGGTGAGTGCTTCCTCAGAAAGTCTTTGCTAAAGATGAACCAGAGGGGATAGAATGTGAGTAATTTTGAGAGGGTTTCTTGTGTTTGATTTGTTGAACCAGAGGGGTTGGGCTGTGAGTACTTCCTAGAGGGTTACTTGTTTTTGATTAGCTTGCTCAGATATATAATTCCGGCGTTGGGATAAGTAGGTACATGTCAATGGGATAGATCGACTTATTGATAAATGACTTGAGTGGAAAGACGTCCATCTCGATGCCCTTGAACATGATGTCTAGAAGATTGGGCTTATGGTCCCAAGGATTGACTTCTGATGTTGTTTCTTGTTATTTGAATCACCTAATCATGAATATTCATATTAATGTATATGTGTATATTTATGGGACTATACATGTGTAAGTATATAGATATGGACATCCATGATGGAACTTTCCCAGTTGAGAGGGATTACATACCTTAGGTTCGACTGTGGTTGCACGCTTGGTTTACCTTCTTTGTTGTGTTATAGCTAGACTGAGCACATTGCTATTTAATACACTTAGCAGCATAGTTATAGACTAGTTTCATGGTGGATAGGGATGATTCCTAGTGTTTCATGATCGAGTGGAGCTACTTGAGTGGTTCTAATGATCGTGCTGATGCAGTTCAATAGTGTCTAGTGATCACAAATGTGGGTTGGCTCGGAGTTAGTAACATAGCCTTGTACTTTTACATTCAGTTTCTTTTGTACTTGTATCTGTATGGTCGGCCCAGTGGGTGACTAGTGTTTCATTGTATTGAATAGTTTTTTGGGATTTTACAACATTTTACTATTACAAATTTTTCTATTTCAGTTGTCTATTACTTCCGCACTCTGTTTACTTTCTAATGTGTATGATACATAGTTATTTCCACTGTTATCATACTTTGGTATGAGGGCATAGTCTCCCCACTATCAAACTCTAGGCCCTCGCTACTAGTCATCAACCTCTGGCATATGGGGAGGCACGCTTGAGGCATTGTAGTGAACCAGATCATAGCATTGGTTTTGTGGCTTCCGGGTCAGGATGTTACAATTAACTTGTATTAAAGAATGGTTCATAATCTATAATGACTCATCAAATAAAGTATTGGGATGTGTTTGTATGTAGATTAATTTTTTTATTAAATATTCCATTCAACAATTTAAGATTCTTGAGAAAAAATTCCCAAATAATGGTATGGAGTAAGGTATAGTAATTTTTTCATATAAGGTGTGGATGCATTATATTTATGAAGAAAAGCGTGATATATATACCATTCATAAAATTTTAAAGTATATATTCTCACAGGAGTTGAAAATGTGCCAGATAATATAGTTAGAGATTATTAAGGATTATGGATGCCCAATACATTACCACCACGGGAATATCAACAAGATGGATGATGCTTTGGGTAGTAATAATCCTATTAGATTA
Organism: Viscum album; assembly: GCA_963277665.1. Taxonomy (NCBI): domain Eukaryota; kingdom Viridiplantae; phylum Streptophyta; class Magnoliopsida; order Santalales; family Viscaceae; genus Viscum; species Viscum album. The sequence continues at coordinate 1,275,317,938 of OY728121.1, read as the reverse complement.
TCGATAATGAGGATAAAAAAGGTCTAATATCTCTAGGTTTTCAAATGATGGATCTAGAAATCCAGAAGGATAGGGGAAAATATTATGTTTCTAAATTTAATCTTTGACCATCTATCCAAGTGAAGACTAAGGAGGTGTAGAAGGATTATGTAGAGCTTTAAAAGATGGTTAGAAGGGTTCTTGAGTTTAACCATGATCATGACAGAGTGATATGATTTAAGATCCATGTATGCATTTTATCTATTCCATATTTGAAGATAGAGTTGTTAGAGGAGATCATATTTTTTCATTATCAATTTATCCTGTAAGTACGAATATGTATATATATTTTAAAAAATAATTTTGGTGGAATGAAATGAAGAGTGATATGGAAGAGTTTGTATCAACATTCTTAGTATTCCAACAAGTTATGGCTAAAATACAAAAGTGTGAGGGGATATTACATCAGTTACCCATACCATAATGGAAATGGGATAACATCACCATCATTTTTTTCATAGGACTACCCAGAATATCGAAAGGGAATAATGCTATATGGGTGGTTATTGATCAAATAACAAAGTCAGCACACTTTATCGCTACAATAGATGACTTCTCTCTAGATTAGGTTTCCATGAGTTACATTAAGAAAACGGTAATATTACATAAAGTACCACATTCTATTGTATCTGATCGGGATCTGAGTTTTACCTCAATGTTATCGTGATGTATTTAGCAAGACCTTGATATATAATTGAGTTTCATTATATATTTTTATCATTAGATAAATGTTCTGTCTAAATGAATAATAAAAAACCTAGATGATATGTTGAGATATTGTTCTATGGATTTGAATGGTGGTTGGGATTAAATCCTTCCTCTATTTGAGTTTTATTAAAAAAATTAATTTCACTCAAGCATTTAGATGGATCTTTATGAATCCCTCAATGGGAAAAATTTTTGAGCTCAAAAGTGTAAGAATGAATTTGGATAATGAAACCTATTGGGACCTAAAATTATTGAAGGAATGGTATTGAAGGTTAGATCCATTCAACAACATATCAAGGTATCTCAGATTAAGAAGAAAAGTTATTTACATAATGGTCGATGTTACCTATAATTTTAATTTCATGAAAAGGTTTTTACATGAATCTCTCTCTATAATAAGGTTATAAGAGTTGGGAAGAAATGTAAACTAAGACCAAGGTATTTTATTCCCTTAAAAATTATTGATCTTATTAGGGCAGTAGCTAATCACTTGGAATTTCTAGAAATACTCTCCTAATTCCATGTTGTGTTCCATGTATGTCTCATAAGGAAGTATACACCTATACCTTCACACGAACAGAACTTAGAGATCATACCATTATAGCATGGTCTTTCTTATGAGGAACAACCAGTTGAAATTATGGATCATATAGAGAATGTTCTACAAAAAAAGACCACTCATATGGTTAATTTTTTTTAGAAACCAATAGTTAGAGGAATATATATTTGAAATTGAGTATATGATTAGGTAGAAGTATCCTCATTTGATTTCATGAGAGTGATGAATTTCGAGAGAGAAATTAGTTTTAAGGGGGGGTAGAATATACCACCCTAAGTTTTTATGAAACTTTATTCGAATAAATTAAATTTCATTGATTTATTATGTTGAATTATACACCACGATAAGATTTTTTTTTATATTCTACACTAAGTTAATCTTATGCTATATTCCATACCAACTTTGCTGGCATTACATGAAACAATGAGTTTCTACGAAACCAAATTTTGTAATTATAATTATTTAAATATGATTATTATAATATTTACATTAAGCTTTGTAATATAAATAGTAATAAATAATTATTAAATATTATTTATAAAATTTTATATAAATAAATCATATTTAAAATAAAATACATAATTTTAGGCAAAGTCTTTATATGTTTTGTAAATAATATTTTCTTAAACAAACTACTTTTTATTTCCTTCTTTGCACATTAATAAAATTTATTTTTAAAACATTTAGAAATATAATTTGAAAAAATAATATTTGTTTTTGAATTCATAATTTCAAAATTATCTTAGGGTGAAATTTGGGGATTTTTCTAAAATATTTCATTTTTGGATGAATATTGAAAAAAATTGAATTTTAATTGAAAACCGATTTTTCATCTAATTTATTTATATAAATAAATTATATTTTATTTTTTTAATGTATAATTAGAATAATTATGCATTAATTAATAAAATTTTTCCCAATGGAATTAATTTCAAATTGAAATTGGATATAAAAACATTTCAATCTTTTTGAACCTTTTTGCTTTAAAAACCCATAGTCTCATCCCATCCTAGGGATTAGATTTTAAATTAATTTCTACCTTCTATGTGATTTGAACTTATAAAAATGGATTCCATATTTAGATTTATAATAATTTATAATTTATAATTAGGTCAACTTAATTTTTTATTAATGTGATTAGTAAAAGAACATAAAAATAATTTCATTGATTAAGGTAAAAAAGATTACTTAGTCATTAAACATAAAATAATATGTGTAAAAATGACCCTACACATGTCCAAAACCCATTTTGTGGTCATATTTATACAATATACCCTTTTTGATCAACATTTTTCATTATTGGTGTCACATGATGTATGAGAGACCTACCAATATTATTTTTATTTTTGTTAATTACAAGTTCACCACTCAACTCCCATATAAAAATCCACCACCTCTCGCCCTCTCTTTACACCTATTAAGGAATTTAACTCTCCAAAACCATAAAAAAATTAATTCCCAACATCACTAAATTCACCCTATAATCCTCAATTTTGTTATAAATATAACCAAGAATTCCTTTGCCTCAAACCAAAAGGAGATACCTGAAGAAAAAGCAACGTTCATGAATGAACGTTATTATTTATATCTTTCTCAAACCTATTAATTTATTTTCATATTATTATTATATAATAAAATGATTGTCTTAAATACAATGATATGTTATTATGTTATGTTTAAAACCTACAACTTCACACACATCCATCAAATGGGATACACAATAATCATTCGTGTGTACAGTAGACTACTGCCTAATGAACCGATGTCATCCGTTCTTTCATTACCACATTTCAGGGATTGTAATAATGATTGATTTATAGTTTATATATGATATATATTATGTTTCTTATGTTATTATTATTCTGTAATTTTTATATTACACATTACTTCATGAATTCCATTTTTTGGAAATATAATAACGTTGTTCGTGTGTACATCAGACTATGTCCTCGCGAAGTGACATACTTCATTCACACTTTACATGATTTTTTATAAGGATGGTTTTAATAAAATTATGTGATATATTTGAAATAATAATTACTCTTAAATTATAATATATCATATAATTTTTTTCTTTTAATATGAAAATAAAATGAAAACAAAGTTTATGCGTATGTACGGCCTATCGTCTCTATAAACTGTGTATTTCATTTCCTACTTCTATTTTTATAGATTATTATAAATAAATATATAATGAAAATATATATGATATTTATATAATTATTATAAATATTTATATTATGAAATCACGATTTAATTAAGATTTTGGAGAATAAAAATTGAAAGCATGTATGAACAACTATGTGGTTTTTACTTGAAACGTTACATTAACATGGAATTGTTAATAAATGACTAATATAAATTCATAAGTAAATAATAAATGTTATTATATATATATTAATATGGTTATATAATATATTTATAATAAAAATATATTTATTATATATGAGTTTTTAATGAGTATGATAAGAGTCAATACTTAAGGTAAGGGATTCTAGTCTTATTTATTACTTTTGTGGGACACGTGCCATATTCACCACCTCTTTACTGTATGTAGTGTATATAATTACCGTTAATGTATTTTATGATGATTCCACTCAATGTTATTGGTATTTAAATAACTATTTCAGGATCTCTCTATCATGGTGTTTACATTTAAAATATTACCAAAGCGATATGAGGACTTTTTCTCCATTTGTCTTCTTTGAGATGTACATTATGTTATGAACCTATATTGTTTAATGATGTGTATATACAGACCCTTGAACATGTAATATAATTATTTTTTCATCCTCATGATATTTTATACTTAATTTAATTTTATTCTCTCATGTTGATTATCATTTAATGTTACCAAAGTCGTAAGAACTTATTGCTAAAATCTCATCATTTATTAGGATTGTTTATGATTATACTTATATTGATGAAATAGTATGATTCACACCAAAATAAATATACTAAATTTTACTATACTCTATTTATTCATGTAATGGTATCATTTTACCATTCATATGAACTTAATATATTTAAGAATTTTTTTTATGAAAATCTGACTTTATTTCTCTCTTCGTCCAGAAATCAAATTTATTCAAAAACCACATTTTGTAAAAATGTTTTCAAATTTTTTGTAAATTATATTTTAAGAAAATTTTCATGGAATGGGATTTTAAAAAAATATCTTGTTTAAAAAGTTTTTGAAATGGGTTTCAATGCTTCTGTTATCCATTTTAAATTTTATTTTCAATGAAAAGTATTGTACAAATGTATTAAGTTTTAAAAATAATTTTTCAAATCATAATGAGTTTTTTATAAAGAAATGTTTGTAAAATATATTTTAATATTATTTTACATATATTATGAAATCTTTTGGTGTTACCTATTATTTACTAGAGATATGGTAAAATAATTCCATTCATATTCCTTCTTGAATGGATAATGTTTTGATTGAATTATATTTATGATCCTCGTTTCTCTTCAATGTGTTATACCATGATAATTTTTTTTTGTAACCCACTTATTTTTATTGGTTATGATTTGATAAAGTGATTATGAAAACTGTATCTTTTCCACAGGTTATAATATGTTGACATGTTTATGATACCCATTTCATTTCATGGGTTATGATATGATGATTGTTTATGATCTTGTGGCACACTTATGTATTATTTCATTTTGTTACTGGTGGGACCTACATCTCCCTAGAATATATTGGTTAGTGATTTGAATATCATGAGATAAAAATGGATGTAATGGACAGTGAAATATGTTCAGTAAATGAGTTTTTCCTATAAGATGGTCTAGTGAGTTAACCTTGAATAATAAGATGGTTTGGGGAGTGAAGATATTCTACTAAGATATCCTTGGAAGTGATCCTTGACTACTATGGATATAATTTTATATGTTTATGTGTCATACATAATTACTTGTTTTATTTATATGTTACGATTTTATTGGTTATTCTCTTGACTCCCTTATAATTCATTTCTTATGAACTACCAAACTATATTCCATATAGTAGATTATGATATTTGATATAAAATGTATGATCAAATAATGTTATTATCATATTCTCATACCCTTATGATCATGAATATGATTACATATCTCCCTTATTTACCCTTACTAATAATTTGAACTCACCCTTTATTATGTTTCCTTTCCCAAAGTTATGAAGATATATATTATGTATGATTTTCTAAGAAGGGTGGTTTCCATGGAGAACATAGTGAGAGATAATGTAGCTCACTTATGTACCAATGTTTATGTTTCCATATTTTCAAAGGAACTAAACTATTATAATAATTGATAATGTGTTTGTGTAATGTATTAAATGTTCTACAAAAATTATATAATTTTTATGTATGAAAAGAGAGGGTCTCTATACATATGACTCATGGGATACACATTCACACACCACATACAAAGAATCATTAAGAATAGTTCTCATGGAGATACATATGTATTCCAAGAAATCCTTCCAAGAACCCATATATTCATGATCTAATGATAAGGACCACCTACCTTAGGTACAATAATGTTTCAATGAAAAGGGTTGATGTTCAAGTTAGATTTTCCACATTAAATCACTAGAACCTTCCCCATTATGAAAATATTAGAAATATAATATCATGGTTGAATAGAATCCATACCCAAAATGTGGGATAAGATCAAAAATTGAAAATAAGATCATATACCAAAAAGATATAGTTATAAATACTGGGAAAATTCTAAAACTCTAGACACATATTTTGATTCTATAAATGGTAATAAATTACATTTTTGTATGGAATCAAAACCCTATAGATAAATTAAATGTAATATCTATGAATTTTTTCAAGGGAAAATTGGTATATGATGGAGAATCCATATGAATAATTATTTCTTGATCACATACCTTAATTCAGGATCATCAACACTTTTTGATCCACCAAATTCAATCTTGGAAGTGAATGAAGACACTGAGGAAGTCTAATAGAGTCTCAAGATTTTAGAGGGATTTGATTAAGAGTAATAATGAGTAAAAACGTTTTGTTAATGGCCATTGAAATTTATTTTTTGAAAATTAAATCACATTTACATTATTTGGTTACATGGTTTATCTGAACTAACCATGCGAGGTTTATTTCCTCTATTGGGTATGCACAAGGTTTAGGAAGACAATTTCACAAAATATGCACCAACCTTGAATTTGGAAACTTGAACAAGTTTCACAGATTATTAGTTGAGGATATACAATTTGATAAAACATGTTATTACTCATGTTATTCTTACACTAGATGAAATATTTCCTAGAGGACCAACATGGTTTCGTAAAACCATGACGAAATAGAGAACCTTCACAATGGCCACTAAAATATTTCTAAACCAACCAAAAACCACTGGATCTCATCTTAAACAAATCATAGATAAAAAAACATGATTAATGTTTATAAATAATTATAAATAAATTAAATAAATTTGTGATCATCATAGTTTGGTCAAAAATAACAATATTGAATTTATTATAGTCATATGGGTCATGGTTCTATTATATTCTGAATCCAAAACATGCAACAATTACCATTTTTTATATTAATTATACTTTTAAAAACATCAATATGATGTTTTAATGAAAAATGATATGCATCGATCATTTAATACATTTAAATACACTCAAACAATAAAATTTAGATAAAATTTAGAGATATTTTAATCCTTATATATTATTTTAACACCACCCATTAACCATTTTCAAATTTATTGTGATGAAAATATTTTACCATGGTAGCTATTTATTGTGAATAAATATGAAATTGATAAGATTTAAAAATTTGAACATGATAATTTCAAATATAAAATCCTATTTATATGATTAAATTATCAAAAGTTGTAAAAATTTCATTTATTATATGTTTTTAGAAAGTAATTAAAAATCATTTTTCGATAAATTCCTTTTTAGGCATAAAAATGATTTTACACCAACATCAAGTATAATGTTGATTTGAAATGAAATTAATTTAATTGTTTTAAATAAAAGGAAACCCATTTTAATTTAAAATGAAAAAAAACTAAAGGAACCCTGTGAAAACTTGACTAAAAGAGAAGAACTAAAAATAGTTTATATTTTGGTAAAACACTATTTAGATTCTAAAAAATATCGAACATAGATTGCTAAGATCAATATTATATTTTTAAATATATTATATTAATATTAATATATTTTTAGTCTTATAATATTGGATTCATAAACTTTGATGACATTATTATGTCATGGTAACATAATAAAATTGAAAATGTTTCTAAAATATGTATTTTTTCACTATTCACCCAAAAATCAGTCTTTTTAGAAAAATGGGAAAAAATTAAACTGAAGTAAATTTTGAAATGATAATTTCAAAAATTAATTTCATTTCATAAAATTTTCATTATAATTTTTTTAAATACACCATTTATATGAAAATATAAAATATAATGAAACCTGATTTCATATAAAAATGACCCATTTTAAACATAAAGCATTCTTAACCTTATTTCATATCATTTACCAAGGAGTGTTAAATTTTTTCACATTATATATTAATAATGTAGTTATTTTTTACTTTAATTTTAATAATTATTTTTTACTTTTGTTCTTTTTTTTTTCATATACCACAAGCTATTAATCAATATTTTTTTCAAATGTAATACATACTAAAATATTAGGGTGTTATATTAAAGGTACAAAACCTTTCTCCCTCTCACATTATATATGGAATCACCTTCCATAAAACATGTAGTATACCTTGTTATTGATGATATTAACTAACTAAATGGATCGTGTTGATCAAAGATATATTCAATTGAATGAAAACTCATATTTTTGGGAATCGTGCTTGGAACCATTTCAACAATACTTATCTACTTATTGTGAGGACTAGGAGAGATTAAAACATCACTGAGAGGGGTGGGGGTGAATTAGTGGTATCTAAAAAGACTATATCTCATAATCTATATGGTTCCCACCACTAGATAGTGGGAATAGATCATAATGGGGATGATATGACAATATGAGGTTGAGTGAGAGAGAACACACATGGACACATAGTGATTTTACACGGTTTACATACACATATTATCAAGTGGCTAATACTTGGTATGAAGTAAATATGATATTGATACCCACATTCTATTTTACTATCAAAGTATTAAGGAAATTTGAAATGGTATTTTATTTTACTCAAATTTACATGATAAAAAACTAGATAAATAAAATGATTGATCTTCACATCCAATAAAACTAGTTTCTATAGAATTTGGACTAGTTGTGTAACCTCATTTTTCTCCTCAAATCCTATAAAATCCCTCAAGTAATATTTTTTTATCCCATCAAAGTATTCTTTTTGGTTCTAATAAAATATATTTAGGAGAGGCATTACATTTTGTAGTATGAACCACATATTTGAATGATATGGAGAAATAAACCAATAATATCTTATAGAATCTCATAATATCATTGATTTTTTTTTTGTGATATGTAAATAGTGGCATGTTATATGTTTCCTTTCTAAAACCTATAATACAAAAATATTATCATGTCATTATCTCTACATCATATATTATGCACTACAAAATTACTTTCTTCATATATCTAGAACTACATAATCCTCATAATATTGTTGACCATTTTATAGAAACATTGTTTCTCATACATTAACATAGTCCAATTATATTCTCTAGAACCTACGATGCAACTACAACACTCATGGTAAGATCCATTGAAATACTTCATTGATTTCTATGTCATGGTATGGGATGACATGAATTCCCAAACAAGTGAAGAACATAACTCTACTAGGTTTTCTCAATAGTTATATTAACTTCGTGACAACTCCTCAGTCAAACCATTTGTGAAAAACTATTATGGTTGTGGCGTAACTAACTTCACATCAGATTAATTACTTCCCACATCATATTAACTATATAGAACAAAGCTAAAAAATTAGATGATGTCATTTAACTATTTAAATCATCATGACATGACCAAAATGTCCATTCCATGATCTATATTATGTTAGATTAATTCATTTCAATGTTGAAAATTCCTAGCGATGCTACCTTATAATGTCATATAAATTCATTTTTTTTTGTTTTAGATAATCTTTGTCATGATTCATCTTGATAATTATACTTTCTTTTATTTTATAGTTATTTGAAGTATGATACTTTTAAAACCCTATGTTTCTAAAATTAATATAGTGTTCAATAGCATATATGACATGAAACATCAAGTAAGATCAAAAAAAAATATACTATTTAAATGCGACCATAATGAAATGTGCATTAAAATTGGAGGTAGAATAAGAATAATTTTTTTTGAAAATTATGTATAAATATTTTAGATGAGTAAAATATATTTATAAATAAGGAATAAATTTTTAGTAATGTTTTTATATGTTTCAAAAAAATATATTTCATAATTTTTTTTCATTGATCTATGTCATAAAATATAATTTATTTATTACAATTTTAGAAATTGTATTATGGAAAATTATATTTTTTTAAATATCATTTAAAAGTTATCTTGTTGTTAAAATTTAATATTTTCTTTTGAAAAGAGTTATTTTTCATTTAATAGTGAAATATAGCACTTTTTATAAAAATATAATTTCAATTCAATAAATAATGTCATTTAAAAGTAAAATTATTATTTGAATTTAATTTTAAAATAAAATAAGTTTTATTTAGTTATGTTTAATCTAAATAATTACAAATTTTCATCTTTATACTAAATTTTGGTATAAGTTTATTTTTAAACTTAAAAGTGCATTTTTTTGAAGACTGTTTCTAAGTGAATTTCGTTTGAGAATATTAAATAATCAAAATAACCCATATGGATGAATGATTTAAATTTAATTTATATTATATATATATATATTAATTTAAATTCATATAATTAATATTACTAGTCACAATGTTAATGTAAAATCATTTTTCCTGGAAACATTCATTTTCCAAACAAACAAATTTTCATCCCGCCTTACAAGATACTTATAAACCCAATTTATGCAACATATAAATATTGAAATTAATAAAATTGATTACATATGATCATTATTATTGAATTTAATTAATGGAAATTATAATTATTTAATTTATTATTTTTATTTATTTCACAAGTGATTGACCAATGTGTATATTCCTATTTTATGAGGTTTTATAAACAATTTTATATAGTATTTATTATACACTCTTTATTGAGAGATACTCATAGAATATAAGGCGTTGGAACTAACTTTGTTTCTATTAAAAAACTATACAATTCAAGTAACATTAAAGTAATGATTTAAATATTTTTTGATTTTTATCCCCTGAACATTTGAGAAAAACTATACATTTTATAGTTCTTTAATCCCTCATAAATAATGGGAAATTTTTTAGGAGATACACATTATAAGATTATTTATCTTTTCATAAACTATTTATAATATTTTAATATGATTAAAAATGAGGTAAATAGATGGGAGGGGAATCTTGTATCATGATTACAATAAATAATATTATGGAAAAGGAATAAATTTAATGATTTATAATTTCTTATGGAAGAAGTGTTCACAAGTTTTTATTCAATGAATCTTTATCACTACTGGAAAATAAGTCTTTACCAACGGTTCAAAACCGTTGGTAAAGGCTGGATAACCGTTGGTATAATATATACCAACGGTTATCCAAACCGTGGGGAAGTAAGGCGTAGGGAAAGAGATATGACAATGGTTTGTGGAAAAATGTTGGCATATCTTAGGATATCCACCATATACCAACAGTTTTACATAACCGTTAGTATACATTTTTCACCAACGCTTTGAAACCGTAGGTAAAGAGTTGATAGAAAACTCCCTATCCCAACAGTTTACAACCATTGGAATAAGCCATGCTAGTATAAAACTCCCTATTCCAATGGTTTACAACCGTTGGCATAGGCCATGCTGGGAAATTACAGCAGAAGGCTCCTCTGAGCTGCTGCTGTGAGTGGTGAGATGCTACTATCTAGGCCTCTTTGAGTGATTTCCAGGCCTACATTTCCAGGCTGGAATTGAATACATACATAGAATGAAAAAATATACAATGAAAAACATAATTCTAAATCAATTAGATTCCACCATCGAGAAACTATACACATATATAATTAAAACATAACTCATAAGGCAATTATAAACATACATAATTGATTTAGAATTCAATTATAAGAGACAATCACATGTGCAATCCAAAATTAAATTCATAATTGAATACTGAATTGAATACATACATAATTTAATTATCAATTATGAATACAATACATAAAAAACTAAATAAGTAATTATATGTTTTATACAGAATTAAGAATACATAAAAAATTGCATTTTGTATAATAGATACATGATTGAATAAATAAATTTGAAGCTAATAACCCCAAAATAAGGAAATGGATAAATGAATTCAACCAAACACAAATATAATGTCTCATGGTTTGGGGCGAGTGTCTTGAACTTAGTGATGATGATAATGGGTGTGTATCAATGAGACTGTGTGAATTAGGGAATATAGTTGTCCTTGGCATAATAAATGACATGTGTTTTAGAATAGGGGTAGGAGTTCCTCACATGAGAAGTGGATTGTGTGAGGCTAGACCATAAATCCTTGTGCTCAAGTATCAACACAATTTGAATACGTTTGGTCGGTTTTCTGTATGCCAGTTGTTTTTACTTAAAATGATGTCCATTTTAAACAAAATATAGACACTTCGAGTGATACGGGCCACACTGTTCCTCATATTGAGGCCGGGTTGACTCGTACACGTCAAAAATGACCCATGGATCGTTTTCCCGAAGTATCAATAGAATCCAAATGCGTTTGGTCGGTTTTCTGTATGCCAGTTGTTGTTTTCACTTAAAATGTTTTCCATTTCAAAAAAAAGTGAGACACTTTGAGTGGTATAGGCCACACCATGCCTTGGATTGAGGTGGGGTTTACTCATACATGTCAAAAATGACCCATGGATCGTTGTGATAAAGTATCAACAGAATCTGAATACTTTTGGTCGGTTTTCCGTATGTCAGTTGTTGTTTTCACTTCAAATGTTGTCCATTTCAAATAAAAGTGAGACACTTTGAGTGGTACCGACCAAAATATGCCTCAGATTGAGGCGCAGTTAACTCATACACATCAAAAATGACTTATGTATTATTGTTCTAAAGTATCAACACAATCAGAACATGTTTGGTCTTTTTTCCATATGTCCGTTGTTTTTACTTAAAACAGTGTCCATTTTAAACAAAAGACAGAAACTTTGAGTGATACCCGCCACACCGTGCCTCAGATTAAGTCGGGGTTGACTCGTACACGTCACAAATGACCCATGGATTGTTTTCATGAAGTATAAATAGAATCCGAATGTGTTTTTTCAGTTTTCCGTATGCTAGTTGTTGTTTTCACTTAAAATGTTGTCCATTTCAAATAAAAGTGAGACACTTTGAGTGGTACCGGACAAACCGTGCCTCGTATTGAGGCGTGGTTGACTCGTACATATCTCAAATGAGCCATGGATCGTTGTGCTAAAGTATCAAGACAATCAGAATACATTTGGTCGGTTTTCCATATGGATGTTGTTTTTACTTAAAACAGTGTCCATTTCAAACAGAAGTGCGACACTTTGAGTGGAACTAGCCACAAAGTGCCTCAGATTGAGGCGGGGATGAATTTTACATGTTACAAATGACCCTTGGATCGTTTTACTAAAGTATCAACAGAATCCAGATGCATTTGGTCAGTTTTCTGTATGTCAGTTGTTGTTTTCACTTAAAATGTTGTCCATTTCAAATAAAAGCGAGACACTTTGAGTGTTACCGGACAAACCATGGATTGGATTTAGGCGCGGTTGACTTGTACATGTCACAAATGACTTATGGATCGTTTTGATAAAGTATCAACATAATCAGAATACATTTGGTCAGTTTTCCATATGTCTGTTGTTTTTACTTAAAACAGTGTCCATTTTAAACAAAAGACAGACACTTCGAGTGATACCTGCCACACCGTGCCTCATATTGAGTCAGGGTTGACTCGTACACATCCCAAATGATCCATGGATTTTTTTCCTGACGTATCAATAGAATCCAAATGATTTTGGTCAGTTTTCTGTATGCCAGTTATTATTTTCACTTAAAATGTTATCCATTTCAAATAAAAGTGAGACACTTTGAGTGGTATCGGCCAAACCGTGCCTCGTATTGAGGTGTGGTTGACTCGTACACATCAAAAATGACCTATGGATCGTTGTGATAATGTATCAACACAATCAGAATACATTTGGTCAGTTTTCCATATGGCTGTTGTTTTTACTTAAAATAGTGTCAATTTTAAATAAAAGACAGACACTTCAAGTGATACCCACCATACCATGCCTCGGATTGAGTCGGGGTTGACTTGTACACGTCAAAAATGACCCATGGATCGTTTTCATGAAGTATCAACAGAATCCGAATGCATTTGGTCAGTTTTCTGTATGCCAGTTGTTGTTTTCACTAAAAATGTTGTCCATTTCAAATAAAAGTGAGACACTTTGAGTGATACCAGCCAAACCGTTCCTCGGATTGAGGCAGAATTGACTCATATAAATCAAAAATGACCCATGGATCATTGTGCTAAAGTATCAAAACAATCATAATACGTTTGGTCAGTTTTCTGTATGGCTGTTGTTTTTACTTAAAACAATGTCCATTTTAAACAAAAGACAGACACTTCGAGTGATACTCACCACACCGTGCCTCAGATTGAGTCGGGGTTGACTCATACATGTCTCAAATGACCCATGGATTTTTTTCCTAAACTATCAACAGAATATGAATGTGTTTGGTTGGTTTTCCGTATGCCAGTTGTTGTTTTCACTTAAAACATTGTCCATTTCAAATAAAAGTGAGACGCTTTGATGAGTGGTACCGGACAAACCATGCCTCAGATTGAGGCACGGTTGACTCGTACATGTCACAAATGACCCATGGATCGTTTTGCTAAAGTATCAACACAATCATAATACGTTTGGTCGGTTTTCCATATGGCTGTTGTTTTTAATTAAAATAGTGTCCATTTTAAACAAAAGACAGACACTTCAAGTGATACCTACCACACTGTGCCTTGGATTGAGTCAGGGTTTAATTTTACACGTGAAAAATTACCCATGGATCGTTGTCTTAAAGTATCAACAGAATCCAGATGCATTTGGTCAGTTTTTTGTATGCCAGTTGTTGTTTTCACTTAAAATGTTGTCCATTTCAAATAAAAGTGAGACACTTTGAGTGGTACCAGCCAAACCGTGCCTCAGATTGAGGCGCGGTTGACGACTCGTACACGTCACAAATGACCAGAATTAATATGTTGGGATTCTATAGTGTAGGATAAGTTTTACAAAGGTCTTACCTGGGTTTCATTCAATAAGATATTTAACTATCTTTTTATCATGAAACTTTACACGTGTAAAATAATTTGGAGTTTCTGATGTTGGAGAAAGTGAAGCATACTATTCTAGAGTTCTCCAACCACTTTGTTGATTTAGTGAATCTTACAGTAGATATTTTAAAAAATGATTACATAAAAGCTTGTAGGTTTGAGATGGGACTAAGGGATGATGTTTGGTTGATACTAGTTCTTTTTAGCCTTCCAAATTTTCTGGTGGTATTGGATAATGTTTATTTTACTGAAGAAGACATATTTGGAAGGATAGACTTGGGAGGATCTTTAGTGGATGCAATAATTATTGAAACTTATTATTTTGGTTATAAAAGGAATTAAAAAAGTGTCTAGTATTTGGTCAAAAATTAAGAGTTATACTGAATTCAAAAATATCCATACCAGAGTGAAAAACCAGGTTAAAAAATAAAGAGTTATACAGAATTCAAAATATAATGGATCAATCTTCCCCTAATCACCGTCACCATCACCACTATCATCATCAACCTCATCCTCGCTGCCATCTCTATCCTCATCATCGTCCTCGTCATCATCCCCATGCTCATCCTCATCCCCATCCTCGCCCTCGGCCCCATCCTCACCCTCGGCCCCATCCTCGCCCTCGTCCTCATCCTAATCCTCGCCATCATCCTCTTTAACATCCTCATAATCACCAGGAATTTAATCATCTTGACCACCACTAGAACTGCCACCTGGTTCATTGGATAATTCAACCATCGACGACATATATGTCTGACAAGCCGCACTGGCCTCTGTTGGAAGTGATAAAGATAAAGCTTTGATCAGTTTCATAAATTCTTTCTCCCTTGTTTGAACCTGTTATTCCAACTCTGCGACCCTTTTATCAGAATATCTTGTATTCTCCTTGACCTGTTCCAACTCGGTGGTACTATAATGGATACCTGGAGAGGACCAATACCTCTTCGGGACTATATTCTTACCAGGCCGGCAGCGTACTCGACTAGAGTGCTCATCTCCCAAAACCTGATATAAATGATCATGTGGCCCTAAATTGTCAGGCTCCTAGGCATCAAGGGACTCTAAATCTGCTTGTTAAAAATATTAATAGATTATTAAATTTCAAAATAGATATTAAACTTTGAAATAAACAAATTAAAACTTATAATATTTTCTTGTGTCGGTTCATTAACCGAAGTTCCATCGTTTTTCCTTCTACTCGAGCAAAACAATTTTGCTCAAGGGATACGTCCTTCAATATTCAATTTGTGCTTCTGTAATGACATTGAAAAATTAAATCACATAATTTAATTAGGAAACAATAAAAAGGGAAAGTCCTTAAGAAAAATTATAAACAACTATATCGTACCAGCTGACTCTCATGATCTAACATAATAGTGTGCCCGAAAGTGTGGAGGTATTGCTTTGAATCATTTTTTTTTGTTTTTTTCAGAATATTCATAAATAATGTTTAATAATAAATAAGATAATATTAATGTAAAATATGAAAACTGTCATTTAAATACCTCAAATGGGATTAATAACTTAAATTTGGTAGACGCCCAATGGGTAATCATTTGGCGATATTGCTCTATTGGGTAGTCATCCACGATAGGCAAGGTCTCCAACTCCGTGCCCACTCTATCACACCATCCAACATTCAGCTTATGATTATAAGGTCTCCAAATATCTCTTAGCTCCTTTAAATGTTCTGGTCGTGCACCTTCGCCATTAGGGAAGTTAAACTGAAGCTAACACCCAATAGATTAATTCATATAAATACAAAAAAACTACATTAAATCCAATAGATTTTTTACCCATATTTGTGCCCACACATTATCCTTGACTTCGTATGGCAGATGTCTCCAAGAGAGAGGGCTGATCGGAATGATGTCGGAGTATTTGGATAGCATCGCCAAAACCCCCCGACATTCTTACCCAGATTTATCAATTATCTGTCCATCATCATTGTATTCAACCATCAACTATGTCTGGCAGTTCCATACCGCATTCAAGTGAGTAATCCACTTTCCCCACCTTCTATCAGTAGATGAATATGTTATTAAAGAAAAAAAATATCAGTACAAGTTATAATAAAAATAAATTTTGGTATAAAAATTTGTTAGAGTTATACAAATATACCTATGGTAGTTGGATCAATGGGCATCACTGGATGTGCAGAAGCTGAAGTAATATCCTGTATAGGTGGAGTGTCCCTCAGTGTACGCTCCTTAGCCACATACTGTGTCAGAGCAGGAGTCGAAGAAGGTAAAATATAATAACTCGGAGATAATGAACCAGAAGCAAAAGATGATGGCACAAACGTCTGGACAACTGGTAGTGTAAACATTGGAGGCCTAAATATCCCGTGTGTCCCTAAAGACACACCAGGATAAAAATGGGGCATAGAAGCTACATTTTTGGTAGGGAATATTCCAATCGAGTATGACCAGTGGATCGTCTAACTCTTGCACCACGAGCCCTCATACCATCGACCTCAGTACTAGGACCACCAGAAGATCGTCTAACTCTGAAACCACCCCCCTCCTACCACTAGCCTCTATATTGGGAGTAATATTAGGCTCCATGTCAGATATCTCTTGTCTAGCAGGTGGATCCTGAAAAAAAGTTTAACATAAAAGTAAACACATGATATTATAAGTTATTGAAATATATATTTTTGAAATAAAATAATCACAACAGGGATGAGTGGAGGAACTCCCATATGTGTCATGTGACAATTATTTTCTGTCATCTTTTTCTGCCACCTCTCTTCAATGGGTGTCATTTCCTGTAATGAAAACAAATATGGAAGTAATTAAAAACATATAACTAATGTGTAACCAAAAAAATAAAAATAAAAAAACCATTCTGATAAAAAAACATAAAGAAACAGAATATTTATGGTGGTTTGAAGGTAAGTACTAGGATACACACTCTGAATGATGTAGGTGAAACATGTAGGTGATAACATGACTATATGATTCAATATATTTTCCACCACAATTTTGGGTTCACAATCAACTCTGAAAATTGAGCTATTGGAGTCATCATAAGTAATAAACGGATTGCTTCCAATTGCAGTATGGATAGTGTCAAGTTCATCATCACTATCATCAAAAACATGTCTGAGATTTACTTTAATAATTACACCGAATTTAGGATGACGATGATCTTTGAAATAAAAAACTTGTTTCACCATTGATGCCTATACATATGGTTCATCAGTGGCAAGAGTGAGAGTCATGTCAATAACTCTAAATCCACAATCATCAATAAAGGTGCCTTGCCTCGTCATTGAATCAAACCATTGACATTTTATCATCGTGACTCGACCATGCAAGTAATAATCCAAAATTATTATTTTCTCCACGACTCCATAATAAGATACATTTTCAGAACAAGGTCTATTATCCGATGAACTGGCATAACAGTCTGTTGTGGCAGTTATCATAACACCATCATGCTGTGTTCGCATGTTTCTTTCTCGTTCAGTGATAATAAATTTGTATCCATTGATCACAAGTGATTTACAAGCACGAACCATGGTATTAGGACCAAAAGCCAAAGCTCTTATTTTCTCATAAATAGAGTCTGCAGGCAAACTCGATACCTGAAATACAAACAAATAGTAAACTTAATTAAATATTATTTTTATTTAGTTATTACAGAAATATTTTTACCTTCAATTTCAACCAAGAAGAAAACCCTTTGCTATGCAAAGTCACTTTCCTTCTCAATGATAAAGAATGATGCTTTCTATATATCAATTAATTATGTTACCTATAGATAAAAATAACAATAGTTTAACAAATATTTAAAATTACAAGAGATAAGATAAGAGATACATGTACAATTTACTTACTTGATATACTCATCTAACAAATCACAATTGAACAACACTGTGCGATGTGCCATCTCTCGCTCTTCAAGTCTTAATTTCGCCAATGTATATGATCTGAAAATTCCTCCTATCTGAGGAAGTGATGGAAAACTAGGTTCAATTTGCTCATATTGTTCTTCTTCATTTCTCATTGGTTTGTTTATTCTCATAGTAATATCAGACAAATACATTGAGCAAAAATCCATACATTCTTGAGCCAAGTAACCGTTCACAATAGAACCTTCGGGATAATTCCTATTCCGAACATATGATTTCAATGTGTACATGTTTCTTTCATTTGGATACATACAACGGAAAGCAATAGGTCCTCCAAGAAGTATTTCGGTCAGAAGATGGACAGTCAGATGAAAAATGCATGTAAAAAATGATGGAGGGAATATTTTCTCTAACTCACACAAAATTATTGGTGTCTCTACCAACAGTTTTTGCACAAAGGATTTGGAAAACTTCTTAGCACAAAGATCTCTAAACAAATAGCACAAGCAAATAACTGAGACTCTTACATTATTGGACAAGAGATGCATATTACTATTGGAATCAAATCATGAAAAAGGACGTGATAATCATGAGTCTTCAAAGATTTCATCTTTAACTCTTTTATGTTGACCCATTTTGATATATTTATTGAATATCCATCAGGAACTTTAATAGTCTCTAGAACTTCCAAAAATTGATTTTTTTCAGCAGGTGTCATCACATAAGAAGCACATGGAACTTGCCATTTATTTTCACTGATACAGACAGGATGCAATTCTGGTCTGATCCCCCAATCTACCGAGTCACTCCGAGATCGTAAATCATCTTTTTTCTTCCCCTTGACATTTATAATAATTGAAAGAAAGATTTCACAAATATTCTTTTCAATGTACATTACGTCTAAGTAATGACGTAACAAGTTGGCTGACCAATACAACAACTCAAAGAATATACTCTTCTTCTTCCAATTGTAATAGGTATCATTGGAAACATTTTTCCTCTTTCTATATTTCATTACACCCTTCCCAAATGAATAACTGAAATCTTTCAATTCATTAAGCACATCAGTTCCAGATATACGCTGAGGTGGATCGTCAGTCTCCATGGAATTGTCAAATCTTAGACAATTGTTTCTATATGGATGGTTCATTGGAAAGAATCGTAGATGTCCCATAAAATGAAAACTATGATGATATTTTAGTCTTATCGATCGATTATTCTTCATACAAATAGGACATGATAATTTTCCTTTTGTGCTCCATCCAGACATCATTGCATAAGCAGGAAAATCAATGATCGTCCACATATGCACAACACGCATCTGAAATATGTCTTTCAAACATGAATCGTATATGGGCACACCAACATACCAAAGAAGTTTAAACTCTTTTATTAAAGGTTTCATGTATACATCTATATCATTTTCGGGATCAGAAGGGCCAGATATCAATATACTCAAGAAAGTGTAAGGCTTTTTCATACACAACCATGAGGGGAGGTTATAAATGTGTATAAAAACCAGCCATGTGCTGTGCGAAGTAAGAATATGCCCAAATGGATTAAAACTGTCACATTAAAGACCCAATCTCACATTACGCACATCGGCTGGAAATTCAGGATCTCGAGCATCAAATCTCTGCCATGAAAATCCATCTGTAGGGTGAACCAACTCTTCATTATTCTTTTTTCTCTCGGTGTCATGCCATCACATTTTTACTGATATTTCATCAGACATGAAAAGGTTATATAATCTAGGGATCAATGTAAAGTGCCACATTAATTTTTGTGGAACATGAGATGGTGTTCCATCATCTTTTGGGTTCCATTGGGAGGTTCTACATTTGATACAATCATTTCTTTCAGTAGTTTCCTCCCAAAATAAGCTGCAATCATTCGGGAAAGCATGATTTTTTTGAGAATCCAAGTTCATCAACTAACTTCCATGACATATAGTGGTTTGAAGGAATATCTACATCATATAGAAGTAAGTCCTTCAAGAAGGTAAGAATGTAATCAGTTACAGTATTTGAAATCCCATACATAGTTTTCCCATGAAACAATTAGATTAAAAATTCCAACTTTTTTATTTTACCACATTGCCGATATACTGGAGTCGTCGCAGCATCATTAATTTTTTTCACCCTATCAATATCATAATTTTCATTGGATGAATCATGTGTGCTTGTATCAAAATCTTGTTGGCTGGACATCCTTTCCTTCTCATGATGCCGAATAAATGGAAACCGATCATATATCAAACTCTCCAATTCAGTCCTATCATTTGGATCATCAACATTTTAAGATTCCATTTTCTCTCCATTGTGATACCACACATAATAGTTTGTTTGGAAACCATATTTGGTTATATGATAGCTAACTACTTCACGACTCAACCAAGGTCTTCCAATACAATTAGAACATGGGCAGTGTATGCGACCACTATCTGAAGCCTTGTCAAATGAAAAATCTAAAAAGTTGTTCAAATTATTTTAAAAATAGGTTAAAATATGATCAGTTTCGTACATCCAACTTCTATCCATTCTGCAAAAAAAAAACTTCAATAAGTCATTTCAAATCAATTAAATAATATTGAAGTTCAATCAAAAAAATATTTAGGTAAACGAAATTTTTTTACTTTAAATAAAAGCATAGCTGACACATTACTCTATATGAGAATCATATTAATAAATACAACAAAATACAGTGTATATAAGAAAATAAGATACAGAATTTCTAATGCCTATATTCAAGGATTTACCAGTAAGATATTGGAAGTGGATCAAGGAATACATAATGCTTAAGGGTCTTGTTGGGAGTACATGAGTTTTATACTTTAACTTCTTCTAAGAGATCAGGATGAGGAGTAGGATGAGGATCACATCAAAAGTAGTTATGGCCTCATAAATTTTTACCTTAACCATGGATTAAAGGATCCTAGTTTTGGGGCCATAGATCATAGGTTGGTAGGGTGTATTCATTGAATCATGTCCCAATTGATTTTGGAGAGGGTCCTTTAATAGTTATAGCTAAGGATTTGATTAGAAACACCTATAAGAATGATATCCAGGAATTGTGACGTCCCAAGCAAGGATGCCACTCATTAGTGACCCGAACCCAGATGGCCACTCATTGGAGAGGGACCTTCAAGTTATATTGTGTTTTATCTCACATATGAATAATGATTTTTGGGCTGTCCGGGGTCTAGGGAGGAGGGTGGTGGGCTGTCTGGGGTCCAGGGAGGAGGGTGGGGGGGGGGGGGGTGTCCAGGTTCTAGGAAGGGGGGGGGGGGCTGTCCTGGGTCTAGAAAGGTGGGTGGGGGGCTGTCCGGGGTCCAGGGATGAGGGGGGGATGTTCAGGGTCCAAGAAGAAGGGTGGGGGGCTGTCCGGGGTCCAGGGAGGAGGGTGGGGGGGGGGGGGCTGTCCAGGGTCCAGGAAGGAGGGGGGTTGTCCTGGGTCCAAGAAGGAGGGGGGTTGTCCTGGGTGGACTTCAAAACACTGAATGGGGTTACACTCTATAGTTATGAGAATATATTATCCAAAGCTACAAAGATTCCACCTATAAACATGATAACTTTAAATCAGTGCCTACTGTAATTTCATGACATTTAAGGGATATGTGTTTTGTGAAAAGCCTATACATTACAGTGATGTTCGTGAATGATGGTTTTTTGACCAAATGTGTATGGAATTCAGTAACGAGGATGATTTCTTCTATTTAACCAATGTTATAGTGTACATTTAGGATGAATTCTTGCATTTAACAAGTTTTCTAGTTTATTTTTAGGTGATCTGAGTTAGAAACCATGTTAGTCATGTCATTAGAACATGGGTTCTTCTATTTAACCATGTAGTCTTGAATTTTAGGGATGAAAGTGTTTTGACTAAGCTAATTACTACCTAATCTATAGTATGGCCAACACATCATGTGGGCATACCCATGAAACAAAGCCATGTGTAAATGGGACGTTTTTAGCACCCCATTTGGCCAAACATACTTTTCACCATAAGGGATTGTCCATGTATATTTACATGGCTAACCAAGACATGTACTATGTGTACATTCCCATGTACATTACCAGGACACTAGATTATCGTAGACACCATGTCAACCGTTATACACACCATGTGAACCCTTATACCATATCGTCATTATTACAACCATTAATAGCAACTTATTAAACAACATCACTTGTAAAAGATAATCAAATTGAACATAAATCAATAATAATATTGGATATATCAAGTAAAATGAAATCATACTATCTTACATCCTAAATGACCACCCACAACCATGATTAATGACCACAAAGCTCCCCTTTTGGCCAAATAAAAAGTGAAAAGAACACATAGTTGCAGAAAAAACTTCATTTGTGTGAAGAATAATAATCCCATGGTACTCTTGATATTTGAACCACATAGTCATGATTTTCGAGATGAACTTGTATCCATGAAACCATATGACAAGAACAATTCAATACATGTGTTTTTGTGATTTTCCCAATCATTTTGAGGAACCCTAAATCAGTGAAAATGTTCATTGTGTTTTAAAAAGGTGATTTAATAACTCATGTATTATGTTGAAGGAAGAATGATTAATGGTTATATTAAGAAAACTAATATTCATTAATATTGCGAATTTGACATTCTGTGAATTAGTTTCAGGAAGAAGTACTACATGGGAAAAGGAGAGGTCCCACCGAGAGTTCCATTTGTAGATATTTTATTCATAAAGAACATTGGATTGTACGGTTAAGTATTTCTTATTTATTTTTTGAAGAATAATTATGGAATACATACTATTTTTAAAAGTTCAAGAAGATACTCCATATATTCTATTGTGTAAAGGATAAGTGAACAGCGTGTCATTATATATATATATATAGATTTTGATAGAAACATGATACAAACTTGTTATGTAATACACATAGTGTACAAAAATTAAGATGAATAAGATCTTCATTTTTGACATGATCTTAATGAAAGGAGTGATTTTCATGAAATACTATGAATAAATATTACAAACAGTTTCTTATGAGTTCATATACATGAAGCTATAATATTTGAAGCATTGAGATTAAAAAAAAACTATGAATATTTAAAATTAGAACATAAGAAAGAGACACCATGCACTTATAAATGTATATGTGTAATGAAAACATTAATTGGACAATGTGTACACCGATGTAGTGATTTGAGTACACAATTCATGGATGTAGTGATTTGAGTACACAATTCGTGGAGCAGTGAATCATAAAATTTTCCAAAATCCCTAGAAATAGGGAATAACTATGTCCTTGAGAATAGAAGGATATCCTTGAGAATAGGTGGAAGGATATCCTTGAGAATGGGTGGAAGGATTATAACCTGGCAGCTGATCAGATGGAAGAGGTGCACCTATGCTGGGGCTTCTCAAGGGATTCTGGGAGTCGGGCAGTGCTTCTGGGAGTCGCGCAATCTGCTTCTGGAATCGGGGGAGGGGGGGGGGGGGGGTCGCCCGCCTTAGTCGAATTTGGGGGTTTATTTTCCCAATGGTTATTAAAAATCATTGGGAAAACTCAATCAAACTCCATCTTTACCAACGGTTCATGCAAACTGTTGGTAAAGATCACCTATACCAACGGTTCAAAAGAACCATTGGTATACAAGTGTTGGGAAAAGAATGATTTCTAGTAGTGTATGAATTATCTCTAAAAAATAGAATGGTAAATATGAATAAAATAGGTAAAATATGTTATGGAATAACCATTCATCAATGATCCAATTAAGTCACTCTATCCTGAAATTACATGCAAAAAATATTAGTGAACCTAACTCATCATTGATCAGATGTTACACTATGATCATGATCATCTTAAAGAAAAGATGTCTACACACTCGACTCAAAACATCAAGTTAACCACTCACTTAGTAAAACAATTTAAAATAAAATAAAAAATTAATCTAATAAAAATAAAGAATACAATTGTAAACTTTTTTTTCTATTTGGTTCAGATGTGATCCCTATATCAATAGGATAACATTACTTCCATTTTCATTACTATCTGATGATACAATGATCCTAAAATGAAATATAGTATTAATATATATATAAATTTAAATTAGTTTCCATGTCATTTGAATATGTACTATTATACCCACCTCCTCTAAATAGGACATTCATAACTACACATAGAGTTGAATCACCATTAAAAGTTCATGAATGAAATAATATTGATGTTTGTGTATACTGATGTACTTTAGTAATCATCACATGACTGAAGATGTCTGATGAACAATCCTATACACACTTTCATTTTTATGATTACCATTAAGATCCAACCCCTTTACTATAAATCTTTTTAGATTAGGCTCAACAACAAACAACAAAATACTATCATAGGATTCTATAACATCCATTCTCCCAACCCAAAACAATGATTACTAAATATTGTGCATTAGAAAAAACAATTGTATGATCATCCAAATTTTTCCTAAGAAAACTATATAATATTGATTACACCACAAGACTGAGATATAATATGATTCTCTCAGACAAGTAAAATGTCTCAAAAATTGAATAAAAATATTATTCCCAAAAATATCATACATGAATAATATTTCAATGAAACTTTCTTTACACTTTGTTAAATGCTCAAAAAAAAATCACATATACAAAAATCAACAATTAGTTCATTAAATACCAATTCCTTCAATTAGGTCTTAATAAAGAAAATATTTTACTTAGACATTCTTGGAATAATGTCATAGTGAACATGTCACTAGATTTTATTTCCCAACCATTATCTATAACTCAAGCTTCTTTTCCTCCAACAACTTTCGGATGATGTGATATATCAGGTTAATGTGTTTCATCAATTATTGAAACATTAAATTTTTTAACAAGTAGATTCCAATCATTATATCAATATATAAAAATATACTCTATTGGATCCTTCTAATATCACATTACTATCTCCTAAAAAATATTAATTCTTTCCATGATTCTATTGGAACCACATATTATACATATTTTATGAAAAAAACTACCACTATTTCTACCAAAATCTATTCGAGGATAAGAGTTTCATCACGTTCCTCTTGTATATAGATAATATTCTTCTAGTAGTTTTGGGAATTATAAGTATTAAATATTTAAATAAAGGTTTGTTTGGATTAATTAATATTATCATAGAGTCTAATAACATCGATTAGATACCACTTCTTCAATTTTCATTAATATCAGACAATACAAATATTAAAAAACCTCACTGGAAATTGAAATCAATATTAGTTTACCTTCATTTTAACATGATAAAATCCATGTAAAAGTGGTACCATCTCACCAAAACAGAAGAGGTATGGACAATCATACATTTTAATATAAATAGATAGTTCATGGATGATCCATCATTAAACATGGTAATTATCGATGGCTTGTAGCAATTGGAACATGACCACTAAATTATGGTGAACAATCCTAGTCAAACATATATTATTCTAATAAAATTTATGATCCAAATACATTTCCAAAAATCCTACTTAGAATATTCTCACCCATAAATAATAGAAGTCTCTAACAGGATGTTGAAACATCCATTCAACTAGCCTAGAAATTGACTCACACACCCTACCCATTAGACAATATAATCATTTAATCATCCTTCCATAACAAGAGAATATTACCATTATTATCTCCATCCCATGATAGAATTTTTTTTCAATTATTCCCTATCATTTAGTGATATAAATGTTCCTAATTACTCATAGGATACTCATAATCCATTTGATAAATACTCTAATTAAACTTACATTTTTTCGAGTCAAGATCAATCTTGAGCTACTCAATCGTTATAAAAATATAATCTAGTATATTATAATCCTAAAATAGAATATATTTTTTATAATATATATATAAATATAATTTTGAGCATGATTTATAAAACTTGATTACAAATTCGAGATCAAGCTAAAATTTGAGAAATATTTTGTTATTAAAATTTTGGAAAAGAAACCTAATAAAACTAATTCAATCTTAATTGAGTAAAAAATAAATATCAAGTATAGATTAAGATTTATCCATGAAATTGATACTCGGATGGGAGTTGAGTGTTGAGATTGATAACCACGTTCAAGAACATATCTTAAGCTTGATTATTTTGATACTCATCTTGACTTGACTCTATTACACCCCTACTACCTATAGAATGATGTGAAACTTGAACATGATTCACATTTTAAAAAAGAGTTAATTTAATTAATCAATTTATTTATTGTTTTATAAGATGAATATAAGTGGAAATAATATTGCGATATCTTATTTTTCATATAAAGTATAATGAGAGGAGAAATTCACTAAACTTTAAATTTTCAATAATGAATTATACTTAAGATCTAAGAACCCACATTGAATCCATTGGAATTTTCACTTCAATACCTATCAAATATTTAATTTTAATTTAACCATACTGAAAAATATTCATGATTAGTGTCATAAGATATTTGAATTTATATATTTATAAATATTTTATCTTAATGATTATAATTAATATAAATGACAATTTAATATAACTCCATTAAAATTATACTTAGGAAAAATTATTTTCTAGTATGTTATATCAAAAGTGGGAATTAATACTAAAAAAATATTTAATGAAGTGAGTTAAATTTAAGAGGATTCATAAATTAGATTCCTAAAGGATGCATTCTTGAGTACTATTAATTAGATGAATGTTGTAATTTTCAAAATTATCTATTATATATTTATATTTATGTGAATTAGAGGGTTTTCATATTAAATTTTATGTTATCTATGATTACATGTTTCTAATTTTCTTAGGCAAAAGATAATTTTTATGTATTGGGGAATTTGATACCCATAATTTAAAAAGACAATTTTCTCGAGAAAAGAATTATTATAGAACTTAACATTACATATTTTAATGTTTTAATGATTTATAGTAGAAATGCTCTTTTCAAATAATTTATAGAAATTTGGAAAATTTTTTATTTTTAAAATTGAAAATAATTGCTCAAAACTACTCATTGTGGAAATGTTACTTTTAAGACTCCTACTAGAAATTAATGTTTAAAATTATGTTATGATTATTAATGGTTGTACAATAATCATCATTTAATATTGAATGTGTGATGTCGATCATGAATGGATTATAGTGTGTAAATGAAGAGACTATGCCACAACACTAAAATGAGGTTGTAATTGAAGAACTAAGGACTGAACCATTTTGCGATGATGGTGTGACCATTATTTCATAGATTTTACCTAAGGTCTAAATTGAGGATGAAAATAATCCACTCGCCCAATAATATAAAAGGAAAAACTGACATCACAAATTAAAAAAATTACACTGTCATGCCTTATAAATTATTTTATAACAGTTGTAGGTGAAGATATATTTAAATGGAATAAATTATTTAAAGAGAATGGATTTTGCCTATTTTTTAGGATATATACATAGATAATTACACAACCAATTTTTTTTCATAATGATTGATAGATGGAATTTTAATAGATAAAATAAGATAATAATGAAGGAACAAAGATAGGGGATCTTTGAATTTAAAATTATTATGAAACAAAAGATGAAGATACACCATGATTTTATATATAGTATAAATTTTAATGTTTGTTGATTATTAGGAAGGTTTTTTATTTTTTTTACTCTTTCAGAGAGTGATTGGATGAAATTAAATTACTTGGGATACCCTAAAACAATATACAATCCATGAACCAAAAATCCAAAAAAAAAATTTCTGGTGATTGTGGTTTGGAATGACGATCTATGGGAATCACCTCAACTCTATTGGGAATTTTTTTTATAATAAAATAGAAAATAAAAAATTACAATTAGGAACCCGACATGGTCATTCCATACATTGGGGATTCCATTCAAATGAAATAAATAGTTTCAAAATAAATGTAACTAAAAGAACATAATAACATGAAAATTAACTAAATAATTATAAAATATAGTGATATAAAATCTAAACATAACCATTAGTTTATATAGAACATACAAATGTACAAATAAAATGATAAACCCAAGATATGTAATGAAGAAAGGGATTAGAAACAGTTGTGGATGAGTGTAAAATGACAACAAAAAATGAATCACCAAAAGGAAATATAAATCTAAGCTACACATCCCCATGTGACAAGAGATCCTGTAATACTTTTCACTCCTTTGATCCTGAAAAATATATACCAAATATCCCATGTTTCAATGAAGTTATTTTCTTCTACCCACATCAAGAAAGACTTTATCTACATACAAATTATGTTTATATTTTGCGTTTTTTAAATATTATAATACCTATAAAATTATAGTAATAAATAAATATTTTATGACACATTAATTAAATACAATCAAAGATATATATATTTTTAGAAATTATAACTATGAAAGGATAATATAAAAAAATAAATAATGAATGTATAATGTATATATCTCTTGGTTCATATTAAAACATGAATATCATGACTATAATAAGTATATTATAAATGAAAAATAACACAATACATGGAATTAACATATTAAAAGAACTAGAAAAAGAAGTATTTTTTTCATTAGTATATAAATGTTTATATGAACTCTATAAGATCTATGTAAATTAAAAACATTGGTAATAAATTTTTTATAAATTTACCACTTGAACTAGTGAATATTTAGGTTTAAAATAATAGTTAATTTTTTGGAAAGGTGGATACCTGGGAATAAACCAATTGGAAAATCCCTTATAATTCATATTAATTAGATATTATGAAGGATGTAACATCACTAGGGTTCACCCTTGAGTAAGATCAAGAAAAACTTCAACAATTTTGGTTTATGAAGTATTGTATAAAATATATTAAGTTATTGGAAATATTTATGATATGAATATTGGATAAACCACCCATGAGTGTTACACATTGCACAACTTACACCTAGGTATTATTATGGTCTAATAATGAGTTATGTATATAGGGGTTAACTATTATTAATGTGGAAATTAATTTAGTAATAAAATACTGTTTACTAAGATACAAATTTTTAATTAAATAAACTATACTTATATAAAATTTACAATTCACATAGTTGGAGAATTAATTTGAAAAAGCGGATTGAATATTTTTAATCAGGATACCATAATAAGATACGGGGTAAAATACTTTAGTTTTTGGGTTTAATATTAAAAAATGATAAAAATGGTGGAATATATTGAAATATGGTAAATATATCATTATATATATGTAATCAAGAAAAAACTCATCCAATGTAGTTTTATATTTAGAATTTTGTTACAAAAAATTATATAGTTTAATTATTTAAGGTAATAGTGTATTTTTGGGATTACCAGAGAACCTGCGATAATGAAAAAAATAAAATATTCAATAATTTCTTCGAGGGAATTGAACTCACCACACATAAAAATACCCACTCATATCATTATTTCTACTCAAAAAAATTTGATTTATCTCTTCATATTTCTCATAAATATTATCTAAAATATCTCTCTCTTCAATCAGGATGATTTTTTGGATCCATGGGTCATATCTTGGTTATGAAGCTTAAGAAAGGTAAGGATCCTTTTCCCCTCCCTTTTATATTCCTATTTTCATTTTCTTTGTATCATCCTTTCCAATTTAAGATGTTATTTTTCCAGTATTATTATGATTTAAATGTAATTAATAGAATTATTTTTTTACTATCCATGTGATACCATATTTCCCTAACAATATACTTGTATCATAAACCTTTGTAACACTGCAATTATCTTAGGAGGATTGAAATTAAATATTTTATGATGATAAAAAATCCTTATATATTCCATGTAATTCTAATATTATTGATAAATTATTTATATTTTGTGGAACTTGTATATGTAATGATGCATACAATGTAGTTGGTGGACCATCTATCATGTCCCAAGTGGATTATACTTTATTTTGGAATAAGTTACACCTTTTCCATCTAATTTTATCAACATTGATGCTTATCCTTAAGGTAATTTTACATTCCTAATGCATATAAAATATCTATGATTAAATAATTCAATTTCTATAAGTGATTTATCCAAAATTTATTTGGACCCCTAAAATTTCTAATACATGTATTCAATTTCCTAAACTCATTAAAATATTAATCTCTATAATTACCTAATAAGTAAAATTCCATATTTTTCACTTGATAATGGTAATTATTTTAAAATTATAAATCACAAAATATTAATTATATAATTATAGATAATTCACCTATAAATAATTATTAATTTATTTACTATGGAAATAAAATGAAATTCATGTGTAATCCATTGTTCTCTATTTTCTAATCATGTAAGATAATCTTCATTGAACAATTATTCTATGTATTTCAATGATTTTATTTCTATAAAATTATTCTATTTATTTCCTATAATATTTTGATATATAATGACATTCATTGAAATTTTATGTGACTATTGGTGGATTGAATTACAATTCCCCTCAGTGCACTAATATGTCTCATGTTACTACTATGATCAGGTAATGGGAGTGTTCTTAACATTTTTATATTATTTATTTTAAAAAAGCCTTGAAAATATGATTATGATGCTTTACATTATGAATTCCCATTATTTCCATCATTATGAGATCATTTAATTTTATTTAGGTGAATGTTTATTTTCTTTTTCATCCATGGATTATTTTATGCTAATTTATTCATTGATATGAAACCACTTGTTTAACTATTCCTGCTATATTACTTTTTTCCATGATTATTCCTTGTTATGTTTATTTATAATTTATCCCTTACTAATGTGTTAACCTAACCCATTTATTTTTTTCTCATTACCCTATGTAATGAAAAGTATTATTATATATGTTTGGATCTATGGATAACATTAATGAATAATGATCTATTTTGAAATTATGTAATACATGATGATGTAATGTAATGTTATGTATCTAGTCTATTAAATTCAAATAAACATTGATATTGGGACTCATGTATTTTGATACCATGTAATAAATAACCCAATGACTGTAGGTGACTTTGGGTAGGACAAAACAGTTAGTATCAGAGAAAGTATTAATAAAAAACTGTGATTTTTTTAAGATAAACATAGTTTGAGAAAATATATTTATCCTCTTTAAAATTATTGGGAATATTTTTGACATGTATCCCATACATAAGACCATATTTTATGAAAATATTTTATGTAAATCATGTTTTAGAAACCATTAGTTTAGAATATTTCTACTTATGTTTTTACATTTTTTAGGTAATGGATCATATTAAAAGGAATGGAATCAATGCAAATAATCATGGATGATGTTGGGATTATTTAAATAATCATGATTAATTTTTTAATGAGAATTAAAAATCCATCATTCAGTTGGACTACTAATATAATGGTCGGAGAGAAATGAAAAAGTGTATTGAGAAGATATTTAAGGAATTAGGGTGTACTAAAAAGGATAATATTATCACAGATGAATATATTTTAAGATGAGAAGTGGAAAAATTGTAGCCCCTAATTAAAAATAATATGAATTTTTAGGGAAAAAAATATTAGAATAAATTTAATGTATTTTTTCCTAGAAAAATATTTTCCATAAGAGAAAAATTGAAAGTAAATTCAGAAATCTATGATAAAAGGAAGAGGAGACGATGACGAACTATGTGTATAATTTCACAAGGGTATCAAGGTATGTTTAAAATTATCTATATAATTCATAATTAAATATTGATTATTTCAAGGATTTTTTAAATACACATCATCAATAGTCATTAGTCACCCGAACTTTCATAACTTATGAATATATTGTAACATATTCTAACAAGAATAATAAATTTTCATAATCCTTTATTATAAGAACCTGATTCTTCCTTTTAGGTAAAAATATTTCCTTTTTAGTTTATATTTAATAAAATGGGGGAAAATAAGTAAAGGGCTGGATATAGGCATATTACATGATGTGATTGGGAACTACACATCGTGTACTTATTGGTACACACTGGGTATGGAATGCTACATGCCATTTAATCTCAGTACACATCTATGTAATGGTCTAGATAGAACTTGTACAGACACAACGTGTAGTCTCAAGTAAACATGGTGTAATTTTTTTAATTGATTAAATTGGGAAGTACCTTCATTTTTTTGAAAATATATAGAAATGAACCCCCTTTGACAAGCAGCACACATAGAAAAATACTAATGGGATTTTGCCTCCCATTTTATTGTCCGATGCCCAATTCGAACACCATAAAATCCACTGAAATCCCCTCTGTGAGTGATCGATTCCTTCTTAGACTTTCTTCCCTATTTTTCCTCTCAATTGAGTTATAAAAGTTTGAGTGTTTTTTTCTCATTTTGTAGATCTACTCCATTCTAGGTCAAATCAAAGCCCGACACTGGACAAGGAGAGTTGTACAATTACAAAGTATGTGGTTTTGTGCCTTTCATGAATTTTCATGATGTTTATATATATCGGAGTGCCTCATACCCACTTTTAGGGTGTTTATTGATTGAATAATGAACCCTGTTATTTCCTATTGATGATTAGGTAATTAAATAGATGATTGAAATAAAGTTTAGTCTTATAAACCTTGATTTAGGGCCACCCCATTGGTGAGTTTACCTTGGATGGCCATTTGGATGAGAATTCCAATGAGGATTGACTTGAATTCCTATTATTGGGTTCTTAAAAATGTATTTCTCATCATATGAATTTCCCACATGAGATACTCATTATGTTAAGACTTTTGACTATTTAAATTGCATAGTATGATTGTTGTATGTTTTCCCATGTGATTTATCCTTATTTAACCATGTAATAGTTTAATTTACATATGTGTGTTATTATGTTAACTGTGACCACATGAGTTTTTTATGTTAAATCCATGTGATAGTTTAATTCACATGTTTTTATTTTGATATGGAATGTATAATTGGAATAAATGATAAAAAGTGGTAACTATCTATGGGTGAACCACATTCTCGGTTAAAATACAATGTAAGTCTCATGTTATTAATTACATCTTATATACCTTGGGTGAACCATTTTCTTGGTTAAAAGATCATGGATGGGATCGAGAGGTTAATTATGTAAAGGTCATGGGCGAGCCATAGATAGGGTGGTCAGGCTCATTTAGTCTTATCTAAAGTATTGAGGGAACCTAGGATTCATTGAGGGATACCCATGTCAGACTCTATTGGAAAATTATTAAATGATTATTATGTTATAAGTTGACGGTTACATCTATACGGGGGGGGGGGGGGGTCATTGGGCTGAGTCCAGACTAAGAGACTTTTATATAATCCAATGGATATAAATAATGATATAGAATGACTAATGACACATCTATCAAGACAAATCACAAGATTGGATTCAGTGTTAACCTATAATTGGTTACATTTTCTTCTGAGACATCTGTTGTGATTACTTTTGAGTACCTACTATTTATTACCTTCACCATTGTACACAACCTGTTATATATATTCATTGATATATTGGCTCAGACCTTGGGTGGTTACATACTGGGATTTTTTTCTCACACCCTGTTTGGGTCATGTTTTTGGGCCCAAATAGATTATATGATTACATGTGTTAACTAGGGAAATATCCCTACTATAAGTACTTGATATGCTTCTTAGGAGTCAGAGAGCATAGGACTGAGTTGAGGCTTGCGATGATTCCTAGTATCTTTTTGTTTCTTATTTTTTCTATTGAGACATATATTGTGTATTACTGTAGTGTACTTGTTTGGATGCTTTCCTAGAACATGTGACATGTTGCATCATCTTTTTAATGGAATGATGCTTGGTAATTTATCTTATTAGTCTTTTTCTATTTATTTTAGTTGTATTCTATTTACTGCTTCCGCTATTGTATATTATTATTCCACTATGTTACACTCTGCCAATGAGGGAATAGTTTCCCCACTATCACACCCTAGTCCCTCCTTTCTAGTCTAAAGCCTCTGGTATTTGGGGAAATGCACTTGAGGCCATGTGGACAACAGGGTACGGGGCACCAGTTGAGTGACATCTGAATATGGGATGTTACAAAGTGGTACCAGAATATTTTGTTCCCAGTTTTATTTACTATTTGGTAATGATATAAGGAAAATGTAATTTGGTAATTAGTTGCGCCCAGGAGTAGTGACCCCATGCATAGGGAAAATCTATATTACCTCGAATGAAATTGCATTTTTTGGATTCTGAGCTATTATAGTTGATTTGATTTCACCATTGGGTGATGCACTTGTTTTATAATATTATTATTGATATCATTATTGTTCTATTTTGTTGCAACCAAATGTGATAAGGGTATTAAATCTCATGAATCATAAAGAATATTGTTATAAATCACATTCCATGCATTCTTGTCATGCCATTTAGAGAGCATTACTAATTGCATGCTGTTGTGATAGATGTCATGCTAGATATTCATGCTGTTGTGATAGGTATCGTGATAGTTATACCTACTTTTGTGAGGTGTATTGGTACATGTTATGGTTGAATTAGATGGATGCCAAACTTTAGTCCTTGAAGAGTATGGGCCCTCTTGGATCGAAATATGGTTGGTCACATTTCATCTATGGGATATAGATTGTGTTTTTATTTTCTATATGTGGATACCAAGTTTTGATTTGTGTGGAGTATGGGTCCCCACAGATCAGAATTTGGTACACCATTTCTTTATTTTTCAAAAAATAGGGGTTCTAAGGAAGTTTTTGAGGTTTACTGTCCAAAAACATAGACAAAATGGCATCTGGTCCAGTGGACACACATCATGTGTTATTCTATTTAGGAAGAAAAGAAATTTTTAAGTACACATCATGTACTATGAGTACACACACTGTGGGTTTTGACTATATATCTAGCCGTGTGAGAGAGAGCACGGGTTGCAGAGTTTTGATCAGAATAAACTGTGTACCCTATGTACACCCCGTGTAGTTTTACATAGGTAGAACTGTGTGGATTTTTCCATGTAAAAGTACATGGCTAGGAGGGAATAATTGAGTAGATTCCGTGTGTTATCCTGACACACCGTGTACCTAGGACTTTTACACGACCAAGGAAGACGAAGTTACACACCCCTGTGAGAGTTTAAAGGTATATTCTGTGTGTTTGGATGGCACTCCATGTACCTATGATGTTTACATGCCTAGTATAGTGGGAGTACACACCTATATAAGATCTTGAGGTTACACACTGTGTACTCAACTTTTTTTTAAACCTTTGAGGGTTTTCTTCTCTTATTTTATCTCCCTTTATTAGTTTTGGACACGTGAGTAGTCCTTTCTGAGTAGTTTTATGTGTAGATTGCAATGGAAAAACCTATTGACCATTATGAGGACTCCTAATGGGTGTTTTGGAGATTCTATTTAAATGGAGAGCTTCTTCCTCCAGTTACCATTTCTAGTTGTCACCTGAGAGTGAAACATGGAGTGAATAATCAGTTGGGTGTTTAGACCAACCTAGTTGAGACCTTTGATCTGAGATGAGATATGAGAAATATCCCATGACATATGTTTTTAGGACATCTACCTTTCAATGTGTTCCCTTATGGCCTATGAGGTCATGATACCTGCTAATTTTAAGGGTCCCATGAGGGATGCCTTTGCTTTCATGCTATTCTAAGGACTCCCTTCTAGATCTCTCTTATGTGAACCATTTTCAAGGTTCCCTACTATGGAATGACTCTATTTTTTTATCTTTCAAGGATATCATGTAGGATTCCTCCTTTTCCTTTCAACTAAGGATCCTAAGTAGGATTCCTTCAATCGTGTTTACCTGGAGGATCCCATGTACAATTTCTCTCAAGGTTTGACCTGACCAGACACGACCTTAGTAGTGGTATTTTGGTAGCATCTTTTGTTGTTTGAAACCAAGACCTGACCCATGGGCTAGGAAGTGGGGTGAGTGCTTAGAGGAAGGTTTTGACCTTACCTGTTTGATATCTATGTTTTTGAGTTGTGAGCTTTTCTTGTATCTAGAGGCCCTTTTTGGTTTCCTTGTTTGTTAAAAAGGAACATACATTCTATTTTACAAAATCCCTATTAGGATGTGTAGTTTCTAGAGAGTACACCCTTATGTTAATGGATGATCATTGTATCTTGACACTATATATGGAAATGATCATCAAGGAATGATCAGTTTAGCATGTTAGACATGCCTTGGGCATGGTCAACTGCTTAGGAGGTCATGTGAACCTATCTTTCTTTAAGTGATGGGAGACTTGGTACATCATCATCTGTGTAAATGGTTGTGTTGATGATGTGATTTTGAGCCAGTTCTTGTGTGATCCATCTGGTACAAGGATTCATAGGGTGGAAATCCTATTAATAGTACTATTAGTGTGCTGTGTTTTTATTATAAACTCAGGGTAGTATATGTTGAGATACACAGTACGCGTCAAGTGTTAAATATCAAAAACAAACCATCACGTTTGGTTAAATAGTTTATCTTTGAGCTGCTGTTCCTATTGTCGGTTGTCTCTAGAGTAGACTAACCTGAATGTTTTGGAAGCAAGTTCATCACACTACTCTGAAGGACTTTCTATGACATGCATGTTTTGACACACTGGTTGGTTTAATTTTTGGATTTCATTCCAAGTGATTTGACTAAGTGACCATGGTTTATGGAACAACACTCATGCATTTAAGTTGGTTCAAAACTAGAACGTCTGGGAGGTGTTGTTCCTTTTTCCTGATGTATAGGAAACTACTAGGTAGGGTGAATCACATCGGTTCTGTTAAAATGTTTTCTTCCATGTAGAAGGATCAGAATCAAGGACCTTTAGGAAATGTTTGTTTTACTTGAATTCCTTTGAGACTTGAAAGTCCTGATTCATGTTGTTGCTTTTGTGGTGGTATGATGTTGTTGTGGTTTTCTATGTGTGAAACCCTTATAAGTAACCAATTATCATAAATGAGACTTGGTGGTTATGCTTGATCTATCACAGAAATTCATTGGGGTAAAGAAATTGTGATTAGTTAAATGATAATGTGTCGACAAGTGAAGCTGAGTTTCTTTTAGGAGGTCGACCGGTAGTGGCTCAGTTATCCTTTTATGGTGTTATTTGAAATCCTATTTTTGTTCACTTTCTTAAGAGAAGATCATGTCCTCTATCTTGAAATCCTCTTGGATTCACTAAGAGAGCATCGGTTTTATGTTGCGCTATAGTTAATGGTCATTGGGTTGGTTCATGATCTTTTTCTTTGTTGTGCACCAGATGCACAGTTTTAAATGATCCTTGGTTAATCTTAACTGATACTTGGGTTTCTATGTAAGAATTAATGG
Source organism: Viscum album (assembly GCA_963277665.1). Lineage (NCBI taxonomy): Eukaryota > Viridiplantae > Streptophyta > Magnoliopsida > Santalales > Viscaceae > Viscum > Viscum album. The sequence goes on along the minus strand of OY728121.1, from coordinate 1,275,280,058 downwards.
GGTAGACTTAGGGATGCCTTCCATTTTCTTCAACATGACTTCCAGGTGAATGTTGCTCTAGGTTTAGTCAGTGTTCTTATGTGGACTTTCATCCTTGTACTAAAGTCTCACTTGTAAAAGGGTAACATGGGAAAATTTGGTGAGTTCCTTAGACTCCAAGTTGGTGAATATGAGTTTATATCAAACTTATTTTCAGTCTCATATGTTATTCTTAAAAATAAATAATGATTCTAGTGGGATAGATCTAGAATTATGCTTTTACTCATACTATGGAATAACCTTTTAATTGATCAAGGGTTGTCTTGAAAAAGGATCGTCACTAAGAGATAGGCATGAGCTTCAATGAGCTGGATAGTTGTGGGAGTATGGTTCCTGGGGAGTAGGCATTGTCTTCAGTTGCAATACGCCAACCTTCTAAGGTGGGTGTTTCTGAGATAAGTCATCCAATGATGGTTTGACTCATTATCCATCTTCTTCTTTATGTATGGTTCCAATGTACCAGTTTAAACACTCCACTAGTTTAATGTGGGTATGGTGTAAAATTCCTCATTGTCTTTTGAGGAATGATTGCATGACCAATTCTGATGAGGTCGATCGGGGTTTGACCATTATTTTTTATGAGGTCGCTGTTATGGCTCCAGTAATGTTCGGGTTTTCCCAACTAAAAGAAAATAATTTCGGAAGCATTTATAGAATGATCAGGGGTATGCTTGGTGGAGTTTTCCAATGATGGAGGTGTTGTGGTAATGATTCCATTAGCATTGTTTATGATATGATTACAAAGGTTGCACATTTCCTACTTATCAAAGAAACCTTCAATGTTGATGAGATTGGGAGGTTGTATATCTAGGATATTGTACGACTACATGAGGTTCCTCATGCTATCATTTCTGACAGGGACTCCCTTTTTACTTCTTTTTTATGTTAAGGTCTATATGTGGCTTTGGGTAAATATGTGATTTTGAGCACAACTTACCACCCCCAGATAGATGGCCAGTCAGATCAAGCGATTCAGGTGTGGGAGGACATGCTTTGGGCATACATCATGGATTTCAATGGTTCTTGGGAGACACACATACCCCTTGTTGAGTTCTCCTACAATAATAGATTCTAGGATACTATTTAGATGACACCATCTGAGGCTTTGTATGGTAGGACATGCCGATCAACCCTATGCTGGCGGAGGCAGGAGAGGCAGTGATGATAGGACCTCATCTTGTCTAGGAGACCATAGAGAAGGCTCATTTGATTCAGAAAGGGATGTATATTACACAAAATTTTCCAAAATCATATGCCAATCACCGTAGATGAGATTTGGAGTTTGAGGTTGGGGATCAATTTTTCCTAAGTGTTGTACTGAGGTTGGGACACAAGAGGATTAGGAGATAGGGTAAGCTTTCACTGAGATATGGTGGTCTGTTTGAGATTCTGGAGAGGGTCAGGCCGGTGGCCAATAGATTTCAATTACCTAAGAGGTACAAGGAAATGAAAAATGTATTCCACATTTCTCAGTTGTGACATTACATTTTAGACCTATCTCACACCTTTCAGCCCGAGGAATTGGAGTTACAGGAAGATGCGTCCTTTGAGGAGCATCCCATTCATATTGTGTATCATAGCACGAAGGTTCTCCATGTATAGTATATTAATTTAGTATGAGTTCTACGGTAGCATGACCTAGTGTAGGGTGAGACTTGGGAGAGGGAGGAGGAAGTACAGTCACAGTGGCTATAAATGTTATCAAATATTTCTTCATCACCCTTGGAAGGGAAATTCAGGGATGAATTTCTTTAAGGGGGAAATTTGTAAGAACCCAGTACTTCGTTTGAGGTACGTATCATTCATTTTTAGTTTATACTTAAGAAAATGGGGTAAAAGTTGTAAAGGGATGGCTGCAGGCCTGTTACATGATATTATTGGGAACTACATGCCATGTACATACAGGTACATGCTGTGTATAGAAAACTACATGCCATGTAATCCCGGTACACAACCATGTAATGGTCTATCCATAATTTTTACAGACACGGGGTGTAGTCTCAAGTACATGCCGTGTAATATTTTTAATTGATTAAATTGGGTAGTAGCGTTGTTTTTGTAAAAAAATACAGAAATGAATCCCCTTCGATGAGCAGTGCGCCCAGGAAAATCTGAATGGGATTTTGCCTCCCATTTCATCGTCTGATGCCCAATTCAAACACCTTCAGATCTGTTGAAATCCCCTCAGTGAGTGATCTATTTAGTTCTGTCATTTCTTCTCAATTTTCCATATCAATTGAGTTATCAATGGTTGAGATTTTTTTATCATTTTGTATACATACTTCGTTATAGGTTGAATCAAAGCTCGACACTAGATGAGGAGAGTCGTATGATTACGAGGTAGGTGGTTTTGTGCCTTTCACAAATTTTCATGATGTTTATATATGCTCGAGTGCCATGAACACACATTTAGGGTTTCAATTGATTGAATAATGAACCCTTTCATTACCTATTGATTATTAGGTAATTAATTAGATTATTGGAATCATGTTTAGGGTTGTGAACCGTGATTTCGGGCCACCCCATTATTGCATTTCCCTTGGATGGTCATTTGGACGAGAATGCCTATAAGACTTCACTTGAATTCCTGTTCTTGGGTTGTTAAAAATTTATTTCTCATTATATGAATTGATCACATGAGATACTAATTATGTTAATCCTTTTGATTGTTTAAATTGCATAGTAGGTTTGTTGTATGTTTTTCCCATGTGAGTTATCCTTGTTTAACTATGTAATAGTTTAATTTACATGTGTTGGTTATTATGTAAATTGTGCCCACATGAGTTGTTTATGTTAAATCCATGTGATAGTTTAATTCACATTTTTTTCTTTTGATATGGAATGTGTAATTAGAATAAATGATAAAAGATCTATTTAACTATGGGTGAGGCACAATCTCAGTTAAAAGACAAGTTCGGGCTCATGTGACTAATTGTATCTTATATACCATGGGTGAACTATTTTCTCAGTTAAAAGATAATGGGTGAACTCAAGAGGTTAATTATGTAAAGGCTATGAGAGAGCCACATATAGGGTGGTCGGGCTCATTGAGTCTTATCTAAAATTTCGAGCGAACCTAGGATCCATTGAGGGATACCCAGGCCGTACTCTATTATCAAATGATTAAATGATTATTATGTCATGAGTTGATGGCTACTTCTATACAGGGGGGTTATCGATCCTAGGACAAACCTAGATAATTTTATATAATCCAATGGAGTTGAATAATGTAATAGAATGACTAATGACACATATTACAAGCCAAAGCACAAGCTTGGATTCGGTCTTCACCTATACATGATTACATCATCTTATGAGACAACTGCTGTACTTAATTTTGAGTACATACTATTTAATACTTTCACCATTGTACATTGATTTTTATATATATTCACTGATATATTGACACAAATATTGGGTGTTTTCCTACTGGTATTTAGTCTCACACCCTATTTGGGTCCATCTTTTGGGCCCAAATAGATTATATGATTGCTGGTGTTGATCAGGGAAAGTGCCTTGCTTCAAGTACTTGATGTGATGCTTAGGAGTTAGAGAGAATGGGACCGAGATGAGAATTTTTATGCTTCCTAATATTTTTTTATTTTTTTTATTTTGAGACATATATTGTGTATTAATTTAGTATACTTGTTTGGATGCTTTCCTAGAACATGTGACATGCTGCATCATCTTTTTTATGGAATGATGTTTGGTTATTTATCTTATCAGTCTTCCGTGGTTTATTTCAGTTTTATAATTTTTACTACTTCCACTATTGTATATTATTAGTCCAATATGTTACACTCTTACAATGAGGGAATAGTTTCCCCAATATCACACCCTAGTCCCTCACTGCTAGTCGGAAAACTATGGAGTTTGGGGAAATTCCCTTGAGGCCATGTGGTTAACCAGGAATGGGGCACCGGTTGAGTGACTTCCAGATCCGAGATGTTACATTTATTTTTATTGATAAAATGTTATATAGAGGATAAATGATCACCATAAGGATAGAACCTCATAGAATTAAAATAATTGATGGGTAGAGTACCCTATATGTAATGAATTCTGAAATAAACACCCTGATGCATACATAAAGGGATTGGGGTTATGCATTATATATGGAGAAAAAGGTCATAAATATTTTTAGTGGGAATGTAAGAGTGAAGAAATTAATGATAAATGTATTAACTATAAGTATAAGTGATATTACTCTAGTCAAATCTCCAAAACCATGGTAATCTACCCTAAAATAGGACTAATGATCAAAGATGGGATTTTGAAATAACAATAACCAAATTTGAAGAATTAAATAATGCGATAACATAACATTTGATTATAAACAATGATTTACCCATTATAGTATTTTATTTTGGATCCATGGATTATTTAAATCATGCATCTGTTCTTATAATATTCAACCAAATACAGATATATTAAAGAATTATCTAATAGTTAGAACAATGATTGGTACTCTGATTGAGATAAACCATGTGCTATAAATTAGAAATCATGGGTTTTACCTTAATGAATATATAATCATCACATAAATATATATATATATATATATTGTATTTTGATTTAATTTTGGGTATTTAATGGATCTAAAATTATATATATATATATAATTTATTATAGAGAATAATAAGTTAGAATTTGTGAAGTATAGAATCACTTATCATTATAGGGATAATTTCATCACCAAAATAATGGATGAAACCCCATATAGTATCTCTTATTAATGAAACTATTTGGGATAAAATGTATGAAATTGAACATATGAATGGTAATGAGGTTTTGGGAATATAATAAAAACCCATTGCGTAAGAATACATCTATATATTTCCAATTGAATTACCTAGATATCACCCTAATTGAGAATTTTAAATCTCCATTTATATTACTCCAAATTCAAGTGGAATATCTAATAAACCATATATAATGGATACAATGGACTTCTAAGAGTTAAAAAAAATAAATTAAAAGTCATATGTGATAATAGTATCATTCATCCATGTGTTTCAATATGGGAAGCACATGACTTATTTTTTAAGTAGAAGGATGGTTCATTGAGGTTATATATTTATTATAAAGAAATCAATGTAATTATTATAACTAAAAAGTATCAATTAAACCACACTTATTTCATCTTTGATCAATATAAAGGGTCCCATTAATTCAATAATATTTCTATTTTCTTTGGTTATCACTAGGTTAATGTTAACAAAGAGGATATAATTTCTTGAGACCCGCACTATAGGATATGGTGCTAAAAACATATTGTATATTTTTTAATAAAAAAGATAGTAAAAAATATATAATCCTTTACATACCCAAGGATATTTTTAGTATATGTTTTTTAGGATTAGACACAAACTTATATTACATAAGAGTTCAATACCAATTACAAACATTTATTTGAATTCAATCATGTTAACTCCTTAAAAGAGACAAAAACCTTTAGATTATTTACTAAGCTTGTGTAAATAATTCAAAAACATAGTGAAAGCCTAAAATTTTCTAGTAAGGTGTTTTAAGAACATGGAGAAAAATATTTTAAAAATAAAATTAACAATACTTTTGAAAACATTCCTTTGGAAAAAATCTATTAAAATAATTTCCCTTTATATGAAAAAAGTTTATATAGAAAATTATTTTCCAACATTGGAGACTGGGGTTTTAAAAGTCTCCAAAAGGAATAAGTTAAATAACCTTTCAAAAAAATATCACTTTGAAAACAAATTTAATTTCAAAATATATTAACCTTTCAAAATAATAATATTTCTCATTGAAAAACTTTTTAAATATCTTTATTTTGAAAATAATAAATTTCTTGTGAAATATAATTATACATGTAATACATTAATAAATTAATGAGGTCACTAGTATTATCACCTTTAGGGAAAACTCCCCTTGAGGTTGTGGGATCACCCCATTCCTCATCATCACATTTGATACCAAAGTGTTGAATTTTCATTTTTTTGAAATGTCTGGCTTTCTTACTATAATTACACTAAAACATACTTTAAATACCATATAAATTATTTTCCAGAAGGAAATAATTTTATATCACATGAAATACTATTAATAAAAACTATCTTGAAGAAAATTAAATTTATTCAAAAATATTTAGATAAAACCTTAATTTTTAAAAAATACGTTGTAAATAATTCCTATAAAAAATAGTTGAGCTTATATATATTCATGTACATAAATGAATGCAATTTTAAGAATAATTATATTTTATGGACACACCTATGATCATTGATAACATCCATGAATTTTAATGAGGATTTTATGAAGAAAATTATATTATAAGCACTTTAAAACTATAATGATAATTTTGGAAGTGAATTTATAGATAAAAAACTTTTTAGAAAGAGGATTTGAAATTGGAACTATCTCACAAAATTATGTTTTTGATATCCATAAAATAAGACCTTCTAGAAAAATTAACCTCCCATGAAAAAATGATTTTTTAGGAAATTCATGAAAAATGGGATTAAAATAACAATAATTACCTTAACGTATAACTTCTAGTAGGGTCTTAGATGAACTTGATAAGTGTTATTTTTCCACTTATAGTGTATAAATAAGAATATAGAATGGGGGAAAACAAAAAAAATGTAGAGAGAGAGATAGATATTCTTTAGCTTCTAGGGTTTTCTAAGGAGTAGGAGGGTCTAAAATATATATAGAAAAGCCTTCACTACACATTTTTTTAAAAAAAATATAGATTAGAGGCTTATTTAATTTGGTGAATATGAAGAAATCCCATTTCCATTTTAGTTTACATAAATTAAAAAACTTAAGATCATTACATATATTTCATTAAATTAATGTTCTACAAAAAATTGAAGCATTATGGATATTTTGTTTCTTTTTGGCTTGTAGTGTGAGCTTTAACATGTATTGAGAATACACACACACACACACACACACATATATATATATATATCAAAGCTTCAACTAAATCATATATGAGGAGTATGATATTATTATGGAATTAAATATGATGTTACATTTTAGGTATATATATTTATATATTTTTTGGACACATCCAGATAACACAAGGAAGAAGATGACTTAGAAAAATCTAGATTCAAGGTAAAAATGATGAAAATGTATTTTTCATTGAAGGTAAATGAAAAGGGTGATATTAATATAGGCCATGTATATAGTTAAGGATGAAGACATGGATAGTATGAGTGGAAGATGACATCCTTAGGTCTCACTAGGTTATGAAGGAGGTAGAATATAACTCTATAAGAAGATTGAACAACTGAAGTAGACTTGATCGAATGACTAAAGATATATGCAAAAGTATTAAATTAGTGAACTGAAGTATCCATATATTAAAAGAGATTCTATAGACATGTCCTTCCATATTAATGGAGGATTGGCACCAGAATAGATACTCAATAACTCACCCACCATGTGCTATGCCACAAGGTTCACATGAAACCCATTTAGGCATTTTGGTTCACCCTGTGGGTGATATGTACCTACCCAACCTGTTAATGGAACTTGCTTCCTCCCAGTCATCTTGCGGGCTGGCCTGGGTTGGCCCTCTCTGTAGATTATCTTGGTCCCATAAGTGTGGTTGAGCTATCCCTATATAGCTTTCTAGGTTTTCCCATTTTTTGTAGATATAAACTCTATTATTTTATATATGTATTTATTTTATGCTTATTTTTTTTAATTTACTTTCCTACATGTTTTTTATCTAAAAAATATTAATTCTAATTACTATAGAATATTATAATTTTTAAATTTAAAAAAAATTAAAATTTTAATTACTTCTTAATATAGGACATATCATTATTAATAAAATTAAAATTTAGTAACCATAATTTATACAATGTCATAAAATAATAACAATATAAATTAGTTAATACCACAATCTTTTCATAATACATTATATGTGACAATTTTTTTTATTTAATAAATATCTAAAACTAATTCATTTCTTATTTAAAGAAAATAATAAATTATTTAAAAAGTAATATCATAAGTTTTTGAATGATATGAATTTTCTTATCAAAATTAATGTGATTTTATAAAATTAATAATCAATTGTAATTTTATGCATAGTAAGTTTTACATATTTAAAAATAAAATAAAATATATCTAACCAAAAATGTACACAGTTTTATTATATTTATTAAATTTATGTTTTCTTTTTTATTAATATTTAAAAGGATTATATAAGTACTAGTTTACTACTATTATTAATTATTCTGTAATTATATTTTAGAAACTATATATTTTATGTCATCTTAAATATCATTAATTGATAAAATTAATTATCTATTTATAAAAACCCATTAATAATAATAATAATAGAAATTCAGTATATATAATTATATATTTATTTTAAATAATGAATAAAATTTATTGTTTTAAATCCTAAATTTTACTAAGAATTTTTTTATATTTACATTAAAAAATAAAATATTTTGGGGAATATAAAAAATGAGTACTTTAAAAATAATTTGAAATTCATGGAGAAAACTTATATTGATTAAATAAATTCATTTCTTTTCATAAAACATATTTATACCAAAAAATATATTACTTTATTTAAATTACAAATAAATCAATTTAATATAATTTATTTAAAATATAGGAAAATATAATTTAATTTCTAGGATGTTACATTCTCCCTCCTTAAAGTAATTTCAACCACATAATTCATTCATCATACTTAATGAAAATCAGAATTTCAATTTTCAGAATTTGGAAAACATCAATCTATAAATTTATATATTATTAAGATTCAAAAAAAAAGGATTTCCTATAACTCTTAAATTAACCTCAAATGAAGACATCCTAATCAATTTTTTTAATCCATCACTCTGATAACAACTATTAAATCCTGAGACTTGCACTCTAAGATCTGGTGGTAAAAACATACTGTATATTATTTTTTAAGAGTAATTAAAAAATATCAAGTCTTGTACATACTCGAGGATATTTTTTGTTTTGGTTTTGGAAGATTATGAACAACCTTACATCATATTATATTTTAGTATAAATTACAATCAAATATTTGACTTCACTTTCACTAAATCATTAATCAAAACCAGAAACCTTTAGAAATTATACTAGGAAATTCAACATCATTTTAAAACATTGGGTGAGAATAAAATTACCCAGTAAGTGGTTTTAATAAATGTTTTTAAAAGATTTTATAATTACAATGAGAAATAATTTTGAAAAAATTATTTTCAAAACATTCATTTCAAATTGTTTTACTATATAAGAAAAAATTTGATATTGGAAATAATTATCCAAAATAAGAGGCTAGTGTTTTTGGAAAAAAATAGCCATAAGGTATACATTGAAAAATATTTTAAAAATAAAAATCACATTGAAATATTATTTAATTTTAAAATATAATAACCTTATAAAGTACATGTATTTCTCCTTGAAAACTATTTTACCAGTATTAACATTGAAAATAATAACTTTTATTGAATATAATGATAAATAGAAAATATTATAAAATTAATAAGGTCACTAGTAGTATCAAATGTAAGAACTAGTCCACTTGTGGTCATTATATCACCCCATTATCCATAAAAAAATTTGATACCCATGTGATGAATTTTTAAATAAAACATTTTTTAAATTCTTAATTTATTATTATAATTTCACTAAAATATCATTTCAAAACCAGATAATTTAATTTCAAGAGGAGAAATTTTTATATCACATACACATTTGTAAATAAAAAAATATTTTAAGAAAACATAATTCTTTCATAATATTCCATAGGAATCCATAATATGTAAATAATACTTAAAAAATAATAACGATAAAAATAGTTGAACATATACATATTGTTTACATACATTATTGAAATTTCAAGAATTATTATAGTGTGTAGACACACATATGATCATTCATCATAATAATAGATTTTAGAGAATATTTGATGCATAAAATGATAAAATAAAAACTTTTAAAAAACTTTTGAATTTAGTAAGTATAATTCTTGAAAAAAAAAATTTCTAAATATAAGGTTTGAAAATGAAACACTATTTCTATTAACTAGGGGTTTTCAAATCTATAAAATAATAGATTATAAAAAAATAAACCTCGTTCAAAATATTTTTTTTTTCTGAAAATCCTGAAATAGGGATATTAAAAAATTAGTAATTAAATTTCCTTAGAACCTATAATAAGATCTTAGAAGAGATTGAGAAGTAGTATTTTTTGTAATTATAGGGCATGAATATAAATATGGAATGAGGGAAAATAAATAGATGTAGAGGAGTGGGTCTTTGAGTCTTCAGGGATTTCCCTAGAATATGTGGGTTTTATATATAACAATGCCTTAAATTATCATTAATGATTTGAAAATATAGATAATATAATATTTTAGTTATAGGGATTTGAAGGCATGTCATTTATAATGAAATTTCTATAAATAAAAATCTTATGATCTTAACTTGAATTTTATTAAATTAATATCCCATAAAAAAATTTGAAGCTATATGGATATTGTGTTTCTTCCTAACTTTCAGAGTAAGATTAAAAATCATTAGAGTATATGTATATATTTATATGTATATTTCATTTACTATACCAAATAAGACCCAAGGATAAAGATATTATTGTAGTTATAAACTTGATTGTTACATTTTAGTTAGATATTATTATATATTTTGTCAACATATCAAGATAACATGAGGAAGAGGACATCGTAGAGAAATATATATTTGATCCTTAAAGTATGACAATGGATTTTTCATTTAAATAATATAGAAATGGTGATATATTTCTATGAAATGCATGTATTCAATAAAAAATACCTTGGTGGGAATAGTGGATGATGATGGTATTAAGGCCTACTAGGTTATTTAGGATGTAGAAGGAGATTTCTCTAGAAGATTGCACAACTGATGTTGAATTTACCGAATGACTAATGATATATATGTATGTTTTAAATGGTGATAATTACATATGGCATTTGAATCAAACATCATTTTTTGATTAGTCTCATGATTTCATATGTTACAAGTGAATCTATAGACATTCCAACACAAAGCAGTGGGGAGATCAGTATAAGCATGCACACTAACAAAATAACAAACCATGGTCTATTCCATAGAGTCCATAGGAAAACCATGTGCACCTTCGGGTGTTCCCTGTGGGTTCCATGTACCTACCCAACCTATTACATGAACTTGTCTCCTACCAATCACCTTTCAGGCTAACATGGGTTGGCTCTCCCTATGGGTGAGCTTGCTCCAATTAGGATGATTGAGATGGTCCTATATAGCTTCCTAGGTTGGACCATTTTTTGTTGATATAAACTATATTAATCTAATATTATTTTAAATTTATCCTTCTATCAATTCCATGTTACATTCTTTCATATTTTTTATGTCTAGAATATTAATTCCAATTACTATAGGAGAATAACATTAGTGAATTTTAAATACACTTTTCCTTTTAATGTATACCTAATTTAGGACATATCATTATTATTAAATTAATATTTTACATGAAATAATATATTTCCATAAAATAAAAATAAAATAAATTAATTGATATCATAATCTATTCATAATATTTCTTAGGTAAAAATAAAATTTATAATTGAACAAATATCTTAAAGTATTTCATTTATTATTTCTTGGAAAAATAAATTATTTTGAAATTAATAACAAAGGATTTTGAAAGATATAAATTTTCATATCAATATATAAGTACTTTAAAAATATTAATAATCAATTTTATTTTTTATGAAATGTATGTTTGACATGTCTAAAAATAATACTAAATACATTTAACCATACATGTACACATTTTTGTTATATTTAGTAGATTTTATTTTTATTTTTATTAATATTTACTAATATTATATTACTACTAGATTACTACTAGTATTACTAGTTTAATAATATAATTTTGGTAAAGATATTTTTTATATCATTTTACATATTGTTATTTTATAATATTAAATCATTATTTATGAACATCTTTATTAATAATAATGTAATTTTTTCATAAGGAATTATATAATTTTTTATAATATTGAATGAAAATTCTTGTTTCAAATCATAACATTTACTGAAATTTTATTATATTTTAGTTTATAAAATTAAATACCATTTCTTGGAAATTAAAACAAAATTAGTATTTTTTTATAATTTGAAATATACAACAAAAAATTATTCTGATTAAATAAAATATTTTAGTTTCATAATACATATTTTTATCAAAAAATTACTAATTTTATTTAAATTATATCAGGATCCATTTAATAAAGTTTTTATTAAAAAAATAAATATATTCCTAAATTCTTGGGATGTTACAAGGGATATTACAAAGATTTTTTTAAATAAGGTATGGTTAATACAAGTTTACAATAATACATTTAGTGTTCAAAAATACACATTACATGTTAATGGATTGAATGAATAGATTATTCATGGATTTTATTGATAGTTTTTTTTATATTTATATATGATATTATTGTATTCTCTAAGAGTTAAGAGGACTATTAAAGTCACTTTTAAATGATTATTTAGGTTTTGAGAAAAAAATTATATGGTAAATTTAGTAAATATAAAATTTGGCTGTAAGAAGATACATTATTATTCCATATTGTATCCATAGATGGTATATCTATTAATGGTTTTAAGAAATAGGATGTCAAGGAATAGAAATGACCCAAATACATAATTTAAATACATAGTTTACTAAGTTTATTTGGATAGTATAAATTATTTTTGGAAATTTTTTCTCAATCCATTATTCTATTAACCACGTTAATATGAAAGGGCATAATTCTGATAGAAAAATAAATATAAAGATAACATTGAGGAATTAAAGAGGATACTGGAAAACATACTTGTATTAACTATGTTATTCAATAAGAAGTGTTTTTTATTTATATTGATGCATTATAAAGGATATTTAATGTTTTTTAATGAAAAATGATAGATTAGTGGATTATGAATTTTGATAGTAAAAACCCCATTAGATTAATAATCAACCTCATGATTTAAAGTCAGATTTGGTGATTTATATATCTAATATATAGATACATTTTATCTACATAGAGATATATGATATATACAGTAACCATAATAGATTGAAATATTAATTCATCTAGAATGATCTTAATATAAGGTAAAGTTGATTGTAATAACTTCATAAGGACCATGATTGTGAAATAAATTATCATTATAAAAATATAAATAGGGTAGTAGATTTATTGAGTAGAAATGATCTTGGTATCTTATCTATGACATGTGAAGAGAAGAGTCTGATTCTTAAGTATTTAGTAGAAGTGTACATGGGTATTATAATTGAAGGAGAAAAAAAATACTTATTCCTTTTAATTAGATATCCTTATTTTTAGAGAGGATTAAGAATTCTCAATCTGATGATGAGGCCCTACAAAATAAGATAGAATATGTGATAAATATGATTTTATAAAAATTTAACATTAGTGAAGACGATATTTTATTGTTTTGTAAGAGGCTATTTGTACCATTGATTCCAAAGGTGATAAATATGTATTATATGTAGATCATATATCTCAATTATCTATACATAATTGAAGAACCAATACATATTAGGATAACTAACAGAATTTATGATGGGAATATATGATGTGTTAGATTTTATAATACACAAAAATGATGCTTAATATTCCAAGAAGTGATGTTTGGAAGTCAAATTCCCAAATAAATTACAAAACATTTACCTATACCAGTCTAGAATAGAAATAATAGTTCATTGGATTTAATTATAGGGATTCCTACAAAATATAAAGGGGAATAATGAAATATGAGAAGAGTTATCTCTAAAATATCTTATTATGCTGTATATAAACAAAGTTGTGATACCCCATGGAATTATTTTATAAATATTATATGATTTAGGTCTTGATTAACAAGATAATTTTAGAAGAGTCTTTAGAAGGATTTCAAAAAAAATTAATCATAGAATATCCAATCATCCTAAAAAAGATGGAAAATACAAAATTACTATCCAAACATTTGGGGACATATTAATGTCTTTATTTCTTGATTCCTAAGAAATTTGGGACTAATATTTACCTCTAGTGTCATTTTCATACAATAATAGTTACTACTACAAAATTCAAATGGAATGATGAAAATGATTGTTTGGGAAAATATTTTGGATACTAAAATTTTCAGATGAAGTTTGAGAAAATATGTTTATGGGTTTAAAAATTTGAGAAAAGAAATTAGAGAAGGTATGATACATCTAGAGTAATATTAGGGTGGATCAAAGAAGATATAAACATTATGCTTAAAACCAAAGGAAGGATCTTGAATTCCATGTAGGGGACCATGTATTTCCAATTATATCTCTATGGAAAGGGTTTTTGAGATTCAAAAAATGTGAATTCAAGTAGATGGTACATTAGGCCATTAGAAATATTTTTTTTGGAAATAAGATACGACATATCATTTATTCATTCCACCAAACCATTTCATATATTTTATGTCTTCCATATAGCACTCATAAGGATGTTTATTCTAAACCATTCACATGTTTTAAAGATTGATAAAGTTTTATTGGAGTATGATTTATCATATAATGAAGAACTAATTTAGATTCTTGATATTAGAGAGAATGTACTACAAAATATAATGACTTGGATGGAAACAGTTCATTAGAAGATCCATATTCTAGAGGAATCCCCATGAAAACACAATGATATAATCAAAATTATTATCGACATTTGTTATAGAATTTATTTATAATTTCACTAATATAATTAATATAAGTGGGTATAATTAAATACATGATAAAATATATAAATAAATAAACATATTTTATTAAAAAATGATGTAGTACAAATAAATGATATAGATTTATTAAGACCTCTATAGTTAAGAATGTATAATATTAAAGTAAATAATATTGTGAGTATAATATATATGTATCAAGGTCCAAATTCAATAATAATCATCCAGAATATAAAAAGTATAGTATTATTGAAAAATAATACAAGCCATAGAATAAATTTATTCAATAAAATAGAAATTGGAAATATTATTTGGTGGAATGGTGTGAATGAATATATAGGATATAAAATTTTATAGGAGAATTATATGGCTATTGGACATTAAGAATATTGTTTATATAGCCATGATAATGTAACCATTAGAATTATTATATATTAATGGTACTGAAAGTAATTGATTAATGAATAAAGGTTTAACTATGGATTCAAATAGTAGGAATATCCTGTGACAATTTTATTTGATAGATATTGGAATAGTGGTAACATCACTTGGGATTTTACTCGACCAATCCCATGCAGAACATTAATGATTTAGGTTTGAGGCGAATCACTTGGGAGAGAAGCTCATGTGAGTAGAAGTCACTACCAGATCAATGTTGGTTGAACCATCCCCTGAATGTTTCACAATTTAAAACATTAACCTTATTTATTATGTTTTTATAATAAGGGGATATGTATATAGTGGTTAACTTTTATTAAAATGTAAATTAATTTATTAATGGAAATTTATTTAATTCGATACAAGTTTTTTATTAAATATATCATCCTTATTTAAATTTTAAAATTCACATAATATGAAAATTAAGTTGAACAAATGGATTTAATATTTTCTATTAGGATGTATAAATTATCTAAGGTGTGAGATTATATAATATTTGGTAAAATTAGTAAAACACTGAAAAAATATTAAAATATCATAATCAAGACATCAAATAAATAAAAGCATGACTAAAATATTATAGGGTGGTTCTCATTGTATAATTTTTGAACTAACCATTATATCTTAGAATTAATGGAGGTGATTAGGATTTATTTGGAGTACTATATAACTCAAGATAATGTTAAAAAATATTCAATAATTTATTCCACAGAATTATACTCACCATAGATATAAATACATACCCACATTCTCAATTCTCCCAACACAAAATTTTACTTCACTCTTTATAGATCCCCCAAGTAATATATTTCACAAAACTCTCTTAAATCATAAAGAGTTTTATGGTATCTATGGATTAGCTCTAGTATAATAATCTTAAGTAAGGTAAGTTCCATTTTTCAATCTTTTTTCAATTCATACAGACATTTTTATTGTAGTATCATATCAACATTATATGTTCTAATTACAATATTGTTGTGATATTATTTTAATAAATTATGTTATTTTATCCAATGCTCTAGTGACCCAATTTCATATAGGACATATTTCATTGGAACAATGACGAAGACATTGGGGGGGGGGTGAATTGTGTCATTTAAAAAACGTTAATAAAATTTGGTCCCCCTTTATGCAACATGGAATGATATATTGTCCCCCTTTTATAAAACCAATTATACAATGTAATATAATTAAATGAACATGAAACTTTTTATGGTGGTTCTGAGAACAAGGATCCCATAATCTACTCCATGAACACTATCTCTCTACAAGCATGTTGATTTTCACTAGTAGATTATTTTTCATGAAATATTGACAAAAAGGACATAAAATAGTTCTTTAAAAACTCCACATTCAAGTTTTTATAAAAAATATTAAATGTTTTTGGAAAAATAAATTCTAATTTAAGGTGTTCAGATATAGATAATGAAACAAAAAAATGATGAGATATTCAAAGTAATATATAAATTTTATCAAATCAATATATTCAGAAAGAATATAAAAATTTGATTTTTACAATGAATATGAAAAAATTAGAAGCAAAAACTACATATAATTTGGGAAAGTAAAACATATTCAGACTTTATCATGTATGTATCCAAGGGAAGTCTGGAAAAAGATTCACTGAACTAAAACAGATGAATAAAAGTTTAATACAATAGAACCATGAAAAGGAATATTCTAAAAATTTTCTGACATGATTTTGAAGGTATTTTTAGGTTTTATAAATATTTCACTCTAACATATCAACTAGATAAATCTTCTATGAGTAAATATATAGTCTGACTAAATCCTATTAAAAAATATATGAAAAAATCAGTTGATAAAATGTGATTTTCATAACAACCAGAATATTTTAAATTCAAAATTATCCATCCATAACAATCATAACATATCTTAGAAATATTAATGGATTATAATATTATTGAAGAGAAACTAAAATGGTATTTGAATTTCTTTGTTGAGATATATACTCCATTAAAATTATAGTAGAAATATTTGGAATATATATAATTCAAATTCCTTAGATAACTGATTCAATGTGAGGTTTATCTATATGAGGATAAATCCCAGACTATAAATTAGAATGTATGGTTTATTCTAAAAATATAATACCTGATCCTAATGTTCAGAACAAATTTCAGGTTACCTTACAAAACATTAGATACATGAAACTGGGGTTTCCACACAAAATTTATATTCCTAAACCAAACACTCAGATCAAAGGTTATGTTACAAAAGTGATGTTAGATACTTAAACATGACATTAATTATCAAAATTTAGGGTCCACAAAAAACATTTCTACATAAAAATGAGGATATAACCATAGGGATTCATACTAACATTCTGATTCAACACCACTTTATGAATTGTGATTATAGAATTGTTTGATATTATAGAATACATTTTAGAATAAAATGATAGTTGAATATAATATTAACTAGAAAAAAATTAAAAATTATAGGAAAAATTTAAATTTAAATTAAAATAAATATACTATAAATACTTTATATCATGGTTTTTGTAGCCCAATACCATGAGACCAAAAATTTATTTACAAAAGTAAAGGAAATTTACACATGCAAGAACATGGGGTGTAGACCCCAAAAAATAAAAAAGAAGCCCCTAATGACTCCCAAACCACATGTATGTAAGGGACCAATAAATTATTCCACCTAAAAAGACCACCCCACATGCCCTCAAATGCTTCAACCATCACTCTACAATTTTCCACCACATTTGTAGCTAACTAATTTGATAGTGTTCACCAAAATCATCAAAAAAGAAACCTACATCTAAATAATCTAGCATGTCACCAACCATCCCTCATGCATCCCAAATTTAGAAATCCCATGTCTCGAGGTCTCCATCCTCCCAACATCACCAGTCATCATCCCTCCCCAAACCCTTCGACACCAGCCACTATCAGTTCTACCTCCCTGTGTTGTTGCAGCGATGTCAACCACTATCCCTGTGTCACCAATTCATCACCAGTATCTATACTATGCTCCATAGTACAAATATTATGAAAACTTAATTCCATAACCGAATCCCTATGATCCAAGGAGGAACTCTTAAAATAAATATAATCCTAAAATACACTTAAATAAAATACCTAATTAAAACAAATGAGGGTGTTTGTGAGCATCAAAATAATTGAAACATTATTGAGATGTTTTTGGATCAATATCCATATTCCCAAAAAATCCCCCTTTTAATGATAGAAAACACATAAAAATATAATCACAAAATGAGTTATTTATTTTAACTATCAAAATATAATTTAAATATGTAAATAATAGATTTCGTTATCATGTAAAAGATTTAGGTATTATGTGTTTATCTAAATTTTACCCCCTTTTATAATGTAAAAAATAATTTAAAAATATGTCTTAAAACACATCTAATTTATCACAAAACTATAAGTGAATGTCATTTAATAGAAAAAATTGATGCATTATAATAATATATAGGCTCAAAAATAGAAAACACCACCATATATAAAATAATTATAGAAAAAATAAAATAATCTCTTTTGATAAATCATCCCCTATTACAAAAATTACAGGCTCAAGGATAAGAAAATTAAGGTGTAGTGTAAGAGGAAGGATTAGGTTCTTGTTTTCTGGAGGAAATGGATTCTATGGTTAATGAATGTATGAGATTTTCATGCAGAAAATTTAACTCTACAATCAAATACTTGAAATTAGGATTCTTCAGGCCAACCCACTCTGCTATAAGATAGCTTGAATCATGACACATCTTCTAAACATCAATGATATTATACATTATAATTTTTTTAATAGTATCATAATAGTGAAATTATTTATCAATCATTTATTATAACTCGTTATCCTAATTTATAACTCTTGGATCTACAAAAGAAAACTTTTCAACCAACTTCTATGTTTCTATCAGAGTGCATTGGTGAACTCTATCACACTATATAAGTTAAAAATTTTCATCCATGAAAAAAAGATCATTAGTTAAAGGCTCCATACTTCAAAAACATATAAAGATCCTTCTCCTTCTAAACTATAATCCCTTTCTTGATTTGAATTTATCACATTTACACTTTGAAGTAGGGTTTCCAAGAAAATAATCAAATAACAAAAATTACTTTTCATAAATCATTTATCATATAATGTTTCAAAAAATGTGAGAAATACCTCATTTAAAGGTTTCAAAATATCTATTATAAATTCATATTTCATTCAAACATTAATATTGATTCTAGAGGGACACAAACTACTTTCAGGAAAAATATGAACTTTTCAATTATTCAAAATTTGTTCATGATTTTTTAATATCTCTATATAGGTTTATAAATTCATCATTTAATTGATTTAACATAGAAAAAATATCCATATAATTTGTCAAGACCCGTTCTCAGGGCCTATGCCGTGACTACCCCAAGCTTGCCTTCCATAGGCTAGGGGCTGACGACTAGCACCAAAGACGTAAATCCTGATAAAAGGGAAGACATTGCCTTTATAAAAGTAAAAAAACACAATAGAGTATGCAATAGAAGAAAGCAATGAGTAATACTGAATACAAAAGTAAGTGATGAAAGGAAAGGGGTCGGAAATACAAGCACAACAGTAAGTACAATACAACTAAAAATCTAGTACAACTACAGTAAAGTAAAACAGAAACCACTGAGTCATCCTCTGAGAATCCCACCTGATGGTTGGGTACATATGGACTCCTCAGCACCTCAGGTCCGGCCATCCGCTCCATGTATGTCTCGCCAAGTGGTCCATCTTCGGGTACCGTCTAGCTCTACAAGTCTCCACCTCGATCAGTGTTGTCCGTCGTCTGCATCCAACACAACGTAGTGCGGGCATAGCCCGTGCAGGGGTGAGTATAATATACTCAGTTGGGACCCCGATACCCCCGAAGGTCTCCCAGAATCCACGAAGGATAAACTAAAGAGGATAGATACAATCACGAAGTATCAACCAACCCTACTTAGGTATATGCCCATACATATACCTAAGTTATCAATCACAGTTCAGCTTTAACTCTCGAGCCCAATCACAACCCAGTCCACACAGGAAAGAATTCAATCACATCGATGATAATGATTGAAAGTCAAGACTCAGCTCACACAGGTATACATCTTTCGTATAGCGATAGAGATGATCAGATGTAGTCACCGATTCATCTAAGCTATCAGACCCACGTAGGATACTAGACCAGCTAAGCTGTCAGACCCACGTAGGATACTAGACCAACTACTCTGTCAGACCCACTCAGGATACAAGTACAGAAGTTAAAGTGTCAGACCCACTTAGGATACAAGTACAGTAGTCATCACTGTCTAACCAACAGAGGATTCTAGTACAGTTGTCGTCGTTGTCGAACCCATGGAGGATTCCAGTACGGTAGTCGTCACAGTCGCAGCAAGCTCTAGGGCTCCCGCACACAGCACGCTTGATTCCGGGAGGTTCTGCTCCTCAAGCCAAGGGGGTCAATAAATCAAATATCTTGAAATACTGAGTTGATGTATCCTGAAGTTCCGTCTCATCAAAAGAAACCCAACGTGACAGACGACACGTCATTCAGACGCCTGGTCAGAGAGTTATAGGCTTTTCTATTACAGGGGCCCGGTTGGAATTACGCTCATTCCAAACCCGGCTGTTTTTCCAAAGTTGTCCAAAAATCACTTAGAGTATTGAAAAAGGACCGCTTCGTCTCGAGGGTCCCAGTTCCGCAGACGACGCGTCGATCGGACGCGCGGTCTTAAAGTTATTCACGTTTAAGTGAATCGGGCCCGACCCGTCAAGCCCAGTGGGTTGGCGGGTCGACCCGACCCGGTTTGGCGGGTCCGACCCGGCAGGGGGGGGGGGGGGTCGTCCCTGCCTGGTGGAGCACGGCCCGGCCCGGCAGGGTGTGGCGTGGCCCAGCCCAACGTGGCACGGCTCGGCCCGGCTGGCCGAGTGATTTGGGGGGGAGGGGGTGGGTTTCCCGAACCAACGACGCCGAGCAGCGCCACCCCTCCTGTCCGGATGGCTGAAGCCAACCGGTCTCCTAGGGCATGAGCGGCCTGCACAGCGGGCTGCTATCCTCCCATGCGTCACCTGTGGGTGCCGCGACCTCCTTCAACCCGGTCGGCTGAAGAGTCGGTCGGTTCACCCGCCGAAGCGGCCCGTGGAGCGCGGGTTGCGGTTCTCTACAGCGCGACGCCAAGGGGGCACCGCGGTTCTCCAACCTGGCCAGCTATAGCCGACCGGTTCTTCTTTGGGTGAGCGGCCCATGGATGCAGTCAACGGTTCTTCTCTTCATGGCCAACACACGACCACCGCTTCCTCCGGTTACCACTGCCTCCCATTGCCGCCGCCAAAATAAAATAATCAAGTACCATCGGAGGGTCGTCGGGCCATGTTCGTTTGGACCGCGCCCACCGCATTAGGCGATATCAATTGGCCGAAGACAAATCAAGCATTCACCAAGGATGTGATATAATTTTATTCACTTCAAATTATATCAAACCCCCTACCTCGATTTCAAGAGCGGAGCACGTCAACGAGTCGCGAAAGACAAACGTCGTGGAGGTCGAGCGTCGCGGAATATGGACGTTGATTCTGTTGACATTGGGGTGCGTATTAAGGGAAGCATCGTTGGAGAAGTCCTTCACGTTCTTTGTTGGAGTTGTTCTTCATTAAAGAACAATGTTCTTCATCAGAGAGGAACCCTTTCTTCTAATTCTCCAGAGGTTTCTCCACCGAAATATTTTCCAATAAAATATTATAAAAGCTACCCAATTTTAATAGAGTATCCATGAAATTCCAATTGATTCAAATGAGAGGTGACAATTAATTAATGAAGTTATTAATTAGATGGGTTGGCATAATCAATGGGTGGGAGGTGGAGAGGCTCCACCATAATAAAAGAGAGGTGTTGTCAAATTTAATGAAGGGGAGTTATTGGAGAGTTTAAGCAAAGTTAAAGGGTTAGGGGCTCGTGTGGTACCCACCTCAAATTATCCTCTCATGGGAGGTTATGTGGGTGTGGGCCCCACCTCTAACTTCCCCTTGTAGGAAATAACCACCAAATATAAATAAAATTGTGTACAAAAATTTTATTTAATTTATTATAAATACCCAAAAAATTAGCTTCTCCTCCCGAGAAAACACAACTGCGGTAAAGCTCCCCTTAAGCGAAAACCGGTGCTGCGAGTTCATCGGTGCCTTCAGATTTCAATTCTGAGCACTGGTTCAAAAGATAGAAAAACCCGCACATAAGTTTACAGAACGTACCCAAACAAAACTTCAGAAATTGATTCCAGGCACACCGGGCCTCAGAATCAGGTGCCGTCAGAAACCGCAGACTCATAAAATTCCAAAGTATTTAAGAAAAAATTGTCCTTGAAATTTTTGGGTCTTTAAATTACCCCCACCTTAGGGCTTTACATCCCTATAAAGCTACAACACACACTAGGGAAACAAATGGGGGTACTGAGCTCGCATCTGAGCCTCCTGCTCCCAAGTACTCTCCTGGAGGTTCCCGTGCTGCCAGCGAATTCACACTAGAGGAATCGACCGTCCACATAGGACCCGCTCCTGTCAATCCTCAACCTCCACCAAGACCTCTATGAATTTCTACCTATCATCGATTTCCATCTCCCCATGGTCGATGATGTGGGACAGGTCGTGCATGTATCTTCTCAGCTGAGATATGTGGAAGACGTCATGCACCCAGTGCAACTGAGGTGGAAGGGACAAGCTGTAATCCACCTCGCCTACTTTACTGAGGACCTAGAATGACCCGATGAAGCACGAAGATAACTTTCCACCCTAGCCAAATCTCCATAGACCTCGTCGAGGTGAGAAATGTAGGAAGATGTGGTCACCATCCTCGAACTCCAGTGGTCTCCATCTCCTATCAGCATAGGACTTCTGCCTGCTCTGTGCAGTCTTCATCCGCACCTGGATGATCTGCACCTTCTCCGTCGTTGCCTGAACCTACTCTGGTCCTACAAGTGCTGACTCCCCTGGGCCTGTCCAGCACAGAGGTGATCTGCACGGTCGGCCGTACAATGCCTCGTAAGGGGCCATCCCAATGGTGGAGTGGTAGCTGTTGTTGTATGTAAACTCCACCAAGGATAGGTGATCCTCCCAGTTGCGACCAAAGTCAAGGACACATGCATGGAGCATATCCTTGAGAGTCTGAATGGTCCTCTTAGTCTGACCATCCGTCTGAGGATGAAAGGTAGTGCTCAAGCGAAGCTGCACCCCAAAAGCCTCCTGTAACCCCTTACAAAGCTGGGAAGTGAAACGAGCATCTCGATCAAAGACGATAGTCGATGGAACACCATGAAGCCATACGATCTCCTGAATATAGAGGCATCCCAAGCTCTTTACTGAGCCCTGCTCTCTGATCGGTAGGAAGTGGGATGACTTGGTGAGTCGGTCGAAAATCACCCAGAGAGAGTCGTGTCCTCTGGATGTACATGGAAGCCTCATCACAAAATCCATGGATATTCCATCCAACTTCCACTCCGGAACCTCTAAGGGCTGTACCAAGCCTGCTGGTACTTGGTGCTCCACCTTCACTTGCTGACAAGTGAGGCATCGTGAAACGAACTCTGCTACTGCCTTCTTCATAGCCATCCACCAGTGCTGTTGTCTGAGGTCTAGATACATCTTCACCACTCCCAGATGTAATACTAGAAGGGAAGTGTGGAACTCCCTTAGCACCTCCTCCTGTAGTGCAACTGGTACCATGGTATGTCCCCTGAAGAGGATGACGTGCTCCCCTCCTTCAGAAAATCCATCAGGTGCCTGCCCTAAGGATATCTGAGCATGTCACATCTCACAGTCAATGTCCCCATGCTGTGCCTCTCTGACTCACTAAAGGAGTAGAGGAGTGACTGTGAGAGACTGAAGAAAGGCCGCTCCATCTCTATCCACAAAGGATATCTGCAACCCGACCAGTTGCTCTGTCGCCTCTCCTAGCAGCTGAATGCCCGATCTTCTATTGAGAGCATCTGAAACAAAGTTCCCCTTCCTAGGAGTATAGAATATCTCAAACTCATAGTCCTGGAGGAACTTGAGTCATCGTCGCTGTTTCAGGTTCAGGTCCTTCTGCGAGAAGATGTACCTGAGACTATGGTGGTCAGAGTAGACTGTAAAATGCTCACCCATCAAATAGTGTCACCACATCTTCAGTGAAAAGACCACTGCTTCTAACTCCAGGCCATGAGTAGCGTAGTTCTACAAGTGCTATCTCAGCTGATGAGAACCATAAGCGATCACCGCTCGCTCCTGCATCAGGACACACCCGAGTCCGGTCCCTGATGCGTCGCAGTAAACTACGTACCCTATGACCTCCTCCCGTAGCCTCAAGATGGGCACACTAGTGAATCTCCACCTAAACTCCTGAAAGCTCTACTGACATATATCTGACCACATGAAGGGTTTCCCCTTCTTCTTCAAGGCTGAAAGCGGTGCTGTAACTCTGGAGAAGTCTGGCACAAATCTCTGATAATACCCATCCAGACCTAGAAAACTTTGAACCTCCGTCACACTCCTGGGTGACTCCCAAGCAAGTACTTCATTGATCTTCATAGGATCTACTGCTACCCCAGCCTTTGAGATCACGTGTCCCAAGAAGTGAACTTCTCGAATCCAGAACTGGCACTTCGAGAGCTTACCATAAAGATGGTTCTCTCAGAGTGTATCCAGTACAACCCGCAAGTGGTAGGCATGCTCCTCCTCAGTAGTCGAGTAAATAAGCATGTAATCGATGAAGAATACGACAAATCGATCGAGGTAAGGCTGGAAGATCCTATTCATGATACTCATGAACACTGCTAGAGCGTTGGTTACACCGAAAGGCATAACCAAGAACTTGTAGTGTCCATACCAACACCTGAAGGCCATCTTCTGCACATCCTCATCTCGAACTCTGAGTTGGTGATTGCCTGACCTGAGGTCTATATTCGAGAACCAATGTGCTCCCTTGAGCTGATCAAAGAGGCCTTTAATCCTTGGGAGTGGGTACTTGTTCTTCATGGTCACCTGATTCAGGCGACGGTAGTTGACACACAGTCGTAAGCTCCCATCCACCTTCTTGGTGAACAAAATCGGAGAATCCGAGGGTGAAACACTGGGTCAGATGAATCTCTTCCCCTACAAGTCCTCCAGCTGTACTTGCAGCTCACGAATCTCAGCAGGAGCCATCCGATATGATGGAGTAGATATTGGTGTTGTCCCGGGGTACAGGTCAATGTATAAGTCTACCATAATAAAAGAGAGGTGTTGTAAAATTTAATGAAGGGGAGTTATTGGGGAGTTTATGGAAAGTTAAAGGGTTAGGGGATCATGTGGGCCCCATATCACATTATCCTCTCATGGGAGGTTATGTAGGTGTGGGCCCCACCTCTAACTTCTCCTTGTAAGAAATAACCACCAAATATAAATAAAAGTGTGTACAAAATTTTTATTTAATTTATTATAAATCCCTAAAAAATTAACTTATCCTCCCAAGAAAATGCAACTGCGGTAAAGGTTACCTTAAGTGAAAACTAGTGATGCGAGTTCATCGGTACCCTCATATTTCAATTCCGAGCACCGGTTCAATAGATATTAAAATCTGCACGTATGTTTACTGAACATACTCGAACAAAACTTCATAAATTGATTCCGAGCACACCGGGCCTCAGAATCAGGTGCCGTCAGAAACTGCAGACTCATAAAATTCCAAAGTATTTAAGAAAAAAATTTCCTTGAAATTTCCAGTTCATTACATAATCATTATAAGATGAAAAAAATTCAATTCTATATGATGGTTCTCCAACTTTAACCAATTAATTTGACTGAACATTTAAATCCTCTTTAGATTGAGAATGGAATTATCCATGTATTTATGTAACCTCACCATGATCTTATACCATAAATTACATAAACCTTTGAACAAAATAATCAAATTGATCCCTAATTAAATCAGCTATAATAGCAATTGGGGTACACACTTTCCCATCAAAAAGAGCTTCCTCATTCCTTTGTAATAGCGGGGAAAGAATAACATCATCAGAAGTTTGTTCATATTCATGAATAATTTCTATTATTATTTAAGATACTTGAGAATGAGAAGATTTTTCTTGAAGTATTTCTTCACCATTTAAAACATTATCATCTTTTTTTAACTATAGGATATGGATCTAGAACCTCCATTGCAGCATAGTCAACAACTAGTTCTATTGGTGTAGGTTCCACTCTTTTTCATGGTTGAGGAACTAAAATAGCCTTAGTAGAGGGTTCTGAATAAACTATTTGAAGATGATTTATATCTTAAACAATGGAAGAAATATTTTCATATATGACTTTAATTATTCATGTAAATATAGGATTATTGGAAGAAAAAATTGATGAATCATCGAAACTAGGAGCCACTTAGAAAAAACCCAATGATCCTTCAATTCATGATTCCACAAGTTTGTCTATATTGTTCCTTAAAGAACCAACTAAAATTAAATCATTGTTCTCCCCCCCATGAGAACCATAATTATAATCCTATTTAGAAACAACATCAATTAACCTTACTCTCATTACATTTCAAAAGGATCCAAACATTCATAGAGTAATAATGAAAAAAACATTATTTTCATGTCATTTTAAACAAATCCCGATTTCAGCTGTTACCTCCCTTTTATATATATAAAGAGAGAAGAATATACAATAGGGATAAAAATACATTCCAATATCTTTTTGAAATAAATATTTCATGAAATTAACATGTAAAGTCTTATATTGAACATGTTGTCTCTTATCATTAGAAATATTACACGCAATTATAGAAAAATGATTTGGTATGATTCAACAATCCTCATAACTTATACTTTCTATATAAATTTTACAAATACATTTTGATCATATTCCTAATACTTCACTAGAATATTATTTACTATAGAGGTATCAAAAATAAAGAATATAATGTTTATAGAGTCATGAATATCATCTCCAATAGATCAAAGGATGAAATATAAAATACCATCATAGGGACACTAAAATAATTCTGTCATTTCCACTAGTGATATTGAAAACCTTTTTTGTTCACTTTAGAAGATATGAAATCTTATATTTCACCAATGTTATACTAGGGTTATTTATAAAACCATTTTACATATCTTTCAAAAATAAACTCAGAATTAACTTCATCGAATATTAATTCTATGTCATGGAATCCCCATACCTTCTTAAGCATTAGATATGATTAAAAATCCATATGAAATCTAGGACCTTTCCCAGAAGAACCTTATATATGAAACTTTAAGTCATATACCTCTTCAATACAATTAGTTCATCCTCCTATACCCTATTAGTCCTCTATATCATAAGAATAAAAAGTTTTAGGGTTTATAAAAACTAGGGATCGAGAGATAATTATATTTGGATATCAAAAGGGTGTAGCATTGATTGTAGGAGAGAGATAAGGGATATATTTGATGGTTTTAGGAGACTGTTCAATTTTCTGATATAATTATTCAGTGAATTCATTTTTGGTTTTTTTAAAATTAAATGAAATCTTTTAACAATAAAATATATAAATTAAATTAAAGTTAAAAAACTAAAAAAATAGAATTACCAAAATATATAAAAATTTTAAAAAAATTATTAATATAATTAGAGATTAAAAATATATTAAAATATTTTATTATAAATAAATAAACCTAACCACCATTAATAAAGTCAAGACTCGGAGTTGGAATTTCTTTAGTGAATATATCAACAATTTGATACTCAAATTAAATAAATTATTGAGACATATCCCCTTTGTAGACATTATCCTTTAAAAAATGATGATTAATATCAATATTCTTAGTCCTGGAATTTTCTAATAGATTTCATAATATATTTATAATACTAGTATTATTACATAAAATTGGAACATGACCAAAATTGAGTCTAAATTACAAAAGTGTTTATTTAATTCATAAAAATTGTGCACAAAAACATCCCATAGATATGTATTCTTCCATACTAGATGATAATAAAAATTAATGTTTATTCTTACTAGACCATAAAAATTGGTACATTCTTAAAATTTAAAAGTTACTAAGGTAATTTTTCCTATCTAATCTATAAACATAAAAATCCATATCTAAATATGAAATTAAATAAAAAAAGACGTTTTTGGATAAAGAAAACACATAGAAATACTTCGTTTTATATATATCCAAATCATTTTAACAAAAATTAAAAGAGAAAATATAGGATTTTATTTAAAACTTCCACACATACAAAAAATGACATGATATATAGTCAACTAGAAGTAAGATATAACAAAAACCCCATAAAACCTATATATTAGTTGTTGTAATTTTTTTCCATATTTACCCAAATAAGTTTCATATTGGTGAAAATTAGAGTTCTACATGGTTTACTATTTTCAAGACCAAACATTTTCAATAAATCAAAAATATATTTACATTAATTTAAAGATTTCCTAAATCATTTTGATAAATTTGTAGTTTAGTACATCAATTTTATTCCCCTATTATGCTCATTTAAAATTTATTTTTAATAGGTTTTTAAATGTTACTACAAATATTTTGATTAGTTGAACAAAAAACAACGTCATCTACATATTCATGATGTTATAAAATATCAGTACCAGATTTTTTATTAGAAACAGTCAGATCATTTAATCTTATTGAAAACCCATTTTATAAAATAAAGGGACACAATATTTCATACATACCCTTGGTTCTTATTTTATACTATAAAGAGATTTATTATTTTTGAAAAATGAATTTGGTAAATGAGGATTTCGAAAACCTAGGGGGTTTTTTAACATAAATATCTTATACAAAATATCTATTTTGAAAACAATATTTGAGACCCACATGGTATAATTTAAAATTCATATGAGATGTATTGGACAAAGGATCCTAATGGATTCAAGCCTATTAATATAGTAAAATTATTCATAATAATCTATTAAATCATGCTGATTATAACCCTTAGCAACTATCCCAGTTTAATTTCTAGTAATTATTCCATTATAATCATGGTTATTCCTAAAGGTACATTTTCTTCCTATCACTGGATGGTTGAAGGGACTTTTAACTAATTACCAAACATAATTCCTCTAAAACAATCTCAACTTATCCACCATAGAAAACATCCAACACTCATCATATAAGTCTTATTTTGTAGATTTATGTCAAAACTGAGAAAAAAATGTAGGGAACTCAACTTGGATTCCATCATTCCCATTAGTACTAACTCCCACATCTATGTCTCCTATAATAGTTTCTAAAGGGTGGTACATTAATTTCCAAAACTGCATGGGAAAGACACATTCAAGTACCTCAATATCATGATATTCAAAACTAACTAAATTCTAATCATGTTCTATTTTACATTTAAAAATTTCATTAGATGAGACAATCCTCAAGTTATCTAATGGATGAGTAGATTTATATGTTTGAATTCTATTATGATAAAATAGATCAACTTCATCAAAAATTCATATGAAAATATTATTCAACTATCATTAAATTTTTATAAAGTAAAATATAATTATTAGAAGTAGATAAACACGCAATAATTATTCCTTGAATTTGGATATAGTGTTACAAAATTTTCCATAGTATTCATGATATACACCTTGCTTAAAAAAATTAAATTATCCAAATTTAAGTTTACTATTCTTCCAGAACCCATAATGTGTCTTTTTAAGAAAATAACC
This sequence comes from Viscum album, assembly GCA_963277665.1. Lineage (NCBI taxonomy): Eukaryota > Viridiplantae > Streptophyta > Magnoliopsida > Santalales > Viscaceae > Viscum > Viscum album. Next base: position 1,275,250,142 of record OY728121.1, on the reverse strand, counting down.
AATTAAAAATATATTTATAATATGGATAACTGTATTAGTAGCTTCTACCCAAAAGTAGGTTGATAGACTATATTAATTAAATATAGTTTGTAATTTCTCAACCCGGGTGCCACATACTGAGTCCCTAAGCTGGTTGGTTACATGTCCTCAGGAGAACCTCTCCATACACCAGATCCTGCAACTACAACGGAGGTATAATATATATATCATTGGGTGAGTATACCACCTCTATCAATAAAATACAACAGTGGAAATAAATAGACAATATCCAAAACATAATAACCAATAACCCAAATAATACCAAATCCAATATAGAAGAGTATCACATGATAAACCAACATAGGAAAAAAATATCCAAACCAAATAAGTAGATATGTAATTCCATATATGTGTCAATATTCAAATGAAAAACCAAAATAAAAATACACTAAAAATTCCCAATCGGATCATTACATCGCATGTAGTTCAATTATCCATGCTCTATCCCAAATCAACCATCTAACATGGGACTATTTCCCTTATACTATCATTTAAACATAAAGTCTATTAGGATAATGATCATAAAAACCAAGTAGAGTGAGTTTAACTCATTAGGAAACCACTAATGACACCTAAATCAATATCAATTCTATAAAATTGTATTTATTTTTATATATAATTAAATATATTAAATAAAGTAAAAAAATTCACATTAAAATTATTTATTAAATAACCACATAAATTTATCAGGTTTACGATGAAACCCAAACAATCAATACCATATTTGTCCCATGTTGGAGTATGAGCCGTCCCTAAAGGGATATTAAATTTCATTATAACATGGGTTTTCATAATTAAATTTTTACAAGTTCACATTCAAACAATGGTTGCCTATAATAGCAGTTTGGCGCACTGTGGGTATTTGTAGTAGTAGTCTTTGTCCCACAACTTTGTGATCACATAAATACAAAATATATCGGGGGAGTTGAGTGGGATTATAAAACCTTGTTTGTATTTGGAGTAGTAGTCCCTATCACACAACTCAATCATAGATGTCTCATCACATGGTTCTATATCTCCAATCATTTAACATCAATTATCATAATTCATTATTCACCCATTTCCCAATTTCATGTATCTGGAAATAGAAAATCACAAATCATAATTTTCATATAATCTGAAAATCCCAAGGGTCAGTACTAGTTTCAAAATCCCATTAATCAATAATTTCATAATTCCCATTTTTCATCAATTTCATAATCTCAAAACCAAAAAATTTCTGTATCACATGGGATAAACAAATAATTAAATAATTCAATTTAGAATGAAATTACCAAACATTGAAATTGAAATTTTACAATGACAATACACACATTTAAAAACCAAATGATGGGAATTTATAATTATACCAACTACCTCAATGTTTTTAATGTATGTTTAGAAAACTGATAACCCAAAATTGATGCAGAAAGATATAAATCACAACAAGACAAAAGATCTAAGACCAAAACCTAGGATCAAGATCAAAGGGAACTAAAAAACTAAATCTAAAACCATCACAAACAGATTAGATATTGTTCAACTTCATTTGGAAAGAGAAACAAGATAGATAGAGAGATGAAAAAATTGGGGATTGAATCACATACCAACGAGGTGCTGATACTTCAAATAGATCTTCAATTCATCAAGAAAGCAGTTTTAGGAGGCTTGGAATCCCACTGGGAGAATCCAAAATAACTGGAAATAGGTTCGGGACAAGTGGGGGGTGAATAGGGGTTAATACCGGGGGTCTGTATTGTTAAATATATTGTTTGGATAAATAAATCTTGTGTACTCCTGCTGCTGGGGTGCCTGGTTACTCTTAAGTGGGGGAATTTTTGAAAATCTGGGTGTCAACCATGAAAACATCCTCTGATTGAGGGTTCATGGTTTTTTGGGGTCGGTGCATTGTTTGGGAAAACTGTGTCCTAACCATGTACTACCCAAATTTCCTCCCAAAATATCCAACCTTATCCTGGATACACACAAGACAAGCCTAATCCAAAGTATGATAAAAACTTGAATAAAAATACCTGAATACGAGTAAGAGGAATCTCCAGAAAGGCTAGGATAATACATTATACCTAACTTATAAAATCTCTTCCATGATATGTACTCCCAAAAATGTTAAGATTTTGAGGTAAAAAGATCCATCCACTATGGAATCATATCTGTTTCACTATACCAAGTATCCTCCCGAACACATCCATTTTTTCACAATACATGAAATACCAACAAAGTATTACCCCACAACACATTCTAAATATGATCCATAACATGTGTTAGATGATCCTTAAATGATGCATCTGCCTTAATCTCAACGTCATCAACAACGATCACATCAGAAGGGTTGGGGTGATACCGATGAAGATATGACACAAGAAAAACATTATGCATAACACTATACCTCGGTGGTAGAGCCAATCGGTATGAAACCTGCCCAATTCTCTCCAAAATCACAAAAAGTACAAAAATCCTAATTGCCAACTTTCTTTGTCTCATAATCCAATGGAGACCTAATCTAGGAGACACCCAAAGGAACACGTTATCTCCCACTATAAACTACATAGTTCGATGAGGTCGATCAACATACGACTTATGCATACTCTGATCCATTTCCATATGATTCTAGATCTGTTGGACCTAATATAATGTGTCTATTAGGAGACTTAGTCCCAATTGGTCTGACTCACATTCCTCCATCCAGCATAGAGGTGATATGAAATGCCCACAATAAAATCCTTTATATGGTGCCATCTGAATAGTCAGCTGATAACTATTGTTATAGGTGTAATCAATGAGTAATATGTTATTATCCCAATACCCAACAATGTCAAGGACATAGTCCCATATCATATTATCAAAAACATGTATAATATGATCTAACATCCCATCTGTATGTGGGTTGAAAGTCATACTTAGAAATACCTATGTATGGAGAACCTTCTTGAAGCCTTGTTAGATGTGTGAAGTGAAATATGAGTCTTGTTCTGAAACTATACTCCATTGAAACCCATGAAAATAGACTATCCCCTAAACATAAATGTCACCCAATAGATCCACTAAGATGATATCCTAAATAGGAAAGATATGGGTGAATTTTTCCAATCAGTCCATAATCACCCATATAGCATCACACTATCAAGTCATCCTCGGAATACCCACCATGATGTCTGTAGTAACATAGGCTCACTTATATTATAAAATTTACAAGGATGTAGTGAAAATCTAGGACATTAAATCTCATTATTCACATGTTGGAATGTGTAGCGTCATGTCACAAAACATACAATATCCTTTTTTATTCCCTTCCACTAATACTGTCGACCTAGGTCATAGTAAATTTTCCTCAAACTAGGATGCACCACCCATTTAAAGGCATGAAAATATTTCATCATTTCCTCTATAATAAACATAGGAACACAAACATAGTTATGTAAATAGATGATCTCATCCTTTTCTACAGTCCAATTATAAGTTGAATCCCTGCATTCAAGGGTTTCCCTCAAGGAAAGTTGATATGGATCCTCATATTGTATCTCTCTGATTTGGATCAAAAGCGTGGTCTCAAATGATACTGATGTGAGGATCATCTGCTCCTGGACCTCCTAAACCAAAATATACAAATCATCCAACAATGTAATCATTTTCCACTCAAAACCATATTCTTTAACTATCTGATTATGAGTGTTCTGGCTCAGAGCACCATCAACATGGTTTCCCTTCCTGGGTGTATATGATAAATGAAAGTAAAATGACTTCATATACTCAAACCAACGAAATTTTATAGGATTAAAATATTACTACAAAAATATATAATTTATGATCTTTTGATCAGTATACAAAGTAATTTTTTTTCCTATTAGATAATGGTTCCAACACTACCAAGCATAAAACACTACAGCTAACTTGAGTTCATGTGGCCTCAACTTACATGACCCATACACTAAAAACTTATCCAACCACATCAACAATACCCCATGAATGATCAAATATGCATAAAAAAACATTGTAAACATCTATTTCATATTGTGTAGGATCAAAATTGGTGGAGTAGTCAAATTATTATTCAACTCCTAGAAAGAATCATCAAGTCCTTCAGACCATTCAAAATTAATTCAAATTGTAACCAAGCCCAAAAGTGGTTCTTCTAAGTAGGAAAATTCATGGATGATCATATGAGAATATCCTCCCAACCCCATAAAACATCAAATATCAAAAAAAATATTATGATTCTCCCAATAAATCACTATTTATACCTCCACTGGGTCCATTGACACACCATCCTCTAAGATGATGTGACTCAAGAAATAAACTCAGTTAATCAAAAATTGAAACATAGAAATCTTGGAGTATATCTGATCCTCTATTAGTGTACTTAGGAAGATTTCAAGATATTTGGAATGATCATCATGAGACTTGGATTATACCAAGATTTCATCCATAATAACAAAAAAAATTGATTTAGGTACATGTGGATGATTCGGTTCATTGGGTCCATAAAAACTACAAGAGAATTCGTCATCCTAAACAACATAAAAAAAACTCATATAGGACATACCAAATTCTGAAATCTGAACATGGTATATCAGAAGATCTAACTATAAAATAATGATACCCTGATATCAATTAAATATTAGATAATAAATAAGAACCCCTAAATTGGTTAAAGTGATCTTTGATATGTCTAAGTGGATACTAGTTATTCACAATCATATGGCTAAACTTCTGGTAATCAAAACATAAATGAAATGTCCCATTGGACTTATTATAAACAATAACAGAGAATCCCAAGGAGACATAATTGGATGGATAAACCCCTTATACATTAAATTTTCAAAAGGGGTATTAATTTCTAGAAGCTTTGTTGGTTCCATCCTATAAGTTGGAATAGAAACAGGTTCAAATCCATGCATGAGATCAATCAAAACATCTACATCCCTCTAAAGTGGGATCCCTAATAAGTCCTTAGGAAATAAATCCTAGAACTAGTACAATATGGGATCAATGACATCATGATTCACCCCCCCAAATTTAGATGGTGAGCTACCCCAGTTGCTGATGAACTGGCACATATGGTCCTTCCTGGTTATCACACTCTAAAAGATGTATATAACTATCACCCTCCAGAGATGTATACACTACAATCCTATGGTGAAAATCAATATGGTATCATTATTCTAAAAATAAACACATACCAAAAAACAAGTGAAATCATGATATTTCAAGCAAGTAGAGATCCCAATGAAAATGATACTCCCAAAACTTGAGAGAATATAACTTTCATAAACAAATGTATCTGAAACGTACATAGAATAGTCTGTCAGTAATCAGAACCCCAGAAAAAAATCCACCAATAGAATCAAACCATTCATGTGATCTATAGATAAAAAACAACAGGAGGCTCATGTATCATATAAGGAACTAGAAATCATAGAAGATATAAGAATAGTACCTCTAACCATAGAACGACAGAAATCACTATCCACAAGTATAGGCTGAATTGCATAAAACCGTCATGACACACTTCACTATGATGTAGTCTAAATCCCATGATATGTACCACTCTGCTGATATATGAAAAATTTCCAAGAATTATGTTATCCAATTCCTCAATGAACATGGTGGGTAGAACTCCAACTTCCAGAGTGATATAGGGTAGAATAACCCTTCATAGAGTTCTTGATCATCCTAGATCCTTTATCACTACCCATAGGTTTAAAGTTTCTCCAATACCTCTTCAATTGACAAATCCTATCGCAAACTCAAAACTCAATATTTTTTCACAGATACTGGCTACAAATATATACCAAACTATCACACTGGTGAAAATATATTCAATTGCTACAATGATTAACTGATCATTTTCCTTGGCCACTATATTTTCCATCTCTATGGTTGAAATTATCAATGTGATACTTCTTACTCTTAGAATATGTACCTCCTAGTAATCTTGTTAAAACCACACGCATTCCTATTGATTCCTTTGATAGGTTCCACTCAGAAATGAGATCCTAATTCACCACTTTAGATATGTTTTTCAACATAATGATATTAACCTGGGACATAATCTCACATTTATGAACATCCTGAAACAAATTCACTACAATAGCCTTATCCCCTTCCAAAACTGGAAAAAATGATACAAATTAGTGAATTGACCAGCATAGTCTATCTCAAATATACTCCCATAGGTCAGCCTCATAAATTGTTTTCCCTCTCATGTCTGAGAATCTCATGTTAAAAGTGCTCCAAGAAAATCTCCTAAAATAACTTCGATACTATATTATCCTACTATCCATCCCATGTCTGGATGTCCCACCAATAAATTTCATTACTACATAACATATATGAATCCAGTTTTACCATCTTTTTAACTAGATTCTCTAAGAGGTCAAGAATTGTCTTGATAGACTCAATCCAAAACTCAGTATCCTCACATCCACCATATCTGGTGAATGTCAGAGGGTGTTGAAACTAGAAATACATTGTTAGATCATACACATATCACAAAAATTACCCTAAGACTCAATACATACACTACATAATCCATTAAAGTTTCTCAAGAAACATTTCTCCATCTCCTTCACCTAGATCTTTCAAATCCTCCAGTTCCATTTTTGGTTGTTCATTTCCAGGCATTTCATTCTATCGTACAATCAATAAGAATCATCATGGAGGAATATATCTAAACTTTTAAACACATATCTTAAGATACACAACTCATTATTAAAACATTAACATAAGAGAGAATCAAATAAATCTATAATAAGTAATCCCCTACACACCGCCACATAGTAAAAATAGCGGCACTATCACAACCCTCAACCATACTCCAACAAAGTCAATGATAATATAGGCTAAACACTATCAAAATTAATTTTTATCATGATAAAACCAGTTAAAAATTTCATTTACCCCATATATCATTATTTACAATTATCAACTTAATATTAAGAGCCTTTTAATTTAGATTACATAAGTAAGGAAGTTCATTTTCATTTAAATGAATCTTTCAAAAAAACTTTTTTCGTGCATGCCAAAGATGATGCATGTCACAATAATTCCTATGTGACAAGATATATGCATATATACACAATCTTATTTTAATAATGGTACATGAGTAAAATCTCAGAAAAAATAATATCACACAACAATTGCATCATCCTTGGTGAAATAACATTCAACTATAACAAAAAAACTCAAGAACATCCATCCCACCCAGGGTAATTGGTGTTTTTACTTATAAATGGGTTAGCTAATCCCATTAATGAGATCATGAGTAAGGCCCAACACACCCCAGTATCATGTCTTCCTTTCCCAAAAACTATTTCTATAGAAATGAAAATAACCCCATCCTTTGGTACCACTTTGTAATATCTAGAATCTGGTACCACATATAGATGCCTTGAGTTGGTTGGTTACAAAACCTCAAGAAAACCTCCCCATATTCTAGAGGATGAAAACTAGTTTCAAGGGTATAATGTATATATTATGTGGATACTATACCCCCTTTATCAAATCATCACAATAATAGAAATAAATAAACAATATCCAAAATATATTAACCAATAAATAGAAAATACCATACCAAATACTTTTCAGTATCACATGATGAACCAAAATTACAAAACAATATAAAAACCAAATTATTTGTATATCATGACATATATGTGTGTTTTTTAAAATGAAAAAAACAAATAAAAAATGAAAACTCCCAGTTGGGACTTGATAGAAAATCCGATTCCCTCATAAATTCTACACCCAATCACAACCATACAATATAGGAATCTTTCCCTTATCCCACTGTACAAAAATTAATTCTATTCAAGTAATGATCTAGAATCCTTACTAGGGTGTGAGGAAAATTATTATGCCACCACCAATAGTTCCTAAAATAATATCCATTCTATAACAGTGTATGTAGCATTATAAAGAATAAAATATAATAAATAAAGTAAACATTTTTCACATTAAAATGTCTGTTTAATCAACCATGTAAATATACTAGGTTCACAATGAAACCCAAACAATCAATATCTTCTTCAACCCATGTTGAAGTATAATCCATCCACAAATGGATATCACATGTCATTACAAAAATATTTTTCTTTAATCTAGTCATTACAAATTCACATTCAAAAAATGGAGGCCTAGAGAAGCATTCTGGAACCTAATGGGTATTTAGAGTAGTAGTCCTTGTCCCACAACATAGTGGTCACAAATATACATAATATATTGGGGGACTATGAAAGTGATCTTGAAACCTATGGATATTTGGAGAAGTAGTCCCTATCCCAAAACATAGTCATAGATGTCTCATCACATGGTTCAATTTTTCTAACATTTCCATCAGTTATCACAATTATTTACTCACCTATTTTACAATTTTATGTATCAAGAAAGCATAAATTAAAAATAACCATTCTCATATTATCATAAAACCCCTATGGTGGCTACCGGTTTCATAATTTCATTAAACACTAATTTCATAATTCTCATTATTCATCAACTTCATAATCACAAACCCAACCAAATTCATTATAACAATGGATAAACAATTAAATAATTAACTCAATTAAGAGATAAATTTTCCAGTGTGGGAATTTAAATTTCCCAATTATATACACTCACTTAAAATAAACACTATTGTAATTAACAATTAGAGGACATACCTCAAGGCAGTTTTTGTAGGTTCACCAAACCGAAAACCCCAAATTGATTTAGAATGATCAAAATAAAAAATGACACAAAATATCATGAACCAAAAACTAGGATTAATATACAACATAACATGAATATAAAAACCTAGATCTAAAACCATATCCAATAGAGGAAATATCATTTCTATTTATCTAGAAAGAGAAATGAGATAGAGAGAGGAACCAATCAGTGAAGGAATAACGTACCGACGAGGAGCAGATCCTTCAACCAAACCATTGATTCATCAAGAACATGGTTCAAGGAGCCTTGGAATCCTCCTAAGAGATTCCATTTTTTTTGAAATTGGTAAGGTCTGAGAGTAAGTTAAGAGGGTTTAATACCATGTGGTTCAGTAATTTTAAATAATATTTTTCATAGAAATAAATCCTACACACATGATTTCATGGATAAGGGTGTAGGGTTTCACAATCCATGCACTATAATGGTGTTCCCATATTGTTAGGGTTCATAGTTACTCCTAATTGAGCGCATGGATTGAAAAACCATGGAACAACCATGAAAAAAATACTCTATTTAAGGTTGTATAGATTTCTAGGGTGGGCGCACAGATTGGGATAACCGTGAACAACCCAAATTACCTCTGAAGACTCCAAAAAATTCACCTAAACACACTAAAGAAAATCCTCAACCAAAGTTTGAAAAAATAGGGTAAAAGATTACCTAAAAAAGTGTATAGAAAATCTCCATAATAAATGGTATTATATATAGTTTTATTTGTTTCTTGAACAATTATTTTTCTTCTTTCAATAATTTAATTCTATTAAGGTGTTCTTGGAGAAGAAAAAGTATGCTTTAAACTCATATTTTAGAAATAAAAATTAAATTCATGATTCTAAAATTATCATCCACTATCAATTATTAATGAAATTATCTTAAAATATTTTCATTGTGAAGAAATGTAAAAACAATCACAAAAACTAAAAAATCATCTCTTTTAAAAATCAAATAGTAAACCCCAATAAATTTGAAAGAATCATTAAATATAATAAAGAAAAAGAATATAATAGTAAAAATTGAAACTATAGAGAAAATAATAAAATACATGTGAATATTTTCTAAATATTTAGATGTATAATAATTTTTAATTGATTTGGAATAGATCTTATTTTTCTTTCCAATTTGACATGCATCACAATGTATATTTCCTTAAAACTTAAGATAGGGATTATAAAAAATAAAAACAATTATAGATTATTTTTTAATGAAAATATATTACAAAGAATAATCCTTCTATAGATTATAAAAGATTCAATTATTTCTTTATTTAAATAGATTAATTTTTTTTCACATAAGAAACTATGGTCCAAAGTGTATATTTTTTTCTAGGTCCTCTAAACTTATACAGTTTATCATTAAAGAGAGAACTCACATTAATAGAAAAATCAATAGAAAATCCATTATCATAGAGTTAAGAGATAATTACCAAATTATTCTTTAATCATTGAAAATATTGATTTTTTACTAGAATAGAACCTGGATCTCCAACTAATCCATCTCCAATGATATTAACATTAGTATTGTCACTAAAGTTACCTAAACCTCTTTAAAATTTGATTGTACATGGATTTTAGAAAATTATACACTATTTTTTCTCAAACATCTACTATCCATATACCACATATAATTTTTTTATGTATCATTTCACCTATAATAATATAAAAAAACATGTTTTGGTACCCAAATTCTCTTGGGTCCAACAATGTTAGTGAGAAAATATTTTGGAAACCTGATCAATTTAATATTGTATGGAATAACTTTAAATAAATCAATGGAAAAAAATATTTCACAAAACTAATAATATGATATTATTTAATAAATTATTATTATCATATTTTACTCTAATTCCATAATATAAAATGTTAACTAAATATATTTTAGGATACTTTGAAATAAGAATAAAATAATTTATATATACCTTGGATTTTCTCCATTACTATCAATATCATATATTAATTTTCTATGAACATTATTTAAAAGAAACATATTTAAAGAATATTATCCATTAGAAGAAACTATAATAGTAATTTTAAAAAAATTTATTGTATCATAGAACTATTTAATTTAACATTAATGAATAGTAAATCCCAAATCAGATTTAGATAATTTATCATTTAATTTTTGGTGTTGTTATAAAATGGTTTCTATCCCACTTAAGACAACATTGTGAATATTATTTAGAAATTTATACCATTTCATTAAGTATTTATATTTTTATTCAAGAATAGATCAATATTTAACTAATTTCCCCTTAGAGATGTTTTTATAATTAGAGTTAGATGGAGAAGAATAATAAGATTATAATTATTTTTCTATAGCCATAAATCATATGAATTCTTTTTAATTTGAATATTGTTGTTCAGATTCAAAACAAAGGAATATATAGAGTATTTATATACCTTTTAGATAGAATTTATTTCCATATTACATTTTCCATCATACTCATCATTCATTTGGAGATTCATTTCCTTATTCTCTATATTTCTTTTCACTATCACCTATGGGAAATTAGGTTTGATATATCCCTAACTACTTGCATTCACAATATCTTACTTCTTTCATACCACAACCATTATTCTTATTATAATGGAATGAATTATTGAATAAATTATTCATTTTATAAAACTAGTAAATATTTTATCTATGTGAGCATATTACTCAATATAATTTGAAAAAAATTAATCATAAAAAGATATATAATCCCCCTCTAACATCATATCACCTTTTGTAATATAACATTTAAAATCTATATTTTATTTTTTGATCATTTTGTGAACTTTGACCCCATATTCCATTTTATCTTCTTACATCTTATGAGGGCCATTAAATTAAATTATTTTTAAAATTTTAGTATGATTTTACTATCAAATTACATCAGTAATTCCATGCCACTTTGAGGGTAAAACTCTATGTAACTTTAACTTATGATATTTTTTTTGGAATTTGAGTTTATATAGAATCAATACGATTGAATATTTTAATAAATCATAAATATATTTGGGTGATACATTCACCCTAATACATTCTAAAACCATCAAATTTTAATATTTTATTATCGTACATTAGTTTCATAACATTTTTAGTGCCATCATAACTAATAGATATTTTCTTCCACATTTCATAGGAAATAAAAAACTAAGAGACAATATATAATTTATCTGGTATAATGGAACCAAATATTATGTTAATATCTATTTAATTTTGATTATATTCACCATATTTGGATAAATCCCATTCTTCTAGATCATCCTTGGGAATTTTATACAGCTCAAGAACACTCATGTAAACTTTTAAAAAGTGATTATTCAAATAGATAACCATTAAAAATTTATAGAAACCATAATTTTTTACCGTTAAAATATATAGAAATGATAAATGACATTACTTATATATGTTCATCTATTAAAGTCATTTATTATATTAATCATTAATTAAATATTTCTATAAATTAATAGGATTCCTCAAAAGATAAGTCAACTAATACCAATTATTTGATCAGAATATTGAAGAAGTCACAACAGTGGGGTGAATTTTATCCTTTTAAAAAGACCTAAATAAAAACTATAACCCATTTTTTAATTTATAAAGTGATGTTTTTACATTTTTTTTAAAAATTATGCACCTGAATGTAAATAAAATAACAAATAAATTTTTATAATTGTGTGGGTCAGAGTAATCCCCTAACACACTCCACCAATACTATCCATGCATGAGCTTGGTGATTTTCACTTATAAATCATTCTCAAATGGATCTCGACATTTAAGTAGAATAAACTAAAACTTATTTTAGAAGATTACAAAAGAGTTCAAATAGAAAAAATGATAGTCCTAGATATACTCCACACTCGATATTTTTTAAAAAATATAATGGAATTTGGAAGAATAAATATCTATTAAAAGTGTTCAGATACAAAAGATGAAACTAAAAAATGATGATATCTTTAAACAAAAATATAAATATCATAAAAGATATATAAAAAGTAAGAATATTTGAATTTTTTTATAAAAAGGTAAAAGAAACACTATAGTAGAAAAAACTTCATAGAAATAGTAAAAATCACAAAATAGTATATTATAACACAGATGCCTCCAAGTGTACTCCACAAGAGGATTCAAAAAACTATAGAAGATGAGTAATAGGTAGATATAACAAGAGTACAAACAAGAATATTCTTATAATTTCCCAATGAAAATTTTAATAGATTCTTATTATAGAACATAAATGAATTAGAGTACTTATAAAAATACTTGACTCAAAGATATAAACCATATAAATCGATTGAGAATAAATAAGTATCCCAATTTAATGATGTTCAAACAAATATTGAAAAATCACTTGAAAAAACATTATTCAAAAAAAGATTAGTGTATTAAATATTTAAAATTAATCATCCATAAAAAATCATAACATTCATAAGAAATAAGCATTAATTAAAACATTTTTTTTAAGATCCAATGAAGCTATCATTGAATCAATTTATTGAGATATTTACTCTAGTGGGATCATATAAGAAATATTAGGAATATCCAAAATCGAAATCCCACAGATGAATGATTAAATATGTGGTTACTTCTTGAGATAATAAATCCAGAAGTATATATCAAAATGCATAGTTGATTAAAAAAATATAATACTAGAACATGAGTTTCAAAATGAATATTAAGTTATATAACTAATATTAAATACCAAAAATTTTGGGTTTATTAAAAAAAACTTATATTCCAAAACCAAAATATTATTTCAAATTTGATGTTCTAAAAGAGAAATTAGGTACTCAAACTTGATGTTCCGTATCAAAATTTCGTATCCCAAACATAAAATTCAATAAAAACGTGGGGTTAGAAATATAGAATTGGATAGTAAGGTTATGTTTCAACATCACATTCTGAGAAGTGATTCTATTTTTCTTTGAAATTCTAGAATAACATTTATATTAAAAAATAATCTGAATAAAATATTATTATGAAAATAAAACACCAAGAATATAGTGAACTAGTATTTTCATATGTAGATATTACAACTTTATAGATGAATATTCAATAGAGTACAAAAAAATTCATGAGTACCATAATAGTTTACTATATTTGGAGACTAGGTAAAAAATATTATAGTTTGTTGAAATATCATCAAAACATCCCATAATTATCTCCCCCTTTAGCACTCTTAAAAACATTCCCTATATAAAAAAAATTCTTCATAACCTATAGAAATGAAATATAAGAAATAGTGACCTCATATACTTAATAAGGGTATATAAGGGAAATATTTGAACATAAATTGAGAATAAGGGTATTAAAATATGAGAATAACATTTGAAAAACACAACCTACATATCAGAGATCATAATCATGAGTGATTTAATGAATATTGTATATTCATTTGACGTTAATCATACGAAAATCTAAGGACATTAACCATGGGGGAATAACATTGGCATAAGTCATAATTTTTTTCATAAACATATGAATTGAAAATATTATATCAATGCTACCCACCAAGACATTTATAACATGTTAGGCTTGGGACAAGAACCTGTGTACCTATATCTGGATTTGGGTGAAATATTATATACCCTCTTTAGGGCTTGGAATAACCTCCCACATACACTTTTTGGTCCCAGGATAACCTACTATGTACCCTGTGAGCTCATGTAACATTAATAATTACCCAATGCATTAGAGGGAGATATAAGTCCCACCCATATAATAATAAAAATCATTCATATGCCTACCACATGATCATAAATCATTAATCATATCATAACCCATTAAATGAAATGTGTTTCATTAATATTTCATCTTATCATAACATATGAAAAGAAGACAAGTTTCATAATAATTTCAAATTTTCATCATAGAATAACCTATGGAAAAGGAAGTGGGTTTCATAAGAATTTTATTAAGGCATAACACTAAAAAATAAAACAATTTTCATAAATAAAGTTTCATCAAAATCCATTAAGGTAATGAATAAATATAGTACCCTTAGTTCATATCCCTAGAAAATAATCAGTTACATTGAGGGATGCCATATTAGATGGTAATTTATTATGAAAGATAAATCACTTGGAATATTTCCTGGGGAAGATAATTTTTCATTGAAAATCCATTTTTAAAACTACATAATTTTTAAAATTCTTTTCTTTTAAAATAAACTTTAAAATATATAACCAAATATTTAAAAAAATTTAAAACATTTCCTGAGGATAATATCATTTTTTTGAAAAATAATTTGAAAAACATACAATTTTTTAAAAATAATTCTCATTGAAAATAAAATTCAAAATATAAAAAAGATGCATTAAAAATCATTGAAAAATTTTCCGGAGTAAAATACCCTTTCTTATATGATTTTTTTTGAAGAAAAAAAATTTTCAGAATCCTTTTCTCTCAAAATAACCAAGAATACATTTAAATAAATCTTTAAAAATCATTTAAAACATTTCTTATGGAAAATATCATTTCTTCATTTCAAATAAATTTTTATAACATAAATCATTTTCAAAATAATTTATTTTGAGAATAATATTGATATCATATAAATTAATCTTCATAGAAAATAATGGTTATGATAGTGGTAAATTTCATTCGTTCCATACACTTTATAATAAATAAAAATTTCACATTTTTGGTAAAAACCAAACATGAATTGTTTGGAAAATAATATAAATAGTCCTATCATTTTTTTTCAAAATGTAATTCATGGTTACAAATTAAATTAATAAATCATTTTACGAATGTTAAAAACATTTTCAAAAATTTTATACATGGTTTTGGAAGAAAACCATCTTTGACCAAAGATAAAAATAAAGAAAATTTATCTTAACAAATTTATTTTAAACTATTAAGTGCACAGTGAGTGTAAAAATGAAGGTAAAAAATTTATTATATATAAATAACCAACATAGAAGAAAAAAAATGAGTTTATTGAGAGTTAGAACATAATATTTCTTCATTAGAAGCAAAATGATGAGAAATACATTTAAATGATGATATTATAATGTAAAACCCATACAGGTTTTGTAAAGTTGAATCAAAATACCAATGAAATAATAAAATTAAATTAAAATTAGAATATCATTATAATAAATAAAATCACAATATTAAATTTCACAGGGTTTGATATAAACCTAATAAAATAAGAAATGTGAACAACATAACATATATCTCAAAGAAGGAAAATTGATACAAAAATCTAATACTTATTTGGAAATTATAGAATTGTAAGCCTATTGAAAGAGATATCCTAAAATGGATATATAAATAACAATAAGATCCAAGAAAAAAAATCATAAAATACATCCATGGGAAATATTTACATCACATAAATAAAACAGATGGTTAATACGGAATGTCTCTCATGGAAGGGAAAAGTGATAAAAAATCCATTACTGCTTTAGTAATTTTTTGAATAATAATAACCAATAAAGATTAACATAAATTTAAATATTGAATGTAATGAAAAGAATAATATTCATGATATTACATTTCCATGGGTTAGTATACATTTCTTACAAAATAGTTGTGAATTTATATATGTCTCCCAGAAATAAAAGAGGGACTAGAATTCCCTGACCTCTTGAATCTCGACTTCCTTTATACACTTTCAATCCTTAAATATAATAAATATTGGTTTTATATATAAATTTTATAATCATACACAATATTTAAATTTCATATATAATCCCCTTATAGTGTTTCAACACCCATATAAAAATAATTCTTTTATAAAATCGATATTTTTATGTGTATACTATTTTGTTTATGAATGGTAGTATTTTTTCATTAGTTTTGGTTATTATACATTGATAATCATTCTATAATCTCCATAATGTTAATTTTGAAATTAATATCATATATTTTTAATATATAAATTTGAAAATTCAATAAAAAAAGTTATATATAGAAAGATGAAATGCACTGTTAATAGAGATGGTAGGTCATACATACCAATAAACTCGGTTTCCACCTTTATAAGGATGTAATGAAAGAAGAGAAAAAGATTCTTAACCTTTATAGAATCATTATTATTTTTTATATATAAAATATTTTCATTAATATAATCTTTATTACCTTCCTTGAAAATTATTAGTGAGAACAAATCACATCTCTTTAGGAGGTGCTGGTCCACCGTACACACGTGCGCTGTTAGCATATCACCTAAAAAGTGGAAATTAAAAATGGTTATATGTGATATTATATTTTTATTAGTAAAATTAATTTATAAATATTTTATAAATATTATAAATCCATCATCACACCATACTATGAGAGGAGGTTATTGAAAATAAATTATGTTGGTTAATGAGTTGGTTGTTCTCTATATACATGATCAACAGTTTCATTTCCCATTTGATTGAAGTAGAGATGGATTAGGTTTTTACATAGATATAATAAAATATTATTATATAGTATATACTATTTTAATTATATAATAATTGTTAATATATAATTACTTTTTTAAAATATTAAACAAAATGGAAGAGTTTTGGGAAGATAATTACCTTCACTTAGAAGCACCTCCTTTGGATCTCTTATTAAGGACCAAAGTGTTAGTATTTTGGGAGTAATAGAAGTTATATATCATGGAAAAGGATTTTTGGAAGGTATTTTTTCTTTTTTATTCCAAAGTAGATGTGTTGAGAGGTTTGATGAAGTAGAGATTTTCAGTGGCCTTTTATAAGTGGGGGAAATGAATCTACATTGAAACTAGTTAAAAATTCCCAAAACAATTCAAAATAATATGGTAATTCCCATTAAAAAAGATTCCAAATGATGATATATTATATCTTGGTAAGGATAATATTATAATATATAGACAAAATCATGATTTTAATTTTTTTATTCATTTTAACCCTTATGGTATTTGTTTATTCCCCAATAAACCAATTATTACCATAACAATGATAATTAATTTTTACAAATTTCACTATTAATTTTTTGTAAAAAACTAATTTGAACATATTAAATAATAAAAATTATTTTGATTCCAAATATAGAATCCATTTTTTCAAATTCACTTAAAAAAAGTGAAAAAATTTTAATTTAAAATTAATCCCACATACATGATGAGAAATCGAGTTTTCAAAGAGAAAATGTTTAAAAGTGTACAAAGTTTTTATATCCAAATTCAACCTAAAATTTATTAAAATGATCTAAATTGGATTAATAGATATATAATTTTACTAATGTTATATTAAAAAAATTATAATATTATTTATATTTATAAATAATTTAAATGAAAAGGTATATTTCAAATACAATTCAGTATTTTCACTATTTATCAAAAAAATTGTTACTTTTAGAAAATTATCAAAATTTCACCCTAAGATAATTTTGATTTTCTTATTTAAGAAATTAAATTAAATTTTCTAAAATAAATTTTCTAAATATTTTGAAAATTATTTATAAAATAAGTTTTAGATAAGGATCCAAAAGCTCTATTTAGAAAAATATAGATTTTATTCATAAAATTGGATTCATTATTATATATTATCTAGAAAACACATAATTAGTATGTTAATTTATTTGGGGTTTGGATTAGTGATAAGGCACCCACAATACTACATCTATGCTGGGGGGGGGGGCTTTAAAACCAATATGCATAGTTTACTATAGTAGGACTATAGAGATACTCTAGAAGAATTGTAGCAGTGATGGGACTATAGCACATGCGAAACTATAGTAGTGGTGGGAAATATAGAATAAATTATAATGGTAGATAAACTATAGAATTTATTATAAATTCCTGGGTATTGTAGTATCACTATTTAACATGAGGGCCTTTGGGTCAAAATTTGGGCCTTTAGGGCCATGTAATGGGATTTCATGCCCAATAAGCCTACATTCCATGTAATGGGATTACTACCTACAAGTCCTATGAGCCATGTACTAAATAAATAAGTCTCGATGGGTGGGATATCCCCTACGGAGCCTGTGGCATGCCTTTCTAGCATGTGTGTGAGGTGTGTGTGTGTGTGTGTGTGTTTAAATGTAATTTCCCCCCAAACACTTAATATATATACATAAGAGGAATTATAAACATTTTATTTATTGTATAATATATAAATTTCATTAAAATTATTCAAAATAATTTATTTTTTTAATTTATTAAGGTAAAATATGTTTTTGTGAAAAAAATAATCTTCTAAAAAATAATTTCTTTATTTTCAAATAGTTTTTATTTTCATTTTCAATTAATTGGTCACCAATGAACTCATTTTATATACATGTTTTAACCATATATTTTCATAATTTATTTAATCCTATTCATACTCTCCCTTATAATAGCTATTTTATAACTATCATATCAAATAATTAATATGAAATAGTATATCACATTTCTATTAAACTTAGTGTTTCTGATATCACATGTTACATTAAGTTTTTTTTGTAATAGAAGCTAAACCACATATTTTTTGTAACACAATATATTTAAATGGTAAAATTAATTTTGAAAAAAAACACAAAATCTCAGAGTGTTATTTTTAATGCTCCCCTTAAAATGAATTTCCACAATGAAATTCATCCCATTATTACCAAAAACTAAGGATACTTCTGTGTCATAACATCCTCAGGTTACCATGTAGTATCCTCAAGATGGTGGTTTAACCAAAAAAATTGATTAGGAAAGTAGTCTTGTTTCATATAACCACCTCCATTTGATCCAGAATCACTACTAGTTGTTCCTCCTAAAAAATATCATGCTCTAGTGGTATGACCAATGAGTTCATTACATTTGATGGATCTGGTATGTACTTCCATAAGAGAGATACATGGAAAAGATCTAGAACTATAAAGAGGTTTTGTGGAATCCCAAATCAATAGGATACCACCCTGATATGATCATGAATTTTAAATGGACTGATATACATTGGGACTAAGTTTCAATTGCATCTTAGGAAAAATTTCATCCTTTGTTCATGCTTCGATCAATTTCCACTTCAACTCTTAACCAAATCAATGAAGATGAGTTTTTTATGCCTAATGAACTAACAAGTCATAATATCCATAATTTAATGAAAATACATTCCTTATATTTCTTATCATAACAAAATGGTTAACACTGGTTATCCAATATTTATAAATTATCATTTGGTGAAGTAATATTCTAATCTCTCAAACCTCATAAAAATATAAACTTAAACCATTCCATAAAATCTTAAAGTTATAACCCTTTAAAAATAAATAGTTTATAAATAAGGTCACTAAATTTTAAAAAATCAACTTAACATTTATCCCCCATATATTATAAAGTAATTCCTAATTATCACATATTAAACATATGAATACCTTCATCATGTATTCTCTTGAAACATGGAAATAACTTGAATTACCATAAAACCTTATTGAAAAAATACATGATTTCATTATTCCTTATATAAAGCACATATTATTTCATATATTCCTTAAATCAAAAAAATGATTTAAACTCCATCAATGATGGTATAAGACACTATGTGAAATAAACATTAATTAGTTCTAAGGTAATTAGTAATATAAATTTTACTTTATCCATATCCCTCATCTATTCATCCCAAAATCATTTTATCAACATCAATAACATATTAAGGGTTATCATTCCCCTGATTATGTGATCTCTATGAATATCACCATGCCATTAAATCACGTTTATAGGTTATCATCATCATTTATAATATTCCTGAAAATATATAATGAAAATATTCTATAGATAAATTATTATATATATTTTTATTTACATAACAAAATTATTTAATTATAATAAACATAAAATTCAATCATTCCATATAATTATTAAACTATTAAATAGTTTTCATCTACATATTCCTTAATACCTCCTTCTGTAAATTTTAAATATAAATAATGTATTAATATTCCTTAACAAAAATTAAATCATTCTTCTTACATTTAACATGAACAAACTATTAGAAAAACCCATAACATTCACATTTCATTCATAGAATATTCATCATCTATAGTATAATCATAAATCATACCACCTCGATGACTCTATTCACAATCATTACCCCAAGTATTTCAATTTACATAATTTCCATCACTTCAAAAATTAAAACATCAATGCATTGGTAATAATTTATAGTGAACAATATTCTAATCTATTAATTTAACTAAAATTTTCATTTTTCCTTGGTAATTTCTTACTCCATGCCCTTACTCTCTACCCATTTAACACCCTCTTATTCCATTTATATTTTCTCTAGAGATCTTATTCCCTCATTACTAATGTATAGAAAACCAAATCATCTTTCCTTCATGGTTTCTACTACACAAATTATCAGAATTTTTTTCCCTCTCTTCAATAGTGAGTCTGTGTGTTGGTTAAGGTATATGCTGTTTATCATATATCATTATAATATATTAGTTATTATAAAAATATCCTTAATTCCAGTTTTCATGCCTTTTAATTTATCATCAAAATATTTTCTATCATATTCATCATTGATATAGTTCCTTCTTATTCTTACCAGTGTCTAAAACAAAAAAGAACTATGTGAGAGATTCCAATAATACTAAAAAACCACATAATCATGAAAAATAACATAGAGGATATCAACATCATGAAAAATAACTTTTATTATATGATACCTTAGGTTTATCATAGGTCATTCAGAGTCATTATATATTAAAATAATTCATGATGGTTTTTAATGAGTTTGTTAATTTACAAAGCATATCCCTTGAGAGTGGGAAACTACACATGCACCAAGGCCCATTATTATTCTCTAGGTGATGAACAAGTAAATATAAATGAAAATGTTTCATAGTTTTTAGCCCTATGTACCTATATAATAGAGAAAAATTTACTTTTATTATCTATATATGGATTTGATATTTTAGAAACCACTCACTATATCTATTACCAATATTCTAGGGCACTTTCATTTACATTAAATCATTATTTGACTTATCCTAAGACATATCCATTTAAATAGATGTATGTCTCTCACTAAATTTTTATATTTTAAGTTTCTAAAGTATAAATAAACCATTCATTGAATACCACCTATAGTGACCTGGAAATTGAATATATAGATATTTCATATTTTCTGATAAATATTCAATACATTACTTAAATACATTCCAAGGGATTGTAATAGTTTAGTGTTGTTGGAGACTAGGTACATAATATTCTAATTTAGTTAATGATCTTTAACATCTCCTATAAAGATATCCCCACTTATCACTCTTCCCAAATATACCCTACCTAAAACCTTTTTTAGAACCTGGGGAATGTAAACATAAGAAAGAGTGTGCTTAGATGCTGAGTAAGGGCATACAAGATAATGATGTAAACATAATGTGATCATAAGGTAATATGAACATGACCATAATATTAGGAAACCATACCTATCATATCAAATATAATAATATTGAGTCATGTAATATATATTTTTAGTTTATAAGAAAATAATCATAAGGAAATCAAAGAACATGAATCATGAGAGCATAAAATTTCCACACGACATAAAATTGTGGTGTACACACAAGTATAGAAAATATTATGTCAAGGGTACACACTAATACATTTACAACATGTTACGATTGGGATAACCAACCATGTACCTGCATTAGTCTTTTGATGACCTCATGTGAACCATCCTATGGGATTGGGATAACCTTCCATGTACCCTCTTCCAGGAAAGGTATAATATACCATATACCCTTTTAGGTCATATAACATTAACCATTATCTAATAAAGAGAAGTGAGATATATCTTTTAGCTATATAATAATGAAAATAAAACAATTTTCTAACACAAGATCATAAAAAATTCAACATATCTTAATCTCAATAATGAAATGGGTTTCATAAAAATTTAATCATTATACAACATGTGAAAATAAGACAAGATTCATAATCATTTCAAAATTTCATAATTTCATAACCTGTGGAAAAATAATTACGCTTCATAATAATTTTATCATGTTCTAACATGTGGAATATAAATGGTTTTAATAAACATATTTTAGTCATAATACATTCATAGAAATAATAATAATGGTATCCTTGGTTCATATCCTCTTTAAATCATAAGTTATATCAAAGGATTCCATATTATATGGAAAATAATCTTGAAAGATATATCACATGAAATGTTTCTTGAGGAAACTTATTTTTCAATGAAAATAATTTTTTAAAACTAAAACATTTTGAAAATACTTTTACTTTAAAATAACCTTTAATACCTATAATGGAATCGTCAAAAATCAATAAAAAATTTTCTGAGTAAAATAACAGTTCTTTTTTTAAAATACTTTAAAACCATAATAATTTTTTAAAATAAATTTCATTGAATATTTCATTGAAAAAATATAAAGGTAGATTTAAAAAACATTTAAATTATTTCTTCATGAAAATTTATTTTCTTCTTTTAGAATAAATTTTAAAAAATAAAACATTTTCCAAATAGTTTTCATTGAAAATAAAATTGAAAAATTTTAAAGGATGATTTTAAATCATTAAAAACATTTAAGGGGGAATGTAGCATTTCTTCTCTAAAAAATTATTTCTAAAAATACATTATCAAAATAAATTTCCTCTAAAATAACCTTTAAAACATATAAATTAATCCTTAATGAAAATAATTGTTATGATGGTGGTAAATTCCATTCATGTCGTACATGTTAAAAAAATATTCTTTTAAAAGTTATTATAAAAGAAAAATAGGAATTGTTTGGAAAGTAACATGATGATTCCATTAAAATATATCTAAAAATTCAAAAATGGGTTAAAATTTATTTAATAAATCATTTAGATAATTTTAAAAACTTTATTGAAATATTTTTTTAGGAAACACCATTTTGGAATGAAAACGTGTTTTTAACCGAAGAGAAATAAAGTTGATTTTTCTTAAAAATAGTTTTTTGAAATTTTGATTACATTTATAGTGTAAAAATGATAGGAAAAATTTATTCTTCATAAATAAGTATAGTAAATGAAATGAAATTATTTTATTGAGATGCATATCATAATATTTCATCATTGTTAACACAATAATGATATGTCATGATAAACGATGAGATTATAACATAAAAACCATAAAACTTTGGAAAAAATTGAATCATAATTCACAAGAAATAATAAAATTAATGAAAATAAATAATATCATGAGTATGAATAAATTCTTGATATTACATTAAATAGGGGCTATATATACACCACATAAAATAAGACATGTTCATAACATGACATGTCTCAAAAAAATAATATTGTGAAGTTAACCCATTATCTATTTGGTAATTTTTGAACTATAATAAACATTAAATAGATGTACCCAAAGGTATATGTGAATAAAAATAATATTCAGGATAATAATCATAAAATAAATTTAAGAGAAATGTTACACCATTTAAATTAAATAGGTGGTGAATATGGAATGTGTCTCAAAGAGGAAAAAAGTAAAACGTAAATACCATATCACATTAGTAATATTTTGAATCGTAAGACCAAATAATCCATAATATAAAATTGAACATTTACTTTAATGAAAATAATTATATTATTTATATAAAATTAAAAATTGTAAGTATAAAGACTGCACAAAATAAACAAGTGGTGAATTTTTATATGTCCCCCAAAAATAAAAGAGAGACTAGAAATCCCTTACCACCTAAATATTGACTTCCTTCACACATGTTCAATAATACTATATAATAAATATATTTTCATTCTAAATATATTCTATAATCATAAAAATACTTTTAATATCATATATGATACACTTATAAATTTTTTACAGCTAATTATTAATAATTCCTTTATAAAATCTCTACATCGGGGTGTTAACTGTTTCAGGTTTTTCTTATGAGTTTTGGAATAATAGTTATTGATATTGTACTTTGATAATCCTTAAATAATATACATAATTTTAAATTTGACATTAATATCATATATTTCTTTCATTAAATATATATTTATATTCATTCACCAATGATAGAGATCCAAATATGAATTGCACCATCCATGTAAATGGTAGTTCGTACGTACACATTAATGATGTTTACTTCTTTTGATGAATGGAATAAAAGAAAAATAAATAATTATTAACCAATAAATAACCATTATTATTTAATATATATCACATATTTTCATTAACATAATCATTATTAACTTCCATTTAAATCATTAGTGAGAATTAATCACATCGCTTCCCGAGGCAGTAATACATTGTACACATGAGTGAAGTTTCCATTTCCCCCATGAAATGGAAAGTAAAAAAAGGGTATATGTGATTATATATTTCTAGAATTTAAATTATTTTAAAAATATAATATAAATATTAAAAATCCATCATTACACCCAACTGTGATAGGTGCTGATTAAGAATAAATTATGTTTGTTAATGAGGCAGTGTTCTGCCATACAAAAGATCAATGGTTTCATTCCCAATTTAATGGAAGGTTGGATGTATGTAGATATATTATATATAATTTTTTATTATGTTATAATTTTTAATACATAATTAATGGTGGAAAATTAATAATGAAAATGATGGAGCTTTGTGATGATAATTACCTTCACTTAGAAGAACCTCATTTGGTTCTATTATTAAGGTCCCTATGAATAGTCTTTTGGGAGGATGAAAAGATCTATAAAATGGATAAGGATATTGGGGAGGGATTTTGGTAGGTTTTTTATGAAATATATGGCTTGATATGTGAGATTAATTGGAGGTTTGTGATGGTCTTTTTTAAGTTAGTGAAAGGAATACATAAGGAAAATACTTGGAAGACTCCTAAAAGAATCAAAAAATAATAAAGTCATTAGAAAGAAAAAATATTCAAAATTAACATATATTATAACATGAAATAATAATATTGGAATATAAACAGATTAATGTAATTTAAAATTTGTTATTTTAATTTTGATCCTTATCTTCATACCTCAACCCAAGCTAATCCAATTTTTACGTTAATAATGGTAATTAAGTTTTAATTTTTTCACCATTCATTATGGTTAAAAATTGAGTTCAAATTATTAGATAATATAGATTATTATTATTTAAAATATGGAATCCATTTTCCATATTAAATTTTTATAAGTGTTAGAATTTAATTTATATTTTATCCTAGAGGTGATGAGAATGTTGGATTTCAAAGAGAAAGTGTTCAGATGTTTAGAAAGATTTATATCCAAATTCAATATGAAATTTATTACGTTGAATAAAATTGATTATATATATATATAAGTTAAATTATTTTACTTCTAAAAAAAATTAAAATATAATTTAACTTTATAAATAATTTAAATGAAAATGTTATTTTCAATTATAATTTAGTATTTTTCATTATTCATTAAAAAGTTAATGTTTTCAAAAAATTATCAAATATTCACTATAAGAAAATTTTTACATGATAATTTTAAAAAGATATTTATTTTTTAATATATTTTTTCATAAATTGTTAAAAAATTTCTAAAATATCTGAAGAAAAAGTTGACAAAGCCGTTTTTATAGAAAAGTAATGTTTTAAGAGTAAACATGGATTTATTTTTATCTCTTGCATAGAAAACAAATAAGATGAATATTAATCCTTTTTTTGAATATATAATATTAGAATTTAGTTATACCCATTCACCAAAAGTGTTTTGTTTAATTTATTAAGTTAAAACCCATTTGTGTGTATAAAAATAGTTTTTTCCAAAAAGATTCCCTTTAATTTAAAATAGTTTGTATTTTAATTTATATTTAATTTGTAAAAAATGATTTAATTTAATATAAATGTATAGACTATATGTTTTAATAATTAATTAATATTATACATAACCACCATTCCAACAGCTTGATTATAATTATCATATTAAATAATAATATTTTAATAGTATGCTATGTTTTGTTTAAAAATGGGTTTTCATGTATCACCAGTCACACTCAATATAAAATATAACATAATAAAAAAATAGTGTTGAATGTAACATAATAATTCAAAATGTTTTAATTTATCTGAAAAAATATTTCAAAAAATATAAGGATGCCTCATAGAATTATAGGAAAATTAAAACAAATAAACAAATAACTATAATAATAAAATCCACATAAGGAAAATTCATTAGTAAAAAAATTAGGTGCTTGTGAGAATGAAAATCAATAATAAATTAATGATAAATTACTTAATCGACATACTTATGACCAACACATCATAATCTATTAATAAGACATTGTGATGTGGAAATTCTACCAAGAGGCATGGAATTTTGTATTTTCCCATGAAAAAAATACATATATATACCATGTATTTGTAGTATTTGGGATGAATTAATTATAATACAAAGAAATTTTCTAAGAAAGGATTATTGTGATATAGATGTTAGATATTATATCAATTCCCAAGTAGATAATAATTAATTATTTCTATAGTTGAATTTTTTTATCAAATCATTTGAACATATGGTTTCTTATTATGAAAAATTTACAACTATAATGCATATCAAATATGTGAGATTACATAATCCCATTTTAAGATGTGATTTATCGAAAATATATTTGATCTAAAACATTTTTAAATCCATATATTAAATTTACAAATCTCAATGATAATATTAATCTTAATTAGTACAAGATAACTGTAATTTTATGTTCTTTATTTCATAAGGATAATTATTTTAATATTGTGAATTAATCGACATTCCTTATATGATTTAAGTTTAATCACCTATAATTCCTTATTATTTCATGGAATGGGTAAATAAATTTCCATTCTAGTATAATCCATTTTTCTATAAAGTAAAATGGTTGAATATAACAGTCATTGAGAAATTATCCTATTTATTTTTGATTTGTTCATTCTTGAAAATTATTTAATGTATTTATTATACTATTTTAGTAATTGATCGAACTTATTATAATTTTATATAATAGGTGGTACAAATAATTATAAATCCCCTCCATTCACTAGTATATCTTTTGAGAAAAATAAGATAGGGTAATGGCATTTTACACCCCCTTTATGTTTGATTTCGTGGCATATGGACTCCATGATATGTTTATGTTTTCTAAAATTATTCATTACCACTATTTCCATTATTATGATATAATTTAATTTTATCCATGTGATTATTTATTTTTTTCATCAACAAATTATTTTTTACTAATATATTCACTATTAAGAAATCATTTTTTATCTATTCTCGATATGTTTATTATGCCATGTCAGCTTCTATTTTACATTGTCCCTTACTGGTTAGATGATCTCACCCTTTTATTTAGTTTTCCATTTACCTAGGTAATAAAGAAGGATATTTTTTTGATAAGATATATGGATTTAATAACAGAATAATGACTTATACTCAAATGATGTAGTATTTAATTTTTTAATTTAATGTTATGTATCTATTTTCTTAAGGACTACTAAACCTTCATCTTTGATTTATAATCTCATGTAATTATATTATGTTGTAATAAATAACCCTCTAACTCTGGGTGATTGGGGTTGTGGGAGTCCAAAATATTTCCCAACAGGATTTACCCATATGCTATATGTATCACCTTTATAAAAAAATTCATTCCACGCTAGTTTTAACTAAAAATATGAATAGGTCATTCTCATTTTCATGAAATAATGTATCAAAAGAAGAATATTTTAAAAAAATATCTTAGTAGTAAAAATGAAATACATGTAAATGAAAAATGATGTGTGCATGAGTAATGAAAGTGATTAAAAATAATTATAGTAAATCTCATTTCTTGGAATGAAGGGAGATAACCTAAGGGGAAATGATAATGTAAATATTTTATCCTTGTATTATTTCACAAAAATATTTATGTACAGGATACTAGACACAACAAAATACTAATCTAGTCAAATTTTACTAACTAGCGCATAATCTAAACTATCGAGAGGGCCCAAATGGAACTATCTAGATAAAGATCTAAAACTATTCCATAATATGCAATTCTTAACTGAATATAGGGAATAAATCTAGGATCTACATAGTCTCCCATAGTGGGTATAATTTCCACTAGGTTACATCCTATATACCCCAATCATCCCCATGGAGTTTTATATTATTAATGAAAAAAATGGATCAAATTAAAGAATAGAAAAAAAAATAAAACATTTCCCAACTACCCATATTCCCTAAATAAAACCACTTTTTATACAAGTGTCTATAAAAATTAAATGGTAATTATATCAAAGGAATGTAAAGAATGTAATACACATGTTAACAAACACAAAAAACCCCTTTTACACTAAAATAATTTATAAAAACACATCTATGTTTCATTAAAAGTGATTACAAAAATATTAAATGAACACAAATTTAATTTTTACTATATAAAACCTCATTAACATTTTCATTAACTCTTAGTGTGAATATTTAATGTAAATCAATCATTATATTTCTAAAATGATATATTCTTCATGAAAAGTATAAAAAAAGATAAACAAATAAGGTAATTATTACAATGTTATAATTGATATGGAATTTTTCTTTTATATCATTAAAAACATGAGTGGAAATAGGTAACTATTTTTGGTTTCAGGAATAAAGGTAATTATCTAGAGGAACATTCCTTAAGGTCCACTCAAAAAATTCAATGAATAAATATTCCTTAATATCCAACCTATATATTTTTGAAATTAAAACAAATAACTTATAAAAAATAAAACATTTAAAAAGATAATATTTTAAATTTAAATATTGGATGTACTAACTAGAAGACTACGAGATTAAAAAAACATCAAACTGGGTGTGGATGACACATAATGGGAATCCCTAACTTGTGGGGGAGTAATCCCTAAGGGTTTTGGGTGATTCTATTTTTCATGGTGAAATATCATTTACATATGAATCCATTATATCAGAACCCATCTAGGGTAGAGAATAGAAGTAATAAGTGGTAGTGAGAAGCAATAACAAGAGAGGAAATATGGGTAGAATATGTACCATGATGATACTAGAATCTGAATATAGAAAAATAGATAATGATTAATGTGGTATCAACTCCTTCATACAATGCACAAAAATAATGTAAATGTGAGACTCCTCCCATTCACATTTCCTCTAAATAATATTTTTTTATAATAATTATAAATGTAAAAATTATATATATATATATGAATAGAGTAAAAAAACACATACACATAATAAATTATTATTAATAAAACCCTAATCCTAGAAAATTGTATTTTCACAATATTTTTAATGTGAAATAATAAAAATTTCAAAAAATGAATAATTCTCCCATTTAAAAATATATTTTCAAAACATTTGACAAATGATTTATAATTATAATATGTAATTTTAATGACCTTTTAAAATAGATAAAAAAATTAATTTCAATCTAATATTTAATTTTAGCAGGTCTCAGTATGTTAAATAATGAAAACTATGTTTTAGGTATTTTTTTTAAAGGAGGCTTGGTTAATAAGCATAGTTTGATAGATCATGCATAAAACTATACAGAGCTACTATATCTGAAAAAGAACTAGGAAATTAAAATATTCAAGGTAACCGAGACTAGAAATGTGACCATAAATCTTATAGAAATAATAAAAAAAATGAAAAAAAATGAAAAAAATGAAAAAAATGAAAAACAAAAAAATTTATACTAAGAATACTAAAAGTGGAGTTATTTCATAGGTTATTTAGATATTTGGTATGGAATAATTAGATCAAATTTTAGTGACAAATGAATTTATTCAACTCTCTTAAGTACTTTCCTTGATATTTACTTCTTCATTCAGTTATTTTATATACTTTAGTATAATTATACATTAGTAATTGATTCTCTATCAGTCATGAGTGATTTTTCACCTTAAGGGATAATAAATTAAGAGTAGGATGAAGGGTATATATATTGAATGATTTCATTAACTTCTAAATGAGGTGTTTCTATTAGATATTATACATTGATTAATTTTTTATCTTATTATTAATTTATTATTTTAGAAAATAGATCTCAGAGGAGGGGGAAAATATGATAATGAGGGATTTTTTGTTATGAAAATAACATTGATTTTTTTCTTTTAATAATGTATTTTAATGCATCTTAATTTGAGTGTCTTATTTTGTCACAAATAATTGAATGGATTATGGTAGTATTTAATGAAATTGATTTAAAGGATTTCCATTACATTAAAAATCTTAAAACTAATTAATTTAATTTAATTCATAATCAGAGGAAATAATATTTTTGGAAAAGATTCCCATGAAATTAGTTTACCATATTTACTTTTTCATAAGAAGTAAAAATTGATATATTCTATTTTTTATTATTTAGTGAATTTTTTATTATAAATTTAAATGGACAATGATTAATTAATTTCTATAATTTTGGTATTTTTGATGTGTTCTGTTTCATATAGACTCAATATGAATTGTAAACTATATTATATAAATTTAATTATGTTTTGTGGAATGAAAAATAAAAATTTATAAAAATTAATATCATATATTATAATTGATGATGATTTTAAATTTATCTACATTATCTATTTGAATTCAAACTCTATATATGGAAGGATTTTTTTTTTAATTTATAATTTCATGGAGAGTTTGAAAATATGTTTTATTTGAAAAATATTTTTTTAAGGGATCCAATCTCTTATTATTTCCACTATGAATTTAATTATTACATTAATGTATTATATAGTAAATATTTAATACATAAAGACATCATAAAATTTGAATGAAATCATTCAATGATATGAATTGACATTATTCTTAGAGAGTAGTTAAATAATCTTGAAATTCATTCTAGGAATTAAAATAACAAACATGAAATTAATGAAATTTTTATTGGTTTCCATGAAATGGTTATATTCATTTTTTATTTTTAAATTTCAAAATTTTGGTTTTATAAATATCATAGAGATATTTTTATTCCTTTTTTGATAAAATTTAAAATATCTTCAAACCATAATTATTCATGTTTCAATTCATATATCAGTATCTATATATTGAAGAAATGAATCTATTGAGATAAATAACACGATGATCAGAAATATGAATTTAAATATATTTATGGGAAAGGTTTTATTGAATTATACATTCACTCTAAATTTGTATGGAATTAGTGAAAAGGCACCTTTAATGTTGTTTTTTCCCTTTCAGCGTTGGAATAAATTCACCTTAATATTAGCAATGTAGAAATTAGGATTGTCGATATTGGATTATAAAAACCATCAATGAATAAAATTATAAAATAAAATATATATATATGGATTTTAATGTCTATTTAACAAAAAAATTACATTGAAAACCCTTTAAAACAGAAAAAATATAGAAGTATTTCCTTTCTGATTTTATAAAAATGATGTTTAAGGCCTTCATATTAAATTGTCTACAATGGTTTTTAGTAAAATTGATATGGAAAATTAAATTGTTTAAAAAAATATATTTCAATATACAAAATCATAGACCAATAAACAAAAATTAAAACTCCAAACTACAGGAAAAAACATCCCATAGAGAAAAATTAGAAGCATAACTCATTGAGAACATTCACATCAGTTTTTATAAATATATATCTAAATGAAACTAAATCAAAAATAAATTTAAAACATATAAAATAGAATATAAATAAACTTTTATGGTGTTTCAATCCATTTTATGTATAAAGAAAAACAACATAAAAACCTATAATATAATGTGTTATATATTATAAAATATAACATGTTTTTTTTGAATAATAAGTCTTATAATGTAACTACCCTTTCAAAATTATATTGTTGTTATTGTTTGGATTACCTCATTAATGAATGGTAAAATATAATACATGAATTTTTTATTATCCTATGTTTATGAAAAAATATGTAAAAAATAAAAAAACAAGATATGTAAGAAAATATAAGTATTCATTGATATAATATTTGTCTACCTGAACATTCACATATTTTTTTTTCTAGTTTTACTTTTTGAATGTAATCATCTTGATCCCAATCCATGAACTATTGTAACTTCAAATATTATTTTTAAAAAATTACGTAAAACAAAAATATTATTATTAATGAATGAAAAAAGAAAATATGACTTACTTTTAAAAAAATTTCTATATAATATATGAATACGAACAAATAAAGAGCATTAAAAATATTCTTTACATTCATTTGGGATAAATATTCACAATATAAAATGACCGATAAAATATAAATATTTCAGCATTATAATACTATAATCAATAGTGGTTCATAATTATATATGTTCTATTTTTAGTCATGGAATGGAAAAATCCAGTTTGTAATAAGAATGTTTTTTTAGTCTTTGTGATATATATTAAATTATATATTTTTTGGTTCAATTATTTCACATTGTGGGAATATATTTTAGATCCATATAACCATTAAAGGAAGTGAAATTATATTTGTTAAAATGTGTGTGTAGAGATGGATAATATGAAAATGGTTAATTAAGTCAATAAAACATATTTATACATAATGAATTTAAATTAAAAATTGAATTTTACCTATATTTAAACCAAATGAATCAAGGGTACAATTATATTTTCACCTTTTAAATAAACTTTAATGTTAGTTTTAAAAATATTTAACATATATTCTCTTGAAAAAAATATCCTAAATCATTATAAAATTATAATAATTATCTAAAATTGGGAAAATGTGTGTTAAAGTTGTTACCCGATCAACTTACCATTGAGTATCTGAAGGTGCTGGAACCTGAAATTTTTCTTTTCATTATAGTAGTTCATTTGACTTAAAAAAAATCCAATATAAGTTAAGTGTAGCTAAATATAAGTAATTATGAATTTAATGATATATATAAAAGTAAAAAAATGCATGACTCATATGGAAACTGATGAGAATGGTTTGCTGGAAAAATTAAAAAATAACCAATACTCTATCCAAATATAGACACTTCCTCAGTAGTTAGTGGTACTTAAGTAGTTGGATGAAAAATAGAATATTCAACTACTCTCACCTAACCCAACTTTATAAGAATATGATATTCATAATCCACCAAATGATGTATAATTTTGTATACTACAATACATACATGAGAAACCCCATCTTGTAACTCATTGTACATAGTCAGGTTTGAATAAAGAAGTGGTAGATTATGGTAGGTTAGATGTAGAGGTTCTTTGTCTCATTGATTCTCCAAGCATAACCACTATATATTATTTAATTTTATCATATATTTACTCATTTAAGTGTCACAACTCATCCATCAATAAACATATTTCTCCCTAATTTTTTACACTATTGATGCCACACTAGGGGAATGACCCAGAACAGATCTAAAACTGACACCCTCCTCATACCCTCAAACAAGTACTGAATGTTCTATATTTTTGTATATAGGGGTATAAATATAAATCCTTCTCTAAGGGATTAAGGTCCCCCTTTTTTCCCTCTGGAAGGAAATCCATAAATTATATTTTAAAAAGTCATATTAGGGAGATAAATTTATAAAAATGTAATATTGAAAAAAATTAACAATTAATTAATTAAAATCAAATCAACTACTTCCTTTATTAGATCTATAATATAATTCCCCTTTATGTCATTTTATCCCTGTTATATTTTTACATGATTATGGGGAGGAGATGTAAGGACATGTGGAACCTCTTTAGAGTTACTACTTGACTTGGATCTTAATACTCTAAATTTATTAGAAATAATTTTCCCCACTAATAAAGGATACCCTCAAACTAACAATGTATGAAAGTATAAATTCTAAGACAATATCTATTTTTGAGTTTTCTTGGAGGATTATTACATAATAAAAAATAAATATATTATCAAGTAATTAAAATTAATTAAATAAATATTTTAAAAAACCATATCAGAAAGGATTATTCTAAAAGACTGGACACAAACATCTACAATTTTTTGTATCTATAAACCCACCCCAATATCATGGGTCTTGATTTTTTTTACCACCAAAAAATATAAAATGAAGACAATTTTTTGTTAAAACCTATCCATATAGTTTATAAATAGGATATACACTTATTTATTTACTTATTTCATCTCCAAAAAGCTAAATTTCATATGAAATTGAATATATAAAATATTAATAAATTTAAAAATATTTAAACCTTTGGAAATTTTTTTTAGTAAATTTTATTTATATGGACTCCCATAATAGATGTTTCACTAATTGTAATTTCCTCAAAAATTTTCCTCAAGGAACCATTTTGGCTTCGTACAAGGGAGATCCATTCAAGAATGAATTTTCTATGCTTTAGAATGATTCAATCATCTTATAAAATCTTGAATAGGAGGAAATATTTCACTAAATCTTGATATTATTAAGGATTTTGATACTTTGTATTTTAATTTTTTGTACAAGGTTCTTGGTTTCTTTTGTTTTAATAGAACCCTTATTAATTGGGTTTCTTCCCTCTATGGATGTTATCACATATCTATTCTCATTAATGGATCCCATAAAGGTTATTTTGAATTATCTAGAGTTGTTTATCAAGGTGATCCTCTCTCATCTTTCCTCTTCTCAATTTATGAGGATTATCTCAGAAGATATATCACTCATTTGGTCTCACATGGAAATCTTAAGCCAGTATAAGATTTCAGGTCTCTCATAGCCCCATCACATCTCTTTTATTATAATGATATTATAATTTTTTTAGGGATGTAAGAATAATATTCATTCCCTAAAACAAGAATTAATCTATTAGTATATCATTTCTAAGAAAACCTTCAACTAGGACAAATCCTTCATCTTATTTGGAAAGAGGTTTCCACTTTCTAGGAAGAATTTCATTCTTTTAGATATGGGAATCATGAAGGGGGAATTTACCTTCAATTACCTTGGTGTTCCTTTATTTTGTAGGAATCTAAAAGATAGGTACTTTGTTGATATTTTTTATTGGGTAAATAGAAATATCTTAGCTTGTATAGGGAATAAATTATCTATAAATAGAAGAATTAGCTTAGTAAAATCATTTATTATTTCTAATTTGGTTTACTCTTTTATGGTATACAAATGGCCGAGAGGGTTAACTAAGAATATGAATATTGATATCAAAATCATTATTTGGAGCGGTAATGTTCATGAATGAAATATGGTTACAATCCATTAGAAGACATATTTTATGTACATATTTAATGTTGGTATAAGAATCAATAATATAAGTCATTTTTGTGATTCCATTCAAGATAGAATCAACTGGAATATCATTAACACCAATTCAGATTCCTTGGGATTCCATGTAGATATATTTATGGAAAGACTAAAACGAGTTATGCTTATATCTACTCATCTATTTGTTAAGAAATTAAATCATCTTTTCATATCAGTATGAAATTTTCAGGATATATTGTTAATAAGATCTCAAATATAAAATTATGGATAGATAATTGATCATTCTATACTCTTGTTGATGATTTATATCACGTTGAATCTAATTATTATTATCTGATTTCTATTAGTTATTTTTTTTTATTTTCCTCAACCTCTAGTACATGATGATCTTCAAGGCATTGTAAATAGCTATAACTTTGTTTTCTGCTATGATTTGATGGTCTGGAAACCATCTAGAAATTTAATGCTCAATTAAATATCATTTTATCATCTTGTTTCCATGGATTAAAATCTTGATTTTAATTATATAATTCATTTTAATAATTTTTGGAACATACCCTTTTGGATAACTCTTATCCGGAGCTTAGCTCACAACATGTTACCCACTAATTATGTGTTTCAAAAAATTTAGAATCTATATTTGTTATCGGTGTGTTATGTGTCATCAATATAGAGAGTATGTATAAAATATGTTTCTTAGTTGATAAAATTCATTGGTTTAGTAATATTATTAATTCATGGTCATCACATATCATATCTACTATCTCTCATATGTCACTGTAAGTATATCCCAAATTCTATACCGATTTGATGTCAATTTCATGTTTCCATTGCTGAAATTAGGCACACCATATTGTCTAGTCATAATTAATTAATTAATTATAGTAAGTCCTTATGCATGACAACGGATCTAAATCAAAAAATTTCCACTATCAATGATTCAATTTCAGTGTAGATGGGCTATTTTGATAATAGTGTGCAAGATCTCATGACTTTGAGAAATATGGGAATTTATGGTAATTACACACCATCAATGGGAACCCTTGATGTTTTTAGATACCCCCTATCCATCAATGGATCAAAAATAATACATATGGTTCCTTGGAAAGAAACTAAGGACCCTTGGTATATGATTAAATCATCCATGTTCATGATGAAAATATCTAGGGAATTTTATGGATCTTATGTAGTGAATTTTTTTCTTGAAGCAAAGATGCTTGGAAATATTCATTCTATCTATTTTTTCAAAATAAAAGGTTGGAATTACCTTTGGTTAGAAAGTGGTTCTTCTAATTTGGTGGATGATATCATAAATGGTGAATTTCATCTTTCAAGGAGATTTATAAATCAATTAATGGAAATAATTAATACTATAATGAGTCTTAACTTCATTATCACACATGTATTTTAGTAGGCTAATATGGTTATAGATGGTCTTGCTAAAAGTGAGTTGTTTTGTCCCTCACACTGTTCAAAATCAATCCTAGATGATTTTATTAATGATTATAAAAGAGATTATGATAAACTTATGTGATTCAGTCTATTTCACCACTTTATATCATCAATAAATTCCTTGGCCTTTTGATCAAGGGAATCTATAAAAAATATATGAAAAAGAATACACACCTCAATTCCACTTCCCCATGTCTATAATTTTGAATGATTTATTATACATTAATAAAAATATGAATACCTATATTTGATTAAAATAAAATTATTTTTATAAAAAGAAAATTAATTTTCATAATAGAAAAAATCATTTAATTTTGGGATCTTTAACAAAAAAATGTATAATGAAAACTTGTGAATATAAATATTAACAATGAAAAAAATGAAAAAAATGATTATCACCTAAAAATGGGTAATTTTGTTTAACTATATTTGAATAAAAATAAATAAATTTTATAAATAAAATATGTAATATTTCTTAATTGGATGAAAATTAAAAATATTTTATTGATTAAAAGAATATGCATGAAATGAATTAATATAAAGAATATATCCAAAAAAATGATGACGGAAAAATTTTACAACACAAATATGTATATTTGAATCTAATGGATATAAAAAATATTTTAAAAAATCATGGAATTGTTAACATAATTGTATTTAAATATAAAATTTAAAAAATATTTTATCCATGTATGGTGGATTAAAAAAATTTGATATTCACTTGATTAATTAGGAGAGTAATGAACTATTTTTCTATATCCCTTCCATGTGAACATTTGGTGTTGCATGGAAAATTTACACATCATAGTCATTGTTTTCCATAAGTAATCATATAATAGTTGAATAAATTTTAGATATTTCTTTAATATCACCAATATTATCATCACCTAAATGATTTTTACCTTGAAAAACAATGGATGAATGATCATTTTATCAATAAAAAACATAATTTTTTTCCATAACTAACCTTGAGAAATGATTCCTCCATACAAGTAAATATTTTCAAATCAATAAGTGTAAATCCTTGTTCATCGGGGTTAGAACTTCATTTTAATCAATCAATGTACACATAAATACTAATTACTAAAATTTTATATAATTAATATTCCATCAACAAAACCAAAACATAATTTTGATACAAAAATTGGGTTTTTTGGAACTAGAAAAATACATTTCTCCACTGATAACCATTACTTTACTATTTAGAATTATTATCTTATTATTCTCATTTTTTTGGAAAATGTATAAATATTAATATACAAACAATCTATAAGATCACATTAAAATTTTATCCCCCCTTGTCACCATTTAAATGCTTCTGATTCAGATAAATCAGTATTTATTTTCTCCATAAACCATGAATCAAAATTTTTTAATGTTCTTTTTTCAACCACTTTTCATTTATTCTTAGGTAACATATATTAAATATTGTAATATGTGATGATATATATGTTTTAATATCACTAATGTTGTTCAAAATGTATAAATTTGGATGCATGGATTCATATTGTGAACTTAAAATTACGTTTGATACATGAATAAATTTACCTTTAATAAAAATTTTAAATATCAGGATATATGGAGACAAATATCATGACCCGACCCACCAGGGCCTACCTGGCCAGTGGAAGGTTGAGTTATGACAACCCCAAACGCACCTAAAATAGGCCAGTGGATGAAAAAATCACTGATAAAGAATAAATGAAATGGGATTCCATATCCTAGTGTACCTATATCCACACACCCATCCATATCCCTAAAAATATGCATAATAATATAAAAGATAATAACATATTGATAAAACCATGAATCAATTAACCACATGGAAATACAATAGAGAATGAGAGTATAAACCAAAATTAATAGGTAAAATACATTCCAAATTGGAAATAAATTCCTAACATGAAAATAACTAGAAGAAATAAAAACTAAGAGAGATATAAACTCTAGATATCCATGTATCAACCACTATACGTGTTTAGTGCACCCAAGTATCACTACGATCCACCAACATTACCGTTGATCATTACATCATCTTTATAAGACATGACATGTGTGGGAAAATCCCATTTAGGGGTGAGTATACATATCCCTAATAGGAAATGCCAAAAACTAATGAGGGAGAAATTAAAATATACATAAAATGATAGCTTAACCCAAATAAAAATGAAAACTAAATCCAATAAATATATGTTGTCATAAATAATCCTAGATAAGAGAGAAATGAAATATATATCTCATATACCATCCAAAGTTGGTGAGTCTACCTACAAGTCCAAAAGATTGTCATCAATGACCATATTCAATCTCAACCTCACCAGAATCTGTGTAAAGGATCCAATTGCATAGTACTCTGCTCCATAGTCATGGGACCCACAACACTTGTGGAGTACCTACATACCACTGAAGCTCTCAGATAGGGGTTTACCACTATGCAGATAGATTATATGATTACAATGTATGGGAGTATCATTTATACATGTATAAAGAGTTTGGGGAATCCACATCCAAGTGTGATAATGGAGTACTAACACAAATAAATCACTAATGATCCTTCCCTAATCACTATTATTGTCATGCATTTCCTAAAGAAGCATCATTCATAGAGCACATCACATAGTTCCTTGTAAACAACAATAAAGTCAACCATCATATTATATGTGGAAAATTAATCATGATAGGCTAATCTTGTGATATTATTTGATTCCAAATGAAGGAGATATGGGAGGAAGTAGTTGTAAGAGGGAATAAATGGTTTTTATAGGGTCCACATAGCCTTTTAATCCACCATGTTTCATGCCAGCATTCTCCTTTGGGCAAGGCTTTGGAATACATGTCATACTAAACATAGTGTAAGGATGGTGCACAGTGTTTCTCAACTACTTGGGGCCTGCCCATGTGTTCCTGGCCATTCATGTGTACTTTGTGACATGCATGGTTTCTAGGCCATGAACTTTCCCATTCCCAAATACTATCCCCTACTCAGTTACTCCCAGTGTTAATTACTTGTCCTCCCACAACAGGTCTAGGGAATGTGCTAGTTGGTAGATGTCATGGCCACTCTAGGAGGTTAAGATGGCATGAGGTCTCTTCCAAATGTCATGTGACCCTTAACTCTTCCCGAAACCCTAGTACTATATCGAAGGGGACTATACAACATGTGTTCTTTCAGACTACATGCTATTTTACAGGGTTCTACCTTGAATCCATGGATTTATCATGTTGTTTCCCAACATTCTTTTTCCACCACAAATATCATTGATTGACCCATGAGATCAATGTAAAATAACTCAAACCATCATTTAATTACCACTAGTGTATAGAAAATAGAATTTTATCATATGGAAAAGTAATCACAAATCTTATGTGCCTATCATCAGATATTTCCACTCATGTATCCTAGAAACACAAATTATTACCTAAAAATCTATCATGATCCATCCATAGAAAAACTGATTATTCAACCTTCCCACAACCTCTACTGATTTGGGGGTTTGATCGTTCTCGAACCTAGCCTAAAAATTCTAAATCATGACCACATGGTCCAATGATAAACAGTTTAAATAATGGGTAGGAGAAAATAAAAATAAAAATATGTAACCATCTCTAGAAAAATGACCTTAAAAAATGATCAATAAAATGAGATATACAACAAGAAAATATGTCATAAAAAATTTAATTAAACAATTTAATGAAGATACCTGAATCATATAAAGAATGAGTGATTTCTAATTGAAAATAAATAATATAGAATGAATGCTTGTATAATTTTATCAAGTTGGATGAAACTAAAGTTGATAATTTCTACCTTAATTTGGATCGATCGATAGTGAATAATCTATTCTCTAATGAAGGAGAAGTACCACTACATTGAATGTCTCTTGATACACCTTGATCAGATCACCCATCATACTCTAATACAATCCTCCAATGAATAATTCTTTTTTGTTCCTATCATATCCTCCTAGGGTTATGAATCTAACCCTGGTGATTTTTTTACATGTTTATATATATATATATAGTTATTCCAAGGTTAGGTCATTTAATAAAATTAGTAATTTTTTTAATTTTTTATTTTATTAAACACAATCACCAAGGGATGCTTCAATCAGATGCTTGGTGCTGACCAAATTGAGGTGGTGTGTAGGGTTAACACCATGTTCTGATGTCAAACATGGACTCATATTTATAATATGGGAATCTGTCTATGTCTTATTACACTATTTTATAAAATATAAACCAGTGTGATAATAATATATTTAATATTTTTTTAATATCATTATCGAGCTAACTGGGAATCATAATATCATAAAATGTTAGTGCATGAACCCAAAAATAACCCTTAGTAAATTCCAAATACCTGCACAGAAAAAACCGATTCACTACATTTTCCCTTCCCTATAATATTTTCACTCTAAAATGAATATGTTAAACAAACATTTTGGGATAATTGAATGAATCTACACTATCACTCTTAGGAGCTCTCTAATATTCTCATGTGATTCCAGAACAGATGAACCAAGAGAATAGTCAATACTCGTATGACCCTCTCCTACTGATCCTCTATCACCACTGTTTACTCTGTGAAGGTGTCTCCATCCTTGATATCTATATCACCCTAGTAAATAAAATTCATAGGTTAATGCATGTATCTATTAAACTACAACACATGGAAGACATCATGAATCAAATTCAACTATTTTTAAATTCATGAGGGTAAGAAACCTCACCAATTCCCCATAGGATCTTAAATATCTAGATGAACCTTAGGTAATAATCATATGCTCGAAGATCACCTAAAACTTATATGTTATCATCAACACCATCTCTGTCCCAATTAGATATGTATCTCCAATCATAGTCTAATACAAGGCTGACCTGTATGGTATCCTATATAGGGAAATAAAAGGTTTTATGATAATATTAGAGGGAAAGATGTTATTATAAGATAACCATACTAATGTAAAGTGATCCTCTCAGCTCCAGAAGAAACCTAACACAAAATCATTGAGTATCCTACAACATCTAGATAGTCCGATTGGTCTACCCATCCATCTAGAGGTGAATCATTTTACTCATCCTTAACTGGTTCTTGACGGACTCCAGAAAACCTCTACAAAAAATGACCTAAACCATGCATTGTGGTTATAAAAAATTATCAAGGGTTCCCTATTGGGACAAATGACATCTTAAAAATACAAATACCCTAAACTCTCCATTGGACATAGCTCCTTGATAGCATGGAATTAGTAAGACTTGGAATGTTGGTCAAATATTAGCCATATGGCATTATGGCCTCTCTATAACATGGAATTTGTATCACAATTTCAATAGAT
Source organism: Viscum album (assembly GCA_963277665.1). NCBI lineage: Eukaryota > Viridiplantae > Streptophyta > Magnoliopsida > Santalales > Viscaceae > Viscum > Viscum album. The sequence continues at coordinate 1,275,207,605 of OY728121.1, read as the reverse complement.
AGGAAATTCTATTTCCTCTCCATGAACACAAGATTTTATTCCAAACATTCCACTACCTAGTTCTCATCCTTCACCTACTAACATGTGAGAAACATAGATACAAACTTAGTAATCCTCCACCTTATTCTATCCCGCCAAAATTACTACTGAATATCTCTATAAATATTTTCTACACTAGGATATATAGATATAAGAGATGTGTGAATTACCATCATCACATACTTTCACATCACGACCAGATCCACCATCCACCCCTGAAAAAGGATGAAATACAACCCTATTTTAGAGAATCCATCTAGTGAATCTATTGAGGATATACAGTAACATAGAACCTCATAGTCTATGAATCGTAATTGGGAAACTCTCACACATTGAAGGAGTATAAGAGTCACCAACATCAAAGAAAGAAAAAATACACCCATATCCTTTACTAGGGTCATCTACAAAGAATCCAACTACTAAGATGACTCCTTCTCTAAGAGAGAATGTGGGTTCCAACTAAGGGAATAGGAAACCACATTTATCATCCCTATATTATAGACTATATCGATGAAATAGTCATACAAGAACTCTAACCAATTACTCGTTCTCCTTTTAAGATATATATGAGTGAAGATATACTTAACACTATATTGGTATGAGTGTACACAAATTTATCACATATAAGATAGTGCTTCCACATATTTACATTGAAGATAGCCACTAAAAACTCTAGGTCATGATTTCCATAGTTCTACTTAGGGGTTATCAACTACCTTGATCCATATTTGATCACTTCATACCTCTACATCAATATGAATTTTATCCTATCTATACAGTCATCGTGAAGAACTACATACTCAACACCCTCCTTTGATCGTCTCAACAAAGGATCATGAGTCATCCTCTGCATCATATCTTCAATGGCTCTCTAACATAGCTCTGTCGAGGTAAATAGACTCCCTTTCCATGTCAGGGTTGTCAAAAGGGACACAATCCTAAGGATCCTTACCAAAAATATATTCTAGTACACCACAAATAAATGAATGATTTATACCTCTGTCGTACTCTCAGGTGGGTTTCTATAATTTACTACACCATCCTTATTTGGGTCTAAAACTAATCCCTACTGAGATATTACATTCCCATGAAATTGAACCTCACAAATCTAAAACTATAAATTTAAGATCATACCATAATGAATATTCTCCTAGATTAAGTCTAAGATAATCCCAAAATGTTCTGCATGTTCGTCCTCCAACATAGATTAACGAGTATTTCATATATGCGGACAACCATAAATCTATCCAAATATGGGTGAATAATACAATTAATCATAGCTATAAACACTATATGAGAATTATTTACTCCAAAATGAATCACTATGAACTCTTAGTGTCCATAGCGACATTATAATGTCATATTCAGAATATCATCCTTGGAAACACTCAACTGGTGTTAGACAGAATTGATATTGATCTTTGATAACCAACTCAAACCTCACAACTGGTCAAAGAGGCCATCAATCCTTATAAAGGGGTAAATATTATTTAATGGTACCCGATTTAGGTTATAAAAATCAACACAAGGCCTTAAGATTCTATCTATATTTTTCATAAACATGGCTGAGTTGACTAGAGGGATACATAGGTATGATAAAAACCTTCTATCGAAGGTTATCCAACTACACCCTATGTTTCTAAATATCAATAGGGTCCATAAAATATAAATATGATTATATTGGTGTGGTACTAGGGTGCATGTCGATGTCAAAGTCTATCTCTCGTCATGGAGGTAGTCCAAAAAACCATGAGGAAGAGGTCTTCATAATCCTAAATAACTGAGGTATTATAGATTCCCAAAGAGAATAATGAATCATGGGTAAACCAAACTAACTAACAGGTGATGGGTTGTAGCTTCTTTCTCACAAAACCCATTGGATTAGCCTTCAGATCTATCCTACCCACAAAGGAGAATCGCATCTCATCCGCCTTTGGGAATTTGAATCCTACTCAATGATAGTCAATCTAAGACAATAACATATGAAACCAACACAAAACCAATATGAAAACATAGGGTATAATTTTTATTACCTGGATTTCCCACATGATAATCTATCCACTATGTAATGGATCATACATCTGGTAGATATGCAATAAAGAAGTTATGTTCCCGTAGGTTCCTGTTGAAAAATATTTTGGGCTAAAGTCTTAACTAGATGATATAGATCTCACAAAAGGATCAATGATATTAAGTAATGACTCATATATGTGTGTACTAGTACTAAGGGAAGAGTATAATAAGCACATATCAAACATTGGATCATCTCATGTGCATCCTCGTCATAGTCCCCCATGACCCGAGACTTCCCATAACCCTAACTGCTAATTATGGGACCTTGACATGGTAAGCCAAAAAGTGATGGTGGTAGTATCTTAGAGTTTCCTACTCTACCAAAATCTACTCCCTCTATAATGTCTCCAATTCATCTTTTATCATGACTCTATGAGGAGTGACCTACCAATATCTGGGAGATCCTCAATCCTTTTGATGCCACTTCTGTGGGGGTCCATACAATATCTTTCTATCTTTCTTAGCATGATGGGTTGATCAATAATGATCCAAGGGACCTCTCAAGATCCTCTTCCTGGTCCTTGATCTGAAGACCCATATGTTTTCATCCTATAAAGAGTATGCCTCTAGTGATGAGACCTTGACATTTATTTCCTGCAAGCTGTTATAGAATACCCCACCATGTGATATCATCTATTGGAATCATCTACCTAGAGACTCTCTATGAATAATCTATCCATAACCATATCTTACTCCAATAATCCCACATGGGTATAGATACATAAGGATACTAAACTAGATTGAATGGATTTGTGGGTATCCTTCATGAAATTCCTCTCTTAGAAGATGACATCTCTCATCATATCCATGGAGTATCATGTGAGGTCAATGAACCTCATAACATACTCATAAATTTTAATACCATCTTAATTTAGATCAAGATTATCCTAGTTCAAAAATATGACCAATAATAAGGGTAATATTCCTCATAAAATAGATGTTGGATGTCTATCCATGATAGTGTTGTCCCATCTTCAGTTTGCTTAACAAGACTCCACTAGAACCCTTCTGCTCTATGGAAAAAACTATATTATATTTCCTCAATATGATCGACTGGGGTCTAAATTACTTTGAAGAATTAGATCACTAACTCAATCCAATGCCTTACTTTCTGAGGATTTAGATCACCAGGATTCCTTTCCCATTTTTAATGCTAGAACTCATATAACATGATAAACATATACACCCCACTATCCAGAACCACTGGTACTATCTTATTCTTTATGGGTTGGGTGTTTCTCCCTTTTCACTTTGAGGAAACACCACATGATATGGAACCTGAAATAAGGCTTCCTCACTCATCATATTTTCTTCATGGTCCTGAATTGGAAATATAAATGTTTTTCCACATAGAGGATTTATGAATATAATCAAGACATACCATGGTAATCTGAGCATATATACTTTGGGATACAAATTAGGAAGGATAGTCAAGGGACTTAGTATTAATTTTTTATTATACCATTGTTCCATGAAACCAACTTCATATTATGTCTATTTGAAAAGTTGGTAGTCAGTGTCCTTAAGAAAATATATATCATTCATAACACCATCACTGGGTTACCTGGACTGAATGACACACTCTAGAAACATAGACACCTTTTACCTATATCTCAACCAATTCTCATAAGTGTAAAATTAAAACATTATATCATGAAATGAACTTATTTAATACTACTATATCATGACCCGAACCACCAGGGCCCTCCTGGCCAGCGGAAGTCCGAAATTTGAAAACCCCAAATCTACATCCAAAAGGATAGGGGATATTGAAAATAATTGAGAACTCATAAATGAAATGGGGGACCTTTTTAAAAATTACATGTATTCATGAACCCAACCATCTCCATGAAAAATCACAGAGGAACATAAAAGATAATAACATCTAGAGTAAACTATTTTTAGAATAATATATAATAAAATATAGTAGAGTATAATAAAGTAAACCAAGGGAAAAAATATACTCCATAAAAGAAATAAATTCCCAACCTAAAAAAAATGAAATAAATGAAAATTTAAAAATATTGAAACTCCTAAAATCAATGTATCGACCACCATTCATGATCAATGACCCCATGTATCACTATGCTTGACCAAAGTCACTCGAATATTTCCTTCATCTACATAATATGAAACACATGAGGAAAAAGACTGTGCAGGGGTGAGTATATACATACCTAGTAGGATGCCTAAAAAATGGATAGGGAGCAATATAATGATAAAAAAATTTCATTTCAACCAAAAGGAAGAGGAAAAAATACCCAATATATATATTCTCATAATGAAAACTAGATGAGAGAGAAAGAGGATCTCAATATAATAGTATAGAAAAAGTTAATGAGTATTCCTATAACTCCAAAAGTCAATCTTGAATTCACAACATCAAATTAAACCTCACTATAATATGTGTGGTGGGTCCCACTCCTTGCTACTATACTCTATAGTCAAGGGTTCTATAACACCTGTGGATGACCTGACCGCTGTAGTATATTAAATAAGGGGGAGTACCACTATGATGGTAGAGGAACCACACCCAATATAAGGTATTTCAATATCTATCTCTATAAGGGTTTTGGGGAACTTATGCCCTATTGTTAAAGTGGATTACCAACCCTAGAATCTCTCCGATGATGCTGTCTTGGTCACTACCATCATCAAGAAAAGTCTAAAGAATTTTAATTCTTAGAAAACCTCATATATTTTCTCATACGCCACAATTAAGTCCAACATCACATTATATATATATATAATTACTCATGATAGTATTCTTAAGGGAAAAAATATAATAACAAATGATGGAGATATCAATAGAATAATTTTTAGGAGGTAATAAATTGAGTGTATGTGGTCCACATGCCCTATGAACCCACCTCATTACCTTATTGTTTTCTCCTATAAACTTGTATTTGGAATAAATTACATACAATATCAAATTTATAGGTGGTACATGGAATGAATTAGCCACTCTATGCCTTAATGTGTGCTCTTGGTCATGCATATATACTTTGAGTCATGTCTGTGTACTTGGTCATGTACCTAGATATACTTGGGAACTAGCTCCTACCCAAGTAATCCCAGAGTACATTGTGAGCCATACCACATAGACTCTTGGGTGTGTTCTAGTTGGAACACAACATAGAAAATTAGGTAGGATCATAGTGTGTGTAGTCATGGGGACATGATGTGTGATACTTAAATCCACCTGAAACCAAAGAATTGTGGCTAGTGGGGGTACTACAGAGTTTTTAACCTTCTAGACTACAAATCTTATAGTCAGGTTTTTTCTAGAATCCATGGATTATTAATTTTTTCCCAATAAACATCCACCATTGAAAATATCACAATTTTCATGCTTAATATTGTAGGAAAATTCCTCTATCCATAGTTTCTTAGGATCTAGGGGTTGAAAAATGGAATCTAATCATATGGTAATGCCTATTCATGTATTTTTCATCTCTCATCACCCATAATTTATTATAGATTATAGATCCATGAAATATCACATGATATCCATCCAGATCCATGCTTATAACACCAATCTATTCATATTTAACACAACCACCATGAATCATGGGATTTTATCATTCTTGAACGTGTCCTAACAACATAGAATCATGAACCAATGGTCAAACAATGATGACCATGAAAAACCAGTGGGGTAGAAGAAAAAGAAAAAAAATATAACCATTTTTGGAAAAGTTATCTCATCCAATAATCATAAGGATTTTATATTGAGGGTGATAACATGACATAATAAGAATAAATTTAATTAATCAATTAAATTTGGATACCAATCTCATGTGAAGAATGTGTGATCTATAATAAAATATAAGGATGATAAAATAAATTCTTTAAAAATTATATCAAGAGGGTTGAAACCACAATCTACGATTCCTAGCTCAATTTGGATCGATTTTTGTGGAAGAATGTGTTCACCATTGAAGTATAAGCCTTGCTGCATTCATTGCCTCTCAATCCACCTCAATCCAATCACTCATCCTACACCGATTTGATGTACCAATGAGGATTTATTAGACCCCCTCTCAAATTATTCCATAGTTACATGGATAACCTAGTAAATTTTTTATAAATGGATAATTATATAGGTTTCACTAGGTTTGTTCATTTAATAAAATAAATAAATAACTAAAATATTTATTTTTCTAAATGATCCCCCTAACGAATTTATTAGTGAAATGTACAACACTAACCAAACAAAAGTCACAACTGGGGTAAACCCTGTATTCTAAAAACAACCATTGTCATAGATTTTTTATATGATATTCCTTTTGATATTTATAACATTATTTTAGGAAAACTATGCACAGATGATATTATAATATATAACATTATTATAATATCAATACTAGTATGATTAGGCCAAAAAATCTAATAACATTTTAGTACATAGATCCAAAAAATATTCCAAAGTTATAAAATGAAAAATATGAGTCACTAAAACCAACATGATCTACTTTAAACAAATAATATTTTTAAAAATTAATTACCAATTTTGGCACATATTTTTCAATAACAATGTCACCTATTGAGTGTATATTTTCAACACATCATTTCAAAATTGTCATATATATTTAAAAAGAATACATAAAGTGTAAATAAAGAGTCCCACATATTTTAATATATCATTCCAAATGAATAAAAAATGAACTGTTACATAAAAAAATTAAGGAAGATAGATATATATTTTAAAAAGTAAGATGAAAAATTCCTTCCACAACACATCTAATATATATATATATATTTGAATTTTTTGATAATTGAATTAAAAAGGAAACAAATCCTAATGATAGACTTTCATATAGGTTTTAGAAATTTGAATGAAAATGAAACTTGTAACAAATGTCACATTAATACATGAAATCTATAATATTTAATACCTATTATATTTATATCCTTTAATGACACAAAATTTTTCACATTTGAAGAAAACCCAAAATGAAATTTATTACCAGGTAGACATTGTAAAAAATTTATCTTCTCATTATTTCTTAATGTATGATAATTTGATAGAAAATAAGATCTGTTTCCTCTATTTGTGAAGTATAACTCCAAATGGATTCCCATGGTTATTATGTCTAGTATTTAATGCATTCTATTTTTATCTTTAATTTTATATTAAAAAATATTCCAATTAGACTATCATAAATGTTTTTATTGACATACATAATAGAAATTTTATGTTTAACATTTAAAAATATCCAATAATATGCCACAAATAAAATGGATTGTTTTTTTGTGTACATTTTTAATGAAAAAAATTCCTTATTTATAAATTAAGCATCATTGTTTTTCACTATGTCATAATATTATTGAGTTGAAAATATTTTTGGGAAAAAATCATAAAATTTGGATTTTATTTTTTAATCTTTTCTAAAGATAATATAATTTAAATAATAAATTTGTTCCCATGGAAACTATTTTTTATTTCATTATGTAATTGATGATATGAAATCCCCTCTCCACAAATTGGTGAAAAATTATATCCTTTAACACTATATTCAGATAAGATTACAAATATTGGAATGTCATTTATAGTGAACATTATTATATAACAAAAAATAAAATACACTTTATTTTATACATAAAATATTATAACACATATCTCCCATAAAAATTTTAAATCATAAATCACTGGTGATATATAATCATCATTTTATTTTCTAGGATGTTTTGGTCTAGAAATGATAAATATCATCTTCACATATTTAATTTTTATAAATATACGTGGGAAATTTTATAGAAATAAAAAATAGCCCACAAACTATATCAACGACCAAGGCACTTGTATGGATTCATTCCATATGTGAATAGAACCACTCTATGATTTCTTAATTAATTTCGAAAACTACAAAATTTGAGATCAAATCTTTTTAATTATAATGAATAAATAGGGTGATGTTTATTTCCATTAGATATATCACCAACTGAATTTCTTATTAGACTCTTTCCATCATTTTAATATATAATGTGAAATATAAAATAAGGAATTATTGGAAGATAAATGATTTCTTTATCATGAGGTTTAGTTATTATTCTTGAGAATGAATCACAGATGGATTTAGAATCGATTTTATTTCATGATGTCCCATATTTATGAAATTATGATAAACATTTATATTAATTTTTATACCACACACAGTTTTTAGGTAAATAATGTATATTTTTATTATATAATTCAATTACCCATAATATTTTTTAATCATAATTGGAATCCATAACCTCATTTAAACCTAGAAGAAAACCTTTTAAAGTATAAAAAATTTAGACAATATTTTATAACCCCATTCATTTATTTCTTTCACATATACCAATCTCAGCACTCCTGATAATAATTTAAATTTAGTGAAACCTAAAAATAGTGGTTTCTTATCATCTTTGTATAGTTTTTCAATTTTTTTTTATTTAAAATGGTTTTAACACCTGTATCTTGAATTATTTATTCAAGAAAATACTTTAACTTAAGTTATACAACTTCATCATTTTTATGTATTGACTTGTTTTTTATTTCACCACACCATATCTAGAATGAATAATTTTGAATGAAACCATTTAAAATCAAAGAGTATTTGATTTATTTACACCCTAATTTACATATATCACATCATGAATGGATAGAAAATAATATATTTATATTCAAGACTTTATTATAAAAATTCCAATAATTTATTAACCCCTTTCTCTAATTCATCGCTATTTCATCATGTATTTACGAATATGTGGTCCACTATTTGCCTATAAATTGAAAAAATAATTTATGAATATATTAATATATATAAAAATTTAAACATATATATAAACAAATAATATTAAACCATATAAAACCAAAATATAAAAACATGCACAATTTTATTTAAAAAAATTATATCTTAAAATAATTACAACTAAAAACAATTTACAACCAGAATATTTTTTAAAATAATAGTAATTATAAAAATAAAAGAAATTTATAGTTTAAAAAATTTAATAAAAAAAATTTTCAACCTAAAAAAAATATAACTAAAAAATTATAAATACAAACTATCATAAACTAAAATATTTATAATATAAAAATTACAATAACAAAAAAAAATTTAATCACAAAAAAATTATATCATTAAAAAAATTTAACATAAAAAATTATAATTGACAATAAGTTATATACAAAAAAATGAATGGATGGATGAAATGTATAACTCACATATAATTTATTAGTCACACATAAATAAAAAAATAACTTAAAAAATATAGAGGCTGAAAATGGAAAATAGTTACTGAATTATAATGAATTCAATTGACGGTGGAGAAGACTAGAAGAACATTGCATGATTGAAGAGAAAAGTTTTAAAAAATAAATTTAAAAACCAAAAAACCAAAAAACTATGAGAGCTATTTCAATTTTAGAGGATTTGGTTTTACATAGAACAAATACTGCTGAGGGTCTTGGAATAAGGATGAAATATGAAAGACAATAGATAAACAATGACAAAAATGTGGAAATTTTAAAAAAGTAAAAGGTATAGCATGGTTCGAGTGTTGTTTCATGTCAGTAGGATGAGTGTATTAGAAATATCAAATTCGAAAAATAAGTATAATTCCATGGGAATAATATTTTTTAAAATATTATAAAATAGATTTTAAAAAAAACAAATGTTAAATGGTCTTCATATTTACTTTTAAGATTAGTTTGTATAAAACTGATGTTAGAATATTTCTATGTCACTTTTAACATTTGCTATGAAAAAACTACCATTAAAACTATGATGCTAAATTATCCTTTTCTACTAGTGTGGTTTAATATCTTGATTCTTGGATCAATAAACATATTTCTATGATCCATATAATGACAAAATTCAATTAAAAAAGATTAGTTTCCGTTGAAGGGATTATTTATCTTGGTTTCCTTAAAGGGAATGTGACAATGACTATTACCCTGAGGATATAATAGAGGTAGGAAAAAAATATCTAGAGTATATCTATTCTATGACCAGATTAGAAAAGAAGGGATATATGTTTATTCTATTTTATCCCAATGTGGGTGTATGTGGGGTGTGTATGGCACATATATTGACCATTTTTTCAGAACATTGGATGAAAATGGTTAAGTGGAGAAGCATTGCATGAGAGAGTAACGTAGGGTGAACTGTGATATTAAACCATTTTATTTAATGGTTGAGTAATGTAATGAGTATTATAATTCACAATTCTTATAGTGGTAGACATAGAATAATGTGGGGGTGCCATGTGGTACCCCCTCATTGGATTATATCCTATAGGGCATGGGATGTTTCATGAAGTGGTCTTTTTCAACTCTAAAATTTTCAATGGAATATATTTATCCTCCTAGACTAAATGGAAAATTTCTTGGATGATTTTGGTGAAATTTTATATTCTAATTTGACTAAATTTAATTAATTTGGACTTATGATCCTGAAAAATATTTTTTACTATACTAATATATGAAAAAATACATTCAACAGTAATGTGGACACACCATGTAGTCAATTTTGACTCATAAAAATGTTTTTATAGTCTATTTTTATGGTGGATTTGATAATTAATGTGAAATAATATAATTATTCATTAAATTATTATTATTATCATGGATATTTTTTATAACATGAATTATATTCAGATATTTTTAATTACTCTCTAGAAGAATATTTTTTATATTATGAATTTTATTGCATGTGGTTGGCATAAATTACATATAATATTAAAAGTGATATTTATAAAAGCATTGGTGAATAATTATTTAAATTAAAATGAAACATAAGATAAATTGATGTATAATTTAGTTAAATATAATTTATTTTTTATTATTATAATGAAATGAATACTGAGGATACATATTATGATAAAATGGTATTGATTTTTAACCTAGAGTGATGATTAATAATTTTTCTGAATAATATAAATAATTAGAATATCCTAAGCATAAATTAGATTAATATATGATAATGTCAACAACCAAGACATCTTATAAACAATATATAAATAATATGATGATGATGTGGGATGAAAACATGAATTTTATTTAATTTTATGAGTTAACACATTTATGATACTTTATGTGATCATAATTATTCGGATATTGATATTATTAATATTGTTACTTGGTGAACTTCAGTAACACTATAAATAAAATTGTGATTTTAATAAGTTGAATATATGAAAATACTGTAGGATTTTAATATAACATTTTGATTCTTATATGGAACATATTTATATATAATTGATTAATCATGGATTGGGTAGTGTGATTTCTTTATTTAGTGATCTCACATTGGATATGTAATGAAACCTAGTGCTTGAATGAATTTGATGGTGATGTTACAATAGAGGGTCTACTATTATTCTCACCCACTCATTTGGTTTGGAGTATCACAATTACTTATATGCATAGATATTTATTCATACCCACATTCTTAGGATAAATACCTTTGATGATACACTATATTATTTAGTCTTATTCTCAGCCACTTGGCTAGGTTTTAGGTATAAGGTGATTCAAAAATAAGTTTATAATCATTCTCTCCCATAACTCTATCATTGAAGTTGATAATGATACACCAGGTTCATACCATTTTCTCACATTTAGCTATGGGTATGGGGAAGAAAATCCATCGATGTGATACTGTGGTTTTATATAGTGGTATATCCTGGGTGGTTCATTTTTCATGGAAATTATGATGTGATGTGAGATATGAGTCATTATTTTTCATATTTTATGTTTATTACACAACTACCATCTCTATGAATGGTGACAAAATTTAACATCCATTAAGAGAGGTTTACATTGTCTCTCTAAAAGGATAGAGAGTTATTATTGTTACCCCCTCTAGGTAAAAAAGAGATATACTAAGGAATGTGTTGAGGTCCTAGGTTCTAGTTTTTTAAGAAAGACATAGTTTATAGGGAACCTTATTATTATATTATTTGGAAAATAGAATAAATTTATCTATATAAATACATTTTTACTTGTGTGTGTGTTATAAGTGAAGTATGGTTAGTTTAATATATATTTATTGAAAGATGTTAATTCATTTGATGATAAAATGTGTTGAGGTTTTTGATTTTTTATATTCATTATATATTATGGATTCATCTAGAATTTAGTAGTTTATGGGAGTTCTCTAACTATTATAAGTGATTATACTAAGTATTATTAGTTATAACTTTATCAGAATTTGATCATATTCACTTCTCTATTCATGAAAATAAGCAGGTAAAAATAGTGGATGATATTGGATACTAGAAATTGATGAGTGATGTAGTAAATGATGGTAAAGATTCTTCATTTTGATGACCATGTTCAATTTTATGTTTAATTAAATTTACTTGGTAAGTGATATTTCTATGAAAAGGATTATTAATTTACTCTATGTTCTATTTTATAGATTATCATTATATGTATATGATGTACATTACATTATTATTTATAACATTATCCAAGGCATCTTTATGAAATATTATTACTCACACCAACATATGAATTTGAGTATATACTATCTTATGTTAATTAAAATTAGTTGGTGAAGACAGTGGCTGATATTGGATGCTAGTGATTGATGATTGATAGAGAAGCTAGAATTAAGGAATCTTAATTTGGGTGAATATGCTTGGTTTTATCCTTATTTATTTTGATATTTCATTGCATATGTATGATATGTTTTATTTATGTGAGAATGTATGTTTAAATACTTAAAATATTTTTATTGAGATGCTTATTATATATATAATATTTACATAAAATTACAAGTTATTAATTTATTCCATGATAGATAAAGTTTCATATTAGAAGTAAATAGGTCATGTTTAAAGGAAATTATTCCAATTAATTTATCTGGATACATCAACACAAGTCACTATCACTTATCATATTGAATTAAACCATATAATTTTCATATAATTTTCATCCAAGACCTGAAAATTATAGATGGATAATTTAATTTTTTTATAATTTCCATTTATTATGTGTGTGATTTAGATTAGAGATTTTTATATGTTGATAAAAAGATTAATCAGACTATCATTTTTGTTTCTCGACCACATATATGGGTTATAGATAAATCATGACATTGAAATGTATCTATTATCATTATATAAAACACTATAGCATAAAAAACTCATAATATCAAGAATTATAATAAGAGTTTCAAAATCATATATTTTGAGTATCCTTTTGGTTTAGAGTATTATATAATTAATAAATAATATTATAAATGAATAACATAAAATAAAAAGTGGCCCCTTGCCCTTAATATCCTTTTTTTCTACAAAAATAAGATTCTTAAATTTAAACAACTTTTTAATTAAGAAAACATACTCATAATTTAGGATGAGTCAGCATGGTAGAAATTATTGGAAATGCTATAATTTATACAAATTATTAGATCCTATGTGAAATATTTGATAATGTATGATGAACAAATATTTTTTGTGAGTGATATAAAAATAATGGAATCCCATTAATCTAGTTAAAAACATGAAAAAATGATAATGTTAATATTTTTCATAATAAAAACTTGAGCACATAAAAAATATAACCACATGATAAAATAAAACATTTCTCAAATAAAACCTTTGAAACCCAGAATATATCATAATAAAACCATAATATAATCATGAAAAAAATTCTTTGGAAAAAATTCACCTTTAAAAGTTCACAGACAATCTTTACCTTATGAAATAAAAAAATTTCACAAAAAAAATTTCCAAGAATAAAATATTTAGTTTGAAGAGTCATGTTCATAACTCTTGTTCACTCATGTTTTAAAAGATTAAAAAATAACTATGACCTAGTTAATTCCTTGAGTAACCCACTAGGATATCTCTCTCATTTTCACCTTTACAGACTATTTATTACCCAATGCATTGTAAATCTCTATTAGGACCACCCATTGTCATGAGATATATGGGGACTAACCATCATATTTTATAATTATTAATTAAAATATCATGAAAAAATATTTTTAACCATCTACTTTTATAACATAAAACCCCTGAAAAACATCTTTGAGATAAAAAGAAAAAGTGAATTCCTTTTTTTATATATACATATAAATATCCATTTCTTTTGAAAAATAATTGATAGAAATATATCCAGATAACTGTTAATATGTTATTATTCATAAAACCATGAAAAATTATAATGAATGTTTTATAATGAATAATTTATATGATGGTGGGAAGTGGTCATCCGAATGTTAACATTAACAAGAATTCATTTCACCAAGGTAAAAAGTCAAAATTTCTCATATGTTAAATGTTTAAAAGATACCTTTCTGAAACATTAAAAAGAATGTAAATATTAGTTGAAAGCTAAATTTAAAAATCACTTATGTATATATAATAATATTCATGAAACATTTTTTAGGACATGGATATAGGGGTGGCTGATTTTAAAGGAAATACTTTAAAATAAGGTCTTAAAGAAAAATACTTTACCACTTTGGAAACCTTTGAATAATATGATAATAAAAGGAGAGAACATATAAATAAATTTTAAAACAAATGAATCTCATGAAATTAATGATAAAATAAATCCATATGATAGTATATACACCATAAAAAATAAAATATATAGTGAACCACGAATCAATCTAAAAGAAAATAAATATAGATAAGAAATACCCATACCTTGATTTTGAATCACCACATAAATTCATTAACCCCTTTATAATAAATATAAATTATTTATTTATTTTGTTAATAACCTTTATCAATTTTGTTATGTTATCATAATAACTTTTCCTTCATTCATCACCATATCTTATTGTTAGACTTCTCATGTTTTAATTCTCACAAATCATGTTTGGAGATTGTTGGATACCTTAGGTTTTAATGCTTACAACCCATATTTTAAATTCTCACAAGATCATGACTCAATATCTCAAAAATAATGTTTGAATCTTGTAAACTATTTTTAATCTTGTTCTATTATATTTAAGTATGATTATGTTTAGTTTTAACACATTCTGTGAATATTTCTTCTTAAGTCAGCTTATAGATATTTGACTAAGACTATGAAACCGTAAGTTTGCAACTGGTTTTAGATTTTCAAAAAGTCTATGACATCATAAGCTTGCTATCACTTCCATATTTTTGCAAAGGACCTAAAACCATTTCCATGAAACCATTTAGAATTTTAAAAAAAGACTATAAACTATTACCTAAGACACCATTTATCTGAAACTGTAGTCTCACTTCTGATTGCATAATTCACAAATCACCAGACATAGTAACTGTGCTACCAGTTCCAGATCTCAACGCAACTATGGAACCATGATTATCTCACCGTGACTGTCTCACTATGACTATCTCACTGCAACTATGAAACCATTCCATACTTAATCAACTTTATATCTTTTTAAATTTAATTTAAAAAGTTTTTTCTAATGGTAAAATGTGAGTCATTTAATGACATTGATATAATTAATGTTATTTTGTAGTCCTGTTAAAAGACAGTACACGGTATGAGGTGTAGAGATACTGTATCTTAAGGGTTTCAACATAATAAACTAAAATTAAAATAAAAGTATGGCACTGGAGAAAAATATATGAACAATGGATTTCATGAAAAAAGATAAGAACACCCAAACATGTAACAATACATCGAAGGAAGAACTTTCAATTCCTACTGGATATAAACAAAGAAGAACCTACTATGAGCCATCTTGAAAGAATCCATACAAAAACTCAATGGTTAGGAGGAACATCTCACCATATGGAAAAATAGAACACTCGAGTCACTACACTCTGTTTTCAGAAGAGAACTGAAACTTTTCATCTTCTTCATCCAAAGAGTCCAGAGCTGCATTTCATGACACACAGGGCCTTATAAAATCTATCTCATTACATTTTTCTCTATTGTGTGTTGTTTCATTAATTTTAGAATAGTGTGTGTATCTATATTAAAACACACACTATTTCTTGCACTAAACTGGAGGATACAAGATATCCTCACTCAAATATATTTCTACACCTTATTTCACCCACATATAACTATGGAAGAGGTCCTATATGACCTACCTGTTAGATTTCCCACAAAGAATAGTAGAAGAGTTCATGTGACCTAGACAGTATCATTTACTACTGTTAACCCTAATCCAGGCTGTGGATCAAATATTTATATATATATATATTTCTTTGTAGAAGGTGATCACCAAGTGGAGTGGATTTGGTATTAGCTTGAGACTGAACCACTTGTTTTATCCGATGTGTCTTTCGATTTAGTATTTTTCTATTTTAACTTATATTTTAGAAAACAAAATTTTACTTTTATAGTTAGTCTTGGATAGTAGATATAACTACTTTTTCATATTAGAGTAGTTTCAAAAGTTTTATCAATATATCATATTGTTATAACTAAGAATTAATCAATCTTCTAAGAAACTATTTGAACTATCAAACTATTATAATTTTACTTCCTTGGTTAACTAGATTGTTTTATTTTTAATTAGGGGAATCTTTTAAATAAAAATTTTAACAAATATTTTTATATGAACTCAATTGACCCCCCACTTGAGGGTCCTACTCTGACTAACATTTGGTATTAGAGGGTGTTTTCAAGTTACTGTTTTCAAAATTTTAAAGATGTTTTAACATCTTTTTCATTTGTGATTTTAGTTGTGTTTTAAAGATATTTAAATTTATATTAGCTCTAAATTTATAGTTCTATAAAAGAATATTTATTTTTCATGGATAATATCTTGTAAGGTCCTACTACCAACATGCCTCTATTATTTAATGGAACAAATTACGTACAATGGAAAATTAAAATTTAAATGCACCTAGAAACTATGAGGTTTGAGATTTAGTCTTCAATTATAGATGAATATAAGATTCTTACTACTAATAGGAATACTTTGGATGACACAACTAAATATTCTTATAACAAAAATTTCAAATCCATGAATGACCTATACCGTTCTTTAAGATATGAAGAGTTTAACAGAATTTATGCACGTAAAACATCCCATGAAATTTGGGACACTTTATCAATTTCACATGAAGTATACTCAAGTGTTATAGAAATAAGGATTAACAAGTATGCTATTAAATATTATAACTTTAAAATTAATCCTAATGAACCTATTTTTGATATGTATCTCAGGTTTAATGAAATTGTGAATACTATGATCTCTCTTGGAAGAGATGTTACAACAAATGAGAAAATCATGAGAATACTTAGATGATTACCAGATTGATTGTGAGGGACCTCTATCTCAATTAGAGAATCTTGTGATATTAGAAAAATTTCAGGAAAGGAGATGATAGGTAGGTTGATGTTGTATGAGGAAGAATTAAAATTCAACAAGGAAGAAGAAGATGATCCGAAAAGAAAGTCAATGGCCTTCAAAACCACTACTTCCAAAACTAAATAAAAGGAAAGGATAAAACCTCATTCTTACATTACAAGTAATGAAGATTCAACATCTGATAGTGATGAGGAAATAGATTAATTAGGTAGATGATTTAGGAAGTTTTATAAAATAAATAAATTCTTTAGGAAGCCTAACTACAATGGAAAATATGATAATAAGGGAAACTGGAAAAAGGTTTGGAAGAAAGGTGATACCACCAGTGAAATAGTATATTATGAATGTTTAAGAAAGGGACATGTAAAGGCTAATTGTCCCTAGTGTAAATATAAGAAGAGATACGAATAAAAATTTAGAAAGTATAAAAAGTCCATGAAGGGAACTTGGACTGATTTTGAGGAAAAATCAAGTGAATCAGAGTCTTCACATGATGAAAATTCTAACAAAGAAAATATGTGTTTTATAAAAAACACATATGAGGTAATCCTTCAGTCTCCTGTACAAAATCCTTACTATTTTAGAGGTGAAAGTGATTCTGAAAATATGACCAAGGAAGAAATGATTGAATAATTCCAAATTCCTGGGAACCTGTAATGAACTAAAAGATAAATACAAATATTTAAAGAAACAAAATTCCTTTACTACCACTGTTAAATCTAAAATTTCTATATAAAAAGATAAAAATTCTCATCTTCTTAAAGAAAATAATTAACATAAATTATCTAATGAGAAATATAAAAAGGAATTATAAAAATTTACCAATGTAAAGAATAATCTAACAAAATTTATTTGTAAACAAGTAGATCCAAGATATATTACTGGTATAGGATATAAACCTAAAAAAACTATATAGAAAAATCTGAATAACTATTTTTGTTCCTAATACCGAAAAATATTCTGTAATTTTTGGTAATGGGAACTATTTTACTACTTCTATTTTCTCAAGAATGAATAGAGTTTAATTTTAAAATTCTTTACAATTTTCTTATAGGAAACCATAAAGCAATTATGGGGTCCCAAATCATTTATTACTAATGTTTCTGGACCCAAGAAAATATGGGTACCAAAATATTCTCTTGTTTGACTCTTATATAGGAAAACTTCTTGAAAAGATCCTGTAAAAGCTTATGGTACTTATATAGTGAATGTTCAATACACATGGAAGGATATTACTCATGATTCAAGAAACTAATAATGATTGATGGTGGGAATGTCACCTTCAGTGATAATGCTAAAGGGAAAATAATTGGACTGGGCCAGATTGACAACTCTAACTTAGTTTAAATTTCTAAAGAAATTATTTATGAATTAAAATATGATCTTCTTAGTATTTCACTATTATGTGATGATGGTTTTCATGTTAAATTTGAAAATAATTATTTCAATGTTTTTAATTCTAAGAATGAATTAGTATTTTCTTCTTTTAGAAATGAAAATGTTTATACTGTTAACTTAGACTCTTTAGTTTCTCAAAATGTTTCATGCTTAAGTTTATTTCACAAAGTGTCTTGGATTTGGCATAGAATACTAAGACAATATAATATACACATCTTTAGAAATATTACTAGAAAAGGTTTAGTCAAGGATCTTCTAAAACTTGAGTTTCAAAATTACAAAGTCTGTAATCCTTATTAAAAGGGTAAACAACACAAAATATCTTTCAAACTAAAGAATTAAGTTTCAAATTCTCAACCTCTCGAGTTGGATCACATGGATTTTTTTAGACATTCTAGAGTCTCAAGTCTTAATGGGAAGCACAATGTCTATGCTCTTATAGTTGACTACTCTAGATATACTTGGACCTTTTTCTTGGCTCACAAAAGTGAATCTTGATCTCATTTTACCAAGTATGATAGGACTGTAGAAAACATTAGTGGTCTTAGAATTAAAACTCTAAGAAGTAACCATGGCTGTGAGTTTGAAAACCTAGAGTTTGAATCATTTTTCTAAAAAAATGGATATAGTTATAACTTCTTTGCCCCTCAGAAGCCTCAGAAAAATGGAGTTGTAGAATAAAGAAATTGAACCCTGCAAGATATTTATATAACCATGATTAGTGAGTATGAGTTATCTATATAATTTTGGACATAATATATCAATACAACATGCTATATAATCAATAGAGTCTTTATTAGACCTATCCTTAAGAGAACTCCATATGAGTTTTGGAAAAATAGAAAACCCAATGTTAGTTACTTCAAAGTTTCTGGTTGTAAAGTATATATCTTTAACACTAAGGATAATCTGGAAAAAATTTCCTCCAAGAGTGATAAAGAAATTTTGAAAGGTTATTTAGTTACTAGTAAATCCTATTGGGGCTTTAATAAAAGAACCAAATGTGTGGAAGAATTTGTACATGTCAAATTTGATGAAACAGATCCACATGAACCTATAAAATCTCTAGAAAATATTAAGGATGATATATAAAATCTGGACATCAATTCTAAATCTTCTAAATATCCTATGAAGGAATATGTTAAAACTTCTAGTTTTGTAAATTCTCTAGATTCAATCAATAATGAACCTAAACCTGTTGAAGAATATAAAATTACTAGTCCTATTTTTCTAGATCTGTTAGAACCCTTAAGAACCATAATTTAGATGTTTTTGTTGGAGATTTAGATAAAGCAACACATACTAGAGATTCTCTATGAAATCAGGTTGAACATGAATCTTTCTTGTCACAACATGAACCTAAAATCATCTATGAGACAATCAATGATGAATTTTGGGTGATTTCTATGAAGGAGGAATTAAATCTATTTGAATAGAATAAAGTCTAGAAACATCTGGATAGACCTAAAGATATATTGACCATAGGAACTAAATGGGTGTTTATAAATAAATTAGATTAATCTGGAACCATAGTAAGAAATAAAGATATATTGGTTTCTCAAGGTCACAGTCAATAAGAAGGTATTGACAATGTGGAAAATTTTTCACCATTTTCTAGACTTGAATCTATTAGAATACTGCTTGCATATGCCGCACATCTAAATTTCAAACTATATCAAATTGATGTCAAAAGTTAATTCCTAAATTGGCATATAGTTGAGGATGTTTTTTTACAACCCCTATCTTTACAAACCCTTATTTTCAAAATAATGGTATTAAATTAAAAAAAGATTTATATGATTTAAAACAAGATCCAAGAGATTGGTATGATAAACTAAGTAGTTTTCTTATTTCCGAATGTTTTACAAAAGGTATAGAAGATCCAAATCTCTTTATGAAAATAATTTCTAAAGATGTTTTAGTTTTTCAAATCTATGTTGATGGTATTGTTTTTGGATCTTCAAAAAATTCCGTATGTATTGATTTTTCAAAAATAATGCAAAATGAATTTTAAATGAGTTTGATGGGTGAACCAAAATTCTTTATTAGATTTCAAATATTCCAAAATACAGAAGGTATTATATTAAATCAAATTAAATATACAAACGATCTTCTAAAAAGTTATGGTTTAGATAATACAAAAAGTAGTGATACTCCAATGTGTACCACATGTATGTTGGATTTTGATGAGAATGGTAAATCAGTTGATCAAACTAGTTACAGAGGAATGATTGGGAGTTTAATCTACTTGACTACTAGTAGATATGATATTATGTTTATAGTGTGTATTTGTGCTTATTTTTAAGGAAATACTATAGAGTCACATATTCTTTTTGTTAAAAGGATTTTCAAATACCTCAAACATACTACCAACTTAGGACTATTTTATCCTAGAGAAAAATCAGTTGACTTGGTTAGCTATTCAGATGATGATTTTGGTGTTTTCATGTTAGATAGAAAAAGAACCTATGAAAATATAACTTTTTTGGAAAGTCACTAGTTTCATGGTTTAGTAAAAAGAAAATTTTTGTTGCATTATCTACTAATGAAGATGAATACATAACTGTTGGTGGTTGTTGTGCTTATATTTTATAGATGAAACACAGCTTTCTAAACTATGGATATAAATTCAGAAATTTCCCTATAAATTTTGATAACACAAGTGCTATTAACATATCATAGAATCCTATTTCTCATTATAGAACAGATCATATTGATGTAAGGCATAACTTTTTGAGAGATCATTATCAAAAAGTTTATATTACTTTAGAATTCATTAGAATAGAACATCATCTTGCTGAAATTTCACTAAGACATTAAATTCTGAAAGGATGAACTACACCATACATGAATTAGGAATGATTAACCTTGAATGAAAAACTTACTATCTTAGAATTACTGTCTCAGGATTACTGTCTCACATCTTGCTGTCTTTGTTTGCTGTCTCATTTGTTACGGTCACACCGTTTTGAGTCACACAATAATACTTATACAGTGAATGCATGTACCAGTCTCACTATATTATTCAACATTTCTTTTTAAACATTTTTTATCCATTTCTTTATTTATTTTTACCGCATTTTTGTTTTCGTGACATTTGAACTCCCTAAATGATATATACCTATCACTTAATTTCTCTTGAGCTCACCTCTCTCAAAACCAAAACCCTATGTTTCTCTTAAAATGATTTCCCTCTTTCTCATCTTTTGTGAGCCTTCATTGAATTCCTAGGATGAACTTTCCATCCTTTTCGACCCCTGAGAAGCATAGGTCTCCGAAAAAATAAAAGAAAGCTCCTGCGGTAATTCCCGAGAAACCGATGAACCTAGGCCTTGAGAATTGAAAAGTCGTACCAGAAAAGGAAATATGTGTGAAGTGGCTCCTGACCAGTTAGTCTCTGGTTCTAAGAGTTATAAAAGAACATGGGTGGTTGGATTGGTTTACCAAGGAGAAAAGACCCATCTACCAAAGGCTTGTTTTTTAGTTTTATCAATATGTTTAGTTTTCCTTTAACTCTAAGGATTATTTTTTGGTTAGGAGTTGGGTAAATGGTCAAAGATTAACTTTTTCTTTATGTATATGGGCTGCCTACAAAGGAATACCACATAAATGGATTTTTAAGGACTACTAAAGAGGTCCTCCTCTACCTAGTGACGTGTTTAACCTAGAATAGGCTCTTAGAAGTTTGACTATAAATAAGATGTAGAGAAGGGAAATTGCTTCTAATATTGATGATGATTCAAGGTTGTTGTTAAAGTTTTTTCGACACCTCATTTTTCCATGAAAATTGGAATTTTCCACTCTTAAGTATCAGGATGTATTTTTTATTCATCTTCTAAGAAATGGACACAAAATCAAGTTTTTTAAGTATATTATACTTTACATGTGTGATATGCTAAAAAATACGTCAAATTCCACTTACCTTTTCTATTCAAGGTTCATTTATACTATTCTTATAGCCAAAGGTGTGGTTTCCCAGAATGATGAAGTACTTGAGGAGTGCTATTTCTATATCTCCAAGTCTATTTGCAGGAGAATGAAGATAAGATGGAATCCATTGAAGAAATTATGGGTTGAGGGTAATGATAGGTTGTATGAGGATTTTAATCCCATTGATAATCCCTCTAGACTTAAAAATATAGCTGATCCTCGATTAAAAGATGATGAGATTATGGAATATTTGGATAGAGAAACGTAAGATCATGTTTTTGAAGGTTTTATAAGAGTATCTCCTAAGATATCACCTCTCTCTAAAGGTGATATTGATGCAAGTGAAAAGGTTAAAGCTTCTTATAAAGGGAGTGTTAGTATTAAAGAAGATTTTTTTTGTAGAAGAAGAACTTGTTGTTGAGGAAGAGCTCAGTGTTGAGGAAGAGATTAAAACTATGGAATAATATGAAGAAAAAATTGAACCTAAAATAATATTATCTAATAAGGAAAGAATAGAACAGGCCTTTCAGCTAGCTAGAGAAGATATGGGTGAACTAGACAGAGGTGAGAATTTGGGAATGGGTCAAGACATTGAGTCTCTAAGTCCCAGAAGAGATGTACCTGTTGAGGGGAAGAAGCACCCCAGCTTAGAAAGTGTTCAACTTACAAATAATATTGACCAAAGATCGGTGGATACCTGGTATAGGTTTCCTAGTTATTTTGATGTGGATTATACCCAACAAGCCTTAGTAAAAGGGATAAATCTTTCCACTGCATTTCAATTGAAACCAATTTCTACCAAATAAGTTTCTCCTTATAAGGAATATAAACCTGTTTTCTTTCCTCTTCCTGAATCTGATGAAAAATCTTTTGATTTTGTGAGTCCAAGTGATCTAAAATTTTTTAGAGACAACTTGTTGTTAGGATTTGGAAAGCTATTAGAGTCTCAACCTGCTCCAATGATAAACCTTATTGAAAGATATGTCACACATATTATGGAGAAAATTATTCGGCAGATTCAAATGAAGATGCTTCATGAGATTCAGGATATTGGGATTCAGAATAATCTTTTGAGTGATAAGGTGAAATCTCTAAAAAATATGGTTGAAGATATGCAAAAAATCTTGACTACTACTCAAACTCATATTGCTCATCTTAGTGAAGATGGCACTAAAAATATTCCATATATGTTTTTATATCTAATTCAACCAAACATGATCACTATGTATAAAAAAGTGGTTGAGAAAAACACTATGATAGCCAATGAGATTAATGCACTTATTACTAGACTCAATAAGTTGATTGATGAATATAAAGGCTATTTACAAAAGGTTCTAAATCAACTTAAGTCTCTCACATCAGTTGTTATAGATTAATCTACCTCTGGAAAACCATCTCAGCCTATGGTTAGTGACTTGATCAAATCAGTTGTCAGAGAAGAGCTTCAATTAGTGTTGAGTGGTGCTGATAAGGAAAGTCTCACTTCTATCATAAAAAACAGTGACCATGTACGTGATTTGGTGAGGTTCTATTCAAATATTGACACTGATTCTCAAGAATAAATCTCTAAGAAATTGGAATTCTACTTCAAGATAATTTATTCTAAGAATTAGTTGACCAATCACTTCAAGTATCTTGTAGACAATTTGAAAATACCTTCAGTCACTCAAGATTTTAAGGATCAAGTGAAAAAAACTAAGGAATTAAGACCCACTCTGGAGAAGTTCCTGGAAAACAATGATGACTTTGAGAAGACCATGATGTATGGTGGAGAGAATATCTCAGATTTTGTCAAGTTATTGAAGCCTTATCTCCATGTTCAGAGTACTACTATTGTGGCTCCTACGACTACTCCTTTGAGGCTTGGACTCCCTTATACTCTATATTCATCTTTCTCCACCTCTTTTGCACCTATGACCATGTCTATTGCTCATGCTCTAATCTAGATTAGACATGGAATCATTGAGCAACCTCCTCCTAGGTCATCCACCAGACCTACCGTTTCCCCTTATATCGTTTAAGGAGTGCCACTACCTTACCTAACGAGTGCGTCTGCCATCTCTACTATTGTACCTCTTACTTATCCATATGATATCTCTATTAAAGGAAACTAAAAGTCTCCTAACTCTACTAAGAAGTGATTGTTGATTTTAATAGGGATCTATTTTATTTTCATTTTTTCTTATAATGGACTTTGTCATTTTATTTAATAGAATGTGTCCTGTTATTGTCTCTTTACTTGTTATTTTTTTCTCTTTCTATTTCTGATAATCCCAAAAGGAGGAGAAATAGTACAATGACATTTAAAGAGGAGAATATATCCACCATGATACTATAAGGGGGATAAATTATAAGGTGGATACATAAGGGAAAAATAAGGGAAAAGAATTACCTTTTATGATATTTATTACATATAAGCTTTAATATATTGATTTGATAAGTAATCTATTTATTTCATTCTATATTTTTTTGTCTTGTAAATTCCTTGATTTGTGATCATCAAAAAGGGAGAGATTATTGGAATTCTCACGTTTTAATGCTAAAAAATCATGTTTGTAGATTGTTGGACACCTCATGTTGTAATGCTTACAACTCATGTTTTAAACTATCATAAGCTCATGATTCAATATCTCACAAATCATGTTTGAATATTGTAAAATAGTTTTAATCTTTTTCTATTATATTTTAGTATGATTATGTTTAGTCTTAATCTATTCTATGAATATTTCTTCTTAAGACAACTTATAGATATTTTTCTAAGACTGTGAAACCAAAAGATTTCTATCGATTCCATATTTTCACAAAGTCCGTGACACCGTAATCTTGCAACCGGTTCTAGATTTTCACAAAGGACTTGACACCGTTTCCTTGATACCGATTCCAAGAAACCTTAATAAGACACCATTAAGAATTTTGACAAAGGAATAGACACCTTTACCTGATAAACTATTTATCTGACACTGTAGTCTCGCTACTGATTCCATAATTCACAAAGGACCAGATGCAGTAACTATGCTATCAGTTCCAGATCTCAACACAACTAAGGAACTGTGACAATCTCATCGTGAATGTCTCCCCGTGAATGTCTCACCATGACGACCCCACTGTGATTGTCTCACCATGACTGTCTCACCACAACTGTAACACTATTCCTTATATAATCATCTTTCTATCCTTTTCAATTTAATATAAAAGTTGTTTCTAACAGTAATATGTGAGTAATTTAATGACACTAATATAATTAATGTTATTTTGTAGTCCTATTAGCATACAGTATGAGGTACAAGGTATGGAGATAGTGCATCTTGTTGGCTTTAACACAAGCACCTGAAATAAAAATAAAAGCATGGCACTCGAGAAAATATACGAGCAGTGGATTTCATGAAAAAAGAGAAGAACACCCATACATGAAAGAATACATCGAAAGAAGATCTTTCAATTCCTACTGGATATAATAAAAGAAGAACTTACTATGAGACATCTTGAAATCATCCTTGGAGCAACTAAAAGGATATGAAGAATATCTCACTACACAAAAAAATATATCACTTGACTCATGACACTCTGTTTCTAGAAGAGGACTAGAACTTTGTATTTGCTACATCCAAAGAGTCCAAAGCTACATTTCATGACACACAGAGCCTCCTAAAATCTATCTCATTACATTTTTCTCTCTTGTGTACTATTTTATTACTTTTTGAACAGTGTGTGTATCTGTATTAAAACAAAAATTATCTCCTACACTAAAATGAAGGATACAAGATATCCTCACTCAAATATCTTTCTAAACCTTGTTTTACCCATGTATAACTGTGGAAGAGGTCCTATGTTACCTGGTTTTTAGTTTTACCATGAAGAACAGGGGAAGGGGTCATGTGACCTGGAAAATATCATGTATTGTTTTTAACCCTGATCCAAGGTGCGGATCAATGAGTTTTATATATATTTCTTGGTGGTAGAAGATCACAAAGTGGAGTATATTAGGTATTAGATTGATAATGAACCACTTGTTTTATCCATTATGTCTGTCAATTTATTCTTTCTTTGTTTTGTCTCATATTTTAGAAAACTAAATTTTAATATGATAGTTAGTCTTGGATAATAGATATAACTGTTTTTCCTTACTTGAGTAGTTTCAAAAGTTGTATCAATATCTCTTATTATTATAACTAAGATTTAATTTATCTTCTAAAGAACTATTTCAACATTCAAAATATTATAATTTTACTACCTTGGTTAACTGTCTGATTTAAATTTTAATTGGGTTAATATTTTAAATAAACTTTATAATAGAAATTTTTATAGGAACTCAATTCATCCCCCTCTTGAGTGTCTTACTATGACCAACACTTATATAGTCACTATATCAAATAAGTTCATGTTAGATGTTTTGATGGTGTTTAGTTCAAAATCCCAAAACAAATTTGGTAGGATGAACAAATTCAAATGGATAAATTTTCCATCACATACTATATAGTAAACATTAAATTTCTATCATGTATATCAATTAAATAAAATATTATAGCCAGCGATTATTTTCAGACTTGTAAAATGCGTCACATCGCTTAGTAGAAATGGTAGTCCACACATATACAACAAAGACAATATTATTTTCCAACTGATAGAAGGGTAAGAAAGAAGGTAATATATTTTATTTCAAAAATAATATTTTTTTATTTAATATCATATATATTAACTAAACCAATGATTATAACCATGATTGTATGGTAGTAATGTAAAATGAAACGCATCACTTCATAGAGGTGGTAGTCCACATGTATGCATGAACGGTGTTTTGATTTCCCATTGGATAGAAAAGGACATGATAATGGGTTGTTACATTAAATTAATAACATTTTAGTATATTTATGATATATATTTTATAACATAATCATGTTTATATAATATTTTAAGGATTTATATGAACAAATAAGCATGATTGTAGCACCCCCGGTTTGAGGTATGTATCCTTTGTTTATGCTTTTTTATGTGTTTAAAGTACATGAGATGAGTTGGGAAGAGGTTGGGAGGGTTTGGAATGGTTTTGGATGAGTTTGGAGGCTTTTAAAGGGGTGTACAGTTTGAGCACGGTTAGTGTAAACCATGAAGATGCTCTAGGAACCGTGCAGGGGGAGACAGTAGGCTCTGCACAACCTATGCATGGTTTGCCAAATGGTGCGAGTAAATGGTGCAGACCTTGGCTCTTGAGGAATTAGAGTGCACAAGGTTAGCTCACAGTTTTCTAAACCATGCAGGCTAAACCATGCGACCACTTAAAAATAGGGTTTTGAAACCCGGGCTCCCTCGGTCTTGCCTCTTTTGACTCCAAATTTCTTCACACTCGAGCCTCACTCAGGATTTTTGGTTCTCTAGGGTTGGTGGGGCTCTCCCACTCGTTTTGGAAGCGATTCAAAGGGGTTTCAAGGTGGATTCAAGCTTATTTCTCCTGGGTAAGTCTCTCGTCTTGTTTCTCTTGTGTTTTCCTCTAGATCTACGTCCCTATTTTTCTTGGGTTTCTATATCTACACTTATGGTGTATAGATCTAGGGTTGGGGTTGCCTTGGATGTTAATATTAAGGCTTGGGGATGTTAGGGAAGGTGATCTAGAGAGGTTTCAGTGGTGCGTTTCCCGGATTGGAGGTGCAGTTGGTTGTGGGTCAAGTTACCCGGAACCCTAAAGGTAGGTGGCTTCTCTCTCGAATCCACTTTGTTAGAACTAGTGGTTATTTGTTACAGTTAATTTCGTTGTTCTTTAAATTAATTGTGTTTTTAGTTCAAAAATTGGTTGGAAATCCCTTTGGTGGTATTTTGGGGATTTTTGGGAAAAGGGGGTTTTATGGTAAAATGCTATTGTTGTGGATTTTAAAATGGAGATTTTAAAATGGGATGCTATGGTTGATTTGTGAAAAAGATTAATGAAAATGGTTTTTAATAAAGAGGTTGTTTTATTGAAATGTGGTTTGGCATGGAAAACAATTTTCAATAAACGAGTGATTTATTGAAGTGGATTTATATGCAATGGAATTTGGTTGATTGCATGATATTGTATGCTTGGTTGTGATTGTTTAGATATTGTGTGGATATGGATGGAATGTTGTATTGGCATGTGTTGTGATGTTGTGGAGTGGTCGAGAAAGTGCCACTATAATCAAAGATAAGGATGGATAATGGTCGGAAGTGCCACCATCAAGGCTAGTGGTCGAGAAAGTGCCATTATAATTAGGGAGAAGGATGGATAATGGTCGAAAGTGACACCATCAAGGCTAGTGGTCGAGAAAGTTCCACCATAATCAGGGAGGTGATAGATAGTTGTTGGAAGAGCCACTATCGGGGTAGTGGTTGGAAGTGCTGCTACTCGTTAATGGGTGAATGAGTTGGGCGGAAGTCCCACCGTTTTGTTTTCTTTGTTGTGAATGGGTGAACTGGTTGGGCGGAAATCCCACTATTTTTGTTGTGGTTGTTGTGAATTGCTTTGCAAGATGGAATTGTTCTGCTAATATGAATGTTGAAATGGCTTGTGGAATGTTCATTGGCTTTCCCTTGTTTTCTTGGGTTGGGTGTTATGTCTTGGTAAAGGCATTGTTGGATTATGAAAATGTTTGTATAGGTGATTTATTTTATATAAACTAATTTATATAAATGTGCTAACGGTTTTATCCTAGTGGCGTGTGTAGGCAAGTAATTTGGGGAAAACATATAGAGTTTTAGTACTCACCCCCTGCTTCGGCACGTTGGTGTCTTTGTAGATGTCGTGTACTGTGACGTGGGAAAAAGCAAGGAATATCCCTCCTTTAGTGGAGCCTTGTGATGTATTGGTGGAGCATGGAGCTTAGAGCTTGGTGTGGAGCCGTAGTGGTGTCTTGGCTTGTGGTGTTCCTTGTTGAGTCTTTCGCATTGTACTCTGATGTTGTTTTGGGTGTGTTGGCATGGATGATTACAGATTATTTGGTTGTCCTGGTAATGTATGGGTTTGGTTTTGTTGACATCCATCATATAGTTGTGGCTGTTTGGTTGGTTTCGTATCAAGGTAAAATCATTCCCCAATTGTTCTCGGAGCCCTTGACATTTATTTCCAGCCTTTGGCACCTTGGGAACGTCGCTTAATGCCAAGTAACCCTCACTGCCTCCTCAATCCAATGAGGTAGGGGCAGGGTGTTACAAGTGGTATCAGTTTGTTCGGTCCCTTGGAGTTGATTCTCGGATTTGGAGTTGACATTCATTGCGGTACATTCCTTGATTCGGGATGGTATCAAGGTGTAGGAATGTCAGAACTTGGAATTTATAGCATAAAAGGACGTAGCTAACCCTTTTATGCTGAAATTCAAGTTACCAGGGAGTTGGGTACATAAGCGTTTTGGAGACACTTATAGGCATTGGATATCTCATTGTTGTGGGTGTAGCCAATGAGATGAGCATGGCATGCATGGTAGAAATGAATTCCCTGTAGGAGGCATATTTCATTGGGGTATAATGACTTATGGTACGATATTAATGTGTGGATTTTGGAAAAAAAATTTGAACTGGGTTTCAAGACGAAAGGATTGGAAACATGGAAACTAGAGGTATTTTGAAAATGGTTCGGTTTTCAAAAATGGTGAAACATGGGAAATGTGAACTTGTGGAAAACCTTGTTGTGATAGTTTTGTGTAATGTAATTTGAAATGGGAACTCTTGATGTCTATGTAAGTGAGACTCATGGTTTGTTTTAGGTTTATAGCAATAGCCCCGAGTACGCGCACAACTACTTTCTTCAGTCTGAAGCAAGAGCATATGTCTGTGACGGAGTATGCAGCTATGTTTATGAACTTAGTGCGGTTTTCACCCGATGTGGCGGGTAGCATGTTATTGAAATCTCATATATTTGAAGTTGGGTTAAGGCCATAAATCCATTCAAAGATAGCAGTGCTATGTATAGACGATTACACAGAGATAGTGAATAGAGCATCGGCGGCTGAGCGGGATCTATTGGGCGCTCCGGGCAGAGGAAGCATGGTGGTACCCATGGCGAATAGTGGGAACTCTAACATTGGGTTCAAGTGGAAGAGGGACACTTATTCCCAGGGTGGGAATATGGAAAATAATCCACCGGCAGGATCAGTGAATCTTCCTTCGAAGCCCCAGAGTAAGCCGGGATGTTTTCAGTGTGGTTCTACAGGACACATCAAGCAGGATTGTATGGAATGACCTAGGGAATGTCATAATTGTAAGAAGATGGGGCATCTGTAGTGTTATTGTTGGAATGCTCCAAGGTCGGGTGCGCGTGACACTCCTCAGGGATCGCATACGTCGTATGCTTCGACGGGACGAGGGCAGCAGAATACCCCTCGACAACAGAGTAAAGTGGGTTATGGTGATTCTCGGAATACCACGACGCCTCAACAGAGCAATAAAGAGCAGAGTGTGGAATGAAAACATGTGTTTGGAGCTGAGCAAGTTGTGATGGATGATTAGTCGGGACCATCCACAGTGCGAGGTACTATTCTTTTAAATTATACCTTAATGGAAGTGATGTTTGATACAGGTGCTTCACACTCTTTTATTTCTACATGTGTGGTTGATTTTCTGGGTTTAATGGTAGAAATGATGCCCTCGGTTTTGAGATCCACGGTGCGATGTACTATTCTTTTAAATTATACCTTGATGCAAGTGCTATTTGATACGGGTGCTTCACACTCTTTTATTTCTATACATGTGGTTGATTTTCTAGGTTTAAGGGTAGAAATGATGCCCTTGGTTTTGAAACATCAAACTACTCTTGGTCGAAGAGATTGTCCAGTCTTCTTATGTAGAGAATGTTGTATCATTGTGGGTGAGGTTGAGATAGTGTGAAATTTCTCAATGCTCGAGATGGATGACTATGATGTAATCTTGGGAATGGATTGGCTAGTGGTGTTTAACGCACACATCAACTATGATGCGCGAACAATGGATTTTACGACACACGATGGTGTTAGAAATCTCTTTAGTGGAGAGAGACATGAAAGGCAGGGTGCAACAGGTTGGTTGCACCAGTAGTGGGTACGTTATCGTATCAGTTGGCAGTCTTGTCGTTGGAATCAATAGAAGAGATACAGAGTTTTCTTGGTCTAGATGGTATTATCGGTGTTTTGTTCATGATTTTTCATGGTTGACTTCGCCGATGACAGATTTGACAAGAAATCATGTTCCATTACAATGGAATGAACCGTGTCAGCAGTGTTTCGAAGAGCTAAGGGGTCGCCTTACACCAGCACCAATCTTGGTTTTTCCAGAACCAGTAAGAGGGTACGTGGTGTATTGCGATGCATCAGGATCAGGGTTGGGGTGTGTTATCATGAAAGGAAATCATGTGGTTGCGTATGGCTCACAGAAATTGAGAGTGCATAAGAAGAACTACTCAACTCATGACTTGGAGTTGGCAGTGGCGGTCCATGCTTTGAAAGTGTGGCATTATTATCTCTTCAGTGATAAGTTCATAGTATAGACAGATCATAAGAGCTTGAAGCACATTTTCTCACAGAGAGATTTGAACTTGAGGCAAAGGAGATGGATGAAATATCTCCAGATGTTTGATTTTGACTTAATGTACACACCAGGTAAGGGAAATTTGGTGGCAGATGCATTAAGTAGAAACTCATATGATCAGGCAGTAAAAAAGGCATTGGACCAGTGGCAGTTGATGTCAGTAATAGCTGATATGCGGTTGGAATGTGAGGACCAGGGTGATAGAGTGGTATTATTTTCGGTTTTGTTGATTCCTGACTTGGTTGGCCTGGTTAGAGAGACACAGACATATGATTCTGAGTGTGTGACCATGGGGTTGGGACTCAATGGTGGGGAGACCATTGAGGGTTGGAAACTGAATGGAGATTCAGTTTTGTGTCTTCAGAATCGGATGGTTGTACCCGTTGTTTTTCAGGAGGATCTTCTCAAGGTGTATCGCCATTCTAGGTGGGTTGTTCATCCTGGAATTCAGAAAATGTATAAAGCGTTGAAAGCGCAGTTTTGGTGGGATGGTATGAAGAGAAGTGTGGCTAAGTATGTTTCGAGATGCTTGACTTGTCAGCAGGTCAAGGTAGAGCATCAGAGGCCAGCAGGAATGTTGCAGTCTTTACCAATCCCTGTTTGGAAGTGGGAGTAGATAACGATGGATTTTGTCACAGGTCTCCCAAGAACGGTCAAGGAGAACGATGCCATTTGGGTGATAGTGGATCAGCTAACGAAGTCGGCCCATTTCATCCCGATTCGTGAATTTCATATGGTGGAGGATCTATCCAAAATCTATATCCGGGAGGTGGTAAAGAACCATGGTGTTCCAGTTTCGATTGTATTAGATAGAGATCCGAGGTTTACATCTCGTTTCTGGAGATCCTTGCAGCAAGCCCTTGGAATGCAGTTGACCATGAGTACGACGTATCACCCTCAAACGGATGGTCAATCCGAGAGGATGATAAAAACTATGGAGGATATGTTGTAGGCTTGTTTCATGGATTTTGGTGGCTCAAGGGAGGATCACTTTTCGTTGGTTGAGTTTTCATACAATAGTAGTTATCAGGCATCCTTACAGATGGCTCCGTTTGAAGCGTTGTATGGGAAGCCGTGTTGTTCTCCACTATGTTGGGTGGAAACAGGTGAGTCCCCGATGGTAGGACCGAGCCTTGTCCATGAGATGACGAAGAAGATCAAGTTGATCAGGAAGAGAATGGAGATGGATCAGAGTCATCAGAAATCATATGCGGATCATCGTCGATGGCCGTTGTCGTTCGAGGTGAGTGATCATGTGTTCTTGAGGATCTCTCCTAGATTGGGACATCGTCGGTTTGGGAAGTAGGGAAAGTTATCTCCGAGTTATATTGGGCCTTTTGAGATTCTTGAGCGGGTTGGTGAGGTGGCTTATCATTTGGCCTTTCCACCTAGGTTCGGTGCGGTGCACAATGTGTTTCGTGAGTTGCAGTTGAAAAGGTATCAGCCGGATTGTGACCATGTGATTCAATGGGATCATGTTGAGCTAGAACTGGATGCTTCGTTGGTGCACGTGCCAGTGCGGGTTGTGGATAGGTAAGAAAAAGTATTGCATGGTAAAAGAATCAGTTTAGTTCATGTTTTGTGGAAACATGGTTAGATTCAAGAGGAGACTTGGGAGAAGGAGAAAGAGATTATCGAACAGTGGCCCGAGCTCTTTCGGCAAAGGGCGGGTTCATTACTTTCCGAGGATGGAAAGTCCGATGGTGGGGAGAATGTAGCACACCCGGTTTGAGGTATGTATCCTTTTTATGCTTTTTTATGTGTTTAAAGTACATTGGATGAGTTAGGAATAGGTTGGGAGAGTTTGGAATGGTTTTGGATGATTTTGGAGGCTTTTAAAGGGGTGTACGGTTTGAGCACGGTTAGTATAAACCGTGTAGATGCTCTAGGAACCGTGTAGGGGGAGACATTAGGCTCCGCATAACCTGCGCACGGTTTTCCAAATGGTGTGAGTAAATAGTGCGGACCCTTGCTCTCGAGGAAGTAGAGTTCACATGGTTAGCGCACGGTTTGCTAAACCGTGTAGGCTAAACTGTGCGGCCACTTAAAAATAGGGTTTTAAAACCCGAGCTCCCTCGGGCTTGCCTATTTTGACTCTAAATTTCTTCCCACTCAAGCCTCACTTGGTATTTTTGGTTCTCTAGGGTTAGAGGGGCTCTCCCACTCGTTTTGGAAGCGATTCAAAGGGGTTTCAAGGTGTATTCAAGCTGATTTCTCCCGGGTAAGTCTCTCCTCTTGTTTCTCTTGTGTTTTCCTCTAGATCTACATCCCTCTTTTTCTTGTTTTTCTAGATCTACACTTGTGGTGTGTATATCTAGGGTTGGGGTTGCCTTGGATGTTAATATTAAGTCTTGGGGATGTTAGGGAAGGTGATCTATAGAGGTTTCGGTGGTGTGTTCCCCGGATTGGAGGTGTGGTTGGTTGTGGGTCAAGTTTGCCCGAACCCTAAAGGTAGGTGGCTTCTCTCTCGACTACACTTGGTTAGAAATTGTGGTTATTTGTTACAATTGATTTCATTGTGCTTTAAATTAATTGTTTTTGTTGTAAAAAAATTGGTTGGAAATCCCTTTGGTGGTGTTTTGGTGATTTTTGGGAAAAGGGGGTTTTATGGTAAAGTGCTATTGTTGTGGATTCTAAAATGGATATTTTAAAATGGGATGCTATGGTTGATTTGTGAAAATGATTGATGAAAATGGTTTTCAATAAAGAGGTTTTTTTATTGAAATGTGGGTTGGCATGGAAAACAGTTTTCAATAAACGAGTGATTTATTGAAGTGGATTTATATGCAATGGAGTTTGGTTGATTGCATGATGTTGTATGCTTGGTTGTGATTGTTTAGATATTGTGTAGATATGGATGTAATGTTGTATTGGCATGTGTTGTGATGTTGTGGAGTGGTCGAGAAAGTGACACTATAATCAAAGATAAGGATGGATAATGGTCGGAAGTGCCTCCATTAAGGCTAGTGGTCGAGAAAGTGCCACTATAATCAGGGAGAAGGATGGATAATGGTCGGAAGTGCCACCATCAAGGCTAGTGGTCGAGAAAGTGCCACCATAATCAGGTAGTTGGCGGATAGTGGTTGGAAGAGCCACTATCAGGGTAGTGGTCAGAAGTGCTGCTACTCGTTAATGGGTGAACGAGTTGGGCGGAAGTCCCACCGGTTTGTTTGCTTTGTTGTGAATGGGTGAACGGGTTGGGCGGAAATCCCACCATTTTTTGTGGTTGTTGCGAATTGATTTTCAAGATGGAATTATTGTGATAATGTGAATATTGAAATGTCTTGTGGCATGTTCATTGGTTTTCCCTTGTTTTCTTGGGTTGGGTGTTATGGCTAGGTAAAGGCATGGTTGGCTTATGAAAATGGTTGCATTGGTGATTTATTTTATATAAACTATTTTATATAAATTTTATAACTGTTTTATCCTAGTGGCGTGTGTAGGGAATTCATTTGGGGAAAAACTACTAGGTTTTAGTACTCACCCCCTACTCTGTGACGTTGGTGTCTTTGTAGATGTCGTGTACCGTGACGTGGGCAAAGGCAGGGAATCTACCTTATTTAGTGGATCCTTGTGATGTCTTGGTGGAGCATGGATCTTGGAGCTTGGTGTGGAGCCGTGGTGGTGTCTTGGCTTGTGGTGTTCCTTGTTGAGTCTTCTGCATTGTACTCTGATGTTGTTTTGGGTGTGTTGGGATGGATGATTATGGATTATTTGGTTGTCCTGGTAATGTATGGGTTTGGTTTTGTAGACATGCATCATATAGTTGTGTTTGTTTGGTTGGTTTCGTATCAAGGTAAAATCATTCCCCAATTGTTCTCGGAGCCCTCGGCATTTATTTCCAGCCTTTGGCTCCTTGGAAACATCACTTAAGGCCAAGAAACCCTCCCTGACTCCTTAAGACAATGAGGTAGGGGCAGGGTGTTATAAGTGGTATCAGTTTGTTCGGTCCCTTGGAGTTGATTCTTGGATTTGGAGTTGACATTCGTTGTGGTACATTCCTTGAGTCAGGATGGTAACAAGGTGTAGGAATGTCAGAACTTGGAATGTATAGCATAAAAGGACATAACTAACCCTTTTATTCTGAAATTCACATTACCAGGGAGTTCAGTACATAAGTGTTTTGGAGACACTTATAGGCATTGGATATCTCATTTTCGTGGGTGTAGCCAATGGGATGAGCATGTCATGCATGGTAGAAATCACTTCCCTCTAGGATGCATATTTCATTGGGGTATAATGACTTATGATATGATATGAATTTGTGGATTTTGGAAAAAAAAATTGAACAGGGTTTCAAGACGGAAGGATTGGAAACATGGAAACTAGAGGTATTTTGAAAATGGTTCATTTTTCAAAAATGGTGAAACATGGGAAATGTGAACTTGTGGACAACCTTGTTGTGATAGTTTTGTGTAATGTAATTTGAAATGGTAACTCTTGATGTCTACCAAAGTGAGAATCATGGTTTGTTTTATGTTTATAGCAATGGCACCAAGTACGCGCACAATTGATTTCTTCAGTCTGAAGCAAGAGCATATGTCTGTGACAGAGTATATAGCTATGTTTATGAACTTAGTTTGGTTTGCACCCGATGTGGCAGGTAGCACGTTGTTGAAAGCTCATATCTTTGAAGCGGGTTTAAGGCTAGAAATCCTTTCAAAGATAGCAGTGCTGTGTATAGATGATTACACAAAGATAGTGAGTAGAGCATCGGCGGCTGAGCGGGATCTGTTGGGCGCTCCGGGCGAAGGAAGCATGGTGGTACCCATGGAGAATAGTGGGAAATCTAACTCTGGGTTCATGTGGAAGAGGGAAAATTATTCCCAGGGAGGGAATATGGAAAATAATCCACCGGAAGGATTGGTGAATCTTCCTCCAAATCCCAAGAGTAAGCCGAGATGTTTTCAGTGTGGTTTTACAGGCCACATCAAGCGGTATTGTACGACACAACCTAGGTCATGTCGTAATTGTAAGAATATTGGGAATCTGTAGCATTATTGTCAGAATGATCCATGGTCGGGTGTGCATGACACTTCTCAGGGATCGTAGATGTCGTATGCTTCGACGGGATGAGGACAACAACATACCCCTCGACAGCAGAGTAAAGTGGGTTATGGTGATTCTCGGAATACCACGGCGCCTCAACAGAGAAATAAAGAGTAGAGTGTGGCAATAAAACATGTGTTTGGAGTTGAGCAGGTTATGATGGATGATCAGTCGGGACCATCCACAATGCGTGGTACTATTATTTTAAATTATACCTTGATGCAAGTTCTGTTTGATACGGGTGCTTCACACTCTTTTATTTCTACATGTGTGGTTGATTTGCTAGGTTTAAGGGTAGAAATGATGCCCTCTGTTTTGAAACCTAAAACTCCTCTTGGTCGAAGAGAGTGTCGAGTCTTCTTGTGTAGAGAATGTTGTATTGTTGTGGGCGATGTTGAGATAGTGTGAAATTTCTCAATGCTCGAGATGGATGACTATGATGTAATCCTAGGAATGGATTGGCTAGTGGCGTTTAAGGCACACATCGATTGTGATGCGTGAACAATGGATTTTACGACACACGATGGTGTTATAGATCTCTTTAGTGGAGAGAGACAAGAAAGGAAGGGTGCAACAGGTTGGTTGCACCAACAATGGGTACGTTATCGTATCAGTTGGCAGTCTTGTCATTGGAATCAATAGAAGAGATACAAAGTTTTCTTGGTCTAGCTGGTATTATCGGTGTTTTGTTCATGATTTTTCATGGTTGACTTCACCATTGACAGATTTGACAAGAAATCTTGTTCCATTCCAGTGTAATTAACTATGTCAGCAATGTTTCGAAGAGCTAAGGGGTCACCTTACACCAGCACCAATCTTGGTTTTGGCAGAACCAGGAAGAGGGTACATGGTGTATTATGATGTATCAGGATCAGGGTTGGGGTGTGTTCTCATGCAAGGAAATCATGTGTTTGCGTATGGATCACGGAAATTGAGAGTGCATAAGAAGAACTAACCAACTCATGATTTGGTGTTGGCAGTGGTGGTCCATGCTTTGAAAGTGTGGTGTCATTATCTCTTTGGTGAGAAGTTCACGGTATAGACGGATCATAAGATCTTGAAGCACATTTTCTCAAAAGTAGATTTGAACTTGAGGTAAATGATATGGATGAAATATCTCCACATGTTTGATTTTGACTTAATGTACACACCAGGTAAGGGAAATTTGGTGGCGGGTGCATTAAGTAGAAACTCATATTCTCAGGTGGTGAAACAGACATTGGACTAGTGGCAGTTGATGTCAATAATAGGTAGGAATGTTGTGAAGGTATTATGACTGACATTTTTTTATTTAAATGAATCAATCAACATGAGGAAGAGAGTAAATGAGGTTACCTTTTTTAAGTGAGGTGGGTGGAAATCTAATAAACACATGAATTATTAATTAATAATATTTTTCTATATCATTTAAAAAAGATCTAAAGTCCAATAACATATATTAAAAAGATTATAGGGTATAAATATATTTAGTAAATAAAATATAAACAAGTTAAAATTTCATTTTGATCTCTATATTTTTCTTTAACTCCTTCGTTAACCATTTTAAACCTTAACCATTGTAATATATTTTTCAACCATAAAGGGTCATAAAAGTAAATTTTAAAAACTAAAAGTGGAATATAGATAAAAAATAAATGAAATTATATAAAATTATACATTAAATTGATCTATTATAGGATTTATAACATTTTGAAATTAGTTAAAATAATTTTTAAACATTAAATATAATTTTATTTTATTTTTAGGGTTATTGATGTAACATCCAAAAAACCATACTCTCAAATTTGGTGATGAAATCATAAAACTTATACTTTTATCTTTGATTCTAATAATTGTCACCCAATTTTTTCCACTAAATATGAAAACATAAAAAATAATTAAATGGGTCACTAACATCCTTGAGTAACTTTTAGGTTTATAGTTTTATAGAATTAGGACAAACTCCAACATAAACTATTCACATGAAGTTAAAAGAGAATTACTACCAGTTAACCTAGATTATCCTTTTCACATTAAGACAAAATCACTATAAATATGGAATATCTTCAATAAATAACTTGTCCAAATAGTTTCTTTATTAACTAGGGAAAATGGAACATATGAAATGTGATATCAAATGTTAAATATGGAAGAACATAAGAATTAAAAAATTAATGTCATTAGTGAACATTAAAATATGATAATGGTATGATGACATAATAAAATTGAATTAAATATTCATAAAAGATTTCATACCCATCAATTACTATATCACAAAATATGAAATCACTGAATAAGTATTTAACATAGTAAAAATTCTTAAGAATCAATAATCATGATCCACGTGATATTAATAATGATCAAATTAAACATCATAAACACATAGAATCATAGATAAAACATTGTTATATTGGAAGATCATCTCATAAAACCCTTACATAACCCATGGAAAACTGTTACACAATGGAATAAATCATATATATTTGTTATCATCAAACTTATTACCTTCTATGTAACATGTTAGTTAAAAACCATTTAGATCACTTCGTGAGGCGGTAGCCTCCCGTACACACTTGTAGTGTTATCATATCCCCTATGGTATGGAATTTAAAAAGGGTTTATATGATATAATATCTAAAGATATATTATTATGTTATAAATATAATAACTATCATAAATATCATATATAAATTGTATTTCAATCATTATTCCCTAAAATGATAGGGGCGATGGAAAAACGAATAACACAGTTTTATGAGGCAGTAGTCTTCCATTCACATGAATAATGATTTAATATAAAATTTGACTGATGTATGTGTGGGTTTATTTACTACCCATAACATATCAATATCTATTTTTAGTGAGGAAACTGTAGTTATTATATAATCAGTGTATAAGAAAAATTTAAGGATGTGGTGAACGAAATAAAATAAATTAACTTATTGAAGAACATTATCTCTGCTTTAGGTATATTCTTTTGGATTGGAATATACCCTTACAAGGTTGGAATTATTACTAAAAATAAGTATTATAGGATGAGGTTTGGGAATTTGAGGTGTGATTTTGGAAGGGGTTAATGAGAAAAATGGATTTAGATTTCTAGGGAAGTGGGTGGAGTGTGTGCCCTTTTATTATGGTGGAGGGGTGGAAAAATTTTAAATACTCAAAAGTATTCAATATTGGGAGGTCCACCTTACCTCATGTTCATTAAAAATTGAAAAGTAATCAAATTTAAGGTCAATCCACACTCATACCACACTATATGAAAATCATTTTTATCTTTTTTCCTTAGTCTTTAAGTTTTCTAAGTTTTACCATTTTTGTTTTTACCATGATATCTAGTTCTCTAACATAGGTTATATATCATTTAGAAAAAAAATTGAAGAGATAAATAATATAAAATTTATAAAAAATGATTATAAATATGATATCTAAATTATAAAATAAAAGGATAATGTTTGTTAGAATTTAATTTTAACAGAAGCACATATATTGTGAAAAAATGCTACTTTAACCCTAACCATACAAACAACGTTTTTATAATTTATGGTTTAATGTGTTAATTATAAAATAAAAAAAGGTTCCATAAATGAAAAATATTTGATATCTATTAAAATTTTCAAATAACTTGGCAGAGGATAGTATTTTAAATAATTTTAATTCAATTAATTAAATAACATTTAATATAAAATGAAATTACTATAAATTTTGACATTATTTATTTAATTTAAATTTAAAAACATATATAGAAAATGGAAATTAAATTTATTAAATAAAAAAATGTGTAACCTGATATATTATACTAAAAAATTAATATATGAAAAAAAATCCATCAAATTACTTCACTTTTAATAGATTATTATCAATTATTTTAGTGAATTATTAACTGAATAATTACTAGATTGGCATTTCATAATCCGTTTAAGAAATAATTTCATATAAAACAATAAATAAAAAAGTATTATTATAAAAATAATAATTTATATTTCAATATAATATTATTTACCTAACCTATGTTGTTTTTCCCTATCCGAAATCATTATAGATATTAAGATCAAGGAAGGTTCTTTTTTTATCATTTTCATTACTTTACTTATTATATAGTTCACATTAACAAAATATT
The DNA here is from genome assembly GCA_963277665.1 of Viscum album. Taxonomy (NCBI): domain Eukaryota; kingdom Viridiplantae; phylum Streptophyta; class Magnoliopsida; order Santalales; family Viscaceae; genus Viscum; species Viscum album. The sequence goes on along the minus strand of OY728121.1, from coordinate 1,275,166,250 downwards.
ATTCCCAATAATTCAAAAAAATAGATCCAAAGGTGATAAGGGTCTAAATATGACCATCAAATTGGTTTTGTAATTATTTTTAGATCATTTTCCCTCTTAATATTAATGTTTAAGAATGAAGTAAACTTTTTTTTTACCTTAATTGTTGTAGTTAATTTTTACTGGTTTCACTAATAATTATGGAAACAAAATTAATTTTTACTCAATAGATAATATAAATTATTCTAATTCCAAATATTGAATCTATTTGGGACACTCAACTGAAATAAGAGGGTGAATATAATATGAAATTAATCATGAAGACATGACGAGAAATTAGGTTTTGAAGTTAAAATGTTCAAAAGTTTACAATGTTTTAATATCATAACTAAATACTAAAATTATTCCAAGGATAAAATTGGATTAATATAACGAAAATTGAACTGTATTGAATTTAAAATTAATTCAAAATATAATTTAACAATAAAACACTTAGAGATGAAATATCATTTTTCATTTAAAATCCCATATTTTTTACTATTATTCAAAAAATGAAACTTCTCAGAAAAATAATAAAAAATATCCCTAAGATAATTATGATATTACTATTTCAAAAATGAAGTTTATTTTTTAAAATTAAATACTATTATATTTTAAATTATTAAAAAAATAATTTCTCCGTTAAAAGTTCACAAAACAATTAATGTGAAAAGTATAGTTTAAGAATAAAATTGTAATTATATATATATATTTTAAAAAAACATAGGGTAATGTTAAAAATTAAATTAAATATTTGATATATATAAATTTCATTAATATAATCCAACAAGGGTGATTTTTTAAACTAAATGTTTCATGTATCTCAATCTCAACTTGATATTACGTATAACATAAGCTATTGAAGAAACTCACTGTTGAATATATCGTATGATAAAAATAGTATGGTTTACCCTTTACACTATTGAATATAATTTTATTATTTTAATGTATTAGGGTGTTACATCCTCCCCCATTTAATAAACTTGACCTTTAAAATTTTAAATTTATCATTATAATCAAAGGATGATCATTTTAAAATATTTTTTTGTAAACCCACATTGTAAATATGATTAATAAAACATACTATTAATAATAGTGAAAGGGAATTTTGAGGGTTATCTGAAATAACACATACTAGGTTTCTAGATAGGAGAACATACGCTGGATTTGAATATTTGGAAATCAATGAAAATTGTAAAGACCAAATAAGGATATAGAGTGATAAATATCACCAATCACTATAAATAGAATTATCAAGAGAAAGATAACAATCACAAAACCATATAACAAAGTGGTGTGAAGAATTTCATTAATATCATCAAATATGATGGTAATAGTATAAAATTTTATTTTAATATCCTTTCCCAAGAGATGAATAATTTTATTACCATATAGATGAAGTGAATATGGAAAAGTATCATATTAACTAGGGAATAACATAGTCTAGTGGTAGTCATGAATCCCTTTTCATCTATCAGTCATGGTTTCATGAAGCCCTTTTTTCATTAGTCCTAGAATATAATTCCTCCATAAAAACACTTTATATATATCCTAGTGGATAAAAATACCTCAACCCAATAAAATGAATCAAACATATTCCTTAATAACTTGAAAATGTTTAACAATTTAAAACACTCAAATGATGTCTCTAATACATTAAACTAATGATCATCATTAATATTATATTACTATGATTTAATCCATAACTATTAATATAAACTCACATGAAAACATGATAATCTTTAAATTTATCTAAAAGGACCCTTTTTCCCAATTGTAATTGCCCAAAACCTGCACTCCTAGATATAGTGCTGAAATCATAAAATTTAAATTTCTATCATTGATGCTGATAATTATGACCTAATTATTTTCCACGAAATCATAAAACATCTAAAGGGAACATTGTATCACTTATAAACTGGAGGAAATTTTAGGTTAGGGGTTCATAAAATTTGGTAAAACACCTATATAAACTATTCACATAACTTTAAATGATAATTCCTCAAACATATCTCATCTCTTATTTTTCACATTAATACATCATCATCATCCACATGAAATCCAATCTATACATAACTCATTCAAACTATTTCTTTATAACATGGGGAAAATGAATCATAATAATTATGGGCTTTAATTCTTCATAAGGGAAAATGTAAGTATCTACAAATGAATTTCATAAGTGAAAATGTCACGACCCATCCTTGGGGCCGGTGCCGTGACTACCCCAAGCCCGCCTTCCATAGGCCAGGGGCTAGCGACTAGCACCAAAGGCGTAAATCCCGATAACTGGGAAGTCATTGCCTTTATAAAAGTATACAAAACCCCACAGAGTATAAGCGGAAGTAAAACACTAAGTACAAAAAGGAAGTGCTGAAAAGTAAATGGGCCAGAATACAAACCCAATCAAAAGTACAGCTACAACTGAACAAAAGTACAACAGAAAAGACAAATAGCTGGAAGAATGGAAGCAGCTCCTGGTTCATCCTCCTCGGATCCTACCTGAAGGGTAGGTACATATAGTGCAGCTCCTGGATCATCCACCATAGATCCTACCTGAAGGGTAGGTACAAATATCCTCCACAACGCTCTCACCCGTCAACCTCCTCTAAGTGTCGTCTCGTCATGAAGTCCACCACCGGATACTGTCTCGTCGTGAGGTCCACCTCCGGGTACCGTCCAGTCCTCGAACACTCGGCCTCTGTCTGCGCTGTCCGTCGTCTACAACCAACACAACGAGGTGCGGGTATAGCCCGTGCATGGGTGAGTATAATAATACTCAGTAGGGACCCTGAGACCCTCAAGGTCTCACAAAATCCAACAAGGATAACCAAAAAAAAAGATCTCAACATATAACCTCTACTTAGGTATATACCAATACATATACTTAAGCTATCAAGTAACCCATCTCAATCATGAGGGAACACAAAGATTATGAAATCAATGGATAACCACTACCCAGGTATATGCCCATAAATATACCTACGTTATCAAGTAACCCATCTCAATCATGAGGAAACACAAAGATCATAGACTCAGCTCAAACCAGGATTTTCATTATCAAAACCGTAACTGCTGAAGAGCCTCATCTCTAGAGTGTACAGTGGTCCTGTCACGACTCCGATGTACTGCTCACTAACCTAAGACTGCTGAGGTACTCCATCTATCGAGTACTGTGGACCTGCTGCTACAACCAAGCGCTTACTACCATGGGTCTGCCGCTACAACCAAGCGCTCCCCCTCATTGCCTCCAGAGGTACTCCTTCTGTTGACTACCGCGGGTCTGCCGCTACAACCAAGCACTCCTCCGCCGTGGGTCTGCCGCTACAACCAAGCGCTTCCCACCATGGGTCTGCCGCTACAACCAAGAGCTCCCCCCCATAGCCTCCAGAGGTACTCCTTCTGTTGAGTACCATGGTTCTGCCACTTCAACCAAGCACTCCTCCACCGTGGGTCTGCCACTACAATCAAGCGCTCTCCACTGGGCTATTCGAAACTCACCGAGTCGATTGATCAGTCGTCGTCAATTCTCAGTCGGCTACACGGTCTTCGTACTCTGCACGCTTGTCTCCGAGAGGGTCCACTCCACGAGCTACTGGTCAATACTCCAAGTATCATAAATTCCCACTAAGAAGTATCTCAAAGTACCGCCTCGTCATAGGGGTCTCAACACAACAGACGGCGCGTCAATCGGACGCCCGGTCTGTGAGTTATTAGCCTTTCCGTCCTAGGGGCCCAGTTGGTTTCGTGTGCGAACCAACCCGGCCGTATCTCAACTGTACCCCGAAATCTCATAGGGTATACTCATAGGGACCATTTCTCAACATGATCACCAATGCCGCTGACGGTTCATCAAACGGACCTTCGGTCTGAAAGATATCAGCTTTTCCGTTCCAGGGGCCCGGTTGGATTTCGGGTACAATCCAACCCTGCCATACTCCAACTACGTCCAAACCTCGGGCGAAGTATGCCAAAAGTTCCGTCTCATCAAGAGGAATCCAACAAAGTTGACGACACATCAATCAGACGTCCAACACTCAAGATATAACCATTTCCGCTCCGAGGGCCCGGTTGGTCTCGTACTCGAACCAACCCGACCATACCCAAAGTTCTCTGAAACCTTGAGTGTAATATACCAAAATGACTGTCTCGATCCAAGGATCGCATCGCAACTGACAGTGTGTCGATCATAGGTCTGTATCCCAAGTTATGGGCGTTTGAACGGAAACAGTCCGAAATGGGGGGTCTGGGCCCGACCCGGCCCAAACCCCCCTGGGTCTGGGTCCGGCCCGGCCCGGCCCAAACCCCCCTGGGTCGGCCGAACCGGGTCGACCCGACCCGGGTCCGGGATCGGCCTGGCTGGGCGCGGCCCGACCCGGTTGAGCGCGGCCCAGCCTGTGCGGCGCGGCGCCCGCGTGGCCAGCGGGTGCGGGGGTTACAAACCCCCGTTGTCTGCGATCCGACGCGGCTTTAAGCCGCGCCGCCCCAAATCCGGAATGGCCTGCCGTTCTGGTTCACATTCCACCACCGCGGCTTAGCCGCGACAGTTTTATCCGATCACCGGCGCCGCCGTGCTGGCATGGCGTGCCGCCGCCGCCTTCTGCGGACCACCAGGCGCGCTCTGGTGGTCCGTTTCGCCTGCTGCCTTCACCAATAGTACTCCCGAGACCCAATATTTACTGCGAAGAGATTCAAACACCATTTCGGCCTGATTCGTCGTCACCCTTCGATTCATACGTCAATTAAACAACTGCGGAGTCTTCGATTCACCTTTGTGGCCCCGACACCGGCCACAGTTTCATTCGGCCTCTACGGCGCGGCGCAATTGCGCTGTGCTTCTTCGCCGATAATCCTCCTTGTTTCTGCGTGGTTCCTTTGCACCGCGCTGCCTTCTTCCGAACTGCAATATCACAACTACAAAAGGGGGAGGAGAGTCATCCGTGTTCGTACGGTCCGACCTCCTTCCGTTAAGTTGATATCAAGTAGCCAAAATACACAGACGAAGAACGAAAAAGGATAACTCATGAACAAAAGAAATTAACCCCTACCTCGAAAAGACGTCACACGTCGTCAAGTCACGGAAGTCGATCGTCACAGTAGAACGGTATCGATTCCATCATCGTTGGAGTGACCCGAGGAAGTGACATCTCCTCTCTTGTCATGGAGGAAGAAGAGGATGAAGAACCGTGATCGCCGAGTCATTCCATGTCGAGGGGTCGATGTTCTTCGTCGGAGAAGAACCGTTCTTCACGGAGAGGATAATGTTCTTCCACCCAAGAGGAACTTCATCCTTCCTTTACAAAAGATATCCTTCCCTTTTCATCCAACACAAAGGTGCCCAAAATAAAATAATAGGTTCACGCTATTATTTTATTAACATAAGTAATTTCAACTTTTCAAAATTAAAACTCTTAGTTAATTAATTGAATACGTTCAATTAATTAATTAAGGTGTGTGTTGGCGAGAGTAAACGAGGTAGAGAGAGGGAAAGTGAAGGGTCACTCCATTAAAGATGAGTTTACCAAACTTAAGAGGGAGTTAGGGAGTTTAATAGGAATGTGAAGGGGTTGGGGCTCGTGTGGGCCCCAAATGCCCTTTATTCTCTCATTCATCCTCACATGGGTAGTTAGGTGTCACCTCAACTTCCCCATGTAGAATAAAACAACCTTAGACTTAAAAATAAAATTGTTTCACAATTTTATTCATTCCTCATTTAATCCACAAATTAAACTTCTCCACCCACACAAATGCAACTTCGGAATAGGTGTTCCTAAGAAATTACCGGCGCTGCGGTTTCATCGGTGCCCTCAGATTTTGATTCCGAGCACCGATTCAAAAGTTAGAAAAACCCACTCATTCGTTCACTGAACGTACCCTAGCTAAACTTCAGAAATTTATTCCGGGCACACCGGTCCTCAGAATCAAGTGCCGTTAGAAATTGAGTTCTTGTAAAATCCCAAAGAAAAATATGGAAAAAAAATTCCCTTGAATTTTACGAGTCTTTACATTTCTTCCACCTCAGGGCTTTACGTCCCCGTAAAGCTATAACACAAACTGGAGAAACAAAAGCGGTACTGAGCACGCATCTAAGCCTTCCTCTCCCATGTTCTCACCTGGAGGTTCCCGCGCTGCCTACGAAAACGCACAAGAGGAATCAACCATCCTCGTAGGACCCGCTCCTGTCGTTCCTAAACCTCTACTGGAACTCTGCAAAAGTCACCCCAACGCCAACTTCCATCTCCCCATGGTCGATTATGTGCATTGGGTCAAGCACATATCTCCTCAGTTGAGATACGTGGAAGTCGTTGTGCACCTAGTGCAACTGAGGTGGATTGGTCAAGCGGTAATCCACCTCGCTTACCCTGCTGAGGACCTGAAAAGGTCCGCTGAACCTCAGAGATATCTCGCCGCCTCGGCTACATCTCTGTAAACCTCATCGAGGTGAGACCCGTGTAAGAACATGGTCGACATCCTAGAACTCTAGAGGTCTCCCTTTCCTGATTAAAACTGAAACTCAAAACTCCTGCTACCATGAGTGTAAGGTTGGCCGACCCAAGAATGATCAGCTACACCCTCCCATGCACGAGTTTAACCTGTGCTACCTGGGGTTTCCTTTTCGCCGACCAAGGAAAACCCATCCCGACGTTTGCCTAATACCGTCAATTTGAGTATGAACAGTGATTGCCAAATCCATAATCAAACTAACGTCGTAAGGCCTCGACGCTTCCACCAAGAGGTACCAACCGAGACTCTCGCCTCAAGGGTCAGATCACACCGTCAGCGTATGTGTGACTATCGAGTCTCCTCCCAAAGGTATCTACAGACATGAGGGTCAAGTCAACGACTTAACCAGAAACTCTAGGTCTAGGACTAGATTCATGGAAGGAAGGGATTATTCGTATCGATGTCTGTTACTACGATAGCTTGTAGTGGACACAGACTGTCCCTCAAAACATTCATAGAGCCATTGGGTCACTCTCCATGACCGCATGCAGCTAATCTCTTTCCCTTCCCTCCACCTCCCTAGGCCTGGAGGGAACAACAAAGGCGGGTGGTTGTAACATTTTGAAATGTACACCACCTCATGATGCTCTCCTAGCTCTGCCTCCACGTCTGCTGCTTTGCAGATTTAACTGTCCTTAACATTTCCTCTTCTTGAAACATTCGAATGCCCAAGTCTCTGAGACTGGCGCCATCTCGCTGCGTTCCAACTTCTAACATTCTCTAGCTGTATTCGTTCAGCCAAAGAACATTCAACCTCAAGGTTCTCTCTAGCACCCTAACATGAGTAGGAATGCATAGAGGAAAAAGTGCTGGCTCGAATATCCATAAACACACCATGCTCAGAGGTCCGAGCTCTATAGCACTGATCCAATCGAATTCATCGAGTACCCGTAATGTTCGGTATGCCTCGATGAATTCTCAACTACCGACATGTCGTCCTGCCGAAGCTGTATAAGCTCTAGAAAACTCTCTGCCACCTCCTCAAGCCAGTCCTCAGCCGCCTGTGAGTCATGTTCGCCTCGGAACTTGAGGGCATCTGATGTTAGAACACGTGTAAGGCAGTAAGCCTACATGTGTCACCTACCGGTACCGCCCGTTGTAACTGCAGACCAACAAGTAGTGATGTATAGATGACACACTACCCGAAGGCACTATCTCATGCATCGGTCCACGTACCGAAGCCTCATCGCTATGCGAACCATCCTTATGGTCACTCAATGGAAAACACTAGTACCCAAGTCCACCATCCACTATACTGATGTCTCAGCTAGGCGAAAAACTCTAGAAATCACCTCCAACTAGTGTTCTGTTGTCTGGGAATCTGCCTCGGTTCGTAACCTTGGAGGCCACTGCTGCTGGAACTCATGCAACGCGCTCTGCCAGCGTGCACATTTCGCTAATAAGACTGGTGGCATCTGCTGCCCAATAGTTGGTGGTGCTGTTGGTACACCACCCGAGGGTGCCAACATAGAAAAAGGGCCCCACACCAGAGCCTCGTCACTCGGTGAGCTATCATCGAGTACTCTCTCCGAACTCCAACTGACTGTCTGCATGGAGACATCCTGAACAGATACAACACGGTCAAATGATTTATACCTGGTGAGCCGACCTGGTTTGAGCTGACTTTAAAACTCTTGGAAACACACAGGAAATCAGTGTTTTTCGTGCACAAAGTCGAAAATAAGTAGTCAGGGTCTTGGTGTACGGATACGTCGGCCGCCACACCAATACTGGACTCCCTGAACTGAAAACCACACTCGGTACCCTTAACACAATTGCTTCACAGAAAGAAAAAGATCAGAGTCCTTAGTTCTGCGGTAGAACCGAACTCCTTTGATACCAATTTGTCACGACCCGTCCTCGGGGCCCATGCCGTGACTACCCCAGGCCCGCATTCCATAGGCCAGTGGCTGGCGACTAGCACCAAAGGCATAAATCCCGATAACTGGGAAGGCATTGCCTTTATAAATGTATACAAAACACCACAGAGTACAAGAGGAAGTAAAACACTAAGTAGAAAAAGGATGTACTGAAAAGTAAATGGGCCAGAATACAAACCCAATCGAAAGTACAGCTACAACTGAACAAAAGTACAATAGAAAAGACAAACAGCTGGAAGAATGGAAGCAACTACTGGGTCGTCCTCCTCGGATCCTACCTGAAGGGTAGGTACAGATAGTGCAGCTCCTGGATCGTCAACCACGGATCCTACCTGAAGGGTAGGTACAGATATCCTCCACAATTCTCTCGCCCATCAACCTCCTCTGAGTGTCGTCTCATCGTGAAGTCCACCACCAGATACTGTCTTGTCGTGAGGTCCACCTCTGGGTACCGTCCAGTCCTCGAACACTCGGCCTCTGTCTGCGCTTTCCGTCGTCTGCAACCAACACAACGAGGTGCGGGCATATCTCGTGCAGGGGTTAGTATAACAATACTCAGTAGGGACCCCGAGACCCTCAAGGTCTCACAAAATCCAACAAGGACAACAAAAAAAAAGATCTGAACAGATAACCTCTACTTAGGTATATACCCATACATATACCTAAGTTATCAAGTAACTCATCTCAATCATGAGGGAACACAAAGATTATGAAATCAACAGATAACCACTACACAGGTATATGCCCATACATATACCTAAGTTATCAAGTAACCCATCTCAATCATGAGGAAATACAAAGATCATAGACTCAGCTCAAACCAGGATTTTCATTATCGAAACCGTAACTGCTGAAGAGCCTCGTCTCTAGAGTGTACATTGGTCCTGTCACGACTCCGAGGTACTGCTCACTAACCTAAGACAGCTAAGGTACTCCATCTGTCGAGTACTGTGGGCCTGCTGCTACAACCAAGCGCTTCCCACCATGGGTATGCCGCTACAACCAAGCGCTCCCCCTCATAGCCTCCAGAGGTACTCCTTCTGTTGAGTACCGTGGGTCTGCCGCTACAACCAAGCGCTCCTCCGCTGTGGGTCTACCGCTACAACCAAGCGCTTCCCACCATGGGTCTGCTGCTACAACCAAGCGCTCCCCCTCATAGCCTCCATAGGTACTCCTTATGTTGAGTACCGCGGGTCTGCTGCTACAACCAAGTGCTCCTCCACCGTGGGTCTCCAGGTACAACCAAGCGCCCCCCCACTGGGCTATTCGAAACTCACCGAGTCGATCGATCAGCCGTCGTTAAGTCTTAGTCGGCTACACGGTCTCCGTACTCTCCACGCTCATCTCCGGAAGGGTCCGCTCCACGAGCTACTGGTCAATACTCCAAGTGTCACAAAGTCCCAAGAAGAAGTATCTCAAAGGACCGCCTCGTCATAGGGGTCTCAACACAACAGACGACGCATCAATCGGACGCACGGTTTGTGAGTTATTAGCCTTTCCGTCCGAGGGGCCTGGTTGGTTTCGTGGGCGAACCAACCTGACCGTATCTCAACTGTACCCCAAACTCACATAGGGTCTACTCATATGGACCGTTTCTCAACGTGATTACCAGCGCCGCTGACGGTTCGTCAAACAGACGTCCGGTCTGAAAGATATCAGCTTTTCCGTTCCAGGGGCCCGGTTGGATTTCGAGTACAATCCAACCCATCCATACTCCAAATGTGTCCCAACCTCGGGCTAAGTATGCCAAAAGTTCCGTCTCATCAAGAGGAATCCAAAAAAGTTGACAGCACGTCAATCGGACATCCGACGCTCAAGATATAACCATTTCCACTCCGAGGGCCCCGTTGGTCTCGTATTCAAACCAACCCGACCATACCAAAAGTTCTCCGAAACCTTGAGTGTAATACACTGAAACGACCGTCTCGATCCAAGTATCGCATCGCAACTGACGGTGTGTCGATCGGAGGTCTATAGCCCATGTTATGGGCGTTTGAACGGAAACAGTCCGAAATTGGGGGTCTGGGCCCGGCCCGGCCCGGCCCAACCCCCCTGGGTCGGCCAAACCGGGTCGACCAGACCCGAGTCCGGGTTCGGCCCGGCTGGGTGCGGCGCGGCCCGGCCTGGGAAGCTGGCGCGACGCGGCGCCCGCGTGGCCAGCGGGTGCGGGGGTTACAAACCCCCGTGGTCGGTGATCCAGCGCAGCTTTAAGCCGCACTGCCCCAAATCTGGAACGACTTGCCGTTCTGGTTCACATTTCACCACTACGGTATAGCCACGATGGTTTGTTCTGGCGGCGCGCCGCCGCCGCCTTCTGCGAACCACCGGACGCGCTCCGGTGGTCCGTTTCGCCTGTTGCCTTTGCCAACAGTCCTCCCAGGACCAGATATTTACTGCAAAGAGATTCAAACACCATTTCGGCCTGATTCGTCGTCGCCCATCGATTCGCACGTCAATTAAACAACTGAGGAGTCTTCAATTCACCTTTGCGGCCCCGACACTGGTCGCGGTTTCGTTCGGCCTCTACGGCGCGACCAATTGCGCCGCACTTCTTCGTCGATGATCCTCCTTGTTTCTGCGTGGTTCCTTTGCACCACGCCGCCTTCTTTCGAACTGCAATATCACAACTAAAAAAGGGGGAGGAGAGTCGGCCTTGTTCGTGTGGTACGACCTCCTTCCGTTAAGTTGATATCAAGCGGCCAAAATATACAGACGAAGAACGAAAAAGGATAACTCATGAACAAAATAAATTAACCCCTACCTCGAAAAGACGTCACACGTCGTCAAGTCATGGAAGTCGATCGTCGCGGTAGAACGGTATCGATTCCATCGTCGTCGGAGTGACCCGAGGAAGTGACATCTTCTCTCTTGTCATGGAGGAAGAAGAGGATAAAGAACCGTGATCGCCGAGTCGTTCCATGTCGAGGGCTCGATGTTCTTCGTCGGAGAAGAACCGTTCTTCACAGAGAGGATGATGTTCTTCCACCTAATAGGAACTTCATCCTTTCTTTACACAAGAGCTCCTTCCCTTTTCTTCCAACAGAAAGGTGCCCAAAATAAAACAATAGGTTCACACTATTATTTTATTAACACAAGTAATTTCAACTTTTCGAAATTCAAACTCTTAGTTAATTAATTGAATAGGTTCAATTAATTAATTAAGGTGTGTGTTGGCGAGAGTAAATGAGGGGGAGAGAGAGAAAGTGAAGGGTCACTCCATTAATGATGAGTTTACCAAACTTAAGAGGGATTTAGGGAGTTTAAGAGGAAAGTGAAGGGGTTGGGGTTCGTGTGGGCCCCACCACTCCTTTATTCTCTCATTCATCCTTACATGGGTAGTTAGGTGTCACCCCAACTTCCCCATGTAGGATAAAACCACCTTAGACTTAAAAATAAAATTGTTTCACAATTTTATTCATTACTCATTTAATCCACAAATTAAACTTCTCCACCCGCACAAACTCAACTTCGGAATAGGTGTTCCTGAGCAATTACCAGCACTGCGGTTTCATCGGTGCCCTTGGATTTCAATTCCGAGAACCGGTTCAAAAGTTAGAAAAACCCGCTCGTTCGTTCACTGAACGTACCCGATCTAAACTTCGGAAATTGATTTCGGGCACACCGGGCCTCGGAATCAAGTGCCGTCAGAAACTGCGTTCTTGTAAAATCCCAAAGAAAATTAAGAAAAAAAAATTGCACTGAATTTTATAGGTATTTACAGAAAATAAAAAGAGAATAAGGGTATGAATACCTAATCAATTTTCATGAGCGAATCATTAAATAAATCATACCCATTAATTCATAAATAATCAAATATAAAAACATGGTTTAAGGAATAAACAATGGAAATACTCCCAAAAATCTATAATCATGAGGCACATAGTATTCATATTAATAAAATGAAATATTATAATCCCATAAAAAGAATAGATAAAACATATTTCTATATTGGGATATCATTTCATTTAATCCTTACAGAACCCTTACAGAACCCCTGTATAACCATTAAAAATTGTACTTACTATATAACCATCTAAAAAAATAATTCTCTAGATAACATAATCACTACCCAATTCATTGAGCACTATCTAGGAACACCCTTCTTATAAGATATAACAGGCTCACCCATCTCTATCTGGGCCACCCCATCATAAATTATATTCAAGAACTACCACATGAATAAAGTAAATATCTCAACATAAACTCATAGAAACAAAATTTATTCTTTTCAAAACATTATTTAACCTTATAAAATAAATGGGTTCTATAATAATCTCTCTGGAACATGATTATCCCATCGATGAAAAATGGGTTCCATAAAAATCTCATTGAAAAATTATTAAATAATGGAAAATAAATGAGTTCCATAATAATCTCTTCTATAAATGGTTAAACCATGGGTGTGAAATAGGTTCCATAATAATCTCTTGGAAATTTGATTTACCCATGGAAAAGAAATGAGGCTGATAACAATCTCTTGAAAGATGATTAACCCAAGGGAAAGAAATTGTTTTTATAAAAATATCATTCAAACATGTTTAACCCATGAAAAAGAAAAAGATTTAAAAATAATATATTTAAAATAAGATTATCCTATGGAAAAGAAACAAGTTTCAGAACAATCTATTTGATAAAATATTCTTCCATATAGATAAATAATAAGGATGGAATAAATCCCAAATTTCCCCATTAGAGTATTAGTAAAAAAAGGGTTATTTATTATTATGAATGAAAAATCCAATATAATAACATTAATTTCTTATTTAGAAATTACACTTTTCATTTTGAAAATCATTTTTAAAAACATAAAATCTTTGAATATCCTATTTATAGGAAAATAAACACGAATAATTATTAATTAATTTTTTTAAAAAATTAAAACATTTCATGAGGAATATATCTTTTTTATTTGAAAAAAACTTTTTAAAACATTTTTTGAAAACATGGTTTTGGAAGAAAACTATTTTTGTTAAAAAAGATGAGATTTCATAAAAACATTATTTTGGAATATTGTGAACATAAAGAGAGTAAAATGAAGGTAGAAATGTATTTTCCTTAACATAAATAGGATAAGAAATTTTTTTAGAACTATTTAGTGGTAGATCACAATATTTTAACGTTGGTGATGTAATCACAAAAAATCTTGAAAAACAATGAGATTGTAACATGAAACTGTTATAACTTTGATAACATTGAATTGTTAGAACCATGAAAGAATGACATTAAATGAAAAATATAATTTATTTAAATTAAGTATATTCAAGATATAAAATTTCAAAGGGTCAATATATTCTACTGATAATAGTAGATATGTGTATAACATAACAAACATCTCAAAGAAGTAAAACGGTGATAATAAACCTGTACATATTTGAAAACATTGAAACTATAAAACCCATGACATGAAGATCATAAAATCGATATGAAAATCCCAAAAAATTCGGGGTTATTATTCCTAAAATACATTAATTTCCATTATATACACCAAAAAATAACAAAAAAGTGGTGAATAAAGAATACTTCTCATAAAAATAAAAATGAGATGAGAAAAACAGTTAGCCTGAATCTGATTATTCATGTTTGTTCATTATGTTCATTAATAATAAACTTATGTTAATTATATATTTTCTTTATATCTATTTATATTTTTATTATTAATTTTATTTCACTTATAAAAACATTATATATAGTTACATAATCAAATATGTTTAAGTCGGTTGTTTTGATAATATATTTTTTATGAGTCAAAAATGGATTTGGTGGGTCGAATATGGTAAAAGGGGACATTATTTAAGATTCTCCAGAATATTAATCATTAAATAATTATCATAAAAAAATATAAAGTATTATTTTAATCCCAATCATGTAATGTATTTATGAAAAAATGAATTAATGTTATGATCTTTGAGATAGTAGGTCATACTTACACATGAGTAACGCTTCCAATATTTCAATGACCATCATGGGAAGAAGTTATGTAAAATTTTATAATTACAAAATTAAAATTGTATAATTAATTACATGATATTTAATTATAATACTCATATATATCATTCTTATTATGTTAAAGTAATCATATTGCTTCAAGGAGGCAGTAGTAAACACATCCATGAATGATGTAATGATATATTTATTATGTGAAAAGGTTTTAGAAAAATAATATATTATATTTTATGAAGGATAAATATTTAATTAATATCAAAATTATTTCATTTATATAATATATAATTATTATCATTACCCTTATTATGTTCCATGTGACACATTAGTGAAAAATGATTCACATCGCTTCTTGAGGTGATAGTTTTCCATACATAAGAGTGACATTATCATACCCCCTTTGGTATAGAATATAGAAATGGTGTATATGATATAATGAATAAATTTTAATGATTATGTTAAAAATATCATAAATATCATTTCTAAATAGTTTTTAGATCACTATACCCAACCATGAGAGGTGGTAATGGAAAATCAAACGACATCATTTCCCAATGTGGTAGTCTGTTGTAAACAAGAATGATGATTTCATAAACCATTTTATAGAAGTGTGTGTGTGTGTATGACATAACATAAACATAATAACATCTCACTATATGGATTATAATAAGGCTACTATATTATAATGGTATAATAATAATTTATGGAGGTCGAAAAGGAAACAAAATAAAGACGCTTGTTGAAGAACATTACAAGTTCTTTTGGTATCTTCTATAGGGTTTCACTAAACCCTTACTAGGATTAATTTATTACCAAATTAAGGCTTACAAGATGAGATAAGGTAAGTTGGGGAGTTAATTTTTTAAGGTTTTTACGAGCCAAATGTATTTATATTTGTGGATAATTGGGGAGAGTGAGTGCCCTTCTATAGTGGATTAGAAGAGAAATTCTTATAAATAATCTGAATATTTCACTATTAAGAGGTCTCCCCTACCTCATGTGATTAAAAAATTCATTAATAATAGAGTGGAGTGAAATTATGGTTGATAATAAATCACAGTACAGAAAAAGAAAAGAATTTTTCTCAAATTTTTCCTTAGTATTTAAGTTCACTCAATTTAACCCTTTATGTTTCACCATGATAACTAGTTTTCCAACCTAGGTAAATAATCCTTTAAGAATATATTAAATTGATAATTATTATAAAATTTATACCCATTGGTTCTAAATATTATATCTAATTTATAAAATAAAAATCTCCTGTGTAATGAATATTAATTTTAATAGAAGAACATGTAACTTTCAAAAACAATACTTTAACCCTAACTAGACAAACAAAGCCTTTAATATTTAGGGGTCAACGTGTTCATTAAAAAAATAAATTGGTCAATAAATGGTAAAAATATGATATTTATTATAATTTAAAAAAATTTATGAGGATAGTGTTTTTCATAATTTTAAATCATTTTATAAAATATCATGTATTATAAAATAACATTAATGTCAATTTTGAAATTATTTATTTAATTTAAATATAAACATATTAAGATAATTATTTAATTAGAATATATTAATTTAAAATATGTTTAACATGATATTTTCATCTAAAAAATTCATATAATATAAAAATTTATTCAATTTACTTCACTCTAAATATTTTTTCGTACTAATTATTCTAAATATTTATTAACTAACTAATTATTACATTTGAATTTATTAATACTCTTAAGTATGTGTTTTATCTATTAAAATAAATTATATATAATTATGATTAAAAAAATAATTTATCATTAAAAATAATAGCTAAAACCACACCTATGTTGTTTTGGTACCAATCCAAGTGAAATATAGATATTAAAATCATGGAAGGTATCTTTTTGTCTTTTTATATACTTAACTTATTATACTGGTCACTTTCATGGAATAATATTCTTACTAACTTATAAAATCTGATACATAGGTTATTAGAGTATTAATATGGATATAAATGGGTTTGGACATGTTTTTAGGCCAGTTATCCCTTTATGTTTAAAGTCTAACCACTATATAAAATCATTTTTACCTTAATTAGTGCAATTAATTTTAACTATTTTCAATAATCATTATGAGAAAAATTAAATTTCCATCTTATAAAATAATAATTAGGATAACTAAAAATATCAAAAATTCAAAAATTCAACTCATATAATTGGTATAATTTAATTTAAAATCAATCATACAACATGACGAGAAAAGAGGGTTTTAAAGTGAAAATGTTCAAAACACTGTAATTTTTTTATAGAAAAATTCAATATAAATATCATTTCAATAAATTAAATTGGATTAATATATTTATAATTTAACTAATATGACTTCGAAAACATTTCAAAATTTAATTTATCATGATAAATTATTAAGTAAAAAATGTAGTTTTTAATTAAAATCAAGTATTTTCCACTCATTATCAATAAATGAAACATGTCATAAAAATGTGTAAAATTAATCCTAATATAATTATGATATTCTAATTTTATTAATGAATTATATTATTTCAAAAAAAATTTAATTTTTTTAAAAATTAGTTTAAAAATAATTGTTCCATAACAAGGTGATAAAAATGCATTTTTGAAAAATACATTTTTAAGAATAAATTTATATTTATTTTTATGAATTGTCTATAAAACACATAATATGAATGATAAAAGTGGACTGAATATATAATATATAAATTTCATTAATATAATAGAACAATAGTTATTTTTTATACTCAATGTTTCATATAATGTATGCTAAACATGATATTTCATGTAACACAATCCATTTAAGAAATTAGTTATTGTGTGTATCACAAGATAATCTTAGTGTTGCATACCTTTTTTCCTATAAAATATAATTTTATTCTTTTAAAATCTATTAGTGTTAAAATTAAAATTATTTGAATTTAATTACATAAACACAATATTGTAATTCAAATATAAATTCTTCAATAATCAACTATACATAATAGTTATACAATAACTTTTATAACACTCTAATTCATTCAAATAGTTTTTTTTAATTTTTTTAAGTATAATTTACATGATTTATTCTACTTCTTGCACAAGTGATACGTGGGTTCTTTGTTATCATACATGATAATTATACAAAATATGAAAAAATTAATTATGATCACAAAAATCATTTAATTATATACAAAATAAACATTAAGAAAAATTTATAAATTCTTATTATCCCTAAGAACATATATTACAAATATTAAATGATAGAGGGTGAAATTATGAAATTATCATTTATATAAAATAATATAAATTCCAATATGAAGGGAAATGATTCAAAATTTCCATAATTTCATATATAGGATAAAGAATGTCAAAATTAAACCATCTAATGAAATGAAGGAATGTTTTTTTATTAATTTTGATACCTTATCCCATTATTTTTATTCCTATTAAACGCATTTTAACTTTTACCCTGGAAATAAACTCTTTCTAAAGTTACTTTTCATTTTGACCAAAAATGAAACTAAAATTATAAAAAATTTAGATAAGTTTAATCACAATTATAGAATCCATTTTTCAAAGATTAAATTTCCAGAAGTGTTAAAAATTAATTTTCATGTAATTGAAAAAATTAAATGAAAAATAGAATTTATAAAAATTCATTTTCAACATAAATATGAACTTATTCCAAAAAATTTATAATGATGATTTATTTCACATTAATAAGATTTTTTTCATAAAAAATACTTTATTTTAATTTTATACCAAATCTGAAAATAATTTGGAATTTTAAACTATTTGATATAATAAATGGAAAGGATTGTTTTTCAATAATCATCATTTTAACTATTAAATTTAAAATCAAACATTTCCAAATAGTCCAAAAAATGCACGCTTTGATAATTTTTTTATGATAATTAAAAAATTATATCCATTTTTTCAAATAAAATTTCTGAAATTATTTTAAATTAAATGCTATATTTTCGTCAAAATGTAATAAAATACATTTTGGAAGAAATTTATTTTTTGAAGAATAAAATTATTCTATCTTCATTCATTTCCAAGTTAATTTATTTAAATAAATGTTAGTTCATTTCAAAGGATATATTATATAATCATTTAATTATAATAAATTATTAATAGTGATTAATTTAATATTCCAAGATAAAAATAAATTTCACACATAAAAATATTATTATAAAAAATATATCTTTTACCTTTAAAAGAAATTTTCTTCATCTTTAACCAATTTATAAAAAATGCATGATTGATTTTTTTTGGAAAAATATTTCTATAGATATTTCATAATATTTTTATTTCTATTCATACGTGTCAAACCAATGACCATGTCATAATCGAAATATTTAAATAAAAATATATATTTTTCAGATATCATCATTTATTTATACATGATGTATCATTTACCACAGGTTATAGGACATATTATTAATTAAATAAAATACATTGTAATATCATGGGGTGTTACCTTTTACCATCTTAAATAAATTTGGTCTGCTTAATTTTTTCTTGATTCTGATAGAAATGGTTTATAAAATTTTCCGAATCAACTCTAATTATAGGAATAAAATATACATAAGTAACCATAATTATCATTTATTCCACACTGATAAAATTTAATTTTGAAAAAACATTAATTTATGTTTTAGGATGAGGAATGTTATCATTTCTAAAATATCTCCTAAACTTTGAATTTTAAATTAAGAGGCTCATACTTGTGGAAGTGTTTTAAAATCATTCCTTAATAGTTGAGTGATAACACTCGATAGTTTTTTATTCCTCTTTCTCGAATTTAGAAATTATTTTACCATTGAGATTGATATTCGGAGAAAATATACTTACTTTTTTATGCCATTCCATATGATAAATTTAATCCTTTTGTCACGCTTCTAGTTATTTCCAATTCCATATCAACTCTTACTCTATGAAATGAATATTAAAGATCAATTTTTTATGTATATAGCACTAAAATTAGATAATAACTGACCATAAGATCCAGAAAAGGATGGAAATTTATTTTCCATGGTTCTTTCAGTTAATCAAACCAAAAAATGTTTAGCATAAGTTATTATAATATTAAATATGACTAATCCTTGATATAAAGAAAAACTATATAAATATTCAAATCCTCCTAAATGAAAACCAAAAAATAACTTAAATCACTCCATAAAAAATAACCTTAAAACTTTTACAACTATGCCAAACCAAATCCAAGATCCAAAAATTAGAAATATTTAATCACATAGTCTTCTAAGATTAATTTATCATCTATACCTAAATAAAATTAATCACCCATAAAGTGGTAATGAAATAATATATTCTTTAAAATAATAATTAAACATTTATTCCTCAAATAAAAATAATATTTTCATATATACTAATAATTTTTTTTCAATTATAGAAAATATTTCATAAATAACTTTAATAACATTCTCAAAAATCACTTTTAAATACAATGGTTTCCAATATGATAAATCAAATGTTCTCAAAATTTTATAGCCCTTTTATCCAAATTAACCTTAACTAATTAAACATAAAAGATCATATTAACCAAAAATGTTATCAAAACCATTCAATATATATCCTCACAATATAAAATAATTTTTCTATAAATAAACTTTTCACGAGAAGAGATGTTAAAAATAAGGGTTATGTATATCTAAAACATTTAGTAAAACATAATAAATATCTATAAAACTTCTCCTATTATATAAAACCTCAAAAGGAATATCTTTTCAGTAAATATATGTACAAATTTAGAATTATTAACAAATAAAGGTATCTATAACTCCTAAATATCTTTATCTGAGTCATCATAACACTTAAAATATCCAAACCTTTCCTTTGAGAAAAAATTTAATTCCCTATAGTATAATCAACCAATAATTACATGATTTATAATAGGGGTTTCAATTTTATACATTTCAAGGTTCATTTATTTTTATAGTTTTAATGAATTTATAAAAAATCATATGTATCAAACACTTTCCATACAAAGTGGAAAATTCCACACAATGTTTATCATTATCCACAAAAATAGGATTCTGAAATTTAAACACATGTTTCATTCCAAACACTTCTTAAACATTAAAATTGAGTCACCATAGAGGAAGTTATTGACAATATATAATTCGTACACATCCTTAGATCTTGTAAGAAGCATTTAAATATATATAATTTGAAAAAATATCAGTAAGGTATATAAAAATAAAGGAATCTCATTAGTATAGTGAAAAACATTAAAACCAATGATATTTTTTTTACCTTTTTTCATATTAAAAAATTGAGCACATAAATAAAATAAACCCACATGAGAAAATAAACCTTTAATAAAATAAATCATTTGAAACCTATTAGTAAGAATAGTAAAACCATGATATCATAATGAAATAATTTCTTATTTTAAAAAGATTTTACTGTTAAAGTTCATTAACATTGCATACCTTATGAAATAAAAATATTTCCATTAAAACCTTTAGAGAGTAAAAAATAATTATCTAGTATAATTATATTCCTAAACCATGTTTTATCATGTTTAACCAATGTTAGAAATAATAGAGTTCCATTTTATTATATAAGAGTTACCTACCATATCACCACCCTCATTTTTCGACTCATAATACTATTAATTACATAATACATTGGAGTGATATTATAACATCCTTGGACCCACACTCCCATGTCTAAAGCCAAAAACACAATCATTACATGTTTTTATTTGATACTAAAAAACATGATCCAATTTTAACCATCTAATATATAAAATATATAAATGAAATATTGGATCACATACATAGTAATAGACCTATTAAGTTTTTAGTTTTATCAAATTAAGAAAAACTCTTACATAAAAAATTATACATATTAACAACTGGTTCATAAAAATCTATATTGGAACCTAATATGTTCTTCACATATAGTAACCTTTATTGGAACAAAATACTTAAAAAAATTCATCACAACTTTTTGAAAATGAAATAGAATGGGAGAGAGAAAAAATTTCTATTAATGGAAAACATAATCCTTATAAATTGTATTTTATCAAAGTTCATATGATGACATAAGGGTTTAGTGACATAATCAAAGTAATTGAGCATAATATAAGAGAATTCATACCCTTAAAAAACAAGATCATAGAATATGTGAAAATAAATAAATCATTATCAAAGTAAAGGTTCATACAAATCAATAATAAATAGTCATTTAATATCAATCATTATAAAATTAATGATTAAAAATTCATAGAAAGTGTAAGGAGAATATGTTTGTAACATGGAACATCATCTTAACATCACTCTTACAATCACTATTACAAGGGTAATAACCTATAAAATCCAATTAAAACATAATTCTTTAGATATCATAATCATTTTCTAATGTATTATAAGGATATAATGGACCCACCCATCCTTGGTTTATAATGTAATGACCCATACTATGATTATAACGGAACTAATCATATTTGGATTATAGCATAACCACTCGTATTTGGATTATAACAAAACTACAAGTATTTGGTTTATAATGTAACCAACCATTCATGGTTTAAAATGGAACCACCCATAATAATTAATAATTTCCAAGAATAATAACATTAATAATGTATATAGAGATTTCATTATGTCATAAAACACATAGAAAAACCACTATTCCTTTTATACCTTGTCTAACCCATGGAAAATAAATTTATTTCACGAAAATCTCATTGAAAAAAATCATAATACATCTATATAAATAATATTATGATTTAATTTAAAAATATCCCCATTTAAGAATAGTAAACATCAAGTGTTGTTGACTTTCTGGAAAATAAATACTATTAAAAATTCATTAAATGTGTCCTTTATGAAGATAAACATTACCATTTGATTTTTTTTCAAAAAATAAAATATAACATAATATTATGGAAATAATTTAATTTGAAAATAAACATAAAAACATATAATGGAAGGTTAAAAGAAAATAATGGTAATAATGGTTTGAAAATCTATTCATTATTTAAATATTAATCATGATCATACTAAAGAGAGTCAGACATTGAACCATATAGAAAATATTATGAAATTTACTTTTAAAATTTTTGATGATAAATATTGTGATCGAGTAAAATAAATTAGTGAAATAATTTATTTTTTAAAACAAAAATTCATGGTGAAATTTTATAAATCATAGATATTAATGGGGTAGTTGCCCAATCTAAAAGAAAAAACAGTATTAGTATCACCAATAAAAAATAATATTAATATTTCTTTAATCAATAATGAAGGAAATTAAAACTTAAGATGTTAAAAAAACTTCACAATCACAGTAGATTCAATGAGATGTAGTTTTAGTAAATATTTTAATTTTAATTCCCCTAAAGGAAAATTTAACATATAAATTCGGAAAAAATGAGATTGTAACATAAAGCCTTTACCACTATGGTAAATATCAAAGTAAAAATGTATTGAAATATAGAATGTGATATGGTTGTTTAAATCCCATGAATTATATTAAATAATATTTCAAAATTAGTTTATATTCCATTAAGTGAACTATTAATGGAAATTATAGACCATGATATGAAAAATGTCTCAGAAAAATGTGATTTAGGAAATTAAAATCCTTAAAATTAATATATATTTTAAAATTGTAATTAATCCATGTAGTGATTATGGTAACATATGTAAATGAACCTAAAAAAAGTGTAAATATATTAAAATAATACAAATATTATCTCATATAGTTATGAAGCCCCTTAACAGTAAGTAATTTTAATATAAAATCCCATTGGATGAAATAATTTTAATAGAAACATAAAATATCATATATTAGGAAAAATTAATGATATAACATGTAAAAGAGTAATAAATACACATTATAAAATAAATTAGGTGTAAGGTATTAAAACATACCTCAATGAAGGGAAATTGAGATGAAATACCTTAACTCAAATCCATACATTCTATGTATGTTTGTTAATAATAGAATAATAAAATTATATCAATTATTTTTTGATAAAAAAATTTTCTATGTTAAATACATTATCTATAAACCATTTATTTTATTAATTTAATGAAATTTTAAAATATATCATTAGTTAAATCCATGTTGGGTGTTTTGAGAACGTTTAGTTCATAATTTTAAAACAACTCTAGTATATTGAATGTTTTCAAAGATATATTTTTCCCATAATATAATGAAAAATATAAATAAAATAAAAATATTTTTTCTACATAAATTATACTTTAAAAAAACCATTAAATATTATTATGAAAAATGACCACGTTACAATTGTAGAGACTGTGGGTCGTTCTTACGCCTTAGTAATGTTTCTATATTTAAATGAATATGAGATAAATAATATAAGTATTATTTTATCTATAAAAAATGATAATAATAATTTAAATATAATATTTATTCATTAAATAATCTTATATATACCATCCTAGTTAGGTGTTGATGAAAAAATAATCACCTTGCTTTGTGGTGGTGGTGGTCCACACATATGATCTGAAGTGCATTGTGTTGCATTTGTTGTCAATGAGGCATGAAGTTGTCTTGGAATGAATGGATGTCAAGGAGTCAAGATGTGAATTTCAAAGGATGTGATGGTGATGGTGATGAAGGAGAATGGCCATGGTACTAAGATGAATGTCACTTAGGAGATTCACTAAGTGGCATAGGAGATGTGGTTGAAACATTCTCTAGTAACATCAGACGATTGTTGAACTGATCTATAAGTTCAAAGAAATTGTATCCTGATGATACAAAGTCACACCAATTTTAGAAGACCATGCATTGTCTTCACAATGCATGAGGAGATGAAGAGATCCATCCACAACTTCTAAGTGGATGAAGTGAGCTGAAGAAGAACATGTACTAATCCTTAGTGCATGACAATGTGAATGTGATCCAACTTGACCTCTAATTGGATCAATGAAGTTTATTGAAGAAATATTTGATTCAGGAGCTCTGTTGAAGATGAAGAAACCTTTTGAATTCCATATCCTAAGTGAAGATTATATGTTGAGGAGGATTAAGGAATTCTTAAGAAGTAGAGAAGGGAAGAAATTGAGAAGAAGAATGAAAGGGCTTGGCATTTGGCTTATACTCATAGAGGACTTTGTTTTTCACAAAGTCTTATTCTATACTTTGCCAAAAAATATGGCCAGCCCGTGAGCACCTTGTGGGTTCAACCCCAAGGCTCATGTGGGCCTAAGGCGCCACGCCCAAGGGGGAACCCGTGGGGTGAGCTCAGGGCGGCAGGGGCGCACCCGCAGACACCACAGAGGCGCCTGGGGCACGCCCGGAGGAGCGCAGTGTGCATAGTGGGCGCCAGTGGCGCGCCCGCAGGAGGCATAGTGGGCGCCAGTGGCGCGCCCGCAGGAGGCATAGTGGGCGCCAGTGGCGCGCCCACAGGAGGCATAGTGGGCGCTAGGAGCGCGCCCGCAGAGAGAACCTGGTGCGGGGCGGCACCGGGAGGGGAGAAGTTCAACTGGCGTGTTGAGGCAGCGCCAGGGTTATAAGCCGCGGATAAACCGGGCTTCGTTTCGATGTGGGACGCGGATTTTTCCCGCGGAAGAGATCCTGGCCGTCCGTCTCATCGCGCGCCAGATACGAGCCGCCCATCTAATCGCGCCACTAGCGATCAAATCCAGGCCATCCAAAGACCTGATCCGACGGCTCCGAGTCGTCTTCCACCTCGAGCTCGAGCCGAAGCCTCCCCGCGAGCCGCCGCTGAACCAGAGCCTCCCCGAAGACAAAATTCGAGCTCCCGGCCACCATTGTTTGATCCAAAGGCTCCAATGAGTTCGTCCGGCCCTACTGAACACAACCATGTATAAAAATGGGAGTGCATGCTATGTTTGGAAGAATTCGAAAGAGGCCGAGGCAAACGAAGTTGCCGAGGCACCAGGTTGATGTTTTGCATGGGATGAGCCTAAACCGAAGGCTGTGCATGCGTTATGAGTCGCATGCACGTAGAGGAACAAAAATAAATAAACCCGCGTTGAAACAGAGGAAAGAAAATAAAGATTTGAAAGATCTTTGAAGATCCGAAGATTTCGGTGATTCAAGATTTATTGCACGCGGATAATCTGAGGCAGCCTCTGCCTATAAAAATGAGGCCGAGCCCTCGAGGAAGTTTGCTGATCCTTTGTTGAAGATCCGAAGAACCGTGAGTGCACCTCTGCCTCGTGAAGTTGAAGCCCCGCGCAAATTATATTTGCGCGGCTGAAGTCCCCTGCGCGCTAATCCTTTGCGCGGCAGGAAGAGCTCGTGGCCGCAGCATTCTTGCGCGCCCGAGGCTTGTTCCCTCTCTTCCCGCACCCTTGCGCGGCAAGAGGAAGACCCCGCGGGTGTTGCACTTGCGCGCCCCGCAGGTAGGAGGTCTTGCGCGCCCCTGTGCCGTGCACCTTGCGCGCCCGAAGGCTAGGTGAAGACCCAAGGCTTGTTTGCCTTGTGCTCTACACATATTGTGTGTGTGCCAAAGAAGGCCGAGGCAGTGCCTCGTGTGTGAATATTGAGAAGTCCGACACACTTGTGCTTGTGTGCCAAGTGAAGGAAGAATACCCACGGGTTGGTTGCATGCAAAAAGAGAAGAAGGCAGTGTGTGCTTAGTGCAACATGAAGATGGAGTGCATTACATACCTAAGGGTTGTGTGCTAAGTGAGGAAGAACCCGAGGCTTGGTTGTTTGTGGAAGTGAGAGAGCAAGGCTGAGGGCACACTTTGTGTGAATGAACAATTGAAGAACACACTTTGTGTGTGCAAGTGAAGTAGGGCGTATCCCTTGTGGGGTGCACACTTTGAAGAACAAAGAATATTTTGTGTGTGTGCAAAGTGAAGGAGGAAGGCTAAAGACTTACCTTAGTGGTGTGTGTGCAAAGGAATAAAAAGGCCGAACCTTAGTGCCTTGTGTGCACCAAGTGAAGACCACAACAAAGAAGAACACATATTGTGTGTGTGTGCAAGAGGAAGAAACAAGTTGTGTGTGCTAGACAAGAAGTGGCCGAACCTTAGTGTGTACAAAGTGATGTGCACACTTTGAAGAAGAATAAGACCCACACTAAAGAACAACACATTAGTGAGTGTGTAAACAAAAAGAACAAAGTGTGAAGAAGGGAGAAGGTGTGTGCTATAATTGATTACACCCTTTGTGGGTCTACTGCACCAAGAAGAGGAAAGGGAAAGTGCATGCATGCATGCATGCACGTGCACACGTGAACAAAGCTAAATCTGGCTGTGTGCATTTGAGGAGTCCAAGACCAGAGGTTCTTGAAGATTTGAGAAGGCCATGCACTCAGTGCATGAAGTAGAGTTGAAGTGAGACTGGACCAGACTGAAGTTAAAGATATCAATTGTCTGAGTATTCAGTAGCTGTAGAGAAGCCAGGTCATCCTTAGAAGAAGGAGATAAAGCCTGAGCTAGACGAGAATCCCTGATCAACCACAAGTGATCAGAAGAGAAGAGCAAGGCCAACAGCCTTTATCCCAGGCTGCTGAAGTTACTTGAAGACCTTAAAGTGAAGAAGAGCTACTCGTGTGACTCGAGGAGCCAGGAGAAGACCCTGTGGGACTCAGGGAGAAGAAGTCTTCAGTGGGATTCTGGAGCAGGCCAGTGGGACTCTGGTAACACTGTGGGACGCAGTATAAAGACCCTCCTGTGGGACTCAGGAGAGATACAGTGGGACTCTGTATCGACCATTGTAATACTAACCGATTATAATGGGAGAATCCATGCTTGGAGAGCATGGCAAGGATGTAGGCCTTTGGTGCCGAACCTTGTAAATCCTTGTGTCCAGTGCCTTTACATTTACTGCATCATTCGAGGAAAGGTTGAGAGATACAAGAAGAGTGGATCGAGGCTTTAACCAGCCATAGAGGTTTAATTGATTAAGGAATCAATTAGTAAAAAGTTTTAAGGGATCACTGATTCACCCCCTCCCCCTCTCAGTGATTCACACTCATCTGGGCACTTCAATTGGTATCAGAGGGAGGTTACCTCTAAAAGATCCAAGGGAGTCTTTATGAAGTGCAGATTTGAGGAAACGAGCGACCAGCCTCAAATGGAGATATCTGCCAAGACTCAGAAAAATAGAAAGAAGAAACAGGCCAAGAAGATGAAGAAAGCCTGTCCTAGCTGTGATGAAGTTGAAACAATGAATGATCTTCAGAGTGCACTCAAATATCTTCAGAATACAGTTCCCATGGAAGTGGCAAAGTGTATAGTTACAGGAATCCATGATCTTCGAGAAGAAAAATTACAGCTAGAAGAAGAAGCCAATGCAATGGAAGATCAGCTGGCTAAAAGGGTTGGCATATCCAACACTCTCAGAAAGCTAGTGAAAGCCAAAGATGAAACAATTTCCCTTTGCAATGAAATATATGAAGACACTGCTGAAGAATTGAAAAGAAGCCTTTCTGAGAAAGAATTCTTTATGATAATAGTCAAAGATGTTGTCCATGCACTGGAAAAGAGGCACAAAGTGTCAATGGTTGTCAGAGATGCTCAACTAGAAGACAAAGTCAAATTGGTGAAGGAGTTAGACAATTCATTGCAAGAAATGAAGAAAGTGCATGAAGACCAGATGAAACAGCTAGAAGAAAAATGGGAAGGAAGGATAAGAACTATTGAGGATGAGAAGAACTCCCTCAATATGAAATGCTTAGAATTGGAGGTGATATTGACAAATCAGCAATCACCCAAAGCCAAAGCCTCCCAGTCAACTGGAAGAAGACATGTTGCTACTCAAGTATGCTTTGAGCAGGATGATTCTAAGAGAAAGACATCCTCTAATAAAAGTGCAACATCTTCTAGAAAGAAGGTACCATCCATACCATCTTGTACTGATGCTTCTAATTGTGTCTCCACAAAAAGTGCAGGATGGAAGAATAATTCCAAACAAATATGGATGAAGACAGTAAAGAAGCAGAGCTCTCCTGAAACAGCACAACAGGTCAAGAAAAGTACCCTACAATCAGAAGGACTGAAGAGGTCAAGATTCGTGGGACAATGCTGGTGTTGTAACAGGTATGGGCACTGTGCAAAGGATTGTTGGTACAATCCACTAAATGTCAAAGCACAAAGGAAGCTCATGCCAAGGGGGAGCAAGCCAGAAGAAAAGAAGCAGCATCCACAGGTCCAGAGACATCTGTTTACTGCAAATAGATTTGGATTACTTGATAACATCTGGGATGTGTGCAAAAGTGGTCAAAAAGATACATGTCAGTCTCCAACTATATCCAGAGCTCAAAGGAAGAAAAGATCACAGATCTTGGCTCAGAAAGATTCCTTGGGAAGCAAGCAGAAGAAAGTGGAAGATGCTCCCAAGAAGATTTTGAGAAATGAAGAGAAGTCCTTGGAGTCTGAATCCAAGAAGGGTGATGCATCAAGAAGAGCCACCAAGAAGACATGCTTCTACTGTGGGAAGAAAGGACATATCATGGATCTTTGTAAAGAAGCCATGAAAATCAATAGAAGCCAACTGAACTCAAACAGACAATCAATCCAGAAGAAGCAGAAGGGATTGATTGAAAACAAGTTGCCTAAGAGAGGTAGCTTGACAGCATCAAAAGAACCATGTGGAATTTCCAAAACTGAGGCCACACTTCCAAGTGATTTACTAGTCATATGGCCAAATCAGTTGCAACTTGCCAAAGATCTGAAAAGAGCTGAAGATGAAGTTCTGGCAATTGCTAAGGCAAGAAAGAAGAAAAATATTTCACATGAAGATGTATTGAGATCCACACCAGCACCAACATCATTGAAGATCAAATGTGCAAGTGTGAAGAATGGTGAAAATGGGACATCTCGGTTGAGAGAATCTTCTCAACCTTGTTGTTCACATTGATGAACCAAGGAGGTTCCATCTTATTCCCTTATACTATTGGTATTTACATGTGCTGACATTGTAGGGAATTGAAGATGATGATCATTCTCAACTGGAGGATGGTTTGGACAGAATGGAGTGCACCCCTTGAGGGGGAGCCAATCTGGAGAAGATGATGTTCTAAAATTAATATCATCTTGAGAAAGTGAAGGTATTCCAATCATGCTTTCATCCCTTGTTTCTTAATTGAGTTTATCTTGTCAATTAAGGGGGAGTATTGATTGAAGACAAATGGATGAAAGGGGGAGCTTTATCTTTGCACTGAACTTTCTAATGAGTTTTGTGAAGTATGTGCAGGATTTAGCAATTCATTGGTATATCTGAAAAATTTTCAAACCCCTGAAGCATGATCTCACATGTGTAGAGAATTATGGACAGCTTTGAATTCCTTGGTCATATCACTCTTGTTTTCTACACCGGGTTAGCCCAAGTAGACTTAGAGCTGATTTACTAAAGGTTCTTTGCTAAAGATGAACATGTGACATCATCCCTCTCTCAGTGTTTTTCAAGATAATACTTTTCAAAGGGAGGAAGATATTTTTGAAAGAGTACCACACCACACCTTTGCATTTGATTGCCAATAAGGGGGAGAAAATATTGGCACACATATTGACCCATTCATATGTGCTGAAGGAGTGTATTGACAACAAATACAAAGGGGGAGATTGAAGTGCATTGTGTTGCATTTGTTCTCAATGAGGCATGAAGTTGTCTTGGAATGAATGGATGTCAAGGAGTCAAGATGTGAATGTCAAAGGATGTGATGGTGATGGTGATGAAGGAGAATGGCCATGGTACTAAGATGAATGTCACTTAGGAGATTCACTAAGTGGCATAGGAGATGTGGTTGAAACATTCTCTAGTAACATCAGACGATTGTTGAACTGATCTTTAAGTTCAAAGAACTTGTATCCTGATGATACAAAGTCACACCAATTTTAGAAGACCATGCATTGTCTTCACAATGCATGAGGAGATGAAGAGAGCCATCCACAACTTCTAAGTGGATGAAGTGAGCTAAAGAAGAACATGTACTAATCCTTAGTGCATGACAATGTGAATGTGATCCAACTTGACCTCTAATTGGATCAATGAAGTTTATTGAAGAAATATTTGATTCAGGAGCTCGGTTGAAGATGAAGAAACCTTTTGAATTCCATATCCTAAGTGAAGATTATATGTTGAGGAGGATTAAGGAATTCTTAAGAAGTAGAGAAGGGAAGAAATTGAGAAGAAGAATGAAAGGGCTTGGCATTTGGCTTATACTCATAGAGGACTTTGTTTTTCACAAAGTCTTATTCTATACTTTGCCAAAAACTATGGCCAGCCCGTGAGCACCTTGTGGGTTCAACCCCAAGGCTCATGTGGGCCTAATGCGCCACGCCCAAGGGGGAACCCGTGGGGCGAGCTCAGGGCGGCAGGGGCGCACCCGCAGACACCATAGAGGCGCCTGGGGCACGCCCGGAGGAGCGCAGTGTGCATAGTGGGCGCCAGTGGCGCGCCCGCAGGAGGCATAGTGGGCGCCAGTGGCGCGCCCGCAGGAGGCATAGTGGGCGCCAGTGGCGCGCCCACAGGAGGCATAGTGGGCGCTAGGAGCGCGCCCGCAGAGAGAACCCGGTGCGGGGCAGCACCGGGAGGGGAGAAGTTCAACTGGCGTGTTGAGGCAGCGCCAGGGTTATAAGCCGCGGATAAACCGGGCTTCGTTTCGATGTGGGACGCGGATTTTTCCCGCGGAAGAGATCCTGGCCGTCCGTCTCATCGCGCGCCAGATCCGAGCCGCCCATCTAATCGCGCCACTAGCGATCAAATCCAGGCCGTCCAAAGACCTGATCCGACGGCTCCGAGTCGTCTTCCACCTCGAGCTCGAGCCGAAGCCTCCCCGCGAGCCGCCGCTGAACCAGAGCCTCCCCGAAGACAAAATTCGAGCTCCCGGCCACCATTGTTTGATCCGAAGGCTCCAATGAGTTCGTCCGGACCTACTGAACACAACCATGTATAAAAATGGGAGTGCATGATATGTTTGGAAGAATTCGAAAGAGGCCGAGGCAAACGAAGTTGCCGAGGCACCAGGTTGATGTTTTGCATGGGATGAGCCTAAACCGAAGGCTGTGCATGCGTTATGAGTCGCATGCACGTAGAGGAACAAAAATAAATAAACCCGCGTTGAAACAGAGGAAAGAAAATAAAGATTCGAAAGATCTTTGAAGATCCGAAGATTTCGGTGATTCAAGATTTATTGCACGCGGATAATCTGAGGCAGCCTCTGCCTATAAAAATGAGGCCGAGCCCTCGAGGAAGTTTGCTGATCCTTTGTTGAAGATCCGAAGAACCGTGAGTGCACCTCTGCCTCGCGAAGTTGAAGCCCCGCGCAAATTATATTTGCGCGGCTGAAGTCCCCTGCGTGCTAATCCTTTGCGCGGCAGGAAGAGCTCGTGGCCGCAGCATTCTTGCGCGCCCGGGGCTTGTTCCCTCTCTGCCCGCACCCTTGCGCGGCAAGAGGAAGACCCCGCGGGTGTTGCACTTGCGCGCCCCGCGGGTAGGAGGTCTTGCGCGCCCCTGTGCCGTGCACCTTGCGCGCCCGAAGGCTAGGTGAAGACCCAAGGCTTGTTTGCCTTGTGCTCTACAAATATTGTGTGTGTGCCAAAGAAGGCCGAGGTAGTGCCTCGTGTGTGAATATTGAGAAGTCCGAGACACTTGTGCTTGTGTGCCAAGTGAAGGAAGAATACCTACGGGTTGGTTTCATGCAAAAAGAGAAGAAGGCAGTGTGTGCTTAGTGCAACATGAAGATGGAGTGCATTACATACCTACGGGTTGTGTGCTAAGTGAGGAAGAACCCGAGGCTTGGTTGTTTGTGGAAGTGAGAGAGAAAGGCCGAGGGCACACTTTGTGTGAATGAACAATTGAAGAACACACTTTGTGTGTGCAAGTGAAGTAGGCCGTATCCCTTGTGGGGTGCACACTTTGAAGAACAAAGAATATTTTGTGTGTGTGCAAAGTGAAGGAGGAAGGCTAAAGACTTACCTTAGTGGTGTGTGTGCAAAGGAATAAAAAGGCCGAACCTTAGTGCCTTGTGTGCACCAAGTGAAGACCACAACAAAGAAGAACACATATTGTGTGTGTGTGCAAGAGGAAGAAACAAGTTGTGTGTGCTAGACAAGAAGTGGCCGAACCTTAGTGTGTACAAAGTGATGTGCACACTTTGAAGAAGAATAAGACCCACACTAAAGAACAACACATTAGTGAGTGTGTAAACAAAAAGAACAAAGTGTGAAGAAGGGAGAAGGTGTGTGCTATAATTGATTACACCCTTTGTGGGTCTACTGCACCAAGAAGAGGAAAGGGAAAGTGCATGCATGCATGCATGCACGTGCACACGTGAACAAAGCTAAATCTGGCTGTGTGCATTTGAGGAGTCCAAGACCAGAGGTTCTTGAAGATTTGAGAAGGCCATGCACTCAGTGCATGAAGTAGAGTTTAAGTGAGACTGGACCAGACTGAAGTTAAAGATATCAATTGTCTGAGTATTCAGTAGCTGTAGAGAAGCCAGGTCATCCTTAGAAGAAGGAGATAAATCCTGAGCTAGACGCGAAGCCCTGATCAACCACAAGTGATCAGAAGAGAAGAGCAAGGCCAACAGCCTTTATCCCAGGCTGCTGAAGTTACTTGAAGACCTTAAAGTGAAGAAGAGCTACTCGTGTGACTCGAGGAGCCAGGAGAAGACCCTGTGGGACTCAGGGAGAAGAAGTCTTCAGTGGGATTCTGGAGCAGGCCAGTGGGACTCTGGTAACACTGTGGGACGCAGTATAAAGACCCTCCTGTGGGACTCAGGAGAGATACAGTGGGGCTCTGTATCGACCATTGTAATACTAACCGATTATAATGGGAGAATCCATGCTTGGAGAGCATGGCAAGGATGTAGGCCTTTGGTGCCGAACCTTGTAAATCCTTGTGTCCAGTGCCTTTACATTTACTGCATCATTCGAGGAAAGGTTGAGAGATACAAGAAGAGTGGATCGAGGCTTTAACCAGCCATAGAGGTTTAATTGATTAAGGAATCAATTAGTAAAAAGTTTTAAGGGATCACTGATTCACCCCCTCCCCCTCTCAGTGATTCACACTGATCTGGGCACTTCATGATCAAATGATGTTATTAACATTCAATGGAAGGAAATTCTTGAAGTGAAATATTATTATTTTTTTACAGAATTATAATTATGTAATTAATATCATATATAAACATTAAATCCATCATTATAACCAACTTTGAGAGATGGAGATGGAAACCAAATAACATCAATTTGCAAGGTGGTAGTCTGTTGTACACATAAACAACGATTTATTTCCCTTTTGATGAAAAACATAAGTGGATATAGGTTATTAAATCAAATTAAAAACGTATTATTATATGGGATATAGGTATTATTTTATATAATCATGGTTGAAGAATATTTTAAGAAGGTAGAAGAATAAAAAATACTAAAACATTTGGCTAAAATCTATAATTCATTTTCAGATAACCTCCTTTGATTTACCCCATAAGCCATATAATGTTAGTTCTCAACAAAAAAAAAAGACATACAGAGCATGGGTAGGGATTTTATGACGGTATTTGGTCAGTTATGGGCCAAATAAAAAGTATCTTGAAGTGTTTAGAGAAGAGGACAATGGGTTCCCTTTTATAATAGAGGGAAGGGCATTCAATAATTTACTTAAATTATTAAATTAATATAAATTAAATATCATGTTAAAATTGATTGAAATTTATATAATTTAAATGTAATGTGAGTATGAGTCTAAATAGACTTATAATATGAAAATTTTACTAGTTTAGGTGTTGATTTCACACTTATTGTTTTTTTAACCCTCCTTTAACCCTTTTGATGATTATAATGAAAAAAAATGTTTTTTTAATTTAGCAATCATGCTACATACTATAAAAAGAAAATATTAAATTTAATAAATCATGTATTAAATTTTAATCCAAATAATAAAATCTTTTAAAATTATATTATGTTAATTAATTTTAAATCATTTAATAGAATATTTTTTTATTATAAAATATCATTAATGCCATTATAAGAATTATTCATTTAATTTGACTTTTAAAACAACATTAAAACAACTAAATTAGAATATATTCAATTCAAAAACATAATATATGTTATATTTACAAATAAAGGTTGTTTAAAACTATAACTTACCCACAAAATATTACTTTTTGAGTTTTTAAAATCATATACTTGATTTTTCTACATCTTGAAAAACCACTTTGTCAGTGTTGCGTAAGAATGTAAAGCAATTATTTCATATATAAAAATTAATAATAACATACCATGATAAAAAACTGAATAAATATTTTAAATTAATAATTATATAAAAATATATATTGTTTTTATCCAAATAACAATATATTATAGATATTAAAAGAAAGTGGCATTTTTGTCTTTATATTTTTCATAAATATTGTAAAGGTAAAATTAAAATACATATGTCATCGAGATGGTTTATGTTATTATATTTGATTAAAATAGACAAAATAAACTCATCTAATATGATAAATTCGGGTTTTAGGGTCATTTTCAGTCCATATCATTTTGTAACCTTAATTACCTTTTTACACTTTCTATAGTGACAATTATTTATTATGGATAATATTAAAAATAAACAAAAAAGGAGAATATTTAAAAAATTATAAACTAATGATTAAAAATATGTAATAAATTATTTATTATTAAATAAATATATTTGGATGAAATTAATTTAATAATAGAATGAAAAATATAATAAAAAACTGTTTTTTAGAAAAACGAGTTTTTCTCCCAAAAACTAAACACGTATCAAAATGATGTAAAATATTGAATCAAATTAGATTATATAAATATAAATAAGAGTTATGTTAATTTTATATCATATTCAATTAATAATGTCCTTTATTAATGAAAAATAAAATTTAACAACAATCGATATTTTTCATTATTCAGAAGAAGATCAATATTTTTAAAAAAACCCAAAATTTTCATAGCTATATATTTTACATTATTTTTTTCAAAAAATATATCCTTTTTGTAAAGTAATATTTATAAAATTTAAATATATTAATTTCAACATTTTTTTAAATTAAAATCATTAAAAAAATATTTTTTGAGAAAACTTATTTTTGAATCACAAAGTGAATTTACAAAAGATTGTGTGCTTATTTACCTAGAGTTAATAAATAAATTTTCATTGATTAGAAACCTTAAATATATTTCATAATTTTCTTAATCAATTTAATTCCCACTAATTTGAAAAATATGTAACAACTATGATATTTTAATATTAATATCTCATGATTTATTTATTCTTCGTGTTGAGTTTTTTATATCTTATTAAAAATATTATTCTTGAAAATATATTGGGGTGTTACATTATCTACACTTTTAATAAATTGTATCATTTTAATTTGAACATCAGCTCAATAATCAAGGGTATGAATTATGGAAATACATTTTTTGAAATCCAAAAATATAAAAAGGGTTTATAAAACATCCTCTATAAAACAGGGAATGTGAAGTACAATGGTTATATGAAATAACACGTACTAGGTTTTCAAATAGGAAACATTAGTGGGAAGTGAAAATAATGACATGGTGGAAAAGAAAAAAGTCTAAATAATTATAGAGAATTATATATCTCATCGATCACAATAATTTAAATGATTGTGATAATGTTAATGGCCACAAAACCATAAACCACATAATTATGAAAAAGATCATCGATTCATTAGAAATGAAGTAAATATTTTTACATTTTGTTTCATGTTCTTTTTACTATTGTTGAGGTATTTTCATTACCGTCTAAACAATAAAAAAAGAAAATACAAATACTTGATTGCTATAATTTAATCATTTAATCAATTTCCACCATAGTATCATATTTTTCTCTAAATGATAATAAATCATGATAAATTTATTAACGCCTAAATTACTAAAATCAACTTATAGTGGATATAGTAATCCATAAATGTATGACAAGCTATTCAAACAATCCTTTGATATTAACTAAAAACAAAATGTTTTCCATAAGATAGTTCTCAAAATGAATAAATATTCATATTATGAAATAAAAAATTAATCTCTAAATCCATAATAATAACACCCAATGATAAACATATAAGGTTTGATAAATAAATAACCCTAAAATTCATCAAAATATACAGATTTAGTTCAATACCAAAAAATGAGAATGATTTAATCACAAATTTTTCTGAGATTAATTTAACATTTATATCCAAAATTAATTATCCACTCATAAATTCACATAAAAAAATTTCTATGATCTAATAGTATAATATCTAAGATATGATAATAACTTCTATAAATAACCTAATTCACCAAAAAGGCACTTTAGAATAATATATGCTTTTAAAAGGTAATATAACCCCTTATTAAATAATAATATTATATTTACATTTATTATACAATATTTCCCAAAATATAATAAAATTATTTCAAGAATAATCCTTCACATTAAAACACATGATACACTTTTGGTTACATATATCTTAACCCAATTAAATGTCTCCAACATATTATTAATTTCCTAAAAATACTATTACTTAAAACCAAAAAAGGTTGTCTAATAATTTGAAGATACGATCATTATAAATCTTATAAAACTATGGTTGAATACATAAATATTTAGTTAATCTCACTTTAAAATATCATAATCTTTATTGATATCTAAACATTTTCTTAGATACCATCGATAACATCCCCGAACCCACACTCTGGTATCTGGTGATTTAAAATAATCTTTAAATTTTTGGGATTAAAACTGATAAATGTGGCCCAATTTAAAACATCATATATAGAAAACACAAATAGGTAATATTAGATGACTTACCTATGCAAATACCTTCATGGAAACTATTATATAACAACACAGATGTATAGAAAATGGATTTTAGAAAAAAAAATCATCTACCACTAAGTTCATAGCATCTATTAACCATATTACACATAATATAATTAAACCATTATTCACAACTACTGTAAAAGGAAACATAATAGTTGTGATATCAAATAGTCATTGAGGTAAAATATAAGTATTAAAAATTGCATGCCATTAGTGAAATAGGATGAACACATGGGTATGATGTCATTATCAAATTGCATTAGCTTAATATAATAGAATTCATACCAATAAAAACCAGGATCATAAAACATTTGAAATGTAATAAAGATTTATAAATAAAACGAGTCATGAGAATCAAGAAATTAAGCTATGTAATATAAATCTTTATCAATGGAATAATTTAAAGTTATAGTATGTGTAAATAAATTGTGTTGGTATCTTGGATTACCATATTCATATCACTATTACAATCACTCTTACAAGTAGAATAAAAAATATAGTTTATTTCCAAAAAAATATCCATATAATATAATACTTAACTAATTAATTAGAGGGACATCATGGAACATGGCATCCTTTTATTATGAAATAATCACACATCCTTGGTTTGTAACAGAACAACCCATCCCTAGTTTATAATGTAGCTACCCATCCTTGGATTATAATAAAACCAGCCAAACATGGATTATAATCATCCATCTATCCTTGTTTTATAATTTAACCCAACGTAATAATAAAAAATTTCCATGAACCATAAAATGAATAATGTGTACACAGAATTCATTTTATCATAAAACCCATTAAAAAAAACAACTATTCTTTTTATATCTTGATTAACCCATGGAAAATAAATGGGTTACATGAGAATCTATTTGATATAATCATAATCCATATAGAGAATAAATAAGGATGGTATCATTGTAAAATATATATACTTTAGAATAATTAACTTGAAGGGTTGATTTCATTTTTAAATAGAAATTAAATTAAAAGATAATTAAAAATATTCTTGAGGAAAATAACCTTTCAATGTTGAAAATAAATTTTAAAAAATTAAAATTACCTAATTATTGGTAAAATTTATTTCTTTGAAAATATATATGTAATCATATAAATAAATATTATAAGAAATTAATGATCAATATGGGGGTAAATTTCTTTGATGATTTAAATGTTGAAAATAAACACACTATTGTAAATAGATCCAAAAGTAATGCATGTGGAAAAATGTTTATAAATGTAATTTTAAATACTTTTAAAGTAAGGGAAAATACCACATAAAATAAATTTAGGAAATAATTTTTTTACAATATAATTAATCAAAATTTTTTAGAAAACAATGATATGAAATAGAATGTCTCCTGATCTAAAAGAATATACAAGATCTATATCATTTAAAAACAAACTTCTTAATGATTCTTTAATTAATAATGTTTTAAATTAAAACTAAAACTGTAAAATAAAATAATAATTATATTGTAATAAAAGATATGTCATTCATGAAAATAATATCTTATGGTTTCTCTCGAAGGAATCTTGAAGACAAAAAATATTGAAATGAAATTAAATTCTAATATAAATAATTTATCGCTTTGGTAAATTTTGAAATAAGAATTAATTGAAATATTTAATATTATATGGAACCATAAATCCCATTAATTACATAAATTAATGTCTCAAAATTAATTCATAGTGTATTAAGGGAACCATTGAAGGAAATATTTGTGCATGACATAAAATCTATCATAGGAAAATGCGACAGTGTCAACAAAAACCTTTGAAAAAATCATAACTTTTAAAGTGACAATTAATCCATGATGTTTTTATCTGATCATATTTAATTAAATATAAAAAAATTCAATACATAATAAAAATAATTCATATATCAACTCACAATTAATCCTTCAAGAACAATGTTAATTAAGTATATTTATGACCTAATGATTGGGAATTGAGTTAAGAAACCCCTTACTAATTGGTAACATTAAATTTAAATCGAATTCAATGAAATAATGTTAATTTTAACATAAAATAAAAAATATTTATGTTGGATTAGAGATATAACATGTAAAAGAGGAATATCTACACAATATAAATTAAATTATGTGCATAACAATAAAAGTTTCATCAATGATGGGAAATTGTGACAAAATCCCTTACCTTAAATCCATAAATGTTATATATATACATTAACACCTATATAATAAAATTATTTGAATTAAATTGTTTTATAAATTTTTTTATCAGCTTAAGCCGTTATCTTTAAATATTTTTCATATTTTAATTTTAAAAAACATAACTAGTTAAGTCCATATTTGGTGTTTAGAGGACATTGAGTTTGTAATTTTAAATTGACTCTGGTAGGTTGATTGTGGTAAAATATATAATTCTTCCATAATATGCAGAATAATATTAATTAAATAATTATCATTTTTATAGCTAAATTTTACTTTTAAAACCAACCATTAATGATGGTTAAGAAAAAATTAACTAATTTACAATAATCGAGATGATAGGTCATATGTACGCATGAGTAACATTTCTATTTCTTAATAAAAATGATAGTGACAATGTATGAATTATTTAATCAATAAAAAATGATAATTATATCATAAATATAATAAAATATACTTAAATACACATATATATACTTTCCAATGAGAGGTGTTGATGAAAAACGAATCACATCCATTATTATAACTATCTATGAGTATTGTTGATGAAAAACAAATTAAATTGATTCACGAGGTAGTAGTCTGCCGCACACATGAATGATGGTCTCATTTCCCATTTGATAGAAGAAGAATATGGATATAGTTTATTAAATTATAATAATAAAATATAATTATATATTAGATTCTTATTTTATTATATCATCATGATTAAATAATATTTGAAGGATGTATAAGATTAAATACAACTAAAACATTTGGTTAAATTCCATACCTCTACTTAAGACAAATTTCATTTATTTACACATTAATCCCTCTAGGGTTGGTATTCATCACAAAAAAAGACCTATAAAATTTGGGGATGTATGTTAATAAGGTATTTTTTATTTCATGGGTGAACCAAGAGTCTCATTTAGTGTTCAAATAATAAGACAAGGTGATCACATTTATAAGTAAAGGATGAACATTTTGGGAATATATTAATTTATTAAATTAATATAAATCAAGATTGACATTAAAATATATTAAAATTGAAATAATTAAAGTATAACACAAGGATGAGTCTAATCACTCTCACAAAGTAAAAACCATAAAATTTTAGTTTTTTTTCCTCTATTATCATTTTGTTTTATCCCTTCATTAACCCTTTGTGGATTAGTGCCATAATAACATTTTTATAATTTAGGGGTCATCATTGTCACTATAAAATGAAAATTGGATCATAAATAGACCTGGGAATATATTTTGAGCCATATTCTAATACCTTGTATGAAGATAGGTTTTTTTGGAATTTTAATTCATTTAATAATAGATAATTTATTATAAAATATCATTAATATCATTTTTCAAACCATTTATTTAATTTGACTTTGCAAACAACATGAAAAAAATTTATTTAGATTATAATAAATTAAAACACAAATAAAATGATATAATTTTCAATTAAATTCATATAACACATTATATTACCCAAAAAATATTAATTTGGTACTTTTCAAACTCATTTAATTGATTTTTATATTACTTGAATAAGTATTGTATTGGTATTCTGTAATCATTTAAGGAAATTATTTAGTATCAAAAAATTAAAAATAAATTACCCTGATAAGAAAATTTAATTTATAATTAATCTTAAAAATTATATTTGGAAATATGTTTTTTTATCCCTTTCACAAAATATTACAGATAATTAATAAAATAAAGTGTTTTTTTTTGACATTATCTTTTAGTTTCATATTATAAATGTCAAAATTAAAGAAATATAACATCAAGTTAAAATAATATTAGAAAATGTATGTAATATTTCAATGTAAACCCATATAATATGATAAAGGTCATTTTTGGGGTTATTTGTATTCTTTATCTTATTATTTTTATCATTAATTACCCAATTTTTCCTTACAACGGTGAAAAATATTTACTTTGGTGACTATTGATACTGATAAATAACAAAAGGAATTTGTATCCCAAATTTTAGCGACATTATTCAAAATATAAAATTTATTTTTTAATATCTAATTTATAGAGTGTAATAAATCAATTTATGATTAAAAGAGAAAATACAAAAAACTATTTTTTAGAAAAAAGCATTTTATGCCAAAAATGAACTCATACCAAAATGATGTATCAAATAGATAAAAAATATGATTATATCTAATTAAATAGAAGTTATTTCAATTTTAGATAAAATTAATAGAATAATGTGTCATTTATAATGGAAAATAAATTTTTACAAAAATGGGTATTTTCCACTATTCACTAAAAATCAATGTTTTCAGAAAAATCCCAATAATTTCATTATAAGATATTTTTGATATTTTGATTTGAAAAATAACATATTTTTTAATATTAAAATAAATAATATTTTTAAAATTTATATCTAATATTTTCTCATGAAAATAAATACGAAACAATTTTTGAAGAAATCATATTTTTAAGAGAAAAATGACTACTAAAAATTTAGGGAAAATTTCCAATGAATTAATAAATAAATTTGTATTTATTATTCAATTTATATATATACCACAATTTTTTAAATATTATTCAAATATATAACTTTTTTGTTTATATTATACATATTAAATTTAAATATTAAAATTTAATGGTTCATTTAAGATTGGTGTTGCATTTTGTATACCCTATCAAACACAGCGTTCTTTTAAAAAATTTGGGGTGTTATAACTATATAGGGAAACCCATTCTAAATAGATATATCCAGAACACCAATAAATATTTATATTTCTCAAGTACCATATCATGATCAAAACATTTTTAATATTTTATTTCTCAATATAAAAGCCCTAACAATGAAATTTTAACCCATTAGCTAAAGATCATTCCATTTTGACATAAAACGGAAAATAAATATACATTTTTTTGAAAAATAATTAATTTAATTATTCCTATAATAAGGGGAATAATATATTATCATAAAAACATGAATTTTTTTGGAATAATTAGAATGGATAAAAACTATGACAACCAGAAAAGTAATTTAGGATGTGTACATTAAAAAACCATTATCATCCACAGTGGTAAAAAAGTCAAATGACCCATACTGTAATTATTTGAATAAAATTACATTTTAAAATTGTAAAATAAATGTAAATAAAATTTGAAAATTATTTTAAACAATCATTTATTTATATATAATTACATTTGTTGATCATTTTTGATAACATTGACATGGAGGATAAATATTTTAAAGTAAATGATTTAAAACAATTTTTAAAATAAGAATTGTTTACAAATTTGGTAACTTTTCAATTAAAGATAATTAGAGGTGTGAAATTGAAAATAATATGTTAATAAATATAATTATAGTAAAAGAATTATATGATACATCAATATTGTATTATATATAAGACACAATAGAAAACAAGTGGTGGACCTGTTGTGATTCTCAAAGAAAGGAAACTGAGAGCCGATACATTGAGTCTAAATTTCCACATACATTATTTATTTCATACAATATAAGTTTAAAATAATTAGATACATTATAATGAAATATTTTTAGGATTATTTCATAATCATTTTAAATTTTATTTCATTTATTACCTAATTTATATAGTTATTAAAACTATTAAGTTTATGTTATATGTCTTAAGGATTATTGGTTTATAATACCAAAATAACACTGATTCGATGACCAAGGTCAAAAGGGTTGTATTTAGATAATTTAAAAAATAGTAGTCATGAAATAATTATCATTTTTACACATTTTAAAAAAATTATAACAATTCATTAAATTTAGACATGAAAAATGAATCACATCACATGGTAGAGGTGGTAGTCCACACGTATGCACAAACTCCATTATCATTATTCAACATATGGATGGGTATAAATGTAAGTAAAATACTATTATTTAAAAATAAAACTTTATATATGGTGTATCATATATATTCATTAAATACATAATAATAACTAGATTTGTGAGGTGGTGTTGTAAAATTAAACACATCTTTTTGTAGAGGTATTGGTCCACACTTATGCATGCATGATGTTTCATTTCACATAAGATAGAAATTAAGATGGAAAAGTTTTTTTGAATTAAAATTATAAAATATTATTATTTATTTAATATTTATTTTATCATATTATCATGGTCATAAAATATTTTATTGTAGTCGAAGAATAGATAACCATGAAAACACTCAGTTAAGAGCCATTACTCTTATTTATAAAACCATATTTTTCTTACCCCTTAAACCTTGTAGGATAGAATTTTGGTGAGACTAGAAAATATATTAAATAGGGAATATGGTTGGGATGGTATTTTTATAGAGATTTTTTAGATAAATGTATTAATGGGAGTGAAGGAATAAAGGATATAAGGTTCCCTTTTATAAGTGTGGTTCGTGAAAAACTTGTAAATATATAAAATGTTAATATATAATATGTGTATCACTTAAGAAAAATCGATAAAAAGTTACATGTCATTGAGTATAAGGATTATACGGTGAAAATAATTTCATATAATAAATTTTAAACAAGACTATGTTTCATTTTAAACATTATATTCCATTTTTACCACTAGTTATCCTTTTTTAACCATAATTTTTTTAAAATTTTTTTCCTTATTCTACGGGTCATGAATGTAATTTAAAAAATTCATAGTTGAAAATAAATTAAATATTAATTATAATCTAATTATTTCTATACAACTAACTTATAAATTGTTTTATTGATATCCTAATAATTTAAAAATATTTATTCAACATAAAATTCCATTTAATGCCATTTTTAGAACTATTCTCAATGTTTGATAGACATCAATTAAAAAATTT
The DNA here is from genome assembly GCA_963277665.1 of Viscum album. Classification (NCBI taxonomy): domain Eukaryota; kingdom Viridiplantae; phylum Streptophyta; class Magnoliopsida; order Santalales; family Viscaceae; genus Viscum; species Viscum album. The sequence continues at coordinate 1,275,122,184 of OY728121.1, read as the reverse complement.
TATTATAATATGATCACTTAAAAAATAAATTACACATTATAATTATTCAATAAGTTTATATAACAACATAATTCCTTCAAATACTAATACATTTATTTTTTTAAAATAATTGATTTTATTTTTCTTAGTCTTGCATGAGTTCTACATCGGGGTTTCAGGATTGTTAAAGGTAATTATGCCATCATTAAAATTTTAAAATAGATAAATATAATAAAAAAAATTATTCACTTTAAAAATATCTATTTTAACCATTCATTACTACTTTTTTCCCCATTAAAACATATTGAAGATATAAATAGAAAGAGACTGACATTCTGTATTCATCATTTACTTAAAATAATATAGACGTAATTATTAAAGGAAAATAATACTAATTTTTTTAAAAAGAGAATATAGGATTTTGATGGTATAAATAAAATCATCTAATTAAATAATGTAATGTTTTATATTAAGTGTGATAAATTTTCCCAAATTTTTTAATCTTATTTAATTCATTTTATCTTTTAAAGTAGTGAGACAATTTTACCATTTTTACTATTAATTATAAATAAAAATGAAAATGAAATTATAACCAATGTATATATTGATGATCCTAAATATGGAATTAATTTTACATGATTTAATTTTTATAAATGGAAGACATTATTTTTAATAGATGTTCACAAAATACAACAAAAAATAGATTATAGAAAAATGTGATTTTAAGCATAAAAGTGAACTTATATCAATATAATATATATTTTTAATTACTATGACATTAATTTTATCATTTATTATCAATGGTGTATAATTTAAATTTTAATCTATAAATAAAATAGAATGGTAATTTTAAATTACATAAAATAAAAAAACCAATGAATGTTTTTCAAAAATGGGCATTTTTCAATATTTTCTAAAAAATAAATCTTTTCAAAAAAATACAAAAATTATATTCATGAAAATTTTGAAATGATACTTTCAGAAATTTTATGAATTTATTCACATATAATTTCAAGAGTATTTAAACATTAAATATAATGTTGTCACAAAACTTGTAATAAAAACCATTTTAGAATAAAATTTATTTTTGAAGAATAAAATGAATATATCATCATTTCTTTGATAATAGACACAATTAATAGAATTTTAACTTATTTTATTAGACATATATTCTACTCATTTGGGTGGATTCATTAATCAATAGTGATTAATTTAATCTATTAAGATAAAATTATATTGCACATAAAAAAATAGTTTTGTGATATATACATATTTTACCATTAAATGATTTTATCTTCATTTCAAAATAATTCATAATTAATGAATGTTTTATTATCAAGTATATATTTCAATATTTATTTCATAATATAATTATCCATTTTTCTAGCAACTAAACAAACAACCTGGTTGTAATAGTCATATTCAAATATTTTAATTTCTAAAATATATAGTTATTTTATTGATATCAATGTTTCATATAACAAAAATTATAAAATGTTATATAATTCAAATTAAACAAATTATAAAATATTATAATGTCATAAATTCTCTCTTATATACATTAGTTAGTGGAATTTTATGATACATATATATCTATTTTATTTTATTGTGAATTCCTTCTAAAAATAAATTATATTATACATAGGATTTGAATTTGGTTTTAATTTTAATGGATTCATTTATGTTATTATTTATTGAATTTAGATTTTCTGTATATAAAATTAAATACTATTTCATTTTTGAAAAATTTATGTGACTCGAATACCAATGGTTATTGAAACTAGTTTCATTGAATTTTATTTATGAATAACATTTCCAAATTATAATAATTTTAACATTATTTAGTTTTATTATATTTTAAACATTTATATATACTAAATGATTTCTTCTAGTGATCTAGTAGAGTGCCAAAAGAAGTTCTGAAATTATATAGAGTTTTTTTGAATAAAAACGTAAAATTTTGATTTCTTCTTTAATATATATTTGGATTAAGAAACAAAATTTCCCATTGAGTCTAAAAAGGAGATTTCCCTTTGGCGATATTTTTTTAATTTTATAGCATCTTTAGAATTTTTAATATGATGGGATATTATTTAAATATATAATATATTATTTTGAAATGTGTTTTTGAATGAAATTCTTTGTTTAAATTTATGTTTTATGGATAATTTTACTATAAACCCTAGTCCAAAACAAACTATCTAAATGAATGTAGTAACAAAATTTAGGAGGATTTATTGGATAAATAACATGACAATTGAAATGTATGGTTCTTTGATTCTATAGTATATTTTTGTGTTTTTTTATTATTTTTTTCTAACTTCATAATCACAAAATTTCTTCTATGTTATGGAGGATCAAATTATAAATTCATCAGTAATATAATATATCTCTTGAATCCTTGTGTAGAAATAATATTAAATAAATAATTTTTATGAAATTTTGAATTATTGTTTTAGAGATATTTTAGAGAGATGTTTTAATGTCATTTTTGATAAAAGTGAGAATAAATTTAATTTAAAATTAATATTACTAGAAATTATATAATATTTTTAATATAATAATTAAACATATCTAATGAGAACAAGAACATGGTGATCTATAACATGGATTTAAATCTATTAATGTGAGAATTTTTCATGAATTTCAAATTTAATCTAACTATTAAAGGCCTTCTTATTTTATTCAGGGTTAATAATTTGTGTTTTTTGAATCATAGAATCATGAAACAATTATATGTGAAATTTATTTATATTCATAACTATTATGTCTTTTAGTTTTAGGTTTCAAACAGTGGACAATGATGGTAGAAACTGGGAGATATAGTGAATAGTAGAAGATTGATGATGAGTGTTTGATCAAAAGAAGATAGGGGATTATAACTTTCACATCACCTTCCCATTGCATAAAATGGGTGAACGATATGAAAAAATGACGAATTATTAATTGAATTGATTGTATGATAGTATATGTGTCCATGTATCCATGTAAAGTGATGAACCTCACATGACTGAGACCATCCAATCAAGTTAACATTATAATATTATATATTGACATTTCACAACATGGGGATCATATTGGATGGATATAAAATATAATGATGGTTCCATTTGATCAAATATTAAATCATCATGATTTTACAATGTAGGAAACTATGTGGTTTGACTTAGGCATATTTATATAAAACTTGGGGGGGTTCTATATATAACCCTCTCATTGGAATAAAGCATCATAGGTGTGTAGGTGATCATGAAAAGTCAAATTTATGAATTGAGTTTTTTGAAATCGTTTCAAATTCTTCGACTTAATATACCACTGTTTCAATAATTTTCATGATTTTTGGTACCAGGATTTGATTGAATTAGATTAATGAGATCTATTGATATTGTTTTAACATATTTTCATGTCACCAATCAATGTAATACATCCATCTAGGAAGTGAACTTACTATTGTGTTAAATTTCAATCTTATCAATGATAAAATAGTCAATTAATAATCATATTATTTATTATATATGGAAAAAAAATTATTTATTCATTAAATAAATAACTAAATTTAATGTTTCAATTTTTATTACTTGTAAGGCTTTGAGAATTTATGAATCACTTACATATAAGAAAAGATTTCTTAATAGGAATGTCATTTATTCTGGTGGAAATTAATTTTTTAAAACCCTATTTAATCTAGTTAGAGGTGAATAGGGTTGATCCATAGGGATGGAAATCTAATAAGTGTATATGACCAGTAATGTAAAAAAAATAGTAAACAAATACAAAATTGTGAAAAATATATAATGGAAGTGATGGAAATGGAATATTTAATTAAACATGAACTATGTAAGAAAACAATGAAAGAGATAACAGAGATCGAGGGATGATATCGATCCCTCATAAGGTAAGATAGGGAAAATATATTATCTAGTTTTTTTATATTTTTTATTCAATAATAAAAGAATAAATATAACTATATTTGGATGGTAAGTAAGCAACCAATTCATTTTAATGTCTGGCTTGTAGGCAGAAAAATCCTATAGTTCCTCATATACATCATCCACTCATCCATATAATGAAAAATCTAGTTTATATAATAATTAAATTCTATATTAATATGGATACATTACCTTTAATGAGTAGACCACTTCTCAGAATGATTATAAAATTATTAAGTAGTTAATAAAATAAGTTTATATGGAAATATTTATTACTGGTTTCCATTTAAATGTATTTACTACATGAAAAATTAAGATGATGGTATATTAAAAAAATAAATTACGCATGAATGATATTAAATTATTAACAAGAATAATCACGTTCTCCTATTTTTTTTAACAAAAAATCATATTCATTTAATCAATATATTTCACAAAATATTCAACAATACACATAAAAAAGACTATAAATAAGAAAGGAGAGATAATGATTCGCTTTTGAGATATTAGATACTAATACCCTACTGCAAATTGATCTATCAATTGCTCATTTTCCCATATTTCTATGATCTACAGTCTCTTCCCTAGGTGATTCGTTCACTCATCTTTCTACTTCCAAAAATTTTATTATGTTTTAGTCATGATTATATTATTCAATAAATAAATAAAAACCAATCTATCAACCACATCGATCTCACACATATAGATTAAGAAATTCATGAATGACTACGTGAGGGACATTCACAATACAATTTCCTTTAATTTTTTTAAAAAAGTAAAAGACACTCTAACAAAATTTTCCTCTCCTCAAATTAACTTTCATCGTAATGACCCTGATCACAATTCTAAATGGTATCTACATGGAATATTCATGGTTCATGATAGTTGAGTGATAATAACTCAATACTTCATTCAGTTCCCATGATATCCATTTCATATGAATTTTTTTTCTAATTATAGAAGACAATGAGAAAATTAAGTGATGTTGACCATAAGATGAACTTCTTGATTTATGGAATTTCCGTTTCCATTTTATGTGTTAAATTTAGGCCAACAAACTAATCCAATTTATAGCCCTTATGTACTATGGCTCAATTAGTTTTTCATTGACATGTGAAAGTTCATCTTAATGATGCACCAAAACCATCTCACACAAAAATCATTAATAATTTTTACTCAAGTCCTCTAAAGAAATTTCATAGAAATCCATTTATTTGTATATTTATCTTTTACTATCGATTCATTAGAATTAATATTTCTACAATAAAATTGTTAATTATTGGAGTCGAAATAAATTTATTCATTTACCAGAACATGAAGATATTATTTCATAATCAACTAAGATTCAATTATCATGGATTCTTTAATATTTTTCAATAGATTCATAGGATCCCAATTTCAATAGTTTGAAACCATATTATTAAATAGATCAAATTATCACATTAATTTCCTTATAAACCTACTATTCATTACTTTGTAAATATAAAACTGTAGTGATTGGGAGTTCGAGGCCTCAATATTATATTCTAGTATACACCTTCCAAAATTGTAAACTATCAAGAAATATATTAAATATTTATGTTTAACGGATCATTTGTAATTAAAGAAAAAACTCGGGTTTTCAATGGATTGTATCAAAATACCAATTATCATCATCATAATAAGAAAACATATTCAAAATTTGGGATCTATTAGTCCTTTATTTAAATCAATTGGACTTAAAATTTGATATGGATTCTAATGGCTTCAGACCATCTTCTTAGATTGATCAAAGGTTGTAAAAATCTTCAGTCAACCTCGTTGATCTCAAAAGAAGAATCATTGGTTAAATCTTGATTTAACATTATTCAATGTATGAGTTGGGTCTTCTTGGATTCAATAATTGGTATATATTAAGAATAAGTAATCAACTTCAATAGATTTCATTTCATCATTTTCAATGAAATTATTCGGCTAACCAATATTTGACCTATAGATATGGACTGGGCTGAAATTTCTTATTCAAGATATCAAACCCTATATGGTGAATTCATTATCATTCTGAAGTATCAATCACTCTTTATATCATTTCAAAATACCCCACTCAAGCACATTATTATAAATTACATAGATTATTTTTGTGAGTCAGGTTCTTGGAATGGAGTAATGTGGATTGTGGATCAATGAGGTTTGATCCATAGAGAAGCACTGCATGGTTAAATTCTAACCAAATTGTGACACAACTACCAGTCTCCACTACTCAATTGTGGAAGGTAACCCATTATTATATAATATATAATGATCATAGTGGATAGGAATGGTAATATAATTCCCCTATGGTCAAATTAAGGGCATCTCCATCGAAGGACATGGTCACGGACCCTTTGGTTATACATCTGAGTATACCTATGATAATAAATGAATTCATGGGCACACCACTTTTAGAATTCTAATGAATGGTCATATATTTACAATAGTGAGAGTTTTTTTTCTTTTCATGGTATAAAATATTAAATATTCTGATAAAGGGAACACAACCTTTTTTAGGAAATTTAATGGAATAGATATGTTAGATATAAATGTGCATGTATATTTCTAAATACAAGAGTATGGGGGGTTAATTGTCAGTTTAAATTTTTTATTTTTATCCCAAAAACAGTTTAGTTTAATATTATTTAAATTAATTCAATTCACAGAAACTCTTATGAAATAAAACAATAACCAGACTAGCCCTTGGGTCCTGTTATAATGATATCATAATCATTTTGATTCCAATATTTATTCCACAAGTCATATTTAATCATATATATTTATAGTAATCATTTCAAGTATTTTAATCTTGGTACTTATTATGATCATAGTAAAAAAATTATGATTCTATCATAAATCATATAGAATCATACTAATTAACTAATTAATCATAATAAAAAAATAATCATAGCCACATTTTAATACAAAAGTTTTTTAATCAAAGTAATTATAATAAACCAAATACACAATAATAAATGAAAATATAAAACAATTTACTTTCTATTAAAATAGCATCAGAAATGAAATACATGTAAATAAATATAATTATTTTAACCTAATGATAAGGGTAACCAATAACCTAGGATAAAGAAACATTGATTTATAATTTCAAGAAATACTGTATTACCCACACTTGTGTAATCCCTCAATATTATTATTGGATTTGGTCTTTCTACCTATCCCCAATAGCCCTCCATTAAGAAGGTGATCGACACTTCTATTTTCCTAGCCTCAGAAGCCCTTGATCTGAAAAATATCGACACCTATTTCTTTCAATCAACAGATTCCCCCAATCATAATCACAATGATCAATGTCACACAAAAAAACAAAATCTTGAAAGTTACAAGTATATGGAATAATCCATTTACAACATGTAAAAAAACAGTGTGTTCACATGTAACACATTTGGTAGAGTTCTTGAAGACTATCTCAAAATTATGTGTCTTCTGCATTCTCTTTCAAATGACTTGGCATTTATAAGACTTCATCCTAATGATCATATTGGAATCCAATGGTCATATTTTCTTCTGAAATATTAGAGGACCTTGGACACTTGCCCCTCTAATGATAATATTGAAACTAAATTCACAACATCATTTCATTAACATATAATACACAACATCATTTTGATTTAAATTATTTCCTTTCATTATGATTATATTTTATGGGTATGATGAAAAATGATTTTAAAATAGTCTAATAATTTCATTTATGGGAGTCACTACAATTTATATAATTATGAATATATTGTCATCATGAAAGAGTAGGCAGTGTGTATGATGTAAGTAGTCTTTGGTGTGTATAATAAAAATCATATCTGTCCATATTAAGATAATCATGGAAATAAACATTGTTGCAGTTGTTATGAGTACGATATTTATCATATGCACTATCAAAATTTTAATGATAAAATATGAATTGGTTTTTCTAAAACAAATTATGATAAAATGATTTGGACAAAAAATAGTTTGTAATTTAGTATTTATGAAAGAGTTTGTGACTTCCAAAACAAAAGGAATAGAAAATTCAAAAAGGGAATTTTGACTTAACAATATCCCCCTTTTTGGAAAACACAAACCTTGTGACTTAAAATAAAAAATTACTTAGTAAAATTTAAGTCCAAAAAGAGGTTGAGGAAATATTTGTATTCAGAAGTAAAAACATATATTTATCTTACCCTATGTTTTAAAACTCTTCTAAATATGATATTAAATATGACCAACTCTCCTTTAAGATAATAAAATACCTAAGGATCGTATTATATTTATTTTATAAAATTTACTCCCCTTACTTAAAGCATTCTCCCCTGTTATATATCATTCCCTCTTTTTAAAATAAATTTCTCCCACATTATAAATCATTCTCCCCCATTGTGATTTACAAAAAGGAATAGGGAAATTATTCTAATGTCTACAAAAGGGATATAGAAACAAATATATTCAAATTAATAAATAATTTTATTATCTAGAATAAATGAAATATATTTCATCCAAAATACTTGGAATGCATTCAATCAAGCTGTATGTTGATGAAAAAAAATTCATTGATGTTTTCAAAAAAATAAAAAAATATTTAGAAATTCACATTTATACTTTTCCTTATCCTTTTCCTTCTCCTTCATTATGAGGTCTTAGAAAATTGTCTTCATCTTCTTGAATTCATTTCTATCATCCATCAGTTTTCAAGTGATTCCTACCGAGTCTTGAGATTATATTCCTATTTGGAAAATAAATGATATTGGGTACTAATCAATTCATTCTGAGATTCGAAATCCTCTTTCGGAGGATGAAGCTTATCTTCTTAGAACATTATTTTCTCTTCCTAAATATGAATTCATTATTATTGAGACTTATAATTCTATTATTGAAATTCAAATCTATTAGTTAGCAAGAAATTATAATTTTTTAAATAAATAATCTCTTCTTTGTAAAACATCAAATCTAAAACTTCTAATTGAATGAAATTAAACATCTTATTTATTTCCTTTACTTCTTCAGATTTTATGACATCTGGGATTTTGAAATATTTTACTTTTTGAGTAGTGTCACTAGATTTGTTTTAAAGAAACAGTGACACCATTCACAAGCCTTTTAATTACATCAATTGAATCATCAAGGACTTTTAGACCTTCATCATAATTATGATACCACTTAACCACTTTGATTCAATCTATTATGTGTTCCTTATAACATTCTTAAAAAACTTTTAAATCTTCTTCAATATTGATTAATCATTTTCATAGAATCCTAATTGAATCTGTTATTTTTTTAGTTGTCCACAACCAAATCAATATTTTTTTCAATCCTCAGGAAATATGGAATTGTATTATGTATTCTCTTTATAGACTGAAGAATATATTGATAACTATTTATCGAGATTTTAATTTTGGAGTCAGTATCATCCTTATAATTACGAAACTATCTAGTATGAGTTCTGACAATATCATCTTCAAAATTCTGGTTATGATCTTCATTAGTATTGGTCTCTTACTCTTTATCTGAATTGTGAATGACTTTATCAGGTAGAGTTCTCTGAGTATCATTATTTTAAGACTCTAATCCTAGATATGGTAATTTTTATGAATTTCCTTATAATTATCTTATAGTAATTCTATCAGAATGAGATTTTTCTTTATGACCATCATCTTTTTCATTCTCGTCTTCTTACATATCTTCTTCATCCTTTTCTTTTTTCCTCCCATTCTTCTACTTCATTTATATCTTCTTTTTCTTCAAAGTAATCATCTATGTCTCACATTTCAAAATCTTATTTTCATTTGAAAATTGATAATCTTATGGTGGAGTCGATTCTTCACCAACGTTTTGCTTATTGTTTCCCTTATCTTAGACATAGGGAGTGATTGTTTATTTTTGAAAGGTATCCATGATAACTATTATATCCCTCAAAATTTCAATGGATTTCAACTGATTATCAATATAAAAAATATCATACTTTCTCTTTTGGATATTGGTTTCTTCTCATCATCTTAAAAAGTTGCTTCGGCATGATTTTTTTCGTCTAGGGCTTCTCTTAGGTTAATATCAAACTACGAGTCTCTTTATTTACTTTTGGAATAGACCTTTCTCCATTTGGAAGTGATTTCCTCATTTATATTACTTTTTTTATTTTGTTTTAATGAATAATCAAACTTGGATTTATTTTGTTTCTCAGAAACAATCGATATTGATTTTTTTGAAATAATTTGACTTCCTCCATCAAATTATTTTGAAACATCAACTCTAACATCTTTCACAAACTTCTTTGATCATGAATCAAAATGAAATTTCAACCATTTTTACATATCATCACTGATTAGTGGGAATTTTATATTCCATGGTACTGATTTGATTTCAAGATTAAAAAATATCAAGCTTTCTATGATGAACATTATTAAAATTGATAGAAACATAATAAAGTGATACTTGATTATAGAAGACATTAAATTTTTGATGGTTAAAAAAATATAACCCATAAAATTCGACTTTATAAAACTAACATGGTATTTTAGAATAAAAACATCTGATAATTTCAAGGTTTCTCAATAACCATTTTTATGTATAAAAAACATTTCATCCTAATGGCTATAAGACTATTGTCTAATGAAAGATGAGTATTTTTCCTTTTATCTTCATGAATATAAAAAATATATTCCTTATCTCTTTACCTCTTGAAGGTGCCTTTTTCTATTGGATGTGCATTATAAGGACAAAAGATGTCACCTTTTGATGGTACATTAAGCAAATTAGTGTCTTGTTTTACTAACATGATATTCCCTCTATCATACATAGAAAAGGATAATTTTAAATATATATAATTTTAAAAAACTATAAAATTGACTAACTTCACAAACAATAATATGATCTTGATTGGTGTTGGGTTTTTTTAATGGAACAGATTACCATCCTTGAAATATAATAATTCATTTAAAAGAAGAATCATATTTATCATAAAACTATTTAATTACCAACCTTTCTTTGATGAAAATCATGGACAATAAATCGTTCAGAGGCATTATCATGGGAGATGATGTTATTGATTCTGACAAGAGTATGCTAAAATTTATAAGGAAGATAACATTAAAACTCAACTACTTGAAGGTAGGTATAGGTTTAGCGTAAATATGAGAGAAATAAATGTGCGATTTGGTAGGGGATCCCTTTATATAGGAGAATAAATGTGTCAATTAAGATTCTATAGAAAATATTTGATAAAAAATATACAATGATTAAAAAATTTAACTCTTGAGGATTTTTATTTTTAAAAAAATTATCATATTTCTCATTAATTAGATTAATTTTTTAAAATAAAATGAAATACAAATAGACAAAATTGAATTGAAAAAGTGTAATGTACGAAATTTTTCCATTTAGAGTCTCAAAATAGATATATTAGTTTCTATATTTTGTTCCTAAAAAATGAAATATAAATTTTTTTGATTATGATTTTTTTGAGTACGAATAAATTTGAGTATGAAGAATTTGAGTAGGAATTTTTTTTGAAAATTTTGAGTATGAAAATTTTGAGTATGAAAAAATTTTAGTATGAAAACATTTGATTACAAAAACATTTCGAGTAAGAAATTTTTTTATTATGAATAAAATTTGAGTATAAAAAAATTGAGTATGAAAAAAATTGATTAAGAAAATTTTGGTAATGAAAAAATTTTAGTACAAAAAAATTGAGTAAGAAAATATTTGAGTACGGAAAATTTTTGAGTATAAAAAATTTGAGAATGAAAAATTTTAAGAATAAATTTTTTTGATAAAAAACAAATATATGTACCTGCCTGTGAAAATGAGTAACTTAATATAAGGATATGGTTTAAAATATAAGTATATATGAATGATTACTTTATATAGGTCATTTCTAATGTTTGTTTAATGTATTTTAATCTATCAGAAGTTAATGGTTCCGTAAAAATATGAACAAGTTGTTCTTGAATTCTGATGAATGAAGACATGATATCTCTACTTAAGTGTGTGATCTCTAATAAAGTGATTACTAATATCTATGTTTTTTTAATGTGAGGGATGTGCATGGTTTTTTACTTAATGTTATGGTACTAGTTTTATCACATAATATTTGAGTTTTATGAAATCTATTTTCATAATCAATGAGTGTGTGTTGCATCCATAAAACTTGAGCGCAAAAATTTTCAACTGCCACATGTTTGGCTTCAGTAGTGTAAAGTGGTACTAAGTTTTGTTTCTTTAATGTCCATGAAACTAATGAATCTCTTAATAAATTACAAGTTCTATATATATATTTTTCTATCCATTTTACAACCACTAATGTTAACATTCAAAAAACATTTTAATTCAAAATCATTTCCATAAGAATAGAAAAGTCATAAATCCATGGTTCTCTTTAAATAAGTAAAATTTATATTTATAACTTTTAAATGGTATTCCTTTGGATTTTTATTGATATATTTCACATGAGAATAATGTAAAAATTATGTCTGGATGAAGGGATATTAAGTATAGTAAACTTTATATCATACCTCTAAAAGTTGTTTAATTTAATGGTTGTCCATCTTCATCAAGACCAAGAGTATTTGAGGTACCAATTGGGATACTAATACTATTAGTATTATCATATACCTAATTTTAATAAATATCATTAATATAATTATGTTGAGATATATAAGTCCCTTTCAGTTTTTGAGAAATTTGAAAACCAATAAATAATGTTAACTCACCCATCATACTCATTTCAAACTCATATCTCATAAGATTCACAAAATAATATATTTAATATTACGTAGTTAATATGAATATTATGTCATAAACATAAATTTGAACAAGAATTTTTTTTCTTTCTTTATGAAAAATGCTTCGATCAACAATTCCCTTAACAAAATTGTTTTGTAACAAAAATCATGTTAATATATCATACCAGGATCTTGGGGATTTTTTGAGTACATATTAAGATTCGGTAAGTTTAAAAAAATATTCAAGATGTATTTTATCTTCAGAACCAGGAGGTTTTTAAAAAAAATGTCCTCTTGAACATATATGTGAAGGAAAGTACACTTTACATCCATTTGAAAAAGTTTGAAATTAAAGAATTTTGAAAAGGATAATAAAATATGAATAGATTCAAGTATAACTACATGAGAATAGGTTTCATCATAATATATTTCCTATTGATGATTATAACCTTTAGAAAATAATTTTTCATTAATTATAACAATGATTCCATTTTTATCATATTTGTTTCTAATGACCCATTTCACTCCAATTATAGAGGTTTTATTAGGTATTTAAACCAAGGTCTAGAATTTATTCCTTTTGAATTCATTTTGTTCATATTGAATTGCTCTAATCCAATATTCATCACCTAAAGACTCATCATGAATTTTAGTTTCTAATTGGGAATGAAATTATATATTTTCTACATCATTTATAAAAGAACATCTAGTCCTTATAGGTTGAATTACATCATTAATGATTCTATCACTAGGATGATTCCAAAGAAATAAATGACTTGGGTTTTGTAAGACCTATTTATCAACATAAGGTATAAAGTATTCTAGAGTGAATAGTTTATAAAATATTTCTTCAGTATTATCCTTTATAAGAGTCTTCTATCAATGTTTGATGATTATTTTTGGAAAAAAATCAAAATATGTAGGTTGGGATTATTTAAAAACAAAAGGGCCAGTTTCAAAAAAAAATTCCTCAATAGTAAACAAATTTTTATTTAAAAATCTATATGACATAGAAGTAGTGGAATATCCAAATAATATGCCTTTGTCAGATTTGGGTGTGAATTTATGTAAATTTTTGTTTGTATTCAAAATAAATACGTTGCATTCAATAATTCAAAGTATTACACTATTGGTTTTCATCCTATCCATAACTCATAAGGTATATTATTAATAAATAGTGTAATTAAAACACATTTTGTAGTATATCTAGTATTACTATAAGATTCATCCCAAAACTATTTAGAAGCAAAATATTTACTCTATAAAGATCTTATTATTTTTTGAAAAATATATTTCTTCTTCCAATAACACCATTTTTCTGAAGAGATCTATGAGATTAATAGTTATGACTATTTCCTTTCTTATTAGAAAATGTTTAAAATTAGAATTTACAAATTTTACTCCATGATCACTATGAATAGTTATCAATGGATAGTTTTTTTTATCATTTTTAACTATGTATATAAATGTTTTAAAATAATGATAGTGTTCATATTTCTTTGCATTAAAATAGACCCACATGTATCTTGTGTAATCATTAACTAAAAAATTAAATAGTATATCCCTCCAATAATTCCATTTTTTATAGGACCAAATAAATCCATGTCCACTAACTGTAAAGAATCAGTAGTTGATACATCACTAATTCATTTGAAGCTTAACTTATGTTGCTTTCCATATTAACATGGGATAAAATCTTTTGAATAATCACATATATGTTCTTGATAATCCTTAACAAGTATTAAATTAGACAATTTACATAAGTTCATAAGGTTACAGTGTCCAAAAATTCTATTCCATAACCAAGATTGATCTTTAATTACACTAATACATGGTAAGTCTTGGGTCTTAAGGTCTTCTTAGCTAAGTCTGTAAACATTCTCATGCCAATTGTATGAAAGAATGAATTCATCCTTGGAATTGTGTACTACACATTTGTCATTCCAAATTTCAAAAGGTAACCATTCTCACATTATTGACTTATTATTATAAGGTTTTTCTTAATAAATTTAACAAATAAAACATTTGAAGTAAAATATTTTCCAAAAAGAACAATATTATCTATACCAATATTTTTTCTTCTAGAATTATCTCCGAAGGTAATTGTTCAACCTTTCATTTTAATAGTCTTTTCAAAGAAGTATTTATTACTAGTCATATTATGAGAACATACACTATCCATGTAGTATATATTCTTATTATTAGTACTTCATTTGTTTTAGTGAAAAAAATTAGACATTTGGAACCCAAACATTCCATGGTCTGGAAATGTTAGAAAATATTATTTTGGGAATCCACTTTTTTTTTGAAAAATGGGATTTCTCGAACAAAAATGATAGAATTTTATTTAAGGATCAATTTTTATTTCAATGACCTCCACATTGAAATTTAGTATAAAGTATGAATTTTCAACAACAAAATAATTGTTTCCAAAAACATGTTTTGAATAAGGATAACCAAATCAAGAGCTATTATTATGATGATGGATTTTTTGATAAAACTTATCAAAATTTTCTTTTTCAAAATCTAAACATTGATAAGAGTTTCTTTAAAGAAAAAATTTCTGATTTTAGTTTTTTAAATAAATTTTTATCCACATTAGTTTTAGTTGTAGAAGTGAGTTTTATTTATAAATCATTTCGCATAGAAATAGGTTTTTTAAAATCATTTGAATGTTTATCCTTTTCAGAATTATATTTTCAAGGTTTTTAGAAATAAAATAAATTTCAAACGTTTTCTTATCAAGATATTTTGAATGATCAGATACTTACATTTTCAAAACATATATTCTATCATTTTCCTTCTTATATTTCTTATTGTCATTACAGTTTTCATTTTAATGTTATTTGGAAAATCTAGAGACATCATGATATGAAGGTAAAGTAATATTATCACTTCCTGATGAGGATTATTCATCTAAATATATATAATTCCTCTCCTCTAGATAATTAGTATTTAATGTCATATTAGTTAAAGAATCATAATTTTATACCTTAGCCATAAGACATTGAATTCCAAAAGGTATTCTAGTATAGAGACCAATATTTTAATTTTCGGAATTCTTATTATCTAAGGATTCATCAGAATAATATCCACCACTAGAACTCCATGAGTTAGTAGCTTTTAATACTTTCTTCCCTTTTGTCTTATAATACTTTTCCTGATTTATATCATAAGTACTTTCCTTTCTATCTTTATTTTTGAGCTTTGGAATGTCAGGTGTTATATGTCTAGCTATCTTACATTCATAATAAGTAACTTCATAATATTTATGGTTGTTTCTTTCCTTGTTACTCTTCTTGTAACGGTACTAATTTTTTTTACAAATAATCTTGTTCATTATTTATGAAATATTGGATAACTGATTCTTAGAATGTTTTGAATTACTTGAATCTGATTAAGTAGTAATGTTTTTCTTTTTTGATTTAGCTATCTTATCTAGTGTATGAACATTCATTAGATTTGAAGTATAAGTAAAAGAAACTCCACCATTATTCTTTTTAACTTTTTCTGAATCTCTTTTCATCCTACCATAATATTTTAATAGATTTCCAAATAAATCATCAAGTGTAACATCATTAATCTTCATGGATTAATTAACTATTGTTCTCATTAATTTCTATTCACTTGGAATAATATAAAAGGTCTTTTCAACAATAATTTCATCATCTAATCATTTTTCACCCAAATCTTATAAACTATTTACAATTTTTATAAGCCTTTGTTATACCATAACAATAGGTTCTCAAAAAGGAAATTCAAAAGCCTGATAATCTACTCTAAACATAGATCTTTTAGTTTTAACAACTTTAAATGTTCCAAAATTAATGATTTATATGTTTATCAAAATACTGTAAGATGCTTCATAAGAAGAAATATTAATATATATTATTATCATATAACATAATAATGTATTCCTTAGCTCATAATTTAATTAATATTCTAACTTTTCTTGATTTTTAATGTTCGGATTTCTTTGTCAAGAATTTTTTAGTCACATGTGAGCATAAAAAAATTATAAACTCCTATTTTGATAAAAAAAAGTCTTAATTCTATCTCTCCATTATTAATAAACAATAATATAAAAAATTATGTGTCTTTAGGATTGAAATTTTCAATTTAACAAACATTGAGTCCTGCCATCTCTAAAAGAACAAAAAAATTCTTTCCTACAATATATATTATTTTAACAA
This sequence comes from Viscum album, assembly GCA_963277665.1. Lineage (NCBI taxonomy): Eukaryota > Viridiplantae > Streptophyta > Magnoliopsida > Santalales > Viscaceae > Viscum > Viscum album. Next base: position 1,275,105,360 of record OY728121.1, on the reverse strand, counting down.
ATATTTATAAACAAAAATTTTATAATAAGAAACAAAGATTATTTGTGAAAGTAGTGTAAGAAAGTATATGAGAAGTTGAATTATACTTTGATACAAAATGTATGAATCAGTATTATAGAGGCTTGAATCTGATACCAATTGTTGGAATGAAATGTATATGTATATGGATAAATACAAGAGGGGGGGGGGGGGGTTAATTTTAGGTTTAAAAACTTTTTTTACCCCTAAAATAATTTAGTACAGAAATATTTAAATTAATTAAATTCTCATAACCACTTATGAAATAAAATAGTAATCAGACTGGACCTTTGGCGTAGTTATAAAGATATCATAATTAGGATGATTACAATATATATTCCATAGTTCATATCTAATAGTATTCATAGTAATCATGATAATTATCAAAATCTTAGTGGTTATAATGATCAGAGTAAAAATAATAATGATTCTATAAAAAAGTTTATATAATTTCACTAAGTAAATTAAATGATTATAATAAAAAAGAATTGTAGTCATAGTTTAACACAAAAGTATCATAACATGAGAAATTACAATAAACAAAACACAAAATTGAAAAATGAATATATAAAAAATTCACTATATATTATAATAGAAGTCAAAATTAAATACAATTAAATGAAAACAATTTTTTTAATCCAAGGAGAAGGGTATCCAATAATATAGGATAAAGGTCCCTTGATATATACTTTAAAAAAATTCTATCTTACCCACACTTGGGTAAGTCTTAAATACAATTATTTTCTTTTCTCTGCCTACCTATCCTCAACAGACCTTGATAAAGAAGGTGATAGACACCTTTGTTTTCCTTGCAATAGAATACCTTGATCTACAAAATATTAGCACCTCTATCTTCCTACCTATGGAACCCCTCAATTGTAATCACAATGATTTACATCGTACAAAGTAAAAAAAACACTTGAATGTTAAACGTATATGGAACAAGAGTTAAAAAAGATAAACAATAAGAGATTTCACTTATTCAAAATTTGGAAGATCTCTCGCAGAGTGTATCATATTCATGTTTCATCTGAGAGCTCTTTCAAATGACCTAGAATTCATAGAACTTCATCCCAATAGTCATATTGGAATCCAATAGTCATATTTTCTCCTAAATTATTAGAGGGACATGGAAACTTGTCACTCCAACATCCATAATGAAAATAAAATCACAACATCATTTTGATTAACATATAATATGAGACATCATTTTAATTTAATTTATTTCCTTTAATTATGATTATATTTTCTGGGTATGATGAAAAATGAATTTAAAAGAGTCAGATGATTTTCGTTATGAGAGTTAGTAAAATTTATATAATTATGAAAATATTGTTAATAAAAAAAGACTAGATAGTGTGTATGACATAAGACTCTTCTGATGTGTACAATATAAATACTCTTTGGTCTCATTAAAATAATCATGTAATGAATCATTACTTCAATTCTTATGAGTAATATTTTTATCATATGAAATATGAAAATTGTAATGATAAAATATGAAATGATTATCATAAAAAAATTATGATAAAAATAAATTGGTCATAAAAGAAAAACCCAAGTCTCTTGTATGATTTATAAACATAGCGTGAGCATATAATTATACTCAGTAAAAAAAATCCCAAATCTCTTGTGCACATGTGGAAGAAGAATAGTAATTCACATATGAGAAAAAATAGAACCAAACAACATAGATAAATTAATACTAACCATACCAACCTCAACAAGCTACTCTCACGAAATAACCCAAGCCAAGTAATATAATATAATATAAATCACATCACTGATAGGGTACCCCGTGCTGATTTCTCACAGATTAGCCACTCTCACACCCCAATGGCGGTGGTCCTTGCGCTCCAACCTATTCCAAATATACCACATCACATCCCACCCACACACACCTGAGACACACACCACAAAAAATCCTACCCACACACACCTGTGCCACACACCACATCACATCCCACCTGCACACACCAAGTCCGTACATCACATCACATCCTGCCCATAAATACCTGGGCTACACATCATAATAAATCTCATCACATCTCATTCTGAAGACACATAGTAATGAACAACAGAACTCATCTCAAAGACACCTAGGAAACCACATTACAACTCACCCCGAAGACACTTAGAACTCCACTACACAACATTCCTAAATATGTGTGGGCCATCATATCCTAGAAGATGGATTATGGAAGAGAGGGTTTTTAGCCATCTATCCTCTCATTGGGATGCTGGGAAAGACACCCCACACACAACTATATGGGCGTTTAGTGCATAGTGTCAATGTGAGTGGGGTATGTGTATAAATCTTATGGTAAATACATGTATATATATAGTATCAAACACTAAATCCCAACCTATGGGTTATCAAAAAAACAACCAACTCACAACAAGGCCACCTTTTCTTCCACATATAAATGCATTTATTAGTATATAAAATAGTCATTTCAGATGGTGAAGATCCTCAATAAGTAGTTACCCATTTCCTCCATGTTTAGCACATATTAATTTTAATATTTAGCATCAACCGCCTTTAATCACACAACCCATCTTTAAATTTTACATTGAAAATTTCTATCCCATTAACCAGACCAACCCATGAAATTTCAAACATTATTAAAAATATTATCAAATTACCCTCTTATCAGATTAAAAAAATGGTCTTTTAAATAAGTAAATATTTATGGATTTGATGTCCCTAAAATTTCATTTAAAATTATATTTCATGTGCTCAATAATCATTATATATCTCTTTAGTTATTTATACATTTCTTTTATGTCCATATCAAAACTTTCCACTAATGTTCTCTTACATGGAAACCTATAAATATGTTATTATTGATATAATTAATACATGAATTTTTCTATGATAATGTGGATATTTTAATAACCATTTTCATGATGTGGGTTTTCAAAAAAATTATTTTCAAATTTCAGTCACTTGATTACTCAGATAAAGATTAAATCGCGAGGATGAAATTATTATAATAAGGGTACAATGTAACTCCCCTATATTTTAAAATAGGAACATCATATTTGATAGCATATATGACAAAAATAAACAATATTAGAAAAAAATGTAACAAAGAAAAGCTTTATGATATATTTATTTTTAAATGAACTCAATCTCTTTGATAGCTTATGATGCACCCAATGCTGGGTTTAAACAAAACATGACACTTTATTGAAATATTATTATTTAAACATGACCATTATAAAATATTCATTATGTTGGAGAGTATGAATTGGAAAAAATAAATTTATAAATTTATATTTATTACACATGTATAAAATAACTTTCATGATTATCTATTGATTATAAATATAAATAATAATTTAATGAAAAATAAATATATTCTAAAAAATAATATTTTTCTAATGTGGGATTTCATTGTGTTTTGATATGTTATTTTAAAAATAATTTTCACTAATTTTATAAAATTTATTTTAAAAAATTAAAATCAATTTTTAAATCACCATTTCAAAATTAACTTGGACTTAAGGTTTATGAATTTTTTAAAAAGATTATTTTTTTGATAAATATTGAAAAAATACTTGTTTATTTATTGAAAAAAGCTATTTCAATTAAATTTTTTAAAAAGACAAGTTATATTTTTAAATTTTATTAAATAAATTAAATTAATTATATTAAAATTTAATTAATTTTTTATTTCTATCAATTTTATGTTCAATTTCAATATAAAAACATTCGATAATTATGAGAACTTTCCCTTCAAAAATCAGTTTTTCATCACATCATCTAGTATAATTTTAAATTGAATACTTCGACTTATGTGAATTGAATTTCTAAAAATGTATTCCATATTTGAATTCATCATAATATATATTAACTAATTTTGTGAACTTAATTATTTACCACTATGAAAATTAAATGGTGTAAACATTAATTTACACAGTTAAGTTAGAAATGGGTTTACCATGAAGTTAATCTATGATGAGAAAGAATAAAAATGAACTAAAACTTATAGAACACCTATTTTATGGATATATGTAAAACTTATCACAAATAATTGTCTTTAATATCCCATTTTTAAGGATTTTTTCATTATAAAAATTTGGTTATCATTTTATCATTTTAAAAATTTTAGGTGTGTCCTCTCTCCCACTTATAAAAGTCCACCCACTATCCTCTCCTCTTAAAACAACCAAAACCCCATTGGTTTTTCAAAATCCACCAATATATCATACCCAATTCCATACCAATATATTATAAGCCATAGTTTTATTAGGAATCCATGCTATAAAGGCATTGGGTATAATCCAAAAGAGGATCTCTAATTATGAGAAAAAATTCTAAAACATTAATTTATTTTATTGATTCTTCCATATAATACTAATATCTTTCATAAATGATGATATAATTAAACCAATATATTACCTATAATGACATATATTTTTTAATGGAATAACCTATATCCATCTCCACTTCCATCAAATGGGAAACATAATTATCGATAGTGTGTACGAAAAACAACAACCTCGCAAACTGATGTAACTCATTTTCCATCACCACCTTTAAAGTTCTGATATAATGATCGATATACCAATTTATATGATACTTTTGACATTATTTTAATTCTGTAATTTTTATATCAAATATATCTTATTACATTTCAAGATTTTTTTGATATGATAACGACACTAGTGTATATAGAGGATGACCGTTTGTCGTAGTGATGTTATTATTTTTTCACATAAAATTTACATAGAATTTAGTAATGATAATATTCAGGAATATATATAACGCCCAAACATTAAACATTACATAATATTTATTTATGTTAAGAATTCACATTGTTGATCTTTTTAGTTTTAGAGTTTTAGAGAATTATGCCATAACTATTACATAACAACTCTAATTTATACAAAGTGGATAAAACTAAAATAGTATCCATTTATTATACAATATAAAACATTAAAATAATAAATTTCATGACCCTCCTTATCCAAGATGAGGGAAGGAACAAAAAACTTTCTAACCTTTCCTTTTTCAAGTTTAAGGAGAGATAAGGACCGCCGAGTCCCACCTTCAATAGGCCTCAGAGTGGCGACTAGCAATAAGGGTATATGATCTCACACAATATGGAAGGCATTACACTTGTTATAAATAATGATCGGGAGATAAGATGGTAAATACCAACAACTACAAATTCCAAAAGCAAGTAGTAAAGACAAAATCCATTCCCATATGCATGTTCAAAATTACAGTTTATACAATGTGAAAGAAAACTCCAATGTAATGTACCAAAACAAGATAATATCCAGTAATAAAAACTAATCTTGAGGCCAGATCTAGTAACATCCATCATAGTCCTCAAATTCCTCATGGAAACCTAAAATCAGTTTTATATATGTAGGGTGAGAATACAAGTATACCCTATACGAAAATATAAATCCACCCATGCCCAAGTGAGGGAATATACTAATTTACCTGTGAGAAAATAGTTGAACCACAAAGAACCTACCAAGGAATACTAACCAAACTAGCCTCACCAAGGAACACTCACCAAATAATGCAAGTCAAGTAAAGTAATAGTATAAGCACATTAATATTTGCGTACACTGCACCACTTTCCCACTGGCTGACTACTCATCCCTAACGACTAACATCTTGATCAAGCACTCTTCCCATAAAAAGTCCCACTACCACAACCCACCCATACACACCTGGGCCTCAACCACACACAATCCCACCCACAAACACCTTGGACACAACAACCACACCTCTCACCTGAAGACACCTAGGAATCATCCCAAAGGCACTTGGGAAAACAATTATGTCATGGAAACACCTAGGCCTCTTATAATAAACAAACCATAACCTAATGAATCTTGGACTATGTAAATCCTTAATCCATAACATCCTATCCAGACATGCTCAAGTAGTAAGAACCCAGAAGAGGGTGGGAGGAACAAAGTCCGTAACCAGCCATCCATCCTCCCGCTAGGATGTTGGGAAAGACACCCTCCTCAACAAGGGTGGGGTGTGTATAGAAATAAAAAGTAACTAAAATATATATATTGGTAAGAAGACACTCAGCCCAACCTATGGGTTTCCGAAAAAACAACTAACCCAATTAGAACCACATTCGTTGCCCCCCCTATATGCATAATCACACAACAACCACTTCCAAAGAATAACCCAGCCCCTTTTTCATTTAACCACTTTCCATTTATTAATTGAGGGGTTCAATTTAAGTTATTCCAATACTACTAGGAAACTACCAACCACATATATACTAAAACAATAATAAAAACCAAACTGGAGTCCCACTACACCACAAAAAACAAGATTTACAGTCCACTACACGAAAATCATTCTTTAAAATTATACCACACAATCCTTCTCTCACAACCCAGATCTGTAGCCCTGTTACCAAACAATTCCCAGATTTAGTCCCACTGCATAAAAGTTTGTAACCACATTGTAGTCCCACTGCCCGACATCACTCTACAGCCACAACATAATAAAAGAAGTTCAATATCCAATACTGAGATACCAACACACCCCCTGTACCACTCCATGCAAAAATCCCACAGTAACTACCATCAACCCCAGCCCCACTGCACACTCATACCACATTCTCCTCATGTAACCAACTCCTATATCTCACCTTGTACCTACAACCATGATCCCAATTGCAGCACCACAAAACTCACACAAGGTTTCCAAAACTCAACAGAACACAACACCCAACCATACCTATCAACATGATGTGTATACATTCAGATTTAATTAGTAGAGGTTCTTTAATTCCACTAGATTATAACTAGAGTGATCATAGAATATGCTTGATCTTGGGGAATTCATTTATTTTACCAAGTATATGTGATTAAGTAGATTTAATGTTACAATCATTTTCCAAGAATCTCAAAAAAATAGAACATCACTAGTGAAAAAACAAATACCACCACCAACCATGATTTTCCGAAGGCATATATCCAGGACAAGCATAACAGAATTTGAGATAACAATTAAAATAGACAATAAATATCAAACCACTCTCGACTCGTTATATTATTTACTCATGTTATCTTTTGATCAAATCCAATTCCTATCTATTTCTTGTTTTTAAAAAACTTCTCAACCGTTCCTCACAAGGGTTCATTGGAACACCTAACCTGCATGATGCACAATTAAAGGGAAGAAAAATAAATCCCTACTTGGATGATCAAAGATCAAAGTTCCTCTTTGCACCTAGAATAGGGGTCACACGAGTAGTAGGAAACTCCAAGAAAGTTGAGTAGGAGAGCTCTGGCACAAACACACGACTCGTATAGGGAGGAAGGCTCTAGGCGCACCATGAGACATGAAAAGGAAGAAGGAAAGAAGAGATCTCAGTTTATGAAATGGAGATATCCTAAAAAGTAGGGAGACGATTTCAAAGTACTTGAAAATCAGATCATGATTTAACCTAACGACATAGTGGTTATGAGGTTGGTGGAACGTTATGAGATACATGGAATTTAATAACCCCCCTTGAAAATGGTGGAGCTGGCCCAACACTCCATTGTGAGTTTATAGGTTACCATTACAAGAGGATATACATGTAACAGTGATGAAACTGGAAAACTAGGAAAAATTGTAAATGAGTCACTGATGGGTGAGTCACCGGCGTTGAGCCGCTGATAGGTGATCTACCAATGCGACCTACCGACGCTAGGCCACCAATGCTAAGCTACCGATGCCACAAACTTCTGACACAATGAACTACCGACTCCTTAAATTACCTTGGCAATGAACTACTAACACCTCAACCTATCGACACCCTGACCCACCGAAACTGATGCCATCAAATCACTGATGTCGACGCCCTTGACTCACCGATGTCGATACCCCTGACTCACTGTTGCCGACACCCGTAACTCACTGATGTCAAAAACCTTGACTCACCGATGCCGACACACTAAAATACTAACACACTGACAAGAAAATGCACTGAAAAGTTGACGTACTGACATTCTGATGCACTGTCATGATGACACAAAAACTGGAAATTTGGAAAACTCTTGAAATGATCCACCATTACCTCCCAGAACACCCTAAACACTATATTTTTAGAAAGAAAGGTCCCGGAGAAATCAAAGATATTACATGAGATACCTCTAAAACTATTCTTGTGCCTGAAAATTTCAAAACTCACCCATAAGAAAAAGGATGTCCAAACAACCATCCCTTAAGATACCTCTCAAAAGTAAACCACATTGTGTTGTTCTAAGGCTAAAGTGAAAACTTAAACATCCCATAACACCCCCTTTTCATCGATCCCCTGAACAGATGTGCAACACTAAGGCCCCAAATTTCCCCAAACAATCACACATACACCAAAGGTCACGCTTTCCATACATATGGATTAGGGAGCTAGTTTCTCCATGTCAAGATACTATCCTCTCTAGGTGGTACTGACTCGCCTACACAAGTTTAATTTAATCCATGTTAATGTGTCCTGATTAGGGATTAGGTTATCCCCTACTCATAGTTAGGAACATCCATAAAAAATTAGAGAACATGGAAACAACTTATCATACAAAAAATGAGGTCACACATTTTATAATGAAGCAAATAACAAAATAAAAACAAAGAAACAAAACTCAAAACAGCTCTAGGTACTCGACACACATCTATTCCTCCCATTCTAAAATACCCTCCTCAAGGCCACCATGCCTCCAAAACACTCAAACAAATGGAATGGTCCATTCATTCAAAAAATTATCCTCACGATCCTCGATTATTACTAGTTACTCCACGAATGTCACGTCGTCCCCGATATCCAACTCTCCCCAGTCAGGGACTTCAGAGTCATTATTTAGATACTAGTGGAGAAGAGAGACATAAAATACATCGTGGATCTTCTCTAGTAGTAGTGGAAATTCCTTCTGATATTACACCTCTCCAACTCATTACAACACCTCGAAAGGTCCAATGAACCTAGAATAAATCTCTCTTCCTTTGACAAACCCTTACTGTCCACACCAAGGGGAGACCTTTAAGAACACATGATCCCCAACCTCGAACATTAAAGTGATCCTCATATGATTGGCATACAACTTCTTCCAGTCTTGATACACCTTTATCCTCTCACACATAAGATGAACCTTCTCTATTGTGCTCTACACTACCTCGAGTCCATGAAGGGATGATTTCCCTACCTCTATCCAACACACGGCTGAGTAACGCGGTCTTCTATAAAGGGCTTCAAACGGTTCCATACCAAAGGTAGAGTGATAGTTATTATTGTAGGAAAACTATACCTGGGGAAAGTGTTATACCCATGTTCCTTTGAAGTCTAAGACACATGCCTGCAACATATCCTACAATGTCTGGATAGTGCTCTCTGTCTGCCCATCCATTTGAGGGTGGAAAGAAGTGCTAAGGGGAAACTGGCTGCCAAAGGAATGCTACAATCCTCTCCAGACTTGTGAGGTAAACTATGTGTCTTGATCTAAGATGATGAATCTTGGAACCCCATGGGGCCACACCACCTCAGCCACATACCTCCTTGACAAGACGTCCATTGTGCTTGACTCTTGATCGCCAAGAAGTGAGCCGACTTCATCAATCGGTCCACTACTACCAAATAGTATCGCATCCTCCCTAATACATGGGAAATCCTATGAAAAAATGCATCAATATGTCATCCCACTTCCACTTAGAAACATCCAAGGGCTGCAACAAACCACTAGAAACACTGTTCTTAGCCTTCACCAGTTTTGACACTAGACATATTTCCACAAACTCTTCCACTTCCCACTTCTCCATGGGCCACTAAAACATTTCCCTCAGGACTTGGTACATCTTAGAGACTCCATGATTCACTTACAAGGGTGAGCGATGGAACCCACAGAGAACTCCCTTACGCATTTCCACTGGGACAAACAGCTTTCCATAGAACAACATTCGATTCTAGATATCGTCTGACCATTCTTCCAGAGCATCACCCAAGACAACACGATCACGTATCACTTTAGCCTCTGAGTCTCCCCACTAAGACTCCTCTATCTACCACTCCAAGGAATACTACACTTTCATCTAAAATAGATAGCCTCTGCCACTATCCATCCCAACATGTAGACACAAAGTAGCCAACTCCCCCACTACCTTCCAAGTATCTATGGATTACCTAACTACCTCCTTATACGAATTCCTTCTCAAGGAATCAGCTATGACATTCCCCTTTCCTAGTGTTTAAGAGATCTCAAAGTCTTGATACTTGAGAAAATCCATCCAACGTCACTGCCGCAAGTTTAGGTCTCGCTGGGAGAAGATGTACCTTAGGCTCTAGTGATCCGGGAAGACCACAAAGTGCTCCTCAATGAGGTAACACCACCACAACTTTAGTGCGAACACACCTTCCACAAGATATAGATCATGGGTGGAATAATTACATTCCTAAGGATGTAATTTCATATACCCATAAGAGATTACTCCTCACTGCTGTATAAACAAACTTCCCAATCCTAGGCTATAAGTGTTACAAAACACCTTGAACATCACCCCTTCCTTCGGAAACCTAAGCACTGTGGCATTGACCAACTTACCCTTCAGATAGATAAAATATTCTTGACCCTGCTAGCTCCACATGAAGGCCTGGAATTTTCTGGTCAAAGCTATCAATGGAGATGTAACTCGAGAGAAGTCGGGTATGAAACTTCGGTAATAGCCTACCAGAACCAGGATACTATGAACCTCTACCACATTCTTAGGTGATACCCAGGAAACAACCACATAAAACTTTGATGGGTCCACCACTTTCCCTCTCAGAGACACCATGTGTCTGAGTAAGTGCACTCTCACATCCAGAACTTGCACTTAGAAAACTTTCTGTAGAGTTGGTGGGGTCATAGGACCTACAAGATAATCCTCAGATGCCTGACGTGATCCTCCACTGAACTTGAGTAGATCAAGATGTCATTAGTGAACATGACGACGAACTGGTCCAGGTACTCATGGAAAACATAGTTTATGATTCCCATGAACATGGTTGGTGCATTTGTGACACCGAAGGGAATAACCACAAACTCAAAGTGCCCATAACTTCACCTAAATGCAGTCTTTAGGATTTCACCCCCCTTTACCCTCAACTGGTGATATCCAGACCACAGGTCAATATTATATAACCAACCTGCTCCCTTCAACTGATTGAAAAGATCGTAAATTCTCTTAAGGGGTAACGGTTCTTGCCCATAACCTGATTCAGCCTCTAGTTGTCTATGCACAATCTTAGGACACCATATGCCTACTTCATGAACTAGACTGGAGAACCCCATGATGACACACTTGGATAGATAAAACATTTCTTCATCAGGTCATCAACTTGAATCTGCAACTCCCGCAACTTAGAAGGATACATGAAATAGGGATCCATCAAAATCGGATGGACTCTAGGTTGCAATTATATCTTGAACTCAACAACACATTGAGGGGGTAGAGTCACAACATAATCAAGGAATACATCTAGGGACTCCCTGAAAACCCTTGTAACTTCCATCATCTCTGTATCTATTGATCCCACTGACATCTCATCTAACAAGGAAAGAAGAGGCTCCATACACCAGCTACCCTCCTAACAACTCCACTCACCAATGAAAGCAATGTGCTATCTGAGTATATCTGAAAATACGACTCTTCTCCAGAAGTAGTAAATAAAAAAGTGCACAGAAAACATCCAGTCGATTCCTAGGATGACATTGTATGGCTGCATCTATAGTATAAGAATATCCCACTAGACTAGTGTGGCCCCAACATCAATCTACATCCTCAAAAAACATCAAATAGACTATCCTGAGGTCGGCGTTGAGCCTACCCAACCCCACTATACGACGCTCGAACTGAGAACTTGTAACGCCCCGACCCTAGATACCCAGATTCGGTGCATTATTACATAACATTGGCATGATCACAAGAAAGATCATGTCTCGAAAGACCGATTAGTTTAATAGCCTTGGAAACACTAGATATATTCATAAAGTTTACATTACATAAATAAGTGAAAAACTACAACAACATATTGTCTTCATATCCCCTCATACTATCCCTGCAGGTCATTCATAAAATACTTCTTCACATCCTGGAAAAAGTAAAACATAGAAAAAGGGGTGAGATCAAATGCCAAGTAAGGATAACAATATAGAAGAAACTTTCAAAAATAAGAACAAACATTTAAGGCAATGTATAACTGAAACAAAAGACTTTTAAACTTGAACTTCAACAAAGTATGGCAAAAATAAAATGAAATAATGCCATTTACTTATTCAAATGGATATTCTTCTAATAGAATAATCACATGAAATATCAATAACCACTTTCATAATGATGGAATGCATAATGCCATACTGTCATAACCACATAGCCAAGGCCTCGTTCCAAGACTACAAATAAGATTTTGTCAAGGCCTTGTGCCAATACACTAGTTTGTCTCATGAGACCTATTGATGCATTGAGAAGCTATAGCGGGCTCCACCCGTCACATATTAAGTCCAATGCATTCCCATATGAAAAGGTTTAAACATAAAATAAACATTCTTATTAAAACTAGCATATGAAATGTAAATACTTCATCCATAAACCATGAATGATATAAAAATAACACATCCACAGTCAAACACATCACAAAAACTTCAAAACAATATGGAAGTTTTGTATCATAATAAATCAAATTCAAATAAACTTAAAATCCATCAAAGGATGTTGACATAGATGAAATAAATACTATTTGAGAGAAATATCTCTTTTTTTGAAATCATTTAAAAGTCACACATTTATTAAGGAAGTAATTTAAAAGAGATTTTTGAAACAAAGTGTCCCATACCACTTCGAAACTTTTGAAAAGAAATATCATTTCAAAACATTCATGTCCATATAAATAAATCCTAAAAATCATTTGAAAACATGGACATTAATTAAAAAGATTTAGAAAGATAAATCATTAAAACATTTAAAATTCTGATTTTGATAAAGAGTACCTTTCATAAAATCTTAAAATATTCTTTTTGAAATCATTTAAAAGTCACATAATTATAAAATAAAACATTTACTCTGAAAATATACTTATAATCTTGTAAGGTAAGCTTCAAAAATTTTATAATGGCGGAAAATAGCCGCACCCACTGTATAAGTTAAAAAAAGACATTCTTACCTTAATTCTGTCGAAAAGGTTAAAAAGGACCTTGTTTGGAAAATGACGGAAATATTCCTTTATAAACATCTTATAAAAAGTCAAACAAGGGTATAAATGACTTTATCCCATATTCTGTAAAATAGTAAGAATGTTTTGAAATACACTTTCAAGAAACATGGATGTGGATGATAAAGAGGTCCCAGTAGATAATTACGTATAAACAACCACAGATAATGAAGAGATTGTGAAATAACTCTTACCTTGTACTTTTCCTTGGTTGGGGGTAGGTTAACCTTCTCTTCTTCGGGTTCTTCCTTTTGATTTCATCAAAAGGGCTCCTTAGGTTGGCTTTCTGATCAAACTAAGGCCTCTAGGTTGTAGTGAGGGAAGTTGAGAGAGTATTTGGGCAGGGGATGGCCGAACCAAAAGGCTTTGAATGTGTGAATTAGTGAGAAGGGGGAGTTCCCTTTTATAAGAGGGGTGAGGGGCACCTTTGGAAAAGATAGAAATATTATTTTATAATAAATTCATATTCTGTTTCTAATGGAACCAAAGTGGATTATTTAAAGGTTAAGGTGGGGATGGGTCGAAAACCACTCAACCAATAGAATTTAGACAGGTTTGGCTAATTATATTAATCTTATCTTTTAGTTTTAAATCTTAGTTAATTAGTTTGACACTTACCATTTCACTTTGTATTTTTATATTATATAGTTAATAACTTACTATATATCTCCAAGAGACCCCCACGTGGTCTATTAATCAGTGTTTATCTAAATCTAGCTTCCAAGGTTTGTACTAAAATTCCTCTGATACCAACTGTAACGCCCCGACCCTAGATACCCAGAGTCGGTGCATTATTACATAACATTGGCATGATCACAAGAAAGATCAAGTCTCGAAAGAACGATTAGTTTAGTAGCCTTAGAAACATTAGATATATTCATAAAGGTTACATTACATCAATAAGTGAAAAACTACAACAACATATTGTCTTCATATCCCCTCATACTATCCCTGTAGGTCATTCATAAAATATTTCTTCACATCCTGGGAAAAATAAAACATTGAAAAAGGGGTGAGCTCAAATGCCCAGTAAGGATAACAATATAGAGGAAACTTTCACAAATAAGAACAAACACTTAAGGCAATGTATAACTGAAACAAAATCCTTTTAAACTTGAATATCAACATAGTATGGCAAAAATAAAATGAAATAACGCCATTTACTTATTCACATGGATATTCTACTAATCGAATAATCACATGCAATATCAATAACCACTTTCATAATGATGGAATGCATAATACCAGACTATCATAACCACATAGCCAAGGCCTCGTTCCAAGACTAAAAATAAGATTTTGTCAAGGCCTTGTGCCAAGATAGTAGTTTGTCTCATGAGACCTACTGATGCATCGAGGAGCTATAGCGGGCTCCACCCATCACATATTAAGTCCAATGCATTCCCATATGAAAAGGTTTAAACATAACATAAACATTCATATTAAAACTAGCATACAAAATGTAAATACTTCATCCATAAACCACGAATGGTATAAAAATAACACACCCACAGTCAAACACATCACAAAAACATCAAAACAATATGGAAGTTTTGTATCATAATAAATAAACTTCAAATAAACTTAAAATCCATCAAATGATGTTGACATAGATGAAATCAAAACTATTTGAGAGAAATATATATATTTTTGAAATTATTTAAAAGTAACACATTTATTAAGGAAGTAATTTAAAAGAGAGTTTTGAAACAAAGTGTCCCATACCACTTCGAAACTTTTGAATAGAAATACCATTTCAAAACATTCATGTCCATATAAATAAATCCTTAAAATCATTTGAAAACATGGACATTAATTAAAAAGATTTAGAAAGATAAATCTTTAAAACATTTAAAATTATGATTTTGATAAAGAGTACCTTTCATAAAATTTTAAAATATTCATTTTTAAATCATTTAAAAGTCACATAATTATAAAATAAAACATTTACTCTGAAAATATCCTTATATGCTTGTAAGGGAAGCTTCAAAAAATTTATAACAGCGGAAAATAGCCGTACCCACCGTATAAGTTAAAAAAATAAATTCTTAGCTTAATTTTGTTGAAAAGGTTAAAAAGGACCTTGTTTGGAAAACGACAGAAAGATTCCTTTATAAAAATATTATAAAAAGTCAAACAGGGGTATAAATGACTTTATCCCATATTCTGTAAAATAGTAATAATGTTTTGAAATAAACTTTCAAGAAACATGGATGTGGATGATAAAGATGTCCCAATAGATAATTACATATAAACAACCTTGGATAATGAAGATATTGTGAAATAACCCTTACCTTGTACTTTTCCTTGGTTGGGGGTAGGTTAACCTCCTCTTCTTCGGGTTCTTCCTTTTGATTTGATCAAAAGGGATTCATAGGTTATCTTTATGATCAAACTAAGGCCTCTAGGTTGTAGTGAGGGAAGTTGAGAGAGTATTTGGGTAGGGGTTGGCCGAACCAAAAGGCTTTGAATGTGTGAATTAGTGAGAAGGGGGAGTGCCCTTTTATAAGAGGGGTGAGGGGCACCTTTGGAAAAGCTAGAAATATTATTTTATAATAAATTTATATTCGGTTTATAATGGCTCCAAAGTGGATTATTTAAAGGTTAAGGTGGGGATGGGTCTAAAACCACTCAACCAATAGAATTTAGACAGGTTTGGGTAATTATATTAACCTTATCTTTTAGTTTAAACTCTTAGTTAATTAGTTTGACACTTACCATGTCACTTTGTATTTTTATATTATACAGTTAATAAACTTACTATATACCTCCAAGAGACCCCCAAGTGGTCCATTAATGATACACCTATCATGATATAAGTATCTTGGCCAAATCGTAGATTTTTATGAATTTAATATCAATTAATAATATAATATTTGTTTTAAAAACTCTTTTATGTCAATTTTGAAACTATTCAATAATTGATTTTTGTAAAAATCACAACAGAATTATTACTTCGAAAAAAGTTAATTAAATCATTCCTAACATGTCATATTAACCTAGAAAATTATTTTAATTCATAAAAAGTCTCAAATTATATTTATTTGGGTATTTATAATATCAATTATTTTAATTTTTCTCTATTATGGTAATTACTGCATCATCATTGTGTCTTAAATAAATTAAATTATTTAATGTCTAAAAATTATAAATAAAATATGATTATGTAGTAAACAATTTTAGTTTTTTAATTATTATTTATAATAGAATTTATCTTATGTGTAGCCCTATATTAAAAATGTTTTAGTAAATAAACTTTGATTTTAACTCTTTTAACTCTTCTTTGAATTAAATAATAATAAATGTCCTAATCTAATCCAAGTGGACCTAAATGATAATATTTTATTCCTAAGGTTATTTTTTGTCGAGATAAACTTGTCCAATAGAATGAGGACATGTGTTAGAGCAATATTAATATCATTTTTACCCTTAATTACCCTATTTACTTTTAACCGTGGTAAATAAAAGTAAAAAGTTATTATTCACCAAAAATTATTTTCAACTCATTGAACCAAATTTTACTCCTTGATATTAACCGTGTCTCTCGGATTTTAAGAATTCCACTCACAAAAGTGGTAAAATTATGTTTTATGAAAAATTTAGTTTTTTAACTACCACTTAGTGGTTTCACTATTCATCAAAAAATGAAAGTTTCCAGAAAAATACCAAAAAGTAGGACTAAGCTATATTTGATATTATGAATTCAAAAATGATGTCTATTTTACCAAATTCAAAACAAATCAGTTTCGTTAATTAATTTAAAAATTAATTCCCGTCGTCAAAACAAATAGCGTGTTT
Organism: Viscum album; assembly: GCA_963277665.1. NCBI lineage: Eukaryota > Viridiplantae > Streptophyta > Magnoliopsida > Santalales > Viscaceae > Viscum > Viscum album. The sequence continues at coordinate 1,275,088,330 of OY728121.1, read as the reverse complement.
TTAAGAGATAATAACTATCAAAAGATTGACACTTGTTTATGTCCGGTTTAATTGTGAAATTATGTACAATGACCAAAATTGTATTAAATGGTAAAACTATATTCTAAATATACTTTAAAACCACTCAAATTCATAATTTATCAATATAAATTATTTCGATTAAAAAAAGTTGTTTTTAATTAAACTTTAGTAATTTTCACTATTCATCAAAATATAAATGTTATCCGGAAAGTTCCAAAATTTCACCTTAGGCTAAATTCGATACTCCGAATAAAAAAATGAAGTCCATTTTGAGAGATAAAATTTCAAAAATTAGGTATTACTATTCATAACGGCTAGTTTGATAGGTTGTGGTGTGTGTTAGAACTCGAAGTTGCGTACAACACACACTACTGTATTATTCAAAGGAAAGCATACCGTGGATGTTTGGGATGATTCATTGTAAATTTTTGATGTCCCCATTCTAAAAAGTAAATTTATTTGGTCAAATTGAATATATAAAAGTTTAAAATATTGGATTTAAAAAGGTTTCAATATTAAAAGTTGGTAAAAGTGCAATACTGAAAATGAATTTGTTCTTACATTATGTCTAAGAAACTCATAATATGGATTCTAAAATTATAAGGATTATATAAAGTTTAAAATTTAGTTAATACTATTCATAACCTCTTTGGAACAGCTGGTTTGGTAAGTCATGGTGCGCTTGAACTCGGTGTTGCGTGAAGTGCACGTTGTTGAATTATTTTGAAGAAATAACACACTATGAAATCTTGGGGTGTTACAGAACTAGTTATGAAGATGTCCAGATAAAGTACCTCGGTCTTAGGCCCATGGGGAAAGGGAGAGGACCGGGAGTTCAAAAATGGAACTACTGAGGTCTACTCCCTATTGGACAAAACATAGAAGGCCCTACAACCAGAGACCTACTGTTGATGACCTTCCCTTTTGAAGAACTTGGATGGCTCCCCTCTCATGGAAAACCTCCCAGTGAGTGCATCCTTTCCACTACTTTTTCCTTTTTCTGAACCACTAAGTTTGTTGGTAGAGTGAAGGGAGTAACAATTTTCTGAAGAGAAGGTTAGAGTGCCTCCTATAAGCATATTTATTAGGACTCCTCATCCAGAAAGAGATCTGATGCTAAGCATATAAGATACTTGAACATGATCCCCAGTTCCCTCACTGACATACTCCCATGCTGGAGGAAGAGTAGTTCCTACCTCTTCTCAACTTTAATTGTGGAAGAAAGGAATTCTACCTAGAAATCCTTCTCAAAGTTATCCCATGAATCCTTAGTTTCCTTCCTCTCCCTAAGGTAAAGTGTCCACCATTGATGGGATGCTCCTTATATACGGATCACTTCCAGAGGAACCTAGTACTCTATCAAATCTCAGATCAAGCTGAAAGTGATCACTAGCTCTTCCAGACAACTCTTCACATCCTTGTCTGAGACACTACCCTCGTACTTCCCTAGAGTATACAACTGGAAGGCATGAAGCATCTTCTATCACCGGTCATCCTCCTCTTCTTGATTATCCCTTTTTTGATCAACCAGGTTAACCTGTTGGGGAGGGGTTTTTTCAACATTTCCATAGGTTTCCTTGGGTTTCGGCCTCTGAGCGGTGTTTTCTCTCCCCCGCGCCGTGCTCCTAGGGTTTCTCTTACTAGCAGTCTCCTCCCCTCCTCCGGCTTGGCCCGGCCTCAGCGGCGACCTTCTCGTCTCGGATCGGCGTCGATGGTTGGAGGATCCGTGTGTTTTGGCTTCGATCATGGCTCAGTGGTGGATTCGTTGCGTCTTTCGGATTCGGGATCTCATCTCATTTTTGTTGTGCTCGGCATCAGCTCCAGTTATCACTGTAAAGACTTTGCCGTTCCTGGCTTTGGATCTGCTCGATCTCGGCGTGCGTTGACGTCGAGTGGTCTGGCTTTGGGTTTCAATTTTCCTTCCAGCTCATGGCTGCTCCGAGTGTTTGGTGTCGCCGCCAGATGGTCGGTGTCGACCTCTGCGTTTTGGGATCTTGTGGTCGATTTGGTATGCTTGTTGTCATCCTCTCTGCTTGGTGCCGACTGCTCGGGTTCCAGTTGCGGATGTGGTGTGTTCAGCGTGGTCTTCGGTCGGCCTTGGCATGCCTTCCAGCTTCACGATCTCAGTACGTCCTCATCCCATATCGGCGGCGGCTCTGGAATGTGATGGTGTGCTTGGGGTCGGATCTCGTGCTCCAGAGGGGGGAGGTCTTTCATTTTGGCGCTGCTGTTAGTTTTTCCAGGTTTTGGTTTGGTTAAGTTGAGTTTTTGTTTGATTGGATGTGAAATTTGTGGTATGGTGGTGGTGCTTTGATGGGTATGAATCTTCTGGTTTTCTACCTTTTAATTGTTGATGGAGGAATGGATGTTCTGTTGGGGATCCCAGACATTCTGCACGGTTTTGCCTTAGAGGATGATAGAGCTAGTTGTCTTCATCATGTATGGATTTTCAGATTTGGAAGGATGAGAGGGTATGGCGTAGCCATCGGTACCGGGCCCGTGCATCCTTGCACGGGACAGATTGCTGATCAGACATACTTTGGTGGAGACGTGCCTTAAAGATATTGATGCTGGGTAGAGTCACTTCCATGTAGTCTTGTTCTAGGTTTCAACCCTTTTATTTTTCCAATCATGTTAATGTCATTGTCTTGGTTTTTCCCCTTTACCCTTAAAAGGGGTTTATCCAAAATCAATAAAAATTTCAGCCTTCGGGCCATTCAGTCAGTCAGGTTAACCTGTTGGGCCTCAACTTCTCATACCACATGGGGACAACGTCCAGGTTCCGTAGCTAAAAAATAAAAACAAGGAACTCCTAAGACCAAGTAGCGTGGAAAATTTATTTTTAAATCTTCATTTATTTTCAATTACCAAAACACCCTTGAAAAATAATAAAAAAGTCATTATTATGCATATTCCTTTCCTAGGGTCTCTACCTTGCAATCGGTGTAGCCTCGCTTGGTCTTTTATTAGGTCCAGAGTCCTTGCATCAGATCATGGGGCCCCTAAAATCTCCTGTCCTAGCCAGTCTTCCCTATCCTATCTCATGCACTAGGATTTCCTAACACAATTTCCCTACCATCCCATGTAATCATCACTATGCCTAACTTTGAACACCATCCCATCTCTTAAAATCCCATAACCTCCTTTTGATACCATTTTTTCATGACCCTCCTCCAAGATGAGGAAAGGACCAAAAAACTGCTAGAACCATCCTTCTTCAAGTTGAAGGAGAGATTATGACCCCCCGAGTCCCACCTTTGATAGGCCCTAAAGTGGAAACTACCACGAAGGGTATAAGATCTCATGAAATGTGGAAGGAATTACATTTTTATAAAGAAAGATCAGGATATAAGATGATAAATCCCAACAATTCAAAATTCCAAAAGCAAGAAGTAAGCCAAAATCTATTCCCATATGTATGATAAAAAGTAAAGATGATAAAATGTGAAACAAAACTCCAAGGTAAAGTACCAAAATAAGATACTAAGTAGAAAAAGAAAAAAATCCTGATCCCTAATCTAGTAATGACCAACACGATACTCAAAGTCCCCCTAAAAACCTAAAAATAGTTTCATATACGTAGGGTGAGTATATAAGTATACCAAGTAGGAAAATATAAATCCACCCATGCACAAGTGAGTGAATATACTAATGTCCCTATGAGAAAATAGTAGAACCACAAAGCACCTACCAAGTAAAAAAAACATCCCATCATCACCAAGGCACACTCACCAAATAATTCAAGTAAAGTAATGTAATAGTATAATAAAATCGATATTTCAGTACCCTGCACCACTTTCCCACTGGTTAACTACTCATACCTAAAGACTAACATCTTGACGCTACCACTCTTCCCATACAAAGTCCGAAAACCATAACTTGTCTGCACACACTTGGGCCTCAACCACACACAATCCTTCCTGTAGAATCGTGGTCCACAACAACCACACCTATCACCCGAAGACACCTAGGCCTTATCTCAAAGACACTTGGGAAAACAATTATGGCCCGAAAACACCTAGGACTCTCATCTACAAAAAACACTCACCGAAAAAAATCTTGTACTATGGTAAGCCTCAAACCATTACAGCCTACATGGATATGCTCGAGTGGTATGAAATTCATTAACCATCCATCCATCCTCCCATTGAGATGTTGGGAAAGACACCCTCCCCCATTAAAATGGATGTGTTTGGAACATGGTGCTCAACAAGGGTAGGGTGAGTATAGAAATCAAAAGTAACTAATATATATATATATATATATATATATATATATATTCAGGTAAGCATATACTCAGCCCAACCTAGGTGTTTTTGAACAAACAACCAACCAACTCCGAACCACTTTCACTACCACCCCTATATGCATAATCACACAACATCCATTTCCAAAGAATAACCCAAACCATTTTTTTATTTAATCACTTGTCATTTATTAATTGAGGGGTTCAATTTATGTTATTCCAACACTACCAGGCATCTACAAACCACAACTATACTAAAACAACAAGAAAAACCAAACTGAAATCCCATTGTACCACAACATAAACCAAATTTATAGTCCACTACACGAAAATAATTAGTCAAAATTATACCACACAATTATTCTCTCACAACCCACCTCTACATCCCCACTCCTCAACAATTCCCAGATACAGTCCCACTGCATACAAGTTTGTAACCACACCGCAATCCCACTACCCAATGTTACTCCACAACCACAACACAACAAATGTAGTTCAACTTACTACAAGGTCATCCATTCCACAATAAATCAATCTCTCGGATTAAGATACACACACACCCCCTATAACACCCCATGAAAAAAACCCATAGTAACTATCATTAACCCCAAACCTACTACACACTCATACCACACTCCCCTCATGGAACCAACACCTATGTCCCACCTTGTACCTACAACCATGCTCCCAACAGTAGCACCACACAACTCACACATGGTTACCAAAACTCAATAGAACATAGTACCCATCCAAACCTATCAATAGGATGTGTATAAATTCAGATTTAATCATTAGAGGTTCTTTAATTCCAATAGATTATAACTAGAGTGATCACAAAACAGGCTTGATCCTGGGGCATTCATTTATTTAACCAAGTATATGCGATTAAGTAGATTTAATGTTATAGTCATTGTCCAAGAATCTCAAAAAAAAATCACTAGTGAAAAAAAGACCACAAATGGCCATGATTTTAAGAAGTCATATATCCATAACAACAATAATAGAACCAGATATTACAATTAAAATAGGTGATCAACATCAAACCACTCTCTTCCCATTATATTATTTACCTGTGTTATCTTTTTATCAAATCCACTTATTATTTATTTCTTGTTTTAAAGAATGGTCTCAGTAGTTCGTCATAAGGGTTCATTGGCCCACCCACCCCACATGATGTATAATTAAAGGGAAGAAAAATAAATCCCTACTTGGATGATTGAGGATTGAAGTTCCACCTTGTGCTAAGAAAAGGGGTCGCACGAGCAGTAGGAAACTCCAAGAAACCTGAGCAGGAGAGCTCTGGCACAAGTGCATGAATTGTCAAGGGAGGAAGGTTCTAGGTACACAATAGGAAATGAAAAATAATAAGGAAAGAAGATATCTCAATTTATGAAAGGGTGAGGCCCTAAAATACAGGAGATGATTTCAAGGTAATTGAAAATCAGGTCATGGGTTGACCCCACAGATAAGAGGTTATGAGGAGGGTAGAACATTATAGGATACAAGGAATTTAATAATTTTCCTCTGAAATAGTGGAGCCATCCTAGCTCACCATTATGAGTTTACAAGTTACCATTTTACGAAGATAAAAATGTAACAAGGGAGAAACTAGAAAAACTGGGAAAAACTGGAAATGGGTCATCGATGGCTGAGTCACCAATGTGAATCCACCGATGGGTGGGCTACCAACGCGACCTACTGACACTAGGACACCGATGCTGAGCTACCGACGCCATAGCCTACCAATGAAAAGACCTACCGACACCTTAACCAACTATCACAATGACTAAATGATGCCTCTACCTACCGATGCCCTGACCTACAGACACCAACACCCTCAACTCACCAATGTTGATGCCCTTGACTCACCGATGCTGATGCCCCTGACTCACTAATGCCGACACCCCTAACTCACCAATGAAAATTTCATTGACTCACTGATGGCGACACACTGACATGATGACGCCCTAACATGCCGAAACACTAACATACCGACACACTGACATGCCAACGCACTGTCATGCCAACAAAAAATTGGAAATATGGAAAACTCTTGAAATGATCCACCATTACCAACCAGAATACCCTAAATATTGGATTTTCACAAAGAAAGGGCATACATAAATCTAGGTCATTACAATAAACATGAAGTTTTTCTTGATAAAAATTCTTCTTGAATTCATCCTTTCCCTTACCCATTCTTATACCCTATAGAAAACATTTCAAAAACATGGGATGAGTATAAAAAAGCTCATTACTGGATGTAAAATAAGAAAATAAAAGCATTAGTCCATGAATACTTATAAACCCATGAAATCATACTTTTAACCCATCAAACACAACCTATTTAATGAACATCATGAAATAATAAGATTCCATATAAAATCATGGAAATAATAAATCATAAAGGTAACTTGTGGCATCCATATCATACTTATATTATAGCTTTCACAGCAACATAGGGAGTGACTTTCATGGTTACGTTTATAATACCCATCATAGTATATTCCCTAAATATATTATGAGAAAAATTAATGTTTACCACCTTCTCATTACACAATTAATTGGTGTGATATCATGGGCTCACCCGCTATTGGTTTACCATGGAACCACTCATATACATAAACAATGCCCAAGAACGATAACATTATCATAACACATATAACAATCATAATGGAAAAATAACATATCCACATTGCAATAATAGGAGAACATTTCAAGATATTGAAATAATCAATACTTTATTAAAACCTTTTTCAATACCAAAATACATGAAAGAGGTATATGTTATTTATTTTTCTTTTAAAAAAATTACAGCTTGTTGAGGAAGCGAAATATCAAATAATGGTTGTGGTAGTGGAACAAGTTGTTTTCACCGCATACATTAAAAAAAGTACTCATTTTTTCATTTAGTAAAATTATTCTTAGAAAAAAATATCCATTTTGAAAACTGCTGAATGAAATTAAAAGTCAAAGTTGTTGGATTTACACAATACAAAAGAAGGTGGTGTATATTATGAAAATATGACTCAAGGAAAGGATATTGAGATGAAGTCCCTTAAAAAGATCACATCATTATATTAAGGATAAATAAATGAAATAATTATTTGTGAAAAATATATATACACAAAATATAAGTTGGTATTCAGTGTAAAATAATCATATTCCATTCACACATATTCTTGGGAAAACAAAACCAATTACTTGGTTATTTAACTCAATTAATGGATATTGAGTTAAGATTTCTCTTACCTTGAGTCTAACTAGTCACGTACAATTATTATATTCATCAATAATAATCTTAGGTTAATTTAAAATTTCTTGAGAACCTTTTTCATGTTTATTATTCATTTATATCTCTTAATACCTTGTTTTAAAAATTACCTAATTATTTAAGTTCATATCAACGTATTGTCGATATTCGGTACTTAATTCAAAAATGAACAAGGTTTTGATGTCAGTAGTCTATGTGGTCATAAGTACATAATATATAGAATAGTATTAATTAAATAATATTCACTTTTATTCATTAATTTTACTTTTTAAATCAAACCATTACTTACGGTTATGAAAATGAACAATTTTATTTTCATGGAGATGGTAGGTCGTACATATGCATGAGTAACGATTTCATTTTTTCATTGATCATTATAGAAAAAGGAAAATTTGTATTTTATCTTTATATAATTATCATAAAATTATTATCATCATAATAATAATTTAAATATACTTATATATACCATACAAGTGATGTGGTGAATAAAAATAATTCACATTGCTTCATAGAGGTAATAGTTCACAGGTACACATAAATGATGTCATTGTTTTTATGTGCATGGAAGGTAACAACATAATTGAAATATTATTATTTTACAATGAAAAAAATTTAATTAATATCACATATGAATATTTAATCCATCAATATAACCAATATTGATAGACAGTAATGGAAAACGAACTAAATCGGTCCGTGGAGGTGATAATTCACACGTACACAGGAATGATTAATTATTTTCCCATTTCATTGAAATAGAGATGTATTTAGGGGTTTATATTAACATAATAACATATCAGTATATTTTAGATGCTGTAGTTATTATTTTTACATGGTATAAGATGATTTAAAGGAAGTTGAAGAAGAAATAATATCGAAACTCTTAAAAAAATGACACCTCTTCTTCGGTTGATCACCTTTGAAGAACACCTTAAAAAATATATGAATGGTGTTATGGGTAATATAATGACTCAATAATTTGGGGATGGATTCTATGGAGTGGTTTTGCCATACCTTTACTGAACCAAAAGGATTTTTAAGTGTGAGCGTTAGAGAAGAGAGGGAACCTTTCTATAGGAGAGGGGAGAGGTACCCTTGGAAAATTTTAAAATATTAAATTAATATAAATTAATATTTTAATAAAAAAAGACTCCAAATTGAGATATGAATAATATAAGATGAGTATAATTATAAATCCTCACATCCACTAATTTTTAGTCACGCATTGAATTTATTTTAAACCTTTACTTTTCAGTTTACCCTTAATTATTCACATTTAATTTTAATTTCCGTAAAAATATCTTAATTATTAAGAGGCTATTGGGTTACATATATGGTGTCAATTTTACATAATTAGACACTTCATGAAAATTTATAACTTATAATATAAAAATTTTAAATCTAAATTATATTTACGATTCATAAATTATTTAATAAATTATCATTTTTATAAAATATCCATTATGTCAATTTTTACACTATTCAATTTATTGAATTTCAATAAATTATAAATAGAGATAAATTTGAAAAAAAAACATTTAATAGTATTATAACATGACATATTAACCTAGAAAAATAGTTTTTGACATTAAATATGTTAAATGATATTTATTTTACTGTTTATTATATCATTTATTTGATTCCTTCATTACAAAAGAAATCACTGCATCATCATTGTTTCATAATTAAATTTAATTATTTAATGTCTAAAAATTATATATAAAATACCATGATGTAAGAAATATTTTTTTATTTATAATTACTATTTATAAAATAAGATATCACTTATATAAACCCACATTATAATTGATTTAGCAAGAATATATATGTTTATAACATATTTTCCTTTAAATTAAAAGTTATAACTGTCATAATAACACCCCAGTGACTTCCAAAGGCCAAATATTAATCCAAAGGGTTTTATTAGTCTTCCATAGCTCATCCAATAATACTAGGACATGTTTTATTGTAGTTTTATATTATTATAATATTATTTTTACCCTTATTTACCTGATTTACCCTTTAACCGTGGTAAATAAAAATAATTACTAAAGATACTATTCATAATGTCCAAAAAATATAGGGGGCATATTTAGATAATTTGAAACTACTGATTGAAAATATGGAATTCATTTTTCAAAATTTAAACCACAGAAGTTGTACTAATTTATTTAAAATTAATCCCTGTTGTCAAAATGAGAAAACATGTTTTTAAAAGTAAAATCCTTTAAAAGATTGACATGCATATATATCTAATTTTAATATGAAATTACCTAAAATGACCAAAATTGTATCATATGATAAAAACATAGTCCAATTACACTTTAAAACTAATTAAAATGATAACCTAACTATTTAAATAGATTATAAGAAAATTCATTTTTTAATTAAAATGAAGTATTTTTCGATATTCATTAAAAAAAGAATTTTATCATAAAATAAAAAAAATGAACCAAAGTAAAATTTGATGTCTATATTATAAATAATAAGTTGGTTTGAAAAATTGAACATATAAAAGTAAAAAAACTAGATTTAAAATGGGTTGACCATTAAAATGCAGAAAAACTACTTTTTAAAAATATTAGAGTACTTTATGCTTAAAACTAGATTTATTATCATTTTAAGCATCTAAAATTTATTAGATGAAAATAAAATCATTTAAAAAACATTTTTAAACATAATATAGATTTTTATATTCGTTAACACCAATGATATGACTAGGTGATAACTACTATTTATAATAATAATGCTAAAAATGTATTATTTTTTGATATAACTCTCTCTTGTGTGCAACATAAGATTTCAGAGAAACATGTTGTTTCGTGTCAAGTACGCTATCATACAAATCTTCCCCTTTTCAGTAAACATAATAAATAATTAATAAATATTTAAAAGTATTATTATAATTAAATTGGTTGTTATATCCTTCCACACCTTTGGAAATTGCATCCTCACAATTTTAAAATTGGGATCGATAACTTCATTGAAATCCCACATCAGAAAATGAGTTAAAAAATATTTGAATTTAAAAGAAAAAACAATAATGTAAGAAGGTCACCTAATATAACACATACTATGGTTCCATGTAGGAAAACATTGAAATTGATGAAAAACTAATTGTTAAGTTCTGATGGAGAGTGATAGAAAAATGATCTGGAGAAAGTTATCAATTAAAAAACAAAAAATTTGTGATTGGTTAAAAGGTTATTGACTTCATAGTAGGAAAAGAAAACAAAAAATGCTTTTTAGATAATTTTAATATTTTTTTGGAATTATTTTAATACTTAGAATAAGAACATAAGAAAAAATACTTATTGGAAAAATAGAGTCTCATCCATTAATCAAATTCCAACACAAACTTTTATTTTTCTCCAATAGATGACTATTTAAGATGTCTTGGTCACACCTAAAGAACTAGAATCAACTTCTAGATAATGACATAAACCATAAAATATGATTTTTATATTTCCTCTATATTTAGACATTAACCAAGACCAAAATGGTTAGTACAAGATTAGATAATTCCCCCCAAAATAATAATTCATTATAAGAAGAAGGACTACTTTTAATCTCCAAAATTGAACAATGATTCCAAATGTACAATATAGAGCACTCAACAAATAATTTTCCTTAATATTCCTAAAAAATTATACAAACTATGTTTGTAACCCAAAATTCAAAATCATTTTTTCACATGGTTTTCCAATATAAATTTTAACATTTGTCTCAAAAAAATATCAAACAATATTAATGTGTAACAGAAAAAAGTAATTAAACTAATCACATTTTCTCCAAGATAGGTTTATAACATATATAAATAACATAATTCCCATACCTCCACAATTAAAATCATATATTACTTCATAATATAATACAAACATAACTCCCCAATTAAAATACCAAAGTATTATATTTATCTTAATCATATAAAGTTCCAATAAATAGTGAGTGAATTTTAAAATAACATTTATCAGTTAATCCTCAAATCATTTTCCAATACCGTGGATATCCATTTGATAAAATATAAGTTCCCAAAATCAACATATTTTTATACAATAAACTAATTTAACTATGAATAAAAAGTCTTACTAACTAGGGACTTCATGTAGACTAGTAGTAGGTGATAAGGAATTGTCACATTTCAGTTCTGGGTTCGATCCCACAACCTTGTCTTACATGATGGGTTGTCACCCTTCCTGTAGGTTATCATTTTTCTAAAACTATATAATTCATATATCATTCCCAAAATGAGATAAAATTTTCAAAAATAACGACAACTTATTTTAATATTATAGTTTATATCTTGTCCTTCATTTTACATCCAAAAATGTATATCCCATAATTACCTCAAAATCAAAGATCATATATTGTCTATACATTAATTTATAATTGTGTCCACAAAAGAAAATAAAATTTTTCCTCGAATAACATTTTCATATAAAAATCTTCAGGGTTAAAAATACTAGAAAATTTCTTCCAAATTAATCACATCATTAAAAGAACATTAACACTTTTAAACATTTCATCATCTTAAAAATCCAATATAACTCTTGAATCCCTTTTATGGAGACTTCTTAATCATTCTATATTCTTTATGATACCCTAACCATTATTTTACAACTTCATCCTTAATACTTATTTCCTAAAAACAAAGTCATGAATCGTGTCCTATGATTCAACAATGTCAAAACACGTGATAAGAAATAATCTATATCTTTCATAAGTCATTTTCAGTTTCCTCATCTTCAATTAGAATGAAATTCGGTATTGCTAAAAATATATTTTTATGGTCCTACTGATCCCATTCCTGGACCTTCTTCATAGGACACATATTTTCATAATGACTATACTCCATACCTTATAAACATTAAATTGATAAATCGTAAATAACTTCTTTCCCTTTCCTAGAGTCAACTAAACAATTCCTTTTTTCCTTGGAAGGTTATTTCTTTATGAATTTCATTTCCACATATAAAATATCTTCCCATCTATTTAAAACATTTTCCTTGGTGTTTCTTTCCACAAACTTGACACAAATGTCCTTGAATATACATACCTTTATGATCATTATTACCTGAACTTCCATAAGGATTTTTTACTCTCATATACGATGCATCAAAAAAATCACCAAGGTTCAAGTGGTTAATCATGAATCATGATAGTTGTTTTAGAATAACAATAAGAGTTCTCATTGCAGCTTCCATTTTATTTGGTTGCTTATTCACAGAACAACCAAATTTTCCTTCACAACCATTGTTACTTTGGTTCCTTCCAGTCATTTACTAAAACCAAAAAGGTTAGTGTGAGTATATCAATAAAATCATCATATACTATCTTATACGGATTAAAAACTCTAAGATATACTTATACATGTTATCTCAAACTCATTCAATTTATCTAAAATAACATGAACTCTTGTGACTATGCTAACCATTATAGTTATATATAACTTGTAACTTATGCTTAAATATCACTGTAACCTCTAAAGTTTTCTAAACCATTATCTCACACTGTCACACCCCGATCGACACTTAATTTTAATTTAATTATTTTGGGTCTCACTTTTGAGCTGTGGTTTGAACTAGTTTTTTTAAAAGAAATTTGGGATCTTATATGGGTGCGTGACCGTACGCATGACCTTGTACAATACCCAAAATTGATAAGAAAATGTTTTATTATTAAATTTATTATTTTACGGGCGCTCTACCGAGCGCATGACTATGCACGTGACCATGAGTGGTGTTCAACCTCAATTAGTAATGATATTATTATTTTTGTTGGTTTTATTATTTTAGTTTTATTATTTGTATTATTATTTTTTAAGTTGATATTTCAATTAGGTTATTATCATTAATATTATTATTTCAGTTAATATTTTAATTTCTTTGTGAATGTTAAATTATTGTTATAATTATAAAAATTATTAACTGATTATTATTATTTTATTATTATTATTATTATTAACGTCTTAAGTTCCTATTTTTTTGGTTTTATTTGAATTTTGTGGTATTTTTTTATTTTATTACTATTTTATTTTTTATTTTTATCTCTATTTTGTTTTCTTTTTCTTTTCTTTTATCCATCTCTCTTGCTCCCCCATCTCCCCCACGTGAACCCCTTTCCCTACAGCCCTAGTGCTCGGCTCCCCTTCACCTTGTTCCCTCTAGCCTCCACTCTTCCCTAGCTACATATCCCTCACATTGCCTCCCATTTTCCCTACTCATTCTGGTAGGTTCCCTCCCCTCCAGTCTGATCCCGGGCCACACCCTCTTCCAGGAAGGCTCCTACCACCTTCCTGATCACCGCACACTACACAACTGTTGCCGCATGTAACCCTCCTCGGTCGGACTTCTCACTCACCTCCTCCCTTGGTATCAGTTGGTGCTACACCTTTCTTCCGGAAGACCGCCTCGCTCTGATGCCCCACCCTCATGATGCCCTCGCTAGCCATGACGCCACCCCCGCTACTCACCTTGTACAACCCCCCCATCACGGCTCCCACGACCGCAAATCCCTTGTCCATGCCTTCTTCCGACAAGGTCCAGCAAGCACAAATCACCTATGGAAACCCCTCGTCTCACTCAGTTAGATTCCTGCACCCCCTTCATCGGTGCGTTTTTATTTGTCCTGTTAATTTGTTCCTTTGATAGTTTATCAGGATAGGGATTAATGTAGAGTTGGTTGAGTTTCATTGTTTTTTGGTTCTAATTCTTGAAAAATGTTTCACTTTAGATCCATTGGGGTGCGACGGTCGTGCGACAGAAGTTTCGTGCCATGCTCACGAGGTTTCCTACACTAAGGTATGTGGTTCCATATCCAATTATTATTTTCTTAATTAATTTGCAAGTTTAATTAGTTTAGAGTGTTATTTAATTAATATTATGTGGCGTGAATGTTTCCGACGCTTTCACCATGGCGCACACGTCCTTCTTCTTGAGTACAACAGGCGCAACTTTGTTACCCCGCATTCCCACTTTCTAAAGGTGGGATACATCCGTTCTTTTTTCAAGGACATTTTCTCCTTGATCAAAACGGGATGAAGGGATGTCGGTTCATCCTTCAGTGGATCCCTCCTCGGAACTCGTTACCTAATCCGGGTCTCCCTCATAGATTTAAGACATTGTTCCTAAAACTCTTCCTAGCGCTATATATTCATGGACACTAGTAAATTATACTACTTCTATCAGGACATTCCAAGGGGTCCAGTCAGGGCAGCAACCTTCGGTTAGGGGATTAGTCACGTTGGGATATCACCGGCATGTCTGGACGCTGGGGAATTGGTTTTTCTGTCTTCTATCCCTTATAATAGGGCTTCTCGAGGGCGTAGAAGCCCGAGGCACCCCACATCGAACATGGGGAATCATATGGCATGGGAATGTATATGAGGTTTTCCTCAGCTTCCCATGTTTAACACAGGGTATTACACAAGTTTAATGTCCAGTGGTGATAGATCAGGCTGATCAGAACACCGACTAAAGTGGATCAAACAGAGGAACCCCCTGGAGGGAACAACGATATTGGGGCCATCACATGGGCGGCCTCCCGAATTCTATTAGATGAAACGAGACATGGAATGTCCTGATCCCGCCAAGATGTGGCGGCCCGGGTAAGGATCGGGATGGATGATGGAGCGGTTGATGAGGATGGTGAATGGGATGAGACCATCGTGAAGATGACGGTAGTGTTAGTCTTGAGCCTCGAAGAGACTACCTATGTATCCACATGGCAGGGAATCAAAGTCTGCGTAGTTCATCTTATAATGGATTATCGTCAAATGAGGTAGACAACGGCTTACCGCTGAATGAGGTTGCAACAACTTACCGCTGGATAAGGATGTCAACAGCTTACAGCTGAATATGGTCACAATGACTTACCGCTGGATGGGGTCACAACGGCTTACCGCTGGATGGGGTCACAACGGCTTACCGCTGGATGGGGTCACAACGGATTACCATTGGATGAGGTCGAACCAACGTGAAGGAGGTCGGAATGACCGGGTGGTGGACTTGAACCTCATGGAGGCTTCCTACGTAACATGCCTTGACATGGATCAAATACCACGTAGTTCAGATGGTGAATACAGTTTAACATCATGCGAGACAAGGATGAACCGACGTGAAAGGGGTCAGAGTGACCAATGGGTGGTGGGCTTGAACCTCATGAGGCTTCCTACGTACCTTGCCTTAGCAAGGATCAAAGACCCCATAGTTCTGAATTGATTGAGGCTTACACTTTGAGGTAGCCCAAGGTGGTGGGGATTGAACCTTATGGAGGCTTCTTACATACCATGCCTTGAAATGGATCAAAGTCCCCATAGTTCAGGTGGATTGGGGCTTATGCTCTAAGGCGGCCCAAGGTGGTGGGGCTCGAACCTCGTGGAGGCTTCCTATGTACCATGCCTTGACATGGATCAAAGTCCCCGTAGTTTGGGTGGAGAGGGACTTACGCTCTGAGGTGGCCCATAGTGGTGGGGATTGAACCTCGTAGAGTCTTCCTATGTACCATTCTTTGACATGGATCAACGTCCCCATAGTTTGGGTGGAGAGGGTCTTACGCTCTAAGGTGGCCCAAGGTGGTGGGGCTTGAAACTTGTGGAGGCTTCCTACATACCATGCCTTGACATGGATCAGAGTCCCCGTAGTTTAGGTGGAGAGGGGCTTACGCTATGAGGTGGCCCAATGTTGTGGGGTTTGAACCTCATGGAGGATTCCTACATACCATGCCTTGACATGGATCAAATTCCCCGTAGTTCGGATGGATTGGGGCTTACGCTCTAAGGTGGCCCAAGGTGGTGGGGCTTGAACCTCCTAGAGGCTTCCTACGTACCATGCCTTGACATGGATCAAAGTCCCCATAGTTCGGGTGGAGAAGGGATTACGCTCTGAGGTGGCCCAAGGTGGTGGGGCTTGAACCTCGTGGAGGCTTCCTACATACCATGCCTTTACATGGATCAAAGTCCCCGTAGTTCGGGTAGATTGGGGCTTATGCTCTGAGGCAGCCCAAGTTGATGGGGCTTGAACCTCGTGGAGGCTTCCTACGTACCTTGCCTTGACGTGGATCAAATTCCCCGTAGTTCGGGTGGATTGGGGATTATGCTCTGAGGCGGCCCAAGGTGGTGTGGCTTGAACCTTGTGGAGGCTTCCTACGTACCATCCCTTGACATGGGTCAAAGTCCCCATAGTTCGGGTGGAGAGGGGCTAACGCTCTGAGGCAGCCAAAGGTGGTGGGGCTTGAACCTCGTGGAGGCTTCCTACATACCATGCCTTGTCATGGATCAAAGTCTCCATAGTTCAGGTGGAGAGGGGCTTACGCTCTGAGGCGGCCCAATGGGGTGGGGCTTGAACCTCGTGGAGGCTTCCTACATACCATGCCTTGACATGGATCAAAGTTCCCATAGTTTGGGTGGAGAGGGGCTTATGCTCTGAGGCGGCCCAAGGTGGTGGGGCTTGAACCTCATGGAGGCTTCCTACATACCATGCCTTGATATGGATTAATGTCCCTGTAGTTCAGGTGGAGAGGGGCTTACGCTCTGAGGCGGCCCATGGTGGTGGGGCTTGAACCTCGTGAAGGCTTCCTACGTACCATGCCTTGACATGGATCAAAGTTCCCGTAGTTCGAGTGGAGAGGAGCTTACACTCTGAGGCGGCCCAAGGTGGTGGGGATTGATCCTTGTAGAGGCTTCCTATGTACCATGCCTTGACATGGATCAAAGTCCCCGTAGTTCGGGTGGAAAGGGGCCTACGCTCTAAGGCGGCTTAAGGTGGTGGGGCTTGAACCTCGTGGAGGGTTCCTACGTACCATGCCTTGACATGGATCAAAGTCCTCGTAGTTCGGGTGGATTGGGGATTATGCTCTGAGGAGGCCCAAGGTGGTGGGGCTTGAACCTCGTGGAGGATTCCTATGTACTATACCATGACATGGATAAAATTCCCTGTAGTTCGGGTGGAGAGGGGCTTACGCTCTGAGGCAGCCCAAGGTAGTGAGGCTTGAACCTTGTGGAGGCTTCCTATGTACCATGTCTTGACATGGATCAAAGTACATGTAGTTCGGGTGGAGAGGAATACAGTTTTATGTCATGCAGGACGAGGGCATTGTCATGGTCGATGCTTACTCTAAGCCCACGTGAGTCATGCTCGGTGTGAGAAACAAGAGGTAGCAAAGGCCTGATGACCACGTTGTGAAGGGTGCGTCTGTGGGAAGTGAAGAGGGGATTACACACGGGGAGGCTCAGGGAGAGAGAGATTGGGACTTACTTCGAGATGGAGGCCCTATGGCGACAAAGAGCAATAGGAGAGGGACTTGGGACCGAAGAATGGAGGGGCCCCGTTCCCTATCACGCCCTCCGCTGGACTTGGGGACCAAAGATGAAAGGAGGAGTAGGGATACGATGCTGCCTCCTAGAAGAAAAACTAGGGGCTTACGCCAAGGTTGGTGTACTCCCCCCACTAACAAATGCGACTCCCATAAGGAGGATATCATCCCTAGTGGAGACCAAGGGGTGTGAAGAATGTCCAAGGTGGGGGCACCCCGCGTGCGAGGCAGAGGGTGATGTCACAGTTTAACGTCATGTGATGAGGACGATGGTGCATGGATGTTTAACATCCAGCAGCTCGGAGGAAGTGGGTGTGCTCCACACCCCAAGGACTTACATAACTAGTACCCTATGCTCCTTGTGGGAGGGAAGGCACTGGAAACTCCATGGCGAGGGGGTGTCATAGAGCAAACCATCGAGGGGTCCATATTAGCATGGCTATGAGAAGAAGCAATGGGCATTAGCGTGCCTATGAGAAGAAGCATTAGGAAAAGCAACGCAATGGGAAATATTGTCCAGGGGACTTTGACGTCACATCTTGAAAACCTGGAGGGTCACATGGTAAAAATAATTGCCAAGTAGAGGGGTCCATAGGCATGTGCCTTGTGAAGCTCTGTTGCTCCGCGTGGAGGAGGGAACTTGTGAAGGGGTGTGCTTCGTGATGTGGGGTGCCTTAGCCTAAGCATGGGGTGGAGGTTCATATGGGAGGTGCTTCGCGAAGTGGAAGGGAACTCGCGGAGCACAGCCTCGCGGAGCAAATGTGCCTCGCGAAGCAAGGTGTCGGGAAGCAATGTTCTTCACGAAGGACAATGAACCTACCTTAGCATGTGGATCATGTGTACATGAAGGGTGTTACGCGAAGAATAAAAACTCCACGATGACTCAGGTCCCCTTGGGGATCCCCTTCCTTCGCGAAGGCCCTTAGGATTCACGAAAGGAATCCCTCTCAGAAGAGGGGACCAAAACGAGACGAAGGGGAGGCACTTCGTGTAGCAGAAGTACCTCGCACAGCTCATGGTTCGCAGAGCAGAAGGATGCTTCGCGATTCGGGAGATGGGAAGCCGAAAGGTCGAATTGTACATCTCTTGGTCTCAGGGGGAGCCTGGTATTTATAGGCAAGAGGCACCGCAGAGCAGAGCTCACGCGGTGTGAAGAGGGACTTGGTTGCTTCGCGGCGGGTCGCGAAAGTCAAATGTGGTCGTGGAGCGTCCCGCCTCCTTGCTTCGCGGCGGGTTCTCAAACATCAAATGAGTTCGCGGAGCCTCCCTCATCCTTGCTTCACAGTGGGTTCATGAACGTCAAATGCGTTCATGGAGCCTCTCGCCTCCTTGGTTTGCAGCGGCCACGGTGCTGGGGAACTCTGCGAAGGGGCAACACGAGGCAGTCAATGGGGCCTTCTTTGGGCCTCTTCTTTGTCCCAAATTTTTGCGCCAACAAATACCCCCCCCCCCCTCAGACTTGGAGCCATGGAGAGATCAAGGGTCGAAGTCTGAGAGAAATCGTCAAAATCCTCGGCCGTTTGGGGTGCTGACTCGCGAAGAAGGCTCGCGAGGCGGATAGGGGACGCGCAGACCGAGTGCGCCGTGAATCTCCACGCGAACTGGACGCACCACGAAGCTCTGAAGGTCATCACCTATAAATTGGAGGTTTTCCCTTGTATGAATTCGGGCTGAGGGATGACATCTTCATCCCTGAAGTAGGTAGGGATGAGTTAGATTACTGGTTCTGGAGCACGCCTTGTCAGCATCGATGGTTCAGGGCACCCGATGGTCATGCCCGGGAGGACTTCACGCCTGTCATTTCTGACTGCTTATACAATCATATGAACAATGTCGATGGGAAGGCTTTGCATCTAGAAACATCCCCTCCTCTGTACCGAACCATCCTTAAGGTGGCGCTGGGGAACTCGAAGAAGGGGTGGTACGAGGAATGGGACCTGCGCCAGGGCGGGAACTTTACATATGATTGGGCCTGGGCCTACTGGGTAGGCCCCTCATGCAAGGAGTTTGGAGAGGAGATGAGAAGAGTGGGCCTGTATGAGGCAGCCTGGGTTTACTTGTTTCAGATCTACTATCCAAAGTAGCTAATGCCAAAGTAGTTGAGCCGGTGGTCACCAGGAACCAATACCTTCCACCTGCATCATGGGGAGGTGGGAATCAGCTTATGGGATTTGTATCAGATATCAAGGGTCCCGATAATGGGTGCAATGTATGATGAATTCCTCCCGGATATGGGGGCATGGGAGGATCTGGAGCAGATGTCGCGTCTGGCGATGGAATTGATGGAGCTCGTGCCCGGGGAGGACAAAGAGAGCGCGAGGGATATCCACTTCAGGCAGTGGTTCAAGAAATTCCTAAATTTCCTTGAAAATAGTCAGTTCTTGGAGAGGACTCTAACTTTCCAAAAGGGGGCCTAGAGTAAGGAAATCTCATACTAGTGGTTGTTGGAGAATAGCAAGTGGAAGACCTGGGGGTTTAGTTTCAGCAATGAACAATAACCAATAGTCAAGCTGGCAGCATTCATCACAGCTCTCATCTGTGGTTGGATTCTGACGGTGAGGGATACAAACATGGGAGTGCGAACAAGAACTTTCATCCTGGAATCCATATTGGAGACAGGAGGGAGGGTCACCCTAGGGATCCCGATGCTCGCCAGGGTGTACAAAATGTTGTGGCACATCAGCGAGGGAAAAAGGCCACAGAGGGTATGCGGGCTGTTCCATCTCCTGTACGGGTGGATGGTGGTGCTAATCAGGGGGATCTATGATTATCTGAGCCCATCTCACCTACAAGGTTGAACTTACATCCCTTGATCTTGAATTCCGTGGGGAGCTTTCTGACCAAGCTGACTGCACCATCAGTTCTGAACCAGGTGTGGAGGGTGGAGGAATTCAATTTCCACCCATTTCCATTACCGATAGGGGAATTCACAGATGATGGTTGGGGGACAGAAGAGAATCGGGCCTATCTCCTGGCCTTTCGAGGTGGAGTCTTGGTGGCCAGGGTGGACTGCGAGCGTCTCTGCGAGCCATACACCCCACACCGGTTTGCAAGGCAATTCTAGTGCCTACAGCGGCTGACCCCATAGGTCTACCTGGGGATGTTCTACAAGAAGTACCCATATGTGATGAGGCAAATGTGGCTCATGTTCACACGGGAAGACGGGAAGATGCAGAATGTACTGCCTCCGCTGACCGCTGTCCTTGGGACGATAAAAGAATATGCCCAGAGTTGGGAGGCGGCCTATTTAGGGGAGATGCTGAAGCAGCCAACCATCCTGGTATGTAAGGGTGAGCTTCCCCGATCTCGGGGGTGAGGCTGGAAGGTGACAAGGTCATCCCGTAGTGGCGGGGCTGCTGTAGTAGCGATGCCCACACCAGTTGATGGGGGAGCAGTGGTAGAGGATCCGACAGCAGCAGTGGAGCCGGTGGTCCCAGGAGAATAGATTCATCCAGAGGGTCGGCCACCGAGGGGTTCCTGAATGATTTCTACTCAGGCCCCAGGGAAACGGCTGCGCCATATTGACATGCCGGAGAATTCTATCTTCCCGGAGGCTTGGGACATCTGAGAAGTCAACCAGTAATTCCTCGGTCTATCCGAGCTATCACATCACCTTAACCACCTCGGGATGGACTTTCCTGGGATTGGCCCTATTAGAGCCGGTTTTGCAGTATCCCAGGCAGAGGCGGAGCAATACATAGCCCAGATGGAAGACTTTATCCACTCCCGGGGTGCCCCGATGATAGACTGAGTCAGGGTGCTACTGTGTCGTACGGTCCCTCCACAACTGTCAGCTACTGACCTGAGGGAGTTCTTCCCTCTGCCAGAAGAATCGGACGTGTCCTCCTGGGGAGATGAGGCTGGTAGAGAGATTCCACCGGAGGAGGGTGAAGTCGGTGATTAGTTCTCGGATCTTGATGATTTCGCAGAGGCCCTCGAGGTAAAATCCCAGTTTCCTTCTTCAGAGTCTGCCCTTATGTTACTCTGGATTCCTTATCAGTGTCTGCACTGTGTAGGAGGACCTTGTGCATAGACCTCATTCCCGCCCCTCAGTGGGTGCCGACACGGGACCTTCAGGATCCCCACCTATGGTTGCATCAACTTCCATGTCTGGCGGGGCTAGGACACTTGAGGCGGCTCCCCCGGAGTCTTCAGAACTGCCAACCATATACAGGGGGCCGTGTCTCGGGGTTCCGACGACATCATCCCAAGAGAGAGACCAAGTATTTGACCTTTGTAAGTCTCCTCTACCGAATTTACGACTTCCATCCCTTGACCAAGTTAACTGACATTCAAGCCCCACTTTTTTGGTGTGTACAGTCCATCAATTATCCTGGGCCACCGCGGCCAAGTTGGTCGGGACTTCTAGCAGTACCTTTCCCAGAGGCATGCCAATGGTCGTGGAGGTGGACATCTAACCTGTACAAAATTCGGTGCTCCCGATCACTGGCGGGAATGCCAGTGGGAATGCGCCTAAGATTATTGAGGTGATATCCAATGATGAGAATCAACTAGACAGTCCAGGCCCCTCCATGCCTGATCCAACACCAGATGTGGACCCGGATGAGGATTTCCTGGGGGAATTCCCTGCATACAAGCCTACTAATCGCGCCGACTGGGATGAGATGGCCTCTGACGAGGAGGACATCAAAATAGTCTGCCACCGATCATGGAAGCTGATCACGCACTTCATCAATAACACCCCCAAGATTTATGGTTGGATGAGATAGATAGACATTGCTTGTGGCTAAGCGAGCTGTGTGCTGGGGGAGTGGATGCCTAGCGCCCTCACATGCTCATCCAAGATCTTATGGAGGAAATTATTCAGAAGTATGACCATGGCCTCAGTGTAGGCTAGTAGTGGAGGAATGCGGTGAACATCAAGAGGCTCCAGGAGACTGAAAACGAGGTTGAATGATTGCAGGCCCGAGCAGATGAGCATTTTGCTTCTCTCGATGCACAATTAGAGATCGTCTCACGGTTGAAAGCCCAGTTGGCAGAGGCCATAGAGGAAATGAAGTGAGCCTCTGAAGAGATGGTCATTATCTGGACTGGTGTGGAGTGGTCTCGGGTCGCGGCCAGTGAGCAGCGCCCTCTCGCTGTCGAGGAGGACCGCGAGGTAAACAAGCGGTAGCAACTCCTGGACACCACCAGCTGGAGGGTGGCGGAGCTGCAACGTTCCTTTGATGAGATCAATCCGTTCATGTGGGGAGCCGAACCCCAGGTACTGTAATGATTAAAAACCCTTAAATGTACTTTCATGATTTGATTATTTGAATTCTGTAGCATGCATGAGTTCCGTTATTTACATTGGTTTACTACATCCTTGTGATGTTCATGGAGCATCCAACGATCATTCCCTAAGCTCATGTGGTCAAGCCTGATGTGAGAAACAAGGGGTGACCACCTTATCACCTTACCCAAATGTAAAAGCACAAACTAGGCTTCGGGCATCCGGGGTCTGAACAACCGGTCCAGATTTTTTGGAGGAAATAGGAGAGACCTGGCCGGAAAATGAAGCTCTTAGAATAGCCGAATTACTATTTTTCTAGCGTGCTCTTGTGCACGAATGGGGTAACTCCAGGGGCGTTGAAATTGATCCGAACAGATGGGGATGGGAGGTGTGAATCATGAAACCTAGGATTCTGAATATTGTGGGGTGTCCTGACAATAACGAATAACTATTGATCGTATTCGAAACATAGCATTCTTATTGTATTATCCTAGAGTGGGGATAGGAAATGAGGGCCGATCACTGACCATGTTTGAAACATGGGGCACTACTCAAAATGTCACCCGTTAGTCTTCCGGAACATTGGCATAGGACAATAGGTAGGCCATAGGCCGAGAATCCATACTGTTAGGGGGTTCCTCCAGACGTAAAAAATGACGAGGGTCCGAATAAGGGGTACACAAGGAGTGGAATGTAGAGTGATGGCTTGTTAGAACAGAATATAATACTCTTGAAATTATGCCACCATAGTGGAATAACATTAGATGGGCATATCGGTCTGATCATGGGTCATTCGTTCTTTTAGGAAGGACCTCTCTGGCGTGGGAGTCGTCGCTTCCCAATGTCGTCTTGGGGCATCCCGAACTTGTGCAGGGCAAAGTTGCAGTTGCACAGTTCCCCACAAGGGGTTAGGCCAGGGGCTGGAAATGAGGAGGAACTGGACTTATTATTCATAGGGCTGGACCCTAGGCAAAATACCGGGGTGTCTCTACATATCCCATGAGGATGGTGATCAAGACGTACGTAGTTCTGGAAGCACAGTTTAACGTCATGTGGGACGATGAGAAGGCTGGTTGCGCCGGTGCACATCCTACCAAAACTACTAAGACCACATGAGTCATGATGGATGTGGGAAACAAGAAGAAATGGGGAACTTCCTGACACATGAAGGAACATGTTAGGGAAAAGGGATGCTCGGTAAATTATGGCACAATGTTGCTAACCCGTCCATGTACCCCACCTAGACGCACGAAGAGATAAAGCTGAGTATGTCAGAACTCCACTTAAACATAAGGAAGTAGAAATGTGTGAATCATGACGCTCAAAATCTGGACCAGAATGATGGCAGCGTGACAACGGAGGATAACTTTTGACCGTGGCGGAAATACAACATCCACATCGCGTTAGCCTGTAATGGGGACAGACAAATGAGGGTTGACCGTTGACCATGTTCGAAACACAGGACCTGTCGCAAATGTCGTCCGAGATCTTTAGGGACATTGGACCGAAATGGTAAGAGATCCCTTAGTCCTTGCATCCATGCCATCTGGGGGTCCTTTTGGATTTGGAAGAGGATGAGGATCCAAATCGCAAGCTCATGAAGCTTGGAAATGGAATGAGGGGAATGTACCCATGAAAATTCCACACTTCGGGCTCTTTTTCAAATTCATCTAAATATGAAAATGAGACGTATTAGATAGAGGGAGTTGAGTCCCTTCCCATAGGTAGATCTTAGTTTAGGGTCGTAGAACTCGGGCCATGGATGGTAGTAAACACAAGAGACACGTGATGGGGTAACTATAAACACCCGACGTGAATGGGAACCTGGGGTTCTGACCACCACATGTTCCTTGTAAAGGTTTTAGGTTGAGGGGCCGAAAACAAGAGTTAAGCTGGGCCTGAGGCAAAGTGCACAGGAGTTTCTACGTACCCCATGAGGATGCGGATCAAGCTTCACATAGTTCTTGAGGTGGCACGGTGAGGTACTAGTGCCTGGAAAAAAAGGGGCGTAAGGGCATGTCCCTTGCACAAAAAGTAGCGGTATTTGATAAATCTTGTTTTTCCTTTAAGTTAAGTATTTTTTCTTGTTAGTCTATAGGCCTAGGGTAGCAAGCCCTGATGTCTCCATAATAATCAAGCCGTAGCAGGCATTGAAAAATGGTATGGCATGTTACCAATACCAAACATGGTGTCCCTTTGAGTGAGGACATCACGATACAGTGTCGTTTTTGTCGTGCGGCCAAAATGATAATGTCACAGTTTAGGGTCATGTGATAGGACTGGGTGGCATAGTTTAAAGTCGTATGGCTTGGAAAATAAGGAATGTGCACAATGTGGTACAACATACCCAACATGAATGAGGAAATAATCCCGCACCACACTGTACGCAATTCCAAGAAAGGAGCCTCAGGCCAAGGGGCCTACATAGAGGTAAGAGGGAAAGGGGCAGGAGAAACTAGCTCCCAACTGAGCTGGACCCAAAAATGAGACGTCTGGGTGGTCCTACGTATCCCATAAGGATTAGAATCAAGCCACACATAGTTCTAGACAAGATCTTAGTTTATGGTCTTAAAGCTCGGACCATGGATGGATTGAAAAACCTCCAAGTAAGTGCAGACCTCAACCCAATCCCTAAGCCCACGGGAGTTAAAATCGGTGTGGGAAACAAGGGAGGAAGATTTATATTACAATACCTAGAACGCACGCCAAAGGGAAATCGGTGCGGAGCCCCGAATGACGCCCCTATCGCGGATTTGGTCCTCCTAATGCACGAATGCACACTGAGGAATAATACAAAGAGTTTCGAAGTTCTACTTGGACATGATGAGGTGGAGAAGGATGTGAATCATGTAACTGAAATTTTGGGCTTAATGGGGTTGGTGTGGAAATAGAGGATAACTGTTGACCGTGTTCGAAACACAATATCCATATCACGTTAGCCTAAAATGGGAACAACAAATGAGCATCGACCGCTGACCATATTCAAAACGTGGGATTTTTATCAGCTTGTTGTTCGCGACCCTCAAGGACATTGGCCCGTAATGGTAGGAGGGCCCTTAATCCTATCATCCGTACTATTCAGGGGCCCTTCAGGGTGTGAAAGGTGATTTAAGCTCTAATGAAGGGGAACAAAAATCCTGAAAAGTAGGTGGAAACATGTATGAGAAGAGTCTGACATTCCAGGTACTAAACTAGAGTACCCTTAGGCACATTGATGAACCGCCGAAGAGGGTCTACGAGGGTTCTCAAGAAGGAGAGGTACATGGCGTGGTTTTTACAAGCCTGACGTGAATGAGGACATAATCCCATGCCACTCCATATACTCCCCTCCCCGGGGAAGGGTAGGCCAATGGGCCAAGGTGAAATGGATATTTCCAGGAGATGGGACTGGACCCAAAGTCTAGACATTCGGATGGTCCTACATATCCCATAAGGATGGGAATCAATCCACACATAGTTCTTAAAGGCACCCAAGGGTAAGATACCACAAATGAGGGAGGTGTATGACACAATGAATAACCTGACATGAATGAGGACATAATCCCACACCACACCTTACACTTTGGGTAAGAACTTGGGTCGGGGCCCGTGAAGGCCAAGGGGCCTAAGGCTGGGCCTTGATCAGAAAGGCCCGACCAGTTTTCAGTTTAGCGTCTTGCTGTGAGGATGAGGGTAGGGAGCCCGAGAAGTACAAGGGGCTTGAGGCTGGGCATCGGTCATGAAGACCTAACCAGATTGTAGTTTAACATCTTGCAGTGAGGACGAGGGGGAGGATAAGGTGTTTGATCCGGGGATGTGTACGACATGGTGAGCAACTCTACGTTAATGAGGACATAATCCCATACCATGCCGTACAATCCTAGAAGATAGAACCCGAGACGGGGGCCCGAAAAGGCCAAGGGGCCTAAGGATGGGACTTAAATGGGATGTCCATACTCCCTCTTGTACAGTTATTGGATCATCACAGCTCCTAAGACCATGCGAGCAGTGCTCAGTGTGGAAAAAAGAGCCAGTCTCAGCTCTCCCTGTCAAATGGGTCCTAATAGTTGGCATCGCCCGGAGGGAGTTCATAGCTTGGAGATACAACGGGGAAGAATGAACCACTACAGTTGATGTTTGGGACATATTGGGGTGGTCTTAACGATCCAGGATAACTATTGACCATGTTCTAAACACATCATCCCTATAGTGACCTGAAATGGGAGCAACAAATGAGCATCGACCACTGACCATATTCGAAACGCGGGACTTGTATCAGCTTGTTTCTTGACATCCTTGAGGGAATTGGCCCGAAGTGGTAAGAGAGCCCTTAGGCCTAGAATCCATACCATTCAAGGGCCCTTCCAAATGGGGAAGGTGATGGAGTCCAAATCAAAGGAGTTGGTGAAGCATAGTTGTACCCATCTCTAAAAGAGGAGAACATCTCCAGGGAGTGGGACGTACGGCCGGATCGAGGTTAGCTCGATGTGAATTGGGGCTAAAGTTTTCAACCCTGCCATACATCTTGACATGGGGGGAAGATTTTGGCGTTTGGGCTGGGCCAACAGATGAAATGTTCGGGCATTCCTAAGTATCCCATGAGGATGGGAATCAAGCCATATATAGTTACCAAAACACAGTTTAACGTCATGCTGGATGATGCACAGTTTAAAGTCATGTAGGACTGGAAATGTTAAGGTCATTCAGGACCGGCGTGCAGTTTAGGGTCATGTGGGACTATCCAGTTTCAGGTCATGTAGGACCATTAGGCTCAGGAAAAGTATATCTTGAGGAACTTGGCATTGGTGGGAGGAGTTATACACTCAGCATCCATGGTTACCAGTGAGTATGCTCCATTGGGGTAAACCCTGTGGACTTTGTAAGGTCCTTCCAATTTGGGTTCCAACATGGGTGGTTTCCTACCAGGGATCATTGGCACTCGGAGGGCCAATACCAGGTCTCCTTGTAGAAAAGAGCAGAGAAGAACCTTCTTATTAAAGGCTCTAACCATCTTATTCTGATGCCTTTCCAGATTGTGCAGGGCACAAAGCCTATTCTAGTCAAGTTCTTCCTATTCAATTAGACGGATTTCGGCCACCTTATCTGGCGCCTGCTAGTCATAGACCGCGGTGCGTAACGAAGGAAGCTAGATCTTGATGGGTAGGATGGCCTCAACCCTGTACACTAGGGAATATGTGGTCACCTGGGTGGAATTACGAGTCATTTTCCAATAAGCCCAAACGGCATTGGGGAGCTTGTCCGACCAACTCTTCTTGTTCTGGCCAACCATTTTATGCAAAATGTTAGAGAGGGTTTTGTTGAATGAATCTATCTGTCCATTTTCATGCTTGTGATTGAAGGAGGTATGTTTCGAATAGATATTGTACTTGGCGTAAAATTTCTTCACCTCAGCTGCTCGGAAGTTGGTGCCGTTATCAGTGAGGATAGCGTGAGGGACTCCAAACCGGTGGATGATATTAGAACTCATGAAGTTAATGATAGAATGGGACTTGACTTCCTTGAGAAAAATTTCCTCTTCCCACTTGGAAAAGAAATCTGTAGCGGTCGGGATAAACCTGCATTGGCAAGCTGTCGCCGGTGGATATGGTCCCACAACATTGAGTCCCCACACCAAAAATGGCCAAGAGTACTTGGTGGAGTGGAGAGGTTCTGGTGTTTGATGAAGGAAGTTAGCATGAACTTGTCACAAGTGACATCTCTTGTCAAACTCAATACAATCATGGATCATAGAGGGCCGGAAGTACCCCAGTATTTGGATCTCATGGGACAGCTTTGGCCCAACCTGATGGGCACCACAAGAACCGACATGAACCTCCTGCATGACCTGAGAAATCTTGACCCCTTGGATGAAACAGAGGAGAACACCATTGAAACCATGTTTTTAGAGGATCTGCCCATGACTAGGACCACTCTGGAGGGTAAACTATAGCGCGCGATGATGGATTCTGTCAGGCTCGGCCTGATCAGCCGGGAGGCAACCATTTTGGAGATACTCGAAAAAAGGGGCTCTTCAGCTGAGAGTTGCTTCAACCATTGCATCTGAAGAGCCTAGCGGTCCTGACATAGAGGATCTGGCGATAATATGGCTTACTCTCAGGCCGTTGTCATCCTCTAGGGTGATGGGGGCAGTGACTCTCCAGTGTGCCACATGTATAATCAGCTCATCCTGCTTGGGCTTTGGAAGTGATGAAGCTAAGATGGGAAAAGTGTCTTCTTGACCATTCTATGACCGAGGGACATGGGTAACCTCTGGTCGATAAGGGAAATGGGCCATTAGATGGAGGGTGCACTCCAAAAATGGTACGAGCTCTATATTTCTGACAACATATCCACCGTTTACTTTCTTGATGACTATCTCGGAATCCCCTTTCACGTGAAAATGGGGCACATCGATCTCGAGGTCCATCTTGATTCCAGTGATAAGAGCATGATACTCTGCCTCGTTGTTGGTGCAGCCTTCTGACAACAAGAATGAGTACGGCAGAACGACTTGTGCCAGGGTAATGAAGATGATACCCATGCCCACTCTGTTGAGTCGAGGATCATTGAGACTTTTATAAGTGGGGCTCCGGGAGGCACCATCAAAGTACATCTGCCAACACGAGATGACATGATCTACCGAGAGGATTTCCTCATCGGGAAAATACAAGTACAAGGACTGGTCTGCAGAGGTTGGATGGGAAGCTTGGAAGTCTGCCAATTCCTATCCCTTTATGGATTTCTAGGGGAAAAACCTCACATCGAACTGCTGGAGGATTACCACCCACCATGATAGATGGCCGGTCAACATGGGGTGATTCAGAATGTACTTCAGCGAGTCTACCCGAGAGACCAGCTGTACCTCTTGGTGCTGTAGGTAATGTCGCAACTTCTGCATAGAAAATACCAGTGCAAGGAATCTCTTATCTATGGGGGAGTATCTGGTCTCTATATCGAGAAGCATGCGACTAATGTAGTAGAGACGATTCTCTATCCCACTCGTTGTTCTTCTAGGCGAAAAGGGCGCAGAGAGATCATTCTAGGGTAGTCACGTACAGAATTAGCGGCTTCCCAGAGACGAGTGGAATCAAGAAAATAGGCTGGAGAAAGTACCGCTTAATTCATCGAATGCGGTTTGACACTCTTCATCCCATTCGTAGGCTGAGCCTTTCTTCATTAACTGAGAAAAGGGCTTAAACTTTCCAGCAAGATTCGCAATGAATTGATGTATATAGGCTAAGTGGACTTGAAAAACTTGAAGCTCTCGGATATTGCTCGGGGGAGGCATCTAGATGATTG
Organism: Viscum album; assembly: GCA_963277665.1. Taxonomy (NCBI): domain Eukaryota; kingdom Viridiplantae; phylum Streptophyta; class Magnoliopsida; order Santalales; family Viscaceae; genus Viscum; species Viscum album. The sequence continues at coordinate 1,275,057,967 of OY728121.1, read as the reverse complement.
CCTTGATCTTCTATGGGTCGATATCGATGCCTCGGTACCAGACAAAAAATCAAAGAAACTTCCCGAAAGTGACCACGAAGGAACACTTCAATATGTTCATCTTCAAGTTGCAGGAGTAGAGGAAGCCGAACACTTTCTCAAGGTCCTTGAGATTGTCCTAGAACTGGTGATATTTGACCACTAGATCGTCTACATAGCATTCCACCAATGTCCCGATGATTGTCTTGAATATGCGACGCATGGACCGCTGATAGGTGAAACCCGTATTCTTCAGGCCGAAGTGCATAACCTGGTAATAGAAGGTACCTTGGTGTGCCCTAAAAGCGTTGTAATATTCATTCTCAGGGGCCATCCGGATCTTATTATATCTAAAGTAACCATCCATGAAGGAGAGGGCTTGGAACCTGACTGTAGCATCAATCAACAATTCTGTTACAGGAAGGGGAAAATCATCCTTCAGACAGTGACGGTTGAGATCCCAGAAGTCGATATAGACTCTGATCTTCCCGTTCTTCTTCCTGACTGGCATGATCTTGGTTAGCCACTTGAGGTACTGGACCTCCTTGATGAAGTTGGACTTGATGATCTTGTCAACTTCGGCCTCGACCATACCACCGTGAGAAGGGTGCATCTTTCTAAGAGGTTTCTTGAACCCGTGATTATTGGTCGGGAGACCAAAGCGGTGGACGGCTACCTAAGGATCTAGTCCTGGAATCTCGTCGTAACTCCAGGAAAACACGTCACAACGCTGTTTAAGGAAGTCCATGTACCACTGCTGCTCCTCGAGGGACATGGCGGCACTGATCAACGTGGGTCTAGGATCTGCCTCGCTACCAAGGTTCACCTGTACCAGTTCATCGACCGTGGTAGAGATGCCTTCTTCAATGGCGGGGTGAGAATCCTCCAAATCCTATTCTTCGCTTGCGAAGGAGGGATTCCCAGCAGGTGAGGCTTCCCCTAGGTCGGAAGAACCTGACTGGAGGCTGGTACCAGCCTGGACAGTAGTGGACATCGCATCAAGAGATTCACATGCTGCTGAGACCATAGTGATGAAGGCAGTCGATCCAATCTCATATGGCCTTCAGCCCAAGGGGCTACGCTTGATGATATCAAATAAATAGTGGCACATCGTCTTGAGCTAGTTAATACCAGCCCGGTAAAACAGACAAGTATGACGTACTGTCATTTCCATGGTGTGGGAATCCCTGTATCTTATGGGGTTAGGAGGTTCCAGGATCACCTGAGCCTAGTTTGTGTAGGAGTACAAGGTGATTTTCCACCATCGCTTGGACATGGGAATATACCTTCCTCTTGTACCAGATACAACAAAGAATTGACCCATGTCATGGGTCATGACCTCCAATCAATTGATTGGGAAGATGTAGCCATCATCCAGACCTACCCAGGGGTCAATTGTGACCTGGGCGGGCTCAACCTCACTTTCCAGAATCTGCTTATCCTTGCTCTCGTAATAGTCAGCGTCCAGATAACGGGCTTCATAAGAGTCGAAAGGAGATGAATCACCTTAGAGTACGCCTACTCGACCATTAATGAAGTACTTGAGGCATTAATGATATGATGAGGGGACCACCGCATGTAGATGGAGCCATGGTCTTCCCATCAATGCATTGTACGTGGTGTCCTGGGAGACGACCATAAATTCAGTACTAGAAACTAAGCCACCAAACTGGGTCTTCAAATGGATCTTTCCAACGAGGGTCTTCTCTGTCCTGTCATATCCCTAGATCCTTAAATCATAGGGAGTAAGGTCATCCTCAGATAACCCCATCTTCTGCAGCGTCCACGTCGGGATAAGGTTGATCCCGGAGCCGTTGTCAACGAGACAGTGGCAAACCTCCACGCCGTTAAATTGTCCGGTGATATACAGTGGGCGGATGTGCCCCTGTATTGAGGAGATTTCATCTTCTCCTGAGAACGAGTTGATGGCATGGCATTCGGCATTCTCAACTGCTTCAGCATGAAAGGCTTCTACAACTGCTACCTCAGTCTCAAACTGGAGGGGGCTCCTTAAAGCCTCAGCGAGGGCCTCACGCATATATGATGACAATCGGAGGGATTCAAGGATGGAAAGCCTTGTTGGGATGTCGGAAAGGGGCTTGAGGACATCGTACTTCTGTGCTAGGCCCGAACTTCTTCTTATAGGAGGCCGCTCTATGATTGGAGGCATGGCAGGCCCTGCCGGCAGGACCGGCGACTAGCTACTGCTTGGCATATCCCGCTGCCCACTAGTTGAAGCCCGAAGAGTAGCTGCCAGATGAGGTCCGGACGACTGAGATCGGCTTGTAACAGGGTGAATATGGTCGTGGCATGGACGAAGTGGATCTGCCAGATCCAGTAGAACAAAAGGTGGTGGAGGCGGTCCTGACGACACCAGATGAAGAGGCTGTGATTGTTGATCTCTATGCTAGTCCTGTTGTTTGGTCTCAGTGGAATTCACGGTCTGGCTGGAGGTACCGACTGATGCACCTTGATGTCCCATATAGCCTCAGATTCATCGATATTGGCGTCGGCTGGGGACGTTGGGGAGGTTCACCTGACATTCCCCCTCGTCGAGGATCATATAGGGGTTTACCAACTCGATGGTATTAACCTAAGCAGACCCTTGACTTTCACTCAAAGAATCATCCACCATTGGGAAGATTCTGGATGGAATCCCCAAATCAGTGGGCATGAAGTCACCAAGAGTGCAGAACGACGATGGAATTGGCGGGGCATGTTGCTTCTTCTTATGCCCCCGAAGCCTGCTCTTCTGGGAAGAGGCCGACTGAGATGATGATGAAGAGGTGGTTGTCATAGATTCTGAAGGCTCCGACTGATTCAGGCATTCTCGAATGATGCCATGGGTATGAGAAACTATTTTACGATCCATCCAGTCATCATAATTCGGGGATCCGTAGTTGGGGACCTGCTGCCACTCGCCTTCGCTGTCGCTAGCGCTGCCTGAACTTACAAAGACACCCATTACTTGTGTCGGGGCCAGGCCCAACCTAACTATGTTGTTATTAACCTGGTCTTGGAGCCAGAACTTAAAAACATAGCACTACTTGAGGGTGTGCCCCAGAATCCGATGATAGGGGCAGTAGTTGGGGAGATCAGTGAGATTTGCCTCTGCCGGCATTCTGTACTCATGAAAGCGCATAATCCCCTGCTCTAAGACACAGCAGAAGTAACCAGGGACCTGATTCTTGCTAAATGAGTAATTCCGTTGTCTTATTTATAGATAGGGAGCCCTTGGAGACTGTCCCTAATGAGGAGCTAGAGGGGCCTGTCGAGGAGGTGGACCCTGATTGTCCCACCTAGGCGGTGGCGGAGCATTACGCGGGGGCGCCTTCCGATTCTGAGGAGGCTGCAGAGCAGGAGGCTATGCCTGAGGGGGAGGTCCTTAGCGAGGCTTTGGGGCCGGTGCTACTGGTTGCAATTCTAGTTGCATGGGGGGCTTCTATTTGGGCCACCATGGCCGGCTCGACTCTGGCAGCTCTCCTTGCTGGGATTACAGGGGGTAGCGGACGGGCCTGGCTGGCCTGTTGCAGGGCTTCTTCGAGGCACTAGGCCTTATCTAAAAAGTCTCAGAACCCTCTAGGATAGTTCTAGGTGATCAGGAAGGGAACCAGTTCCGTCTTGACATTCCCCACGCACAACGTCAGTAATTGCTCCTGATTCAGTGGCATGTCGAGGGAGAATATGATCCCCTTCCACCGGGAAATAAAGTCCATGAATCACTCATCAAGACTTTTCTTGGACTTGAAGAGGTATGCGATATTGGTCTTCCAGGTGGTAGAGTTGAACTGATAGAGGAACTGCCTGCGAGGGTCCTCCCAGCTGGTCACAAATCTGACGGGGAGCTAGCTGTAGCAGACGAATACTGGCCCCTCTAGTGTCTGAACAAAATAGAGGAGCTTAGCAGCCTCCTGCTGCGCTGGAGTCCCCAACATGTTCCCACAACTTGAGTTGAAGTGGGCCAGATCCTACGGTGGGTCCCTCGTCCCACTAATGGGGGAGAAGGTGGGATTACTGAAACTTGGAGGCTCAGCATATCATCCACCCATGTCGAGTATGGATTTCCATCTGGTGGGATTACAACCTACCACATTTTCAATGCCTCAAGACGGGATATGAGGGACTCTATATGATCATCCGGGCAGGGGTCCCTGTCTTGATGGGGATCCCTAATCAAGAGTGCATTTCCAGGCTCTTCGACACGGTATACAGGTTCAGCGGCTGGTGGAGCGACTGCTGGAGCGGCCTGCGGGGCAGCTGGGGGAAGTTGGGCCAGATTCCTCAGATTGTCGTGCCATTCGGGAGGGTTTGGGGAGACATACCGCACCCTATTTCCGTGAGTTCTGGCTTCAACCCTGTCTGCAAGAGCGGTATGATCAGGGTTTCCCGGAGGCATCTCGTCGGCGGTGGGGGGGGGGGGGTTGTTCTGACCCCTGCTTCCCCGACCTAGGATCACCGTTGTCAGGACGTTGCTCTACAGTGTGTTAATCCAAGAGTTCTTCGACCAACCTCTTTTTCTCAGCATGTTGCTAGCGCAACATGGCCTTCTCGGGGTCCTTTCCATCTTCTTCACTGAGGCGGATGGGTCAGAGTGCTCGATAGCTCCGACATTCTCTTTTCCCTTACCGATATTCCTGCCGAGTACCAACGACTCGGTGGGTGAAAGGAGACCAAGTGGGTTCCTCTGGTGATGAGTAATCCTCCACGATGGGTCAAACAGTGGTGGAACACCCTTAGGGGTTAAGTATCCATCGAGGAACTCTAGCTTTTCCTCCTTGTCCACTATGTCAGCTATGTCGACTGTGACCCTTCCTAGGGGCATGCCCTAAATATCGCATAACGAGTAGGGCTGTCACCAAATAGGGATGAAGAGGATGGAAACATACATCCCCCAGCCATGAATTTTCATGTGGGGGTAGCCTCCCTTATAAATTTTTGGAGTAACTTGATACTCTGAACGCATTATTGCGGGAGGGCCTCACGATGGCCTAGTGACTCAGGGCGCTAGGCCATTGGGAGTGTGGCCAGATCGACTAGAAGGCACTACTCGGTGATGTCTTCAAAATGCGCTCGGCTCCTTGGATAAACCACCTGCTGATGACGGAGACTGAAATGTGTCTCCCAGAGGGTGTAGCGGAAACACTCAACCTTCTCTGGGGTGAAGGACTCAGGTATGCAGAAATCTTGCGCTGCCACGGGCCAGAACTTCTTGGGGAATTGGTCTGCCACAAGGATGCTCCAGAAGCTCCCCAACTCAAATTTAGGGGCTAGCAATTGATTTCCACACTCGCCAACTGGGGGTGGTTGAGGAACTGGAAGTGGTATTGTGGCAGACCATTGGAACGACATGTCGGCCGATGGAGAATATAATGAACAGGCTGACTGACCGCCGATTCTTGGGCTGTCCTCCAAAGAGTGTAGAGACCTGACCGCTACGTCGTGATAGGATGGGATGAAGACCACCATTCCTAGCTTAAGGGCCAGGGCTGGTGGTGGTGGGTCGTGCTGCTGCTCACCCACCATTGGTCCCCAGAATAGCTCTCTGTGATCTCTTATGGAGGTAGAAAGCGCTTCCGGCGATGATGGTGGTCACTGCACGACCGTATCCTACAGGGTCACCAGATTTTCATCCTCCTAGAAAAACCTGCATAGGGAAGCGGGAATCCTATGGAACTCACATTTTGGGAGTACCAGACTGATGTGCCTCATCCCAGCCTCAACCCTTGACTCGGATGAGTCAGGCGAGAATTCCCAAGCTGAGTCATACTCTGTTTCAGAGTCTGAGAGGCAGAACGGTTTAATCTCCGTCTGGGCCTTCCCAGGATTCTTCCTGTGGTGGAGACGTCCCACCTTCCTGCCCCTGGTCGGCTCCTCGGGACAGGGCTGATTTCCGACATGTGGTCCTTTGGCCGCACTGGTACCAGGGCAGAGAGGGTTTCCACTTGAGACAGCCGAGGTTCGAGGAGCACAAGGAAAAATGTCGAAGGGTACATGGGGAGGACAACCATGAACAACACCTGAGTAGGAAACACCTCCACTGAAACTGGTGGGAGCATGGAGAGGACCTCCATGCTTGGTGCGGGTGGAGCGAGGCTGGCCTTCACCCCTCTGGTTGTCGGGGCGAGGAGGACCTTCGCCCGCTACGGAGAGGACATAGGGAGGATCCCCACGTTGGAGAGAGACCAGATGGGTAACTTCCCCACATCAACATTCAGGGGCAGGAGGAAGGACTCCATACCCAGTGTGATGGGCACAGGAGAGGATTCCATAGCGAACATCACCACCACAGGGCAGACCTTCATTCAAATTGGGGGTAACATGGGGAAGACCACCATGTTGATCCTCAAAGTGGAAAAAACCCATGATCTCTATGGTAGTGGTACAAGGAGGACCTCTGTATGGGGTGGAATCACTGCGGGTTGGTTCACGGTGACCCACGCTCATGCCTATGACCAGGAGAGTCGACCCAGCCTGCCCGTGGGGTGGTAGGGGCCTCGATCCTAGTTGGGCATATAAGCGCCCCTTCTTAGTGTGTGCATGGACTTGATGATATGCATTGGTGGTGGATCAGGTCACAGTATCCATCGACGTTGATGCCCCCTGGAAGGCGTCCTCAGCTTGTGCCCGACGCTGGCATTGGGTCGGACGAGCCGGTGCTGGTGGTGCAAGTGCATAACTTACCTGCTCCTCTGGAAAGGCTGGGCAGCAACGCTGATGCGGATCGGTGGGGCCCTTGCTAGGATCCCCTGGATTGAGACTCTAACTAGGCTGGGCCGTACGTCTCCCACCTCATCATCCTAAGGTAGGGAGTCGTCAAAGCACTCCGGGGATAGGCTCCCGAAATGATTGAATGTTGGGGTGGGGAGTAGCGGCTCCCTGCACGGCCCTCAGGGGCGGCGTTGACAGCGGTGCCTGGACACCTCCAGGTTCAGGAGGTCTATATCCCGGGTTGGGATTATGCCCTTCACCTTGTAACTACATACGAGGTCGTTAATTACCATTCGCTGGATAACTTCCAATGGGGAGATGGGGTGTGGGCGCCCCATGGTCGTGGACGCAAAATCAATTTCAAAAGCAGTGAAGCCATGCAGAGTAGCTATGCTAGCGTTTCCCCTACCCCTACATAGGTGGGCGGGCAGTGATCGCATTCCTATGGTAGCAACCTGATTTCTGAGAAGCAGAGAGATGAACTTGTCAGTGCTGAAAGGAAAAAGGAATCGACGACCAATGCCCCAACGCCATCCCGTCTTCCGTAACCAGTAAGAGGGATCCACGCTGACAATGTTGCAGAACAGGATGACCAACGTTCTACTACCCCAACTTTTGGTGAGTTTCATGCCAGGACCGCTATTTGCTTAGTGGGACCTGGCACCCGATAGCTGGATCCGATGACAGGTCAATCCATTGATGCCCTGAGTGCTACTAATCTCCATTTTGAGGAGAAGAACTTCACGTAGGGTTCACCATTTGAGTTTCCGATTCTTTCGCTGGGGTGCGCGCATCCATCTGCTTGAGTACGACAGGTACGACTTTGTTACCCCACATTCCCGGTTTCCAAAGGTGGGAAATATCCATTCCTTATTTAGGGATGTTTGATCCTTAATCGAAATGGGATGACGGGATGTCAGTTATTCCTTTCGTGGATCCCTCCTCGGAACTCGTTACCTAGTCCGGGTCTCCCTCATAGTTTTAAGACATTGTTCATGAAAATATTCCTGGCGCCATATCTTCATGGACACCAGTTAATTATACTGCTTCTTTCCGGACATTCCAAGGGGTCCGGTCAAGGAAGCAACCATCGGTTAGGGGAGTAGTCATGTTGGGGCATCACTGGCGTGTCTGGATGCTAGGTAATTGGTGTATTTGTCTTCTGTCCCTTATTATAGGGCTTCTTGAGGGTTCAGAATCCCAAGGAATCCCACATCGAATGTGGGGAATCATATGCCATGGGAATGTATCTGAGGTTTTCCTCAGCTTACCATGTTTAACACAGGGTACGCCGCATGTTTAACGTCTAGTGGAGACAGATATGGCTGATCAGAACACTAACTAGAGTGGATTACATGGAGGAACCCCCTAGAGGGAACACCGATATTAGGTCCATCACGTGGGCGGCCTACCGAATGCTATTAGACAGAATAGGGAATGGAATGAAATGATCCCGACAGGATGTGGCGGCCGGGGTAAGGATCAGGATGGATGATGGAGCGGTTGATGGGGATGGTGAATGGGATGAGACCATCATGAAGATGACAGTAGTGTTGGTCTTGAGCCTTGAAGAGACTTCCTACATATCCCCAAGGCAGGGAATTAAAGTCCACGTAGTTCATTTGACGATGACTTACCATCGAATGAGGTTGACAATGGATTACCACTGAATGAGGTTGAAACGGATTACCATTGGATAAGGATGTCAACGACTTACAACTGAATAGGGTCACAATGGCTTACCACTGGATGGGGTCACAACGGGTTATGCTGGATGGGGTCACAACGACTTACTATTGGATGGGGTTGAACCGGCGTGAAGGAGGTCGGAACGACTAGGTGGTGGACTTGAACCTGAGGGAGGCTTCCTACATACCATGCCTTGACATGGATCAAAGACCACATAGTTCAGATGGTGAATACAGTTTAACGCCATGCGGGATGAGGGTGAACCGATGTGAAGGGGGTCAGAGCAACCAATGTGTGGTGGGCTTGAACCTCGTGAGGCTTCCTACATAACCTGCCTTAGCAAGGATCAAAGACCCCGTAGTTCAGGATGGATTGTGGCTTATTCTCTGAGGCATCCCAAGGTGGTGGGGCTTGAACCTCATGGAGGCTTCCTACGTACCATTCCTTGACATTTCTCAAAGTCCCCGTAGTTCGGGTGGATTGGGGATTACGCTCTGAGGTTGCCCAAGGTGGTGGGGTTTGAACCTCGTGGAGGCTTACTACGTACCATGCCTTGACATGGATAAAAGTCCCCATAGTTCGGGTGGAGAAGGGTTATGCTTTGAGGCGGCCCAAGGTGGCGGGGCTTGAACCTCATGGAGGCTTCCTACGTACCATGCCTTGACAGGGATCAAAGTCCCTGTAGTTTGGGTGGAGAGGGGATTATGCTCTAAGGCGGCCCAAGGTGGTGGGTCTTGAACCTCGTGGAGGCGTCCTACGTACCATGCCTTGACATGGATCAAAGTCCCCGTAGTTTGGGAGGAGAGGGGCTTACACTCTGAGGCGACCTAAGGTGGTGGGGCTTGAACCTCATGGATGCTTCCTACGTACCATGCCTTGACATGGATAAAAGTCCCCGTAGTTTGGGTGGATTGGGGCTTACTCTCTGAGGTGGCCCAAGGTGGTGGGGCTTGAACCTCATGGGGGCTTCATACATACCTTTCCATGACATGGATCAAAGTCCCCGTAGTTCTGCTGAAGAGGGGATTACGCTCTGAGGCGGCCCAAGGTGGTGGGGCTTGAACCTCATGGAGGCTTCTTACATACAATGCCTTGACATGGATCAAAGACCCGTAGTTCGAGTGGATTGGGGATTACGCTTTGAGGCGGCCCAAGGTGGTGGGGCTTGAACCTCATGGATGCTTCCTACGTACCATGCCTTGGCATGGATCAAAGTCCATGTAGTTCGGGTGGATTGGGGCTTACGCTCTGAGGCGACCCAAGGTGGTGGGGCTTAAACCTCTTGGAGGCTTCTGACGTACCATGCCTTGGCATGGATCAAAGTCCCCATAGTTCGGGTGGAGAGGGGATTACGCTCTGAGGTGGCCCAAGGTGGTGGGGCTTGATCCTTAAGGAGGCTTCATACATACCATGCCTTGACATGGATCAAAGTCCCCGTAGTTTGGGTGTAGAGGGAATTACGCTCTGAGGTGGCCCAAGGTGGTGGGGCTTGAATCTCATGGAGGCTTTCTACGTACCATGCCTTGACATGGATCAAATTCCCTGTAGTTCGAGTGGAGTGGGGATTGCACTCTGTGGGGGCCCAAGGTGGTGGGGCTTGAACCTTGTGGAGGATTCCTACGTACCATGCCTTGACATGGATCAAATTCCTTGTAGTTCGGGTGGAGAGGGGCTTACGCGGGCTTACGCTCTGAGGCGGCCCAAGGTGGTGGCACTTTTACCTCATGGAGGCTTCCTACGTACCATGCCTTGCCAGGGATAAAAGTCCCCATAGTTCGGGTGGAGAGAGCTTATGCTCTGAGGCGGCCCAAGGTGGTGGTACTTGAACCTCATAGATTCTTCCTATGTACCATACCTTGACATGGATCAAAGTCCCCGTAATTCGGGTGGATAGGGGCTTACGCTCTGAGGTGGCCCAAGGTGGCCGGGCTTGAACCTCGTCGAGGCTTCCTATATACCATCCCTTTACATGGATCAAATTCGTCGTAGTTCAGGTGGATTGGGGCTTATGCTCTGAGGCCACCCAAGGTGATGGGGCTTGAACCTCATGGAGGCTTCCTACGTACCATGCCTTGACGTGGATAAAAGTCCCCGTAGTTCGGGTGGGGAGGGGCTTACGCTCTGATGCGGCCCAAGGTGGTGGGGCTTGAACCTCATGGAGGCTTCCTATGTACCATGCCTTGACATGAATCAATGTCCCCATAGTTCGGTTGGAGAGGAATACAGTTTAACATCATGCGGGATGAGGGCGTTGTCATGGTCGATGCTTACTCTAAGCCCGCGTGATTCATGCTCGGTGGGAGAAATAAGAGGCAGCAAAGGCCTGACGACCACATCGCAAAAGGTGCATCTGTGGGAATTGAAGATGGGCTTACGTGGGGGGCAGCCCAGGGACAGAAAGATTGGAACTTACTCCAAGATGGAGGCCCGATGGCGACAAAGCACAATGGGAGAGGGACTTTGGACTGAATAAAGGAGGGGCCCCATTCCCTATCCCGCCCTTTGCTGGCCTTGGGGATCGAAGATGAAAGGAGGAGCATGGATGCTATGATGCCTCATGGAAGGAAAACTAGGGGCTTACTCCAAGGTGGATGCCCTTCCCCCAGAGACAAACACCACTCCCATAAGGAGGATATCATCCCCAGTGGAGACCAGGGGGCGTGGAGAATATCCAAGGTGGGGGCACCCCACATGCGAGGCATCGGGCGAGGTCACAGTTTAATGTCATGTGCTGAGGACGATGGTGCTTGGAAATTTAACGTCATGCAGCTCGGATGAAGTGGGTGTGCTCCACACTCCTAGGACTTACATAACCGGTACCCTCTGCTCCTTGTGGGTGGGAAGGCACTGGAAACGCCGTGGCGAGGGGGTGTTGCGAAGTGAACCATCGAGGGGTCCACGTTAGCGTGGCTATGCGAAGAATCCATATCCATTAGCGCGCCTATGCGAAATAGCATTAGGCAAAGCAACGAAACGGGAGATATTGTCCAGTGGACTTTGAAGTCACATCGTGCAAACCTGGAGGGTCGCACAGGAAAAGGAATTTCCAAGCAGAGGGGTCCATAGGAAGGGGCCTTGTGAAGCTATGTTGCTCCGCGTGGAAGAGGGAACTTGCGAAGGGGTGTGCTTGGAGAAGTGGGGTGCCTTAGCCTAATCATGTGGCGGATTGGCATATGGGAGGTTCTTCTCAATGTGGAAGGGAACTCACATAGCACCGCCTCACGGAGCAAAGGTGCCTCACGAAGCAAGGTGTCAGGAAGCAATGTGCTTCGCGAAGGACATTGACCCTGCTTTATCATGTGGATCATGTGTACATAAAGGGTGTTTCATGAAACATAAATGCTACGTGACAACCTAGATCCCCTTGGGGATCCCCTTCCTTCACGAAGTCCCTTAGGCTTCGCGAAAGGCATCCCTCCCGGAAGAGGGGATCAAAACGAGATGAAGGGGAGGCACTTCACGGAGCAGAAGTACCTTGCCCAGCTCATGGTTTGCAGAGGAGAAGGATGCTTCGTGATTTGGGAGCGGGAAGACAAAAGGTCAGATTGTCCATCTCTTGGGCTCAGGGGGATCCCGGTATTTATAGGCAAGAGGCGTCGTGGAGTGGAGCTCACGTGACGCGAAGAGGGACTTGGTTGCTTCGCGGCGGGTCGTGAACGTCAAATGCGGCCGCAGAGCATCCAACCTCTTTACTTCACGATGGGTTCACAAACGTCAAATGAGTTCGCAGAGCCTCACGCCTCCTTTTAGGTTTCGAGCATAGCAGAAGCACACTGGTGGGTTTTTCCAACTTTAATTTTAGTGTTAAACAACGTTCAAACCAAGATTCGTCACGATATAAAACGCCGAATCTTCGGAATATAAAGAATAATGAAAAACAAAAGAGGGAATCCCGAATCCATAGAGATAGGATCATCATATGTTGGTTATAATTAATTTAATTAATTCACAAGAATTACCTTGGTGGAATTCTTCCTTCGTTGATGTCTCCGGTCACGATCCTGTGACCCGTCATTGCTTCGTAGAATCCAAGTGTAGGATTCCTCTAGCGGTTATCCACACGTGTGCCACATATCTTTGGACATCGCCAAAGGTATCTCTGGGTGCTAGCATGGAAGAACCTTCTCTTGCGATGTCCACCTTCGATCGCCTTGATCCGATGTAGGAGGATCTCTCTCGGTATTGAGAGCGTTATGGGAGGAAGTAGTTCTTTCGGCCTTGAAAGAATTCTCCAGAATTGTTGTGCACAACGATTGGTGAAAAGTGTTGGGGTTTTGAGGATGTTTATAATCAGGTTTGAGGTTTACAGAGTTATGACAATAAATAAATGCGTTACACATTTTATTTATTTAATTAACTCTTATTGAAACCCCCATGCCGAATTATTAATTCCTTGACATGCGCCCGCACTGATTATAATTAATATAATTTAATAAAACAATATTATATCCTCAAAATCCTGACTGGAAAACTACACGCCGTGTAATCATTAATACACAACGTGTACTTGTTTTCTATAAAACTACACAGCGTGTATATTAAATATACACGGCGTGTACTTTTATTTTTCACTTTTCTTTATTTCCTCTACCACATTTATTAGACCTTGAGTAATTGATATTTATTTCTTAAATAAATATAACTGTATCACTCACTAATCAATATTATTTCATCCACAATATATTCTCTCAAATAACTAGTGTCGATATAAATGCGATCAGGCATCCTTAAATAATTATTAAACCACAATCAGGAATAATCTTCATTTAACTTGTTAAATTAATATTTAACTAATATACATGGACACACTTAATGTGTGACCCTCTAGGCCTCTTTCTCAGTGGAATTAGGCAGAGCCTACCCAAAGTCCAAGGTTAGCATCTAGCAACATGCCAAGGCACCCATAGAGAAAGATGTTAATGCCGCAATGATGTGTCACCTCATACGAATGCTTACTGTGTAATATAATCCCTTTGTCATGATATCTCGAATCAAGCGGGTTGCATGCTAGTGACATCAACCCACGTGCTCGATTATTCTTTCTTTGACTTTACAGAATCGAACTCGACCATACCTTACCATGGCCATGGATTTATTTAGGCTATATCAATTCCATCAAAGGGCCTAAGATATCTACTTCCATTATGAAATAGAAGGGACAAATCCTTTCTCGCATTATCTATTATTGCAGTATTACTCGTGACGCACCCAACGTATCCTACCTTGCTGCGAACAGTGTGTCATTACAGTTTTCATCAATACATCTAAGTGGGAGATTTGTAAAACCCATTAATAATAATCTTAAAGTCTAAGGACCAGTACACACGTCCGCAGATAGGAACATCCAATGACACTATGAAATGTGGATTTCCTACTGGTGGGTCTCATTCTCATAATATCCTCTTGGATATTAGCAAGGGAACACACCATGAGAAGGTGCCTCAATGTTTTATAAGTCCTCACCCCTAATGGCCTGTATTATTTGTGTCCCTCAAATAACATCATCCAGCCATAGAAAATATATTCAAGAACAGTGTTATGGCACTTCTGGGTTCTCATCATAGCAGGGATCCGCTATGACCCTTTAATGCAACAACTGTCCTTAGGACATTATCACATGCATTGTCACGCAGAAGAACAATCAAGATATGATAAGGATTTTATTAATGAATAATGTACAAAGTAGTTGGTTCTAGGCCACCAACTCCAACAAACTCCCACTTGGACTAGAGCCAACTGCTAACAACTTTTAACCCGCTAGCTCCCACATGATATTTATGCTTCTGTTAAGATATTCCTTTAGTCATGGGGTCCGCCAAGTTATCTTCCATGGACACTCTGCTCATTGCAACTTCACCCCTTTGATAGAAATCCCTCAAGAGGTGATACTTTCGGAGTATGTTCTTTGTCCGTTGATGTGACCTTGGTTCTTTTGCAAGAGCCACCACTACAGTATTATCACAATACAATGTAATGGGATCTTTACTACTAGGCACCACATCAATCTCCTGGACAAAGTTCTGAATCTAGACGGCTTCCTTGGCTACATCATAAGCCGCTATATATTTGGAATACGCTGTAGAATCAGAGAAAACTGGCTGCTTTGAACTCTTTTAGCTCACAACTCCTCTATTGAGACAGAAAACATATCCATATTGCGACTTCAGATCTTTCAGATCTGTCTAAAAACCATCATCAGCATACCCTCTGATGTCAAGCTCCTCGTCTCCTCCATACACCAGGAACACATCCTTAGTTATTCTCAGATACTTAAGGATAGTCATAACAACAGTCCAATGTTGTTCTCCTGGATCTGCTTGATATCTGCCTACCATGCTTAGTGAATAGGCAACATCAAGCCTGGTACATAACATGGAATACATGATGGATCTTATAACTAAAGCATATGGGATCTTACTCATTCTATATTTCTCTTGTTGTGTCTGAGGACACATTTTCTTAGAAAGATGTAGGCCATGTGACATTGGAACCAATCCCCTCTTGGATTGTTCCATACTAAATCTCATTAGTATATGGTTAATTTATATACTATGACTTAGTCCAAGAAGCCTCTTGGATCTATCACGAATGATCTTGATCCCTAGAATGTAGGATGCTTCACCCAAGTCCTTCATGGAGAAACACTTGTTCAACCTATCCTTAACTGACTGTAATAATGGTACATCGTTTCTAATAAGCAATATGTCATCAACATATACTACTAGGATAACGATCACATTTCCATTAAACCGCTTATAAACACATGGATAAAATTCGTTTTTAATGAACCCAAATTCATTTATGGCTTCATCAAATAGAATTTTCCATGACATGGATGCTTTCTTTAATCCATAAATGTATTTCTACAACTTGAAAACATATTTGGATTCACCTGGTGTCACAAACCCTTCTGGTTGTGTCATATAGACATCTTCCAGAAGGTTCCTGTTAAGGAATGTTGTTTTGACATCCATCTGCCAAACCTCATAGTCATGGTAAGCTACTATGGAAGGTATGATTCTTATGGATTTAAACATGGAAACTGGTGAGAAGTTTTCATCATAGTCAATTCCTTAATGCTGTTTAAATTCTTTAGCCACTAGCCTTGCTTTATAGGTGCTAACTTGACCTTCCATGTACAACTTTCTCTTGAATACCCATTTGCATCCAACAGGCTTTACATCAATTGGCTCATCGACCAGAACCCAGACTTGGTTCTGATACATAGAATCTATCTCACAATTCATAGCTTCTAGCCATCTTGCAGCTTCTTAGCTTTCTACTACTTCCTTGTAGGAGAGAGGTTCATCATTGTCCAACAATAATTATTCACCATCCTCGGTGACTAGGAAACCAAATCTCTCTAGTTCCCTTACCTCTCTTGAGATCCTATGCAGTACTTGTGTTTCTGGAACCTCTTCCATGGGGACCTGTGGAAATTATTCCTTTACCAACTCCTGTGTATCTTGAGCATCAACTTCGTCGAAGTCAATCTTTCTCCAACTATCCTTCTTGAGGATGTGCTCCCTCTCAAGAAAGATGGCTTGTCTGCCGACATTCACTTTCTTTTCTGAAGGGTTATATAAGTAATATTCTTTCGTTTCCTTGGGACATCCTATAAAGATACACCTCGTGCCCCGGGGTTCTAGTTTGTTGCCTGAGGAGGCCTTACCAAACGCCTCACATCCCCATACACATGTGTGCGACAAAATGGATTTCTTTCCATTCCATAGCTCGGAGGGAATTCCATTTTCTGCCTTAGTTGGTACTCGGTTTAATGTGTATGCTGCAGTTTGTAATGCATATCCCCAAAATGATAATGGAAGATCTGCATGACTCATCATCGACCTCACCATGTCCAACAAGGTGCGGTTCCTCCTTTCACTAACACCGTTCCACTATGGTGTATAAGGAGTGAGCTGAGATAGAATCCCAAACTCCCGTAAAAGATCAATGAACTCTTGGTTTAGATATTCTCCACCTTGATCCGATCGAAGCTTCTTTATCTTCTTACCAAGCTGATTCCCTACTTCATTATTGAATTCCTTAAATTTCTCTAAGGCCTCTGACTTATACCTCATTAAGTAGACATATCCATATCTACTCAAATCATCAGTAAAAGTAATGAAGTAAGAATATCCATCTATATCTTCTACTGAAAATGGTCCACACACATCCGTGTGTACCAATCCTAGAAGCTCTGTGGCCCTTTCACCCTATCCACCAAAAGGCGGCTTGGTCATTTTTCCTTGTAAACAAGCATGACATCTATCAAGTGGTTTTAGATCAGTAGAGTCTATATAGCCATCTTGGCAGAGCTTTTTCAAGCGCTTCTCATTTACATGATCGAGATGGTGATTCCACAACTGGGTGATGTATGGGTCATGTGAGCTTGTTTTGTTATTGATTGCCAACACTTGGTTTTCATAATTTAATACATACAAACCATTATTTAAATGTTCCATACCATAACATACGTTGTTCTTATAAAAGAGACAACCCTTATTTCCAAATTTGATAACAAATCCATCCATATCCAAAAAAGATACAAAAATTATGTTCTTGGTTACACTAGGCACATAATAAATGTTATGTAAAACCAGAATCATCTCAGTCGGCAGTGAGAGGAGGTAATCTCCAATAGCCAACGCAGCCAGCCTTGCAACATTAGAAGCTCGAAGATCCACCTCTCCTCTGTCAATATTTCTAAATCTACTTGGTTCCTATATTTGAATACAGATGTGATCCCCACAAGATGTATCTAATACCCAATGTGTAGAAATAGAAAGATGACATTTGATAACGAATGCACCTTTAGCATCCCGATGCTTCTGGGTGTAGTTCCTCTTCCAGTGGCCTTGCCTGCCACATGAAAAACACACCGCCTCCCATTCTTTGTTCTGCCTCTGAATCTTCCCCTTCTTGGAGGGACGATGCTCGGGGGCTTCAGACCGTTTATAAGTCTTTGGACCCTTTTCCTTGTCCTTCCACTTATTCACCATAAGGACTGCGAGTTTGTCATGCCCCATGACCTTATATACTTGGTGAGTTAAGGGAATAATTTCCGATCTAGGCGCAACTGGAATAAGATCTTCCAGCACATATAATTTCCTCTCGTGGCGATGGATGACGCATAAACGCCTAAGACACTCTTGGAAATTGGTGCTGGTGAGAAGGTTTTACTTCTCAAGTATGGTTCAAAATGATATGTTTGAAGTCATTTTATTTCTGGTTCTATAAATTAGGATGAGCAAAGGTTTAGTACATTATTACAAAAATGAGACAAATAAATAAATTAATACTTATTAGTCTCCCACTATTTTATCGAAATCCAATAGCCCTCACAATTAACTTCGTAATATTCTGTTGCCTGAATATTCTAGTGGCAAGGATCAATATTTCCCTTCTCATTGCCCCAACAAGGGTTGGTCAAGCAACTTGAATGGTTTCAGGTAGGCATTCCAAATGCCAACTGCATTAACTCGTAGCTCCTTGATCCGCTAAGTGGACTCCCCAATCCTGAAATCCTTTTATTTTGGATTTCCTCAACCTTTTCCTCTTAGCCACACCATGTCCTGCTGTGGCAGTAACCTCTTGATGCGAACCAAGTTAAGTCAACCCAAAACCTTGAATTAGAATTCCTCGAAAATTGAAAGCACCCCAACTAGGGTTGGTCAAGCACTTTGAACTATGGTTCGATTCAAACCATGATTATGGAAGGCTATACCAACTTAATATTTCATTGAGGGATTTTATCCTTATACGTAAATTTTCAATTTATTATCTTTGATTACATGCATGTTAATATTAAGTGGGATATACTTAAGTGATTAACCATGTCTAAGATAATATTTACACATAAGCTGATTTTATTTTAGTTCCATCTTGCATGCTTGTTTAATTCATTAATTGTGTGATCGTGACAACACAACCACAATAAATAAACCATGCCACTGACAAAAATAAAATAAATGGTATGATCATGAGCTTGTTCTATTGGTTAGTTTATCTAGAGGTTGATAAACTAACCCATGACCTAGGGGAGAAACACCTTGACCCTTGTGGGTTCGTGTTTATAGCTTTCCACCAGTCCACCTTTGTATCTCCTTGGATTGGTTTTACCTTGACTCCTGACTTGAGCCACCTCCACTAGCTTGGGAGCTCCATCCATTACATATGCATTTATCTCACATGCAAGTGAGGGTTAAAAAGGGGTTTTTATATAAAAGAATCCTTGGGCGCACAGGCCCTACATATTAATGAGGAGATGGATCGCATGCCAACAAATTTAATTTAAATAAATAAATTAAAAGAAACCATTCACATACAAAGGTCTCAGTCTAGCTCATGATCATCCATACATGCAATGATATTTACACATAAATAAAACTAGCATTCAATTCTTTAATCGTTCTTGTTTAAGATAAATCATGCTCGAATCAATTAATTATCTTTAATTAATCAATCCTTTTATCTTAAACCCTTTTCTGAACTTCCTTGAGATTCTCATCCATCATAATTTTAAACAAATAAATTTATTTAAAATTATCTTTGTACGTAACTTGTACCTTGGAGGCAACCCGGTGAATTCCCATTTATTACACAGATGTTAAATTAAACACATATATATATATAAAACACCTATCACGTGTTGTGCCTTAGCTTTACGCCTACACTATGGTACACGTCTCAAGGGTTTGTATAATATAATAATAAATTTTAATAAATCTGTGTAATTTGGGTGAGTACATGGTGTGTAGTTCCAACTACACGGTGTGTAATTTTCTTCACTGTCCATCCGAAGTACACACCCGGGGACAGGGCGTGTTAATGTACTTCAGAAATTTTTGGAGTACATGGCGTGTACAGTGGGACACACGCCGTGTAGTTTCCACGTTACATGGTTTCTAGCCAGGCAAGCCATGTACAGGGTACATGGTCCAACCCGAACCCGAAGGGACTACACGCCATGTTCAGTTGGACCACACGGTGTGTAATCCAGAAACCGTGTGCCACTTGTTCCTGGTCAACACACGGTGTCATAAATGACATAGGTATAATCCAATACACGGCCTGATTTGGCGGATCAGTAAATGCATTGAACCTAAACTACACAACGTGTACATCCGAATACACGCCATGTATTCTGGTGTTATACAGTCAGAAACGTTTTGCTCCTCCATATGAGTTCCTCTATTTTATTTTAATCAAAATGAAAAGAAATTTTTTTTTTCTATTAGGTGAACGATAAACGAGGGTGGAGGAATAGATCTCGAGATTCATATTTCCAGAATGATTAAACTTGAATTGAAACAACTAAAATATTAAATGCGTAAAACATCAACAAAAACTAAATAATTATAATAAATGATATGACCGCCTCTGATACCACTTGTAGGTTCGGGGCGCAGCGGAAGCGTGTTGGTGGGTTTGAACAACTTTAATTTTAGCGTTACACAACGTTCAAACCGAGATCCGTCATGATATAAAACGACGGATCTTCATAATAGAATGAAGAATGAAAAACAAAAGAGGGAATCCCAAAACCATAGAGATAGGATCATCATATGTTGGTTATAATTAATTTAATTAATTCACAAGAATTACCTTGGTGGAATTCTTCCTTCGTTGATGTCTCCGGTCACTATCCCGTGATCCGTCGTTGCTTCGTAGAATCCAAGTGTAGGATTCCTCTAGCGGTGATCCACACGTGTGCCACGTATCTTTGGACTTCGCCGAAGGGATCTCCAGGTGTTAGCACGGAAAAATCTTCGCTTGCGATGTCCGCCTTCGATCGTCTTGATCCGATGGAGGCAGATCTCTCTCGTTCTTGAGAGCGTTCTTGGAAGAAGTAGTTCTTTTGGTCTTGAAAGAATTCTCCAGAATTGTTGTGCACAAAAATTGGTGCAATGTTTTGGGGTTGTGAGTATATTTATAATCATGTTTGAGGTTTATAGAGTTATGACAATAAATAAACGCATTATGCATTTTATTTTTTTCATTAACTCTTATTGAAACCCCCATATAGAATTATTAATTCCTTGGCATGCACCCACACTGATTATAATTAATATCATTTAATAAAACAATATTATATCCTCAAAATCCGGACTGGAAAACTACACATCGTGTAATCATTAATACATGAAATGTACTTGTTTTCCATAAAACTACACAGCGTGTATATTAAATATACATGGCATGTACTTTTATTTTTCACTTTTCTTTATTTCCTCCACCACATTTATTAGACCTTGAGTAATGGTTATTTATTTATTAAATAAATATAACTGTATCACTCGCTAATAAATATTATTTCATCCAAAATATATTCTCTCGAATAACTAGTGTTGAAATAAATGCGATCAGGCATCCTTAAATAATTATTAAACCACAGTCGGGAATAATGTTTATTTAAATTGTAAAATTAATATTTAACAGAGATACATGGACACACTTAGTGTGTGACCCTCTAGGCCTCTTTCTCAGTGGCATTAGGCGGAGCCTGCCCAAAGTCCAAGGTTAGCGTCTAGAAACACGCCAAGGCACCCATAGAGAAAGAAGTTAATGCTGCAATGACATGTCACCTCATACGAACGCTTACAATGTAATATAATCCCTTTGTCATGATATCTCGAATCAAGTGGGTTGCATGCTAGTGTCATCAACCCACATGCTCGATTATTCTTTCTTTGACTTTCCAGAATCGAACTCACCCATACCTTACCATGGACATGGATTTATTTAGGATATATCAATTCCATCAAAGGGTCTGAGATATCTACTTCTGTTATGGAACAGAAGGGACAAATCCTTTCTCACATTATCTATTAATTCAGTATTACTCGTGATGCACCCAACGTATCCTACCTCGCTGCGAACAGTGTTTCATCACAATTTTCATCAACACATCTAAGTTTGCGAGTTGTAATACCCATTAATAATAATCTTAATGTCTAAGGACCAATAAACACGTCCGCAGATAGGAACATCCAATGACACTATGAAATGTTGATTTCCTACTGGCGGGTCTCGTTCTCATAATATCCTCCTGGATATTACCAAGGGCGCACACCATGAGAAGGTGCCTCAATGTTTTATGAGTCCTCACCCCTAATGGCCTGTTTTATTTGTGCCCCTCAAATAAGGTCATCCGACCGTAGAACATATATTCAAGAACAATGTTATGGCACTTCCAGGTTCTCATCAAAGTAGGGATCCTCTATGACCCTTTAATGCAACAAATGTCCTTAGGACATTATCACATGCATTTTCATGCAAAAGAACAATCAATATGTGATAAGAATTTTATTAATGAATAAAGTACAAAGTAGTTGGTTATAGGCCACCAACTCCAACACTCCTTACTTCGCAGTGGGTGCACAAACATCAAATGCGTTCGCAGAGCCTCCCGCCTCCTTGCTTCATGGCGGCCACAGTGCTGGGGAACTACGCGAAGGGGCTTCACGAGGCAGTCAATGGGGCCTTATTTGGGCCTCTTCTTTGTCCTGAATTTTGGAGCCAACAACGAATTTTATTTTCTTTGAAGTTTTATATACATTTAAATTGTTTAGTAGCGTGTCGTCATAATATGTGTACTTGCCGTTGAAATCTCATCTCTGGTTAATTGTTAGTTTTTTTATTAAATTGTGTGGTTAACTTAATAATTTGTTTGTTTGGTGTGATTTAATATTTTACTTGAGGTTTAGTACGTCTTAATGTGTTCCTTAGTGTGTTTAGATGATATGAGTATGTTGTTGCTATGAAAACCCATGTCGAACTGTTTATTAGTATTTTATAAATTCTGCAGTTACTTTGTTTGAATGTGCAAAGGTGTAATTTGTGTTTTGGTGTAGTTTCTGTATGCATTCTGTTTTAAATGAGTATTTTTGTGGATTTTTGTTGTTTAAATACATGCAACGTATGTTCAAATTGTTTAATAAATTCTTTTAATTGTTTGTTTGACCATAAAAGTGCTTTCTTTGACTGCACATTGGTTTTAATTAGTTGTGCAGGTAATGAAGTTTTAGTTTTGAAATATTTTTAGTGTGCGTAATATTTTTTTTAAATGGTTTAAATGTATGAAAATCCTGGTGAAAATCTTTTGATAATGTTTTATAAACTTTCTAAAAGGTTCACTAAATTTGGTCAATGGTGTGAAACGTGTTTAAAGAATGTTTTAGTGTTCATATTCTTTAAAAAGGATATTTCTGATCGAAAGTAGTGATTTTTGGAATGTGTAATGTCTTTTTTTCTTTGTTAGCATGAATATGACATGTGACATGAACTCGGAACTTGTTTGAGCACAAAACGGGAAGCCCAGGTAGCTAGGATGGTGGACTAGACT
This sequence comes from Viscum album, assembly GCA_963277665.1. NCBI lineage: Eukaryota > Viridiplantae > Streptophyta > Magnoliopsida > Santalales > Viscaceae > Viscum > Viscum album. The sequence continues at coordinate 1,275,035,205 of OY728121.1, read as the reverse complement.
AGTTGGATAGTGATCCGGGGGTGGCTTTGGCCCTATTTTGCTTATCAGGATTGATAACTGCAACACTAACTAAACATATGAATGACAGAGGGACGTGGTTTATAAGCCACTTTTTCTGAGGGTTGTAGTTTCTAAGCCACGGGTTTTGAGGGTCATGGTTTCTAAGCCACATTTTTTGAGGGTTGTGGTTTCTAAGCCATAGTTTCCGAGGGTTGTGGTTTCTAAGCCACGTTTCACTAAGACATGAAGAAATAGGGACCGAATCTAGATAACACCCATGAGGCCTCTCCCATATTTGGTGCTCCTCAGTTGCTTTATGCTTATTGGTGTGACACTTTTTTTATTTTAAAATTAAGTGCACGTGTGTGTTTTAATTTAAGTTGTTCCTTTTGAGACTGTTTTCTTTAAACCTATTTCCCCTAAAACTGTTCAAGTATTTAGTTCTTTTCTTTAATTCAAATTGAAAATGTATTTTTCATTTAATAGTTATACATGGAACCATTTTCTCAGTGGAATCCTTCTGGGCTCTTGGATTAAACCCTACATACACCTTTGGGGGTATGTAGATCCTATTTCTTTTGTATTCCTAGTTGAGACATCATGCATAGCATTGGTAGTTCTATTTTTCAAGGGAATCCACATGTTGGTTTGGTGGCGGTGGATTGGGGATGTGACTCCTCATGTCGGAAGGAGGGTTGAGTTGGAGTTTTGGTTTTCCTTTGATGTAGCCTCTTTTTTTTTAGTTCAAGTTTTAAACTTTAAATATGAACATAGTTTAAGGGTATGTATGGTTGTTTGATTTTAGTTTTAATTTATTCAGATTTCTATTTGTTTTATATATTTCTTTCAGGTAAATTGTTCCCAAGTTTTATTTTTGATACCTGGGCACTTTTTCCAGCCTGTGGGGATCAAGAATTCCCTTCGGGCCTTTCCATGGACTGGGTCAGGCGTCGGTTTGATGGCGACATGACTTGGTTCGTGAAAAAATGGTATCAAAGGAGGGTTGTTCTTGCTATTTGGTTTTTATGGTAGATTAGAGAAAAGATTGTCGGTACTCGAGGGGTAGGTGCATGAAGAGAGTCGCAAACTCTTACTCGTTCCGATCCTCGAGTAACTAGGGGTAGTCCGGGATTTAATTTTTTGGCTTTGGTTTGTGTGGATGGAGAATGATAGTAGGATTAAACTAGTACTACACATGGTCTCACATGGAGTAGCGACCCATGTGATTCCCAAGAGTATAGTTCAACACTCCAAGTGGTTGGCGCTTGCCTAAGGCATGAACTGTTAAACCATATAGCTAGGTTAGGCACCACCATTAGTTCTCCTTCTAGGTGCTTCAGTGTTCATGATGTTTTTCTTCTGTTGTGGGTTTTCATGAAATTGTTTTCTTAAAGGAAAGTGGACATTGGGGTCTCTCTTATTTTATTTTGGTGTGTGTTTGGAATGATTTTTAGGGTGTGTTTCTCCTAGACTTTTTTTTAGAGGTTGGTGTTTGATTTTTTCAAAGTTGAATTTCTAAAATAACATCTTGAGTTATTTGAAATTTTAGTGGGTTATTTTGAAAATGGGAAGCACTTTGAAAATTTTCCTTTAATTTTTGAAATGGTTTTGGAAAAAGGTATTTTTGGATATTGGGAATATTTTATTTTTTAAAATGGAAGAGCCTTGTTTTTTCCAGTGGTATTCCTATGGGTGCTTGCGTGTGCATGTGGACGTGATTAATGGAACATTGGTGGATCGTGTGGATGGGTTTTTGAGTGGAACGAAAATGCATATTTGCAAGGAATCAAAAAATATCAGTGGCGATTGATTGATTTCTAAGGATGCTTTTTATTTTTTGAAAAGGGGGTTTTGTGTTTAAAAGGTTTTGTAATTGGAAAATGACTATGAGTTCATAGTGAAGACAACTTTTTCAAAAGATCTTTTGGGTTTTTTTGTGAAGTACTTGGTTTTTCAAGCGAGTGTTTTCTTTAAGGATGTGTGGAGTTTTAAATTAGAATGGTTGGATTCATGTCTGGTGTGTGGATATTTGTTTTGTGATGTGTTTGGATTTGTGGAAGGCTATTTTGTGTTTCTTATTTAGGATTTCCCCTAGAAACATCCCATGGGTTTCTAGCAGGTCTCTCAGTTCTTGTCTTATCCCAGACTCCCAATAGAGTAGCATAACTGGGTTCTACTCAGTTGTGTTGATTGTTTGTAGATGTCGAGTTCTGTTGGATATCATTGAATGCTTTGAGAAAGTTAGGAGTGTCTCTAGTTTTTGAGTAACTCCAAATGTTTCATAGGCTTAAGTTGTCTCAAGTATGTTTGGAGGAGCGCCACTACACTAGAAAACGTTGATCGTTCTGTTTTCTTTATGAATGAGGATGTCGTGAGCGATCCTCAAGAATAGCCTCATTCTGTGGTTGTACCTAAGTAAGTGAAGGCGATGAGAAGTGGTGGATTTCATAGGTGATCGACCAAATCTACAGGTGGATAAGGAGGTGTGTTGACTTTTCTAATGAACTAGTTTCATGTTCCCCAAAGGTTGTGTGGAACAATCTGTTTAAAGCTTGTAAAATTTATTGGTCTGGTTAATATTCTGGTAAGTGCAGGTTCCTCATCCGATGATGAGTGTGAACCAAATGGACTCGTTCTTGTAGTGCTCCTTTCATCAGTTGTGTCGTGCGTTTGACAGACCGCTCAATCTTCTATCTATAGTGTGGTCATTCGGGCACTCTAAGTCATCCGTTGCAACTCTTAGTTGGCATGTTGACGGAGTGGCTGCTTGGGACCTGAGGAGAAGTATGTAGGTTTATTTTACAGCAGAAAAAGTTCTAGTCCAAGGTGGATAGATTTTTACTATGAGGCGGTAGATGCCTCAAACATTAGGGCCACATCCATAGGACTCAGGGTTATGCTTCCACGTAGTCAAAACTCATCGGATGTGGGATGGGTTTAGTTCGACTTAAGTCCGCAGTGACGGGATGAGGATGACTGAAATTTACCTATTGCGATATCATCTCTGAAGGCATCATTCTTATTGTGAGGGGCTTGGAGCCCTTGCCTCCTTACTATGGTCTTAATTTATGGGAGCTACTATTAGACCTTAAAGAGGTTTAGAGAATCCATATTCTTGTAAAGTCAGTGGGCGTGCTCTATGAACCTTTTTTTGATTGGTTATGGAACAAAATTGTACCCGTTTCAGAGATGCTCATGTCTTTTGGGATTGACGCGTGCCTGTCCAGTTGTCCTCTTGGGTGGGGATTTAAACTATCAAACCCCTCCAATGTGGTGGATTTTTTTCTAGTGTAGGAATCATCTATGAAGATCAGCCTGTGTTGGTGGGTTTGTGATGAAAAGTTCAGTCCATATTGCTCAATTGAACTAGGAATTCCCACATGGGTATCATGGTGTTAGGAAAATTATAAAATGGTGGGGAGACCCACTACGGGTCTCACCGACGTCTCCTCCTATGTTGGTTTGGTTTAACTTAGGGAGATTAGAGGGTCAATCCAGTGTTAGAGGTTTGTCTTGGATATCTTGAGCGGCCCTGGTGATACCTAAGTTATGGGTCATGGTGTTCCATGTTGTAGTTGTGTTTGGAGGTGAATTCATTGATGTTGGTTATTTTACTCGGTGATTTTGGTTTTCAAATCTATGAATTTTTAGATTAAGGGTGTTTTGAATGCTCGGTCTTCAGGTGATTGGGGTTTTCTTTTAAGTATCTTTGCATTCTTTCTTGGAATCTTGGGTTGATCAAGTATTCTGGGACTTTTTGGGGGTAGAAAGTGTCATGGTGGGGAGAATTTCCACACCCCGACTGATGCTTAATTTTAATTTAATTATTTTGGGTCTCATTTTTGAGTTGCGGTTTGAACAATCTTTTTAAAAGAAATTTGGGATCTTATACGAGTGTGCAACCGTACGCGTGACCGTGTGTAGTACCCAACTTTAATAAGAGAATTTTTTATTATTAAATTTATTATTTGATAGGTGCACGACTGTGAGAACTTTCCAACCTCGATTAGTAATGATATTAATATTTTGGTTGGTTTTATTATTTAAGTTTTATTATTCCTATTATTATTATTTAAGTTGAAATTTCAATTTGGTTTTTATAATTAATATTATTATTTTAGTTAATATTTTAATTTCTTTGTGAATTTTAAATTATTGTTATAATTATAAAAATTATTAAATGATTATTTATTATTATTACTATTATAACTATTATTATTTTTAATAGATTAAGTTCCATTTTTATTGGTTTTATTTTGATTTTTTGTCTTCTTTTATTTTATTTTTATTTTCTTTTTTATTTTTATCTCTATTTTATTTTCTCTTTTTTCTTTCCTCCCTCTCTCTTGCTCTCCCCTCTCCCCCGCACAAATCCCTTTCCCTATAGTCTTAGCGCTTGGCTCCCCCGTTCCCTTTGTTCCCTATAGCCACCACCCTTCCCTAGCTACTTCTCCCTCACACCGTCTCCCATTTTCGCTACTTCCTCTGGACGAAACCCTCCCCTCCAGTCAGTTCCCTGGCCACACCCACTTCTAGCAAGGCTCCTTCCACCTTCTGTCTTGCCGCGCGCAATGCAGCCCTCACCGCCCATAACCCTCCTTGGTCAGACATCTGCCTGACCTCCACCCTTGGTCTTGGCCAGTGCTCCACCTTTCTTCCGGCAAACTGCCTCGCTTCGATGCCCTACCTTTATGCCGCCCTCTCTAGCTGCGATGCCACCCCCACTACCCACCTCACACTAAAACCCCCTCAGCACGGCTCACTTAGTCGTGACTCCCTTGGCCGTTCCTTCTTCCGATAAGGTCTAGATGGATCAAATCACCTCCGGCTACCCCTCGTCTCACTCAGTTAGCTTCCCGCACCCCCATCAAAGGTGTGTTTTTCTTCGTTTAGTTAATTTATTCCTTTGATGGTTTATCAGGTTAGGGTTTAATGTAGAGTTGGTTTGGTTTCATTGTTTTTGGGTTCAAATTCATGAAAAATGGTTCTATTTAGATCTATTAGGGTGCTACGGTCATGCAGTGGGAGTTTCGCGCCATGCTCGCGAGGTTTCCTGCTCTATGGTAGGTGGTTTTATGTACAATAATTATTTGATTAATTAATTTGAAAGTTTAATTTGTTTAGAGTGTTATTTAATTAATATTGTGTGGAGGGAAGTTGATTTTCTTTGAAGTTTTATATAAATTGAAATTGTTTAGCAGCGTGTATTCATAATATGTGTACTTGTTGTTTAAATATCATTTCTGGTTAATTGTTAGTGTTTTATTAAATTGTTCGGTTAAATTATTAACTCGTTTGTTTAGTGTGATTTATTTTTTACTGGAGGTTTAGTATGTCTTAATGTGTCCATTAGTGTGTTTAGATGATATAAGTATGTTTTTGCTGTGAAAAACCATGTCGAACTGTTTATTAGTGTTTTATAAATTGTGAAGTTACTCTGTTAGGATGTGAAAAGGGTACAATTGGTGTTTTGGTGTAGCATCTATATGAATTTTGTCTTAAATGTGTATTCAGGGTGGATTTTTGGTGTTTAAAGACATGCAACGTATGTTGAAATTGTTTAAGAAATTATTTTAATGGTTTGTTTGACCATGAAAGTGATTTCTTTGACTAGACATTGATTTTAATCGGTTGTGTAAGTAATGCAGATTTAATTTTGAAATATTTTTAGTTTGCGTAATATATATATTTTAAATGTTTTAAATATGTACAAATCCTAGTGACACTCTTTCGATAATGTTTTATAAAATTTCTAAAAGGTTCATTAAATTATGTCATTGGTGTGAAACGTGTTTGGAGAATGTTTTAGTGTGAGTGTTCTTTAAAAATGGTATTTCTAAGTGAAATTAGTGGTTTTTGGAATGTGTAGTGTCTTGGTTTCTTTGAGTGCATGAATATGACATGTGACATGAACTCAAAACTTGTTTGAGCACAAAGCGGGAAGCTCGGGTAGCTAGGAGGGTGGAATAGACTAGTGGGCTAGTGATCTAGGGGTGGATTTGGCCCTGTTTTTCTTAGTAGGATTTATGACTGCCACACTAACTAAACATTTAAATGATTTAGGTTCATGATTTCTATGCCATGTTTTCTAAGAGTCATGGTTTCTAATCCACCGATTCTGAGGGTCATAGTTTCTAAGACACATTTTCTGAGGGTCGTGGTTTTTAAGCCATAGTTTCTATGGGACATGGTTTCTAAGCCATGTTTCACTGAGACACGAAGATCTAGGGACCCGAGCTAGCTAACACTCACAAGTCCTCTCCCATATTTGGTGCTCCTCATTTTCTTTACGATCATCGGTGTGAAACGTTGGTTTTTTTAAAAGTAAGTGGGTGTGTGTTTAAATTTAGGTTGTTCCTTTTGAGAATGTTTTCTTTAAACCTGTTTTCTCTAAACTTGTTCAAGTATTTAGTTATTTTATTTAATTAAAATTGAAATGTATTTGTCATTAAATAATTATGTGTCACAACCCGTCCCCCGGGGCCTTTGCCGTGACTACCCTAAGCCTGCCTTCCATGGGCTAGGGGCTGGCGACTAGAACCGAAAGACGTATTCCCTAAATCTAGGAAGGCATTGCCTTTATAACCTGTAAAAACACACAAATAAGCACACAAAAAGATACAAAAACAAGTCAACTATGTAGAAAAAAGAGTGATTAAAGTAAAAGGGGACGGAATACAAGCCCAACTGTAAAGGCACAAGTACAACTGAAATATATTAGAACTGAAGAAAAATAAAATAAACTACTGGGTCGTCCTCTAAGGTTCTGACCTGAAGGGTAGGTACAGATCGCCTCCTTAACACTCCATGTCCGCCCATCTCCTCTACGTATCGACACACCATATGGTCCATCTCTGGGCCCCGTCTAGTCCTGGTACCCTCAGCCTTGATCAACATTGTCTATCATCTGCACCAAACACAACATGGTGCGGGCACAGTCCGTACATGGGTGAGTATAACGATACTCAGTAGGGACCCCAAGACCCTCAATGTCTCACCAAATCCACAAAGGAAAACCAAAAATCATGAAATCAACTAAAAACCCTATTAGGTATATGACCATATATATACCTATGTTATCAAGTATGACCATCTCAATCATGAAGTAACACATGTTCCAACTCAAAAGCTCCAAGATCAACTGTTCCACAAAGGATTACCATGAAGGTAGGAACCACATGGTACAGACTCAGCTCACACCAGGTATATCTTGGGAAAAGTAGTAGAGATGATTAGATGTAACTACTGAATCATCTTCCTCAGTTACGAGGCAGACCCACGAAGGATCGTAGTACATCGTCAGACCGACACAGAATCCTAGTACATCGCCAGTACGTCGTCAGACCCACACAGGATCCTAGTACATCTCCAGTACATCGTCAGACCCACACAGGATCCTAGTACATATCTAGTAAGTCGTAAAACCCAAAAAGGATCCTAGTACATCTCCAGTACATCGTCAGATCCACACAAGATCCTAGTACATCTCCAGTACGCCGTCAGACCCACACAGGATCCTAGTACATCTCCAGTACGTCGTCAGACCAACACATAATCCTAGTACATCTCCAGTACGTTGTCATACCCAAAAAGGATCCTAGTACATCTGCAGTACGTCTTCAGACCCACACAAGATCCTAGTACATCTCCAGTACGTCGTCAAACCCACACAGGATCCAAGTACATCTCCAGTACGCCGTCAGAGACACACATGATCCTAGTACATCTCCACAGCCAGCTATAGGGTTCCCGCACTAATCTCACTTGTCTCTGGGAGGCTCTACTCCTCAAGCCACTGGTCGATACTCCAATAGCCATGAATTCCCCTAAAGAAGTATCTCAAAGGCCCGCCACTTTATAGGGGTCTCAATGGAACAGACTGTAACACCCCAAGCTTTCATGATACACTTCTCTTTCAACAATGCAATAGCTTTCATTGTACGCAAGTTCGAGATTCTAACACGCCGCGACCAATCAAAGTAGCAGTTATGAATAGTAATACCAACTTTTTGAAATTATATAAATTTTATATTTCAAAATGGACTTCATTTTTGTATTCGGAATATTGAAATTATCCAAAGTTGAATTTTTTGTAATTTTCTGAGAACTTCTAATTTTGTATGAATAGTGAAAAATACTTAAAAAACAACTTTTTTAATCAAAATATTTTATAGTGATAAATTATACTATTGAGTGGTTTTAAAGTATAATTAGAATATATTTTTACTATTTTATCCAATGGTGGTCATTAGAATTAATTTCACTTTGAAATTGGACATAAATAATTGTCAATCTTTTGATATATATTGTTTCTTAAAAACACGCTATTTATTATGACAGCGGAAATTAATTATAAAATTAATTAATGCAACTTATATGTTTGTAATTTTTTAAAATAGACATCATTTTTGGATTTGGAATATCAATTATAGCTTAGGGTGAAATTTTGGCATTGTTCTGAAAAAATTCAATTTTCGATGAATAGTGAAACCACTAAGTGGTAGTTAAAAACTGATTTTTCGTATAATTGAAACATTACCACTTCTGTGATTTGATTTTCAAAAATAAAACATACATGGTTTTCATTAGGAAGTAAAATGTGGTTCAATGAGATTAAAATAACTTTTTGGTGAATTATAACTTTTAAGTTTAATTAATCGCGATTAAAGGTAATTAGTGAACTTTAAGGTAAATATAATGTTATAATAATAGGAAATGACCTTGAAAAATGTCCTAAACATATTGGATGAGTCATGGCCGACCAAGAAAAACCATGGGTCAACTTGGGGACCCCATGGAGCCACTTTGGTAGGGAAATGGCATTAAAAACTTTTTATTTAATGTTAAAATAAAAATGTCACAAACATGAGTTGTTTTACTAAAACAATTTTTAAATGGGGTTATAAAAGTCATATTTTTTTACTATAAATATTCATTAGAAATCTAAAAAGATTTCCTAAATCATTATATATTTTTTTATAATTTTTAGACATTAAATAAATTAAATTATTTATGACACCATGATGATGCAGCGATTAACTCATTAATTAATGATTTAAATAAAATGAAAAGATAATGTAAACTCCAAGGATTACACTTGTCAAAAACCTATTGGATGAGTATATTTCTAAAACTTATCATCTTATCCTCGAACTATATCATTTTGGGACCTTTAGAATCCTAAAATCATTTCATAGTAAAGTAACATTTCAATCTTTCCAAGAGTGCCTCTTCTCTCCTCTTATAAAAGGCCCCCACCACTACCACCTTATTCACACTTTCAAGACATTTGGCTCGGGAAAACTCTGCCAATATACTCTCCCAACTTCCCACTATTACTTCTAGAAGCCTCACTTTGGGCAGAATTCTTCCCAAGGAATCCTTTAGCTCAAATCAAAAAGAGTTACCCGTTTTAAAGGTAGTGTTTTCTCTTGTGTTCTTTTGTTTTATTTTGCTTCTCCAACCCATTAAACTCTTTTTATTCATTTATTTTGTGACAACACCAGTATCATAAATATACTAGGATGTTGTTATAATTATTATTCGAGCTACAATTACACACAAATACATCTAATGGTTAAAGAACATACTGTTTCTGTGGATGGAAAATTTCTGCCTCACGAAACGATGATTGTTCAACACTCATATAACACCTTCAAAGGTGGCCATTAAGATGTCACTATATTTATATATGATATATAATATGTTTATGTTTTACTTAAGCTTCTGTATTTTTCATTTATGTCATACATTTATGGTTTCCATTATGGGTAAATGCGATATTTTTATTTTAGGAAGTGCGGACTACCGCCCCCTCAAAGTGATTTGAATCGTTAATGACATATGTGGGATGTATAAAGGATGGAGTAAATGATATTATATATGATATTATACTATAATTATAATACACCTTTACACTATTATGATTTCATTCCATTAAATATGAAATAGAAATTAAAGTAGCGTTCATGCGTACGTACGGCTTACCGTCTCCATGAACGGTGCATTTCATTTCATACCTCTAAATGTTATGTAATATTATAAATGAATGTATATACTGGATATATATGATATATATGATATCTACATCATGAATATAATTCTGGATATAATGGATATTTCATCACATGAACAACTTGTAATTATAAGAAGTTTATTTTTGACTCAAGTACCAAAGATCGACAAAATGACCGTTATTAACTTAAATAATTACATAATGTTCATAACATGGTAATAAGTGATATAAAAGGAATAATGAACATGAAAAAGGTTATTATGTAAATAAAAATTAACTCTAGTTTATTATTCAAGAGGTTAAAGAATGATCGAGTCAAGTCGGACATGAGGTAAGGGAACCTCTTAACCCAATTTCTATTCTTTGGGTTAATCTCCTACTTTCAAATTATGTCATGATATTATTATGTCCCATATAGTATTTGTACTCTATTTATGTGTACTTATAGTGAATACACATAATAGATCTACTTTATTTAAAAAAAATGATCTTTGTAAGGGTCTTTGTCTCAATATCCTTTCATTGAGGCATATTTTGTTTTACACACAACTTTCTTTTATACGGTGTATAAACCCCTTTGACTTTTAAGTTTATTCAAAAGGAATCTTTTTTATACGAAGCATTTTACTAAACGAAAAAAGGGAATGTTTTTCTTTCCGTACATATGCGGCGACAACGACTTCTCTGCCGCCGTGACCATTATTTGAGTTTCAGCTTCCTCTACAAGCCATAACTTTTTTTAATGAAAAATAAATACAAAGTTTTAACTTTATTTTATTTTGGTATTGAAAATGGTTTTGAAAGTTTTTTTATTATATAAATGTGTTGTATTAATATCTTGTGATTGAAATTTGGAAATGTTATGTTTCCTTTATGCATGTTTTATGAGATACGATTATGTTATGGATTATGATATGTTCAAACCTATTCATACGAGGAATGCATTGTACTTAATAAGTGACGGGTGGAGCCCGCTAAAACTCCTCGATGCATCGATAGGTATCATGAGACAAACTAGTGTCTTGGAATGAGGCCTTGACAAAATCTTATTTGTGGTCTTGGAACAAGGCCTTGGCTACTTGGTTATGATAGTCTGGCATTATGAATTACATCATTATGAAAGTGGTTATTGATATTGCATGTGATTATTCGACTAGTAGAATATCCATGTGAGTAAGTAAATAGCATTATTTAATTTTATTTTTTTCCATATTATGCTTAAGTTAATGTTTAAAAAGTCTTTTGTTTTAGTTATACATTACCATAAATGTTAATGTTTATTTACTAAAGCTTCCGCAATATTGTTATCCTTACTGAGCATATGAGCTCACCCCTTTCAATGTTTTAATATTTTCTAGGATGTGAAGAAGTATTTTATGAATGACCTGCAGGGATAGTCAGAAGAGGATATGAGTGTGGACTATGGAGACTTTGTTATTGTAGTTTTTCACTTTATGATGTAATGTAACATTTATGAATGTATCTAGTGTTTCCAAGGCTACTAAACTAATCATTCTTTCGAGACTTGATCTTTTGTGATCATGCCAATGTTACGCAATAACGCACCGACTCTGGATAACTGGGGTCGGGGCGTTACAGTTGGTATCAGAGGCAGTTTAGTACTAACCTTGGAAGCTAGATTTAGATAAACTCTAATTAGAGAACATATCCCAAAGATAAACTTTGAGGATTAGTATAGAAGAACTTCCATGAATTTTGTTGTTGTAGAGATTTTGTGAGATTTCCGAGAAATACATCTCTGTCTGGATACGAGCAGGTAGAGGTGTCTCGGGCACATATGTACCTAGGGGTAAAACCCGAAAACACCTCTTTGAGCTAGACTCGAACGGGAACTGGTGCACGACAATGGGACTTGTTGCACTCTTGGTTACGACACTCCCGAGGGATATGCTTAGGATAATTCTCATTTTATTTACAAACCATTATGAAGGGTTTATGAGTATATACTTCCTCAAAGAAGACATTTCTTTTTTATGATTATGGATTATATCCATAAATAGGTCAATTTATGTTAAGTGTTTTACAAGTATGGAATTATGTATTTTAATTCATAAACTAATCTAGTTTATGACATTATTTAGAAATGGCACCTAGTGGGAGGAATGGAAACCGTATCAAGGCTCGCACTCCGTGTAGGTATTTCCCTCCTTCTCAAGATAATTATTGTGGATCTGGAGATATAACTGGTGCTGATCAACTTCTTACCATACTAGGACAACTCACTCAGGTTATGAATAATAACCTTACTCGTATGGAGCATCCTGATCCGCAATGTGGAGGATCAATTTTAGATCGTTTAATGAGGCAACAACCACAAACATTTAATAGGGGTACAAATCCATTATTATCTGAGCAATAGATAAACTAATTAGAGAAAATATTCCACGCCTTGGGGAGTAGTGAAAGGGAAAAGGTTATCATGATAGCTTACCGCCTCACTGGAGATGCTGATCAATGGCGGTCATTGATTCAAAATAAAAAGGAAGATGATGAAGTATCGAATAAGGAATGGAGGGAGTTCAAAGAGCTTTTCTTAGAAAAGTACTTTCCCCGTGACCATAGAGAAGATATGGAAAGGCAATTTCTGAGTCTAAGGTAGAAGGAGGATGAGAATGTCGCAAAGTATGATTCTAACTTTACACGGTTAGCGAGGCATGCATCAGATTATATACGTAACCCAAGAAGTAAGATTGATCGTTTCTTTGATGGGTTAAAACCATTTCTCCGTCGAGCATTAGTCTCACAATCCTTCTCGTCATACGAAGATATTGTCTCATGTGCTATCAAGAAAGAAAAGGAATTCTCTAAATCTTATGACAATAAAGTAAAGCAAGAGAAGAAGAGAACGGTGGAACAAGTGACAGATAAAGGGAAAAAGGGAAAGAAGGATTTTCCATTATGCAATAATTGTGGGAAGAATCACCCCGGTACCTGCCTAAAAGGAATGGGAGTTTGTTATAAATGTAGAGAAAAAGGTCACCAGGCTCGTGATTGCAAGGGAAAGAAAGAGGCTCTCAATGTTGAATGCTACAATTGTAGGGAAATGGGGCATTATGCAAATGAATGTCCTAAGCGTCAGGGAAACTTACCTTAGAAAAGGCCAAGGGATCAAGGAAAATCTTATACTGTTACTACAGTTGAAGCGGAATAATTAATGTATTGTGATTTTGGACTCAAGGATTATATTCTGGTTATAAAATTAATGTGATATATATAAGGATTGTACTGCAGTACTTGTTGTTATCATTAAGGTTTTAATATGATGAAGGAAATAATATTTTTAGTATGTGACAATAAGAGAAACTTTACTTTGTTTATGGGATCTAATGTTACAATTTATTTTGGAATTTAAGGACCCTTTAGAGAAAGTCTAGACGAAGGTATTTTGGATAACTATAAAGGTTGGAATGGATTAAGTTGATCTTTGGATAGTATTTTTTAAGGATAAAACATTTCTGAAGATTATTTTTGGAATATTATAATACTATAGTTTTAGGAAAAGGACAACCTGCAGGGTGGGGCATAACCCGTCGTGTCGGACAAAGCTGTAGGAATCGAACCCACAACCATAGTGCAACACGTCTTTATTACCTACCACTAGCCTACAGGAAGTCCCTGGTTATTACAAAATAGTTTTCCTAATCTAAATGGTATGTGGTAATATTTAGAACCTTATAAAATTAGGATAAATATAATATTTTTGAGCTCTGTTACCATTTGGAGTGAAAGATGGGTTTGTGGTAAAAATTTATTAAGGAATGAAAGTCTACATGACAAGTAAGTGTATTTCCTTACATTCTTAGAAAATCTCTTAAATAAATTCCCCATCTTTATAAAAGGTAACTTAAAACAAAAACGTTGTCGGTTAACTTTTCCAACTGGGGATTCAATGACCGTTTAACCAATCACAAGTTTGTGATTTTCTTATTGTTAACTTTCTCCTAATACTGTTTTCTATAACTCTCCATCAGACCTTGCTCGTTTGTTTTTCTTCCATATCCATATTTTCATATAATCCTAGTATGGGCTATCTCGGGTGACCTTTGTACTTCTCTTTCTTTCTTTTAATGTTATATTCTTATTAACCCTATTTCTGATGTAGGATTTCCACAAAGGTATTTTCTATTTTCAACCTTTTATTTTCGAAGAACATTTTCAAATTGCGAGGACGCAATTTATTGAATTAGGGGAGAATGTAACACCCCAAGCTTTCATGACACACTTCTCTTTCAATAATGCAATAGTTTGCATTGTACGCAAGTTCAAGATTCTAACTCGCCGCGACTATTCAAAGTAGCAGTTATGAATAGTAATACCCACTTTTTTAAATTATATAAATTTTATATTTCAAAATGGACTTCATTTTTGTATTCGGAATATCGAAATTATCCAAAGTTGAATTTTTTGTAATTTTCTGAGAACTTCCAATTTTTTATGAATAGTGAAAAATACTTAAAAACAACTTTTTTAATCAAAATATTTTATAGTGATAAATTATAATATTGAGTGGTTTTAAAGTATAATTAGAATATATTTTTACTATTTTATCCAATGGTGGTCATTAGAATTAATTTCACTTTGAAATTAGACAAAAACAATTGTCAATCTTTTGATATATATTGTTTCTTAAAAACACGCTATTTGTTGTGACAACGAGAATTAATTATAAAATTAATTAATGCAACTTATATGTTTGGAATTTTGTAAAATAGACATCATTTTTGGATTCGGAATATCAATTATATCTTAGGGTGAAATTTTGGCATTGTTCTAAAAAACTTCAATTTTTGATGAATAGTGAATCCCCTAAGTGGTAGTTAAAAAACTGATTTTTCGTTTAAATGAAACATTACCACTTCTGTGATTTGATTTTCAAAAATCCGACATACATTCTTTTCATTAGGAAGTAAAATGTGGTTCAATGGGATTAAAATAATTTTTTGGTGAATAGTAACTTTTAACTTTAATTAATCGCGATTAAAGGTAATTAGTGAAATTTAAGGTAAATATAATGTTATATTAATAGTAAATGACCTTTACACTTGTCCTACCCCTATTTTATGAGTCATGGCCGACCAATACAAACCATGGGTCAACTTGGGGACCCCATGGAGCCACTTTGGTAGGGAAATGACATTAAAAACTTTTTATTTAATGTTAAAATAAAAATGTCACAAACATGAGTTGTTTTACTAAAAAAAATTTTAAATGAGGTTATAAAAGTCATATTTTTGACTATAAATATTAATTATAAATATAAAAATATTTCCTACATCATGATATTTTTTTTTATAATTTTTAGACATTAAATAAATTAAATTATTTATGACACCATGATGATGCAGCGATTACCTCATTAATTAACAATTTAAATAAAATGAATAGATAATGTAAATACAAAGCTTACACTTGTAAAAAACCTATTGTATGAGTATATTTAGAACCCTTATCACCTTATACTCGAACTATATCAGTGTGGGACCTTTATAATCCGAAAAACATTTCATAATAAAGTATCATTTCAATCTTCCCAAGAGTGCCCCTTCTCTCCTCTTATAAAAGGCCCCCACCACTACCACCTTATTCACAATTTCAAGCCATTTGGCTCGGCCAAAATCTACCAAAATACTCTCCCAACTTACCTCTATTACTCCTAGAAGCCTCACTTTGGGCAGAATTCTTCCCAAGGAAGCCTTTGGCTCAAATCAAATAGAGTTACCCGTTTTAAAGGTAGTGTTTTCTCTTGTGTTCTTTTGTTTTATTTTGCTTCTCCAACCCCTTAAACTCTTTTTATTAATTTATTTTGTAACAAAACCAGTATCCAAAATATACTAGGATGTTGTTATAAAGAGTATTCGAGCAACAATTACACACACCTACATCTAATGGTTAAAGAACATACTGTTTCTGTGGATGGTGAATTTCTGCCTCATGAAACAATGATTGTTCAACACACATATAACAACTTCAAAGGTGGCCATTAAGATGTCACTATATTTATATATGATATATAATATGTTTATGTTTTACTTAATCTTCTGTATTTTTCATTTATGGCATAACTTTATGGTTTCCATTATGGGTAAATGCGATATTTTCATTTTAGGAAGTGCGGACTATCGCCCCCTCAAAGTGATTTGAATCGTTAATGCCATATGTGGGATGTATAAAGGATGGAGTAAATGATATTATATATGATATTATACTGGAATTATAATACACCTTTATACTATTATGATTTAATTCCATTAAATATGAAATAGAAATGAAAGTAGCATTCATGCATACGTACGGCTTACCGTCTCCATGAACGGTGCATTTCATTTCTTACCTCTAAATGTTATGTAATATTATAAATGAATATATATACTGGATATATATGATATATATGATATCTAAATCATGAATATAATTCTGTATAAAATGTATATTTCACCACATGAACAAATTTTAATTATAAGAAGTTTATTTTTGACTCAAGTACCAAAGATCGACAAAATGACCGTTATTAACTTAAATAATTACATAATGTTCATAACATGGTAATAAGTGATATAAAAGGAATAATGAACATGAATAATGTTCTTAAGTAAATATAAATTAACTCTAGTTTATTATTCAGGAGGTTAAATAACGATCGAGTCAAGTCGGACACGAGGTAAGGGAACCTCTTAACCCAATTTCTATTCTTTGGGTTAATCTCCTACTTTCAAATTATGTCATGATATTATTATGTTATATCTTCTATTTATACTTTATTTATGTGTACTTATAGTGAATACACATAATAGATCTACTTTATTTAAAAAAAATGATCTTTGTAAGGGTCTTCGTCTCAATCTCCTTTCATTGAGTCATATTTTGTTTTATACACAACTTTCTTTTGTACGGTGTATAAACCCCTTTGACATTTACGTTTATTCAAAAGGAATATTTTTTATACGAAGCGTTTTAATAAACGACAAAAAGGGAATGTTTTTCTTCTCGTACATATGCGGCGACAATGACTTCTCCGCCACCGTGACCATTATTTGAGTTTCGGCTTCCTCTACAAGCCATAACTTTTTTTAATGAAAAATAAATACAAAGTTTTAACTTTAATTTATTTTGGTATTGTAGTGGTTTTGAAATTGTTTTTATTATATCAATGTGTTGTATTGATATCTTGTGATTGAAATGTGGAAATGTTATGTTTCCTTTATGCATGTTTTATGAGATACGATTATGTTATGGTTTATGATATGTTTAAACCTATTCATATGAGGAATGCATCGGACTTAATAAGTGACTGGCGGAGCATGCTACAGCTCCTCGATGCATCGGTAGGTCTCATGAGACAAACTAGTGTCTTGGCACGAGGCCTTGACAAAATCTTATTTGTGGTCTTGGCACGAGGCCTTGGCTACATGGTTATGATAGTCTGGAATTATGCATTCGATCATTATGAAAGTGGTTTTTGATATTTCATGTGATTACTTGACTAGTAGAATATCCATGTGAGTAAGTAAATGGAACTATTTAATTTTATTTTTGCCATATTATGCTGAAGTTAAAGTTTAAAAAGGCTTTTGTTTTAGTTATAAATTGCCTTAAATGTTAATGTTTATTTACGAAAGCTTCCGCAATATTTTTATCCTTACTGAGCATCTGAGCTCACCCTTTTCAATGTTTTAATATTTTCTAGGATGTGAAGAAGTATTTTATGAATGACCTGCAGGGATAGTCAGAAGAGGATATGAGTGTGGACTATGGAGACTTTGTTATTGTAGTTTTTTCACTTTATGATGTAATGTAACATTTATGAATGTATATAGTGTTTCCAAGGATTCTAAACTAATCGGTCTTTCAAGACTTGATCTTTTGTGATCATTCCAATGTTATGCAATAACGCACTGACTCTGGGTAAATGGGGTCGGGTCGTTACACAGACGGTGCGTCAAACGGATGCCCGGTCTGTGAGTTATTAGCATTTTCGCTCCGAAGGCCCGGTTGGATTTGGGGTTCGATCCAACCCAGACATACTCCAACATTATCTAAAACTTCAGAGGGGTATATCAAAGGGACCATCCCACTCCAAGGTTTTCGGCTCCGTAGATGGTTCGTCAAACGGATGCTCGGTGCAGATGTTATGGCCAAAAGAGCGTATGGGTCGAAACTGGTCTGTGTCTGGTCCAACCCAGCCCGCTGAGTGGCCGAGCTTGGCAGCCCGGGCTGGGCAATGGCCCGTGGGGTGGCGGGGGTCCACAGAGGCCGCAAGTGGCACGATGTTGTGGAGGCCGCGGGGCGGCGGAGGCCGCAGGGGCCGTGGAACGGCAGAGGCCACGGGGGCCACGGAGGCCGTGGGTGGCGCGGGGCCACAGAGGCCTCAGGGTGGCAGAGGCCGCAGAGAAGCAGAGGTAGTAGGGGACTATGGGGGCCATGGGGCGGCGCGAAGATCGCGGTGCGGCGGGGCGGCTGTGGTGTGGCGGGGCGGCCATAGTGCAGCGGTCCACCGAGGATAGCCGGATGGCCAACCGTCCTCTCAGTGTGGCACGGTCGCCTGCTGCGCCTTCTCCAGCGGCCAGTTCGGCCGGCCGCTCTTCGTTCATCACCGTGGCACAAATCCTCTTTCTTCCATAGCAAAGAACACACCATTGATGAAGAATAATGGAGGGGTTAGGCCATGTTTGTTTGGCCGCACCCTCCGCGTTAGAGCGATAACAAGTGGTTCAAGGGTGATGATTCAATGTGAGGGGGAAAAAATTAACATTGATCCATTTTAAACACACCCCTTCCTCATTTGTTTTTTGACGTCAATGGGGAGGTAAGGATGATCGACGATTGAAAACGTCCCACGTTGGAGGATTTCCTGAGGAAGAAGTCAAAGACATTGGAGATCGTCAGCATTCTTCGTTGGAGAAGTGTTCTTTGTTAGAGAAGAAGAATTTCTACAAGGTTCTCCTCTTCCAATCCTTTCTCCCAATTCCACTAAAAAAAGTTACATATATGTTGTGTTTCATCAATTTAATTGTTGGTACAAAAATAAATTTCTTTCATTAATTACGATGTGGTTGGCACCATTAAAGTGGGAGGATACCAGAGGTTATCTCCCATTAAAGGGGAGGTTAAGAGTTATCTCCATATTAAAGAAGGATTTTAGGGTGTTTGGGTGGTCCCCACCCTTAAATTAAAAATGAGAGGTTTTGGGATCGATGGTACCCACCTCCATAACACATGTTGAGGGGTTTCAAGAAAAAAAATAAAATGTTAAAATAATTTTATTTTTATTTTTATTTTCCCACAAAAAGTGAAAAACTAACTTTCACCCTCGACCTACTGTGGTCGAGGTGAAGGTCTCCTTAAGTGAATACCAGCGCTGCGAGTTCAACGGTGCCCTCAGATTTTAATTCTGAGAACTCTTTCAAAGGTTATAAAAGACTGCTCATACGTTTACTGAACGTACCCAAAAAAAGTTCAGAAATTCATTCAGGGCACACCGGGCCTCAGAATCACGCGCCGTTAATTTTCACAGACTCATAAAATTCCCATATATTAAAAAAACTACATCAAAATTCTGGGTCTTTACATTCTCCCCACCTTAGGTCTTTGCATCCCCAAAATCCACATCAAAAAACTAGAAAAACAAGTGGAGGTACTGAGCACAAATCTGAGCCTCCCGCTCCCATGTACTCTCCTGGAGGTTCCCATGTTGCCCACGAACCCACACCAGAGGTCGACAGCCCACGAAGGACCTACTTCTGTTGATCCTCAATCTCCACTAGAACCTCTGTAAACATTTCCCATCATCAATTTCCAGGTCACCGTGGTCGATGATGTGAGAAGGGTCACGCACGTATCTTCTCAGCTGGGATATGTGGAAGACGCCGTGCACCTGGTGCAGCTGAGGTGGAAGAGCTAGGAAATAAGACACCTCACCAACTCTGCTATGGACCTCGAACGGTCCAATGAATCTCAGAGATAACTTTCCACCTTGTCCAAATCTCCGCAAACCTCATCGAGGTGAGACTCGTAGAAAGACGTGGTCATCATCCTTGAACTCTAGAGGTCTCTGTCTCCTATCGGCATAAGAATTCTGCCTTCTTTGTGCAATCTTTACCCACTCCTAGATGATCTGCACCTTCTCTGTGGTAGCCCGTACCATATATGGTCCCACTAGTGCTAACTACCTTGGTCAGTCCGGCACAAAGGTGATCTACAAGGTCGCCCGTACAATGCCTCAAAAGGTTCCATCCCAATGGTGGAGTGATAGCTGTTGTTGTATGAAAACTCCACCAAAGTGAAGTGATCTTCCTAGCTGCAACCGAAGTAAAGGACAAAAGCACACAAAATGTCCTCGATAGTCTGAATGGTTCGCCCAATCTGGCCATCCGTCTGAGGATGGAAGGTAGTGTTCAAATGAAGCTGCGTCCCGAAAGCCTCCTACAACCCCTTACATAGTCGGGAAGTGAAACGTGCTTCACGATCGGAGACAATCTTCAAGGGTACTCCATGTAGCCACCCAATATCCTAAAAATAGAGGCATCCCAAGCTCTATACTGAACCTTGCTCCTTGATTAGTTGGAAGTGAGCTGTTTTGGTGAGTCGGTCGACGATCACCTAGATAGAATCATGACCCCTGGATGTACGTGGAAGTCCTATCATGAAGTCTATGGATATCCCATTGCAATTCCACTATGGAACCTATAAAGGGTGAACCAAGCTTGCTGGTACCTGATGCTCTGTCTTGACTTGCTGATAAGTGAGGCACCGAGAGACAATCTCTACTACTTCTTTCTTTATTCCTGGCCACCAGTGTTGTCTTCGGAGATCCTGGTACATCTTCGCCACTCCTGGATGTATCACTAGAGGGGAAGTGTGGAACTCCCTCAACACTTCCTCCTGAAGTGACACTGACCCCATGGTACGTCCTCTGAAGAGGATGAAATGCTCCCCACCTTCAGAAAATCCATAAGGTGCCTGTCCTATGCATATATGAGCACGTCGTGTCTCGTAGTTAGTGTCCCCACGCTGCGCCTCACTGACTCACTATAGAAGTGGGGGAGTGACTATAAGAGACTGAAGAAAAGATTCTCCATCCCCACCCATAAAAGATATCGGCAAAGCGGCCAGCTACTCCGTCTCCTTGCCTAGTAGCTGTATACCAGATCACCTGCTGAGTGCATCCACTACAACGTTACCCTTCCCAGGAGTATAGACTATCATGAAGTCATAGTCCTGGAGGAACTCAATCCAACATCACTGTCTCAAGTTCAGGTCCTTCTGAGAGAAGATATACCTAAGATTCTTGTGATCATAGTACACCATAAAACGCTCTCCCATAAAGTAATTTCGCCACATATTCAAGGAGAATACCACTACTGCTAACTCCAATTCATGGGTAGCATAGTTCTACTCATTCTGTCTCAGCTGTTGAGAACCATATGTGATCACTTCTCGCTCCTGCATCAAGACACATCCAAGCCTGGTCCCTGATGCATTTCAGTAGACTACGTACCCAATGCCCTCCTCTGGTAGCCTCAAGATGGGGGCACTAGTTAGCCTCTACCTCAGCTCCTGAAAACTCCGCTAGCATCTCTTCGAACATACGAAGGGTTTCCCCTTCTTCGTCAACACTGATAGTGGTGATGCAACTTTAGAGAAATATGGAACAAATCTTCAATAGTATCCAACCAAACCCAACAAACTCCGTACCTCTATCACACTCCTAGGTGGATCTCAAGAAAGTACCACCTCAATCTTCGTTGGATCCACTGCAACTCTAGCCTCTGATATGAAATGTCCCAGAAATTTAACCTCTCAGATACAGAACTGGCACTTTGAGAGATTACCATAAATATAGTGCTCTCGGAGTGCGTCCAGTACTACCTGCAAATGATAGGCATGATCCTCCTTAGTAGTCGAGTAGATCAGTATGTCGTTAATGAAGACTACTACAAAGCGATCAAGGTATGGATGAAAGATCGTGTTCATGAGTCCCATGAAAACTGCTGGAGTGTTGGTTACGCCGAATGACATAACCAAGATCTCATAGTGGTCGTACCGAAATATGAAATCTGTCTTCTGCACATCCTCATCTCGTACTTTGAGCTGGTGATAGCTTGGTCTGAGTTCTATTCTTCGAGATCCACCGTTCTCCCTTCAGCTGATCGAAGAGGTCGTCAATCCTTAGAAGTGGGTACTTGTTCTTCACAATCACCTGGTTTAGGAACCAATAGTTGGCACAAAGTCTCAAGCTCCCATATGCCTTCTTGACGAACAGAATCGGGGCTGCCCAAGGAGAAACACTGGGCCGAATGAACCCTTTCCCCTATAAGTCCTCCAGCTGTACCCGTAGCTCACGAAGCTCCGCATGAGCCATCTGATACGCTGGTGTAGATATCGGTGCCATCCTAAGGTAAAAGTCAATGTAAAATTCCACCTTTCTGTGAGGAGGTAGACCCAAGACATCTTCAGGGAAGACATCCGTGTGCTGGTCCACCACTATAGGATAACTCAGACTCTCCTCATCAACCGCTCTGAGGGTAAGGCTATCCAAATGATGTGTAATCAGCTGCAATCTTTTTTGGGTAAGTCCATCCTATGTTGTAAAGGCTCCCATCTCACCTGTGAAGGTAAACATGGTCCCATCCATGCAAACACACCTCACCTTGTGCCTAATACAGTCTATCTGAACATGGACTGTAGATAACCATTCCATACCCAAGATGACATCATAAGGCCTCGATGCAGCTATTAGGAGGTCCCAACAGAATCTCTCTCCACTTAGAGTATGCTCACACTACCAAAACCAGTGAAAAATCATCAAATCCACTCCCGTAGGAGTCTTTAGCCATAAGGATCGAGCCAATGACTACGTTAGAATCTCTGAGCTCCGAACGAGGGTAGTGGAAATAAAAGAATGACTAGAACCTATATCAATAAGTACAACAACTAAGGTGGAGTAGACACTAATCGTACCTTGTATCATCTTTGGAGTGCCATGGTCATAGGCTTGAACTGCCTGGAGCTGAGCTCGCCCCTGTCCTCCGGCTCCCTCTAGTAAGGGTGAACCACCGGGTGGTGGTGTCAGTAACATCTCTAATCGTCGCCCACCGCTAGCTACATGGCTAGCTCCTCTTCCATGTTTGTCTGCTCCCTATGGACCTCCTCGATCGAATCTATATCTCTGCATGGGTGGTCATTTGACCATCTTCTGAACATCTGTACGACGGGTCGGACAGTCACGATCTATGTGACCCTACCCACCGCATGCGTAACACTACCCGCTCTTCACATGACTGGCTATGTCTCGGGTGCCCCGCACAACCGACCCTGAATCATGTAGTCTTTTACCTATAGGTCTGGTCCTCTTTGACCTCTGCGACATCTGACTGCTTCCAGCTGCAGAAGACTCTACTACGTGACATCCGG
The DNA here is from genome assembly GCA_963277665.1 of Viscum album. Lineage (NCBI taxonomy): Eukaryota > Viridiplantae > Streptophyta > Magnoliopsida > Santalales > Viscaceae > Viscum > Viscum album. Next base: position 1,275,011,759 of record OY728121.1, on the reverse strand, counting down.
TGGTGGGTCTCACTGCTGGTGACTGCTCAACAAGGAAACTCTCCACTAAGATGGCTCGCTCTAACACTCCCGCCTACGTTAGAATGATAAGTGAGATCATCGAAGCCCTGATCTCCCACTTGAGTCCCTTCTAAATGGTCCGGACCCTAAATAACGGGTCCATCACCATATCAGTGGAGTAGCGTGAGAGGTCAGTGAACCTCGCTAAGTACTGATCCAGAGTCATATTGCCCTGATGTAGATGAAGAAACTCTTGAATGCGCACTGCACAAAGAGTCACTGGGACAAACTCTGCTCGAAATAGGCTCTCGAAGTCTGCCTAGAGAAGCGTCACCTCGTCGTGAACCTGTAGCTTCAAGCTCCACCATCTACCTACTGCTTCCTATAGAAGACTGGTGGAAAGGATCCCAATGAGATCAGCTAGTGTCCCTACCAGTCAAAAGACTCTCACCACGGCCCCAACCAATCCTCAAACACCTGTGGGTCCATCTCTCCCCTAAACCTGGGTGGCCGCTGGCACTGGAACTCATGCAATGCGCTCAAGCGGCGTGCACCCTGTACTGCTGGGGTTGGTGGCATCAGTGGCCCAATGGGTAATGGTACCGCTGGTGCCTCTGCTGGTGCCTCTACTAGAAGAGGTCCTTGCACCTAGGCATCATCTCTCGGTGGGCTATCAGTGCATGATACTCTCGGAACCCTAGCTAAATGTCTGCATGGAGGCATCCTTAAAAGAAACAGGTGCGCCATGGTCAAAAAGTTATACCTGGAGAGCAGAATCAAATAGATCACAAAGTAAGCTCTTGGAAACACACACGCAATCAGTGTTTTCATTCATTGAGTCAGAAATCAAAAGTCAGGGTCCTGGTGTATGGATACTTCGGCCGCTGCACAAACACTGTATTCCCTAAACTGATAACCACACTCACTACACTTAACACTATTTCCGTTAAAAGAAAGATCAGAGTCCCATGTTCTACGGTAGAACCGACTCCTCTGATGCCAATTTTTCATGACCCGTCCTCCGAGACCCATGCCGTGACTACCCCAAGCTAGCCTTCCATAGGCCTAGGGCTGGTGACTAGCACCGAATGGCATATTCCCTAAACTGGGAAGGAATTGCCTTTATAACCTATAAACACACACAACCAAGAACACAAAAAGATATGAACACAAGTCAACTGTATAGAAAAAAGATTGTTGAAAGTAAAAGGGGCCGGAATACGAGCCCAACTATAAAGGTACAAGTACAACTGAAATACAATACAATTGAAGAAAAAGAAAAGCAGCTACTGGGTCATCCTCTGAGGTTCCTACCTGAAGGGTAGGTACAAATCGCCTCCTCAGCACTCCATGTCCGCCCGTCTACTCTGCATACCGACACACTGTATGGTCCACCTCTAGGCCCCGTCTAGTCCTGGTACCCTCTACCTAGATCAGCATTGTCCGTCGTTTGCACCAAACACAACAAGGTGCGACCATAGCTTGTGCATGGGTGAGTATAACGATACTCAGTAGGGACCCCGAGATCCTCAAGGTCTCACAAAATCCACAAAGGATAAACCAAAAAGAATGAAATCAACTGACAACCCTACATAGGTATATACCCATAAATATACCTAAGTTATCAAGTATGCCCACATCAATCATGAAGGAACACAGGTTCCAACTCAAAATCTCCAAGCTCAACTGTTCCACAAAGGAAGGATTACCATGAAGGTAGGTAACACAAGGTACAAACTCATCTCACACCAGGTATATCTCAGGCAGAGTAGTAGAGATGACTAGATGTAACTATTGAATCATCTTCCTCTATTAAGAGGCATACCCATGAAGGATATTAGTACATCATATGACCCACACAGGATCCTAGTACATCGCCAATATGTCGTCAGACCCACACAGGATCCTAGTACATCTCCAGTTCGTCGTCAGACCCAAACATGATACTAGTACATCTCCAGTACATCGTCAGACCCACAAAGGATCCTAGTACATCTCCAGTATGTCGTCAGACCCACACATGATCCTAGTACATCTGTAGTACATCGTCAGACCCACAGAGTATCCTAGTACATCTCCAGTACGTCGTCAGACCCACACATGATCCTAGTACATCTCAAGTACGTCGTCAGACCCACATAGGATCCTAGTACATCTCCATTACATCGTCAGACCTACACAGGATCCTAGAAAATCTCCAGTACATCGTCAGACCCACACAGGATCCTAGTACATCTCCAGTACGTCGTCAGACCCATAAAAGATCCTAGTATATATCCACATCCAGCTACAGGGGTCCCGCACTAAGCTCTCTTATCTCTGAGAGGGTCTTCTCCTCAAGCCACTATTTGATAATCCAACTTCCAAAAAGACCCATGAATAAGTATCTCAGAGGTACAACATGTCATAGGGGTCTCAACGCAATAGACGGTGTGTCAAACGGACGCCCCGGTCTGTGAGTTATTAGCATTTCCGCTCCGAGGGCTCAGTTGGATTTTGGGCTCGATCCAACCCATCCATACTCAAACTGTATCTAAAACTCTAGTGGGGTATTCTAGAGGAACCTTATCGCTCCAAGGTTTCCATCCTCGCATACGATTCGTCAAACGGACATCCGGTGCCAATGTTATGGACAAAAGAGCATATGGGTTGAAATTGGTCCGGGTCCGGTCTGACCCGGTTGGGCCGACCCAGCCTGACCTGACCTGGGCTGACTAGCTGCGAGTCGACCCATCCCACTGGGTAGCCCAGCCCACTGGGTCCGGCTTGGCCCATGTTGGGCAGTCCGGCCTGCTGGACGTCCCTACCTAGCGGCCCAGCCTAGGCCGCGGCCCACGGGGGGCGGGGCGGCCGCGGAGGACGCTGGTGGCGCGGGGCTGTAGAGGCCATGGGGTGGCATAGGCTGCGGGGGCCACAGAGCGGCATAGGCCCTGGGGGCCATGGGCAGCATGGGTCCACGAATTCCGTGGGGTGGTGGAGGCCGCGAGGGCCATGGAGCGGTGAAGGGCACGGTCTGGTGGGGCGGTCATGGTTTGGCGGGGCAGTTGCGGTGCAGCGGTCCGTCATGGCTGGACGGATGGACAATCGTCCTCTTTGCATGGCACGTTCGCGCACCACACCTTTTCCAGCAGCCGGTTTGGCCGGCCACACTTCGTTCGTCACCGTGACACAAAGTCGCCTTCTTAAATCGCGAAGAACACACCATTCATGAAGAACAATGGAGGGGTCGGGCCATGTTTGTTTGGGCCACACCCTCCGTGTTAGAGCGTTAGCAAGTAGCTCAAGGGGGATGATTCAATGTGAGTGGAAAAAGTTAACATTGATCAATTTAAAACACACGCCTACCTCATTTTTTGTTGATGTCGATTAGGAAGGAAGGATGGTCGACGATTGAAAACATCCCACGTTGGAGGATTTCCTAAGGAAGAAGTTGAATACGTTAAAGATTGTCGACATTCTTTATTAGAGAAGCATTCTTTGTTGGAGAAGAAGAATTCCTCCAAGGTTCTCCTCTTACAATTCTTTCTCCCAATTCCACTCAAAAATAAAATTATCCAATAATATGTGTTTCATCAATTTAATTTTTGGCACAAAATTAAATTGATGTTATTAATTACAATGTGGTTTGCACCATTAATGTGGGAGGATACCAAAGGTTATCTCCCATTAAAGGGTAGTTTAAGAGTTATATCCATATTAAAGAAGGATTTTTGGGGGTTTGGGTGGTCCCCACCCTTAAATTCAAAATGGGAGGTTTTGGGCTCGGTGGTCCCCACCTCCATAACCCATGTTGAGGGGTTTCAAGAATAAAAATAAAATGTGAAAATAATTTTATTTTTATTTTCCCACAAAAAGTGAAAAACTAACTTTCACCCTCGACCTACTGCAGTTGAGGTGAAGGTCTCTTTAAGAGAATACTGGTGCTACAAGTTCAACGGTGCCCTCAGATTTCAATTCCCAGCATCAGTTCAAAAGTCAGAAATACCCGCTCATACGTTTACTGAACGTACCTGAAAAAAAGTTCAGAAATTCATTCCTGGCACTCCGGGACTCAAAATCATGTGCCGTAAATTTTCACAGACTCGTAAAATTCCCATATATTAAAAAAAATTACCTAGAAATTCTGGGTCTTTAAATTCTACGTTGAACCTTTTTCTCAGTGGAACCCTACTGGGCTCTTGGCTCACACCCTACATACACCTTTATGTGTATGTAGATCCTATTTATTTTGTATTCCAAGTCAAGGAATCATGCATTACATTGGTGGTTTGGGTTTTCAGTGTCATCATCATGTTGTTTTGGTGACTGTGGCTTGGGGATGTGACTCCCCATGTTGGACGGAGATTTGATTTGGATTTTTGGTTTTCATTTGATGTAGCCTCTTTTGGGTTTTTAGTTAAAGTTGTAAACATTAAATCTGAACATAGTTTAAGGGACACTTTGGTTGTCTGATTTTTGTTTTATTTTATTCATCTTTATGTTTGTTTTATATTTTTTTTATTTGGGTAAATCGTTACCATGTTTTATTTTTGATACCTTGGCACTTGTGCCAGCCCGTGGGGATTGGGAATGCCCTTCAGGCCTTGCCATAGACCGGGTCAGGCGTCAGTTTGATGGCGATCCAACTTTGTTTGTGAAACATACCAACTATAAGGCCCCAACCTTAAACATTATGTAATAATTATTTAAGTTAATAATTCACATTGAGTATCTTTTTAGGTTATTATTTTTATTGAATTAGGCCAAAACTATTACATAAAAACTAAAATTTATACAAAGTGGATACGACTAAAACAATATCCATTTCTTCTACAATATAAAAAATTAAAATACTAAACTTGATTTATTTTCTGGATAAAAATTCTTCTTGACTTGTTCGATTCCATTATCCATCCTTATACCATATGGAAAACATTTCAAAAACATGGTATGAGCATAAAAAATATCATTAAGGGATGTACAATAAGGAAAGAAAACCATTAGTCCATGAATAATTATATAGCCATGAGATCATACCTCTCACCCATAAAACATAATATATTTAACATAATTAAAGAAATCAAAATATTCCTAAAAAACTCATGGAAATCATAAATCATAAAGGTAACTTGTGGAATCTACATCATTCTTACATTGTAGATTTCACAACTACATAGGGAGTAACCTTCATGGTTACGTTTGGAATACCCATCACAGTATATTCCTTAAATCTTCTAGAAGAAACCATAACATTTACCTCCATCTAGTTTCCCAATGCATCAAACAGCTATCTCGAGCTCACCCACCCTTAGTTTATCGTGGAAACACCATTATAAATAAAAAATTCTCAAGAACCATAACGTAATCATAACCAATAAAACTATCATAAAGGAAAAATAAAACTTCCACATTACAATTAGAAGAGATCATTTCAAGATATTGTCATAAAAAATCCTTTATAAAAACTATTTTCAATACAAAAATACACTGAAAATGTTATATGGTATTTATTTTTCTTTTAAAAACATTACAAATTTTAGTGGAATCGAAATATCAAATAATGATTGTGGTGGCAGAAAAAGTCATTATCGACGCGTACGTCAAAAATAAACACTCATTTTTTTTGTTTAGTAAAACGCTTCACAGAAAAAATATTTCTTTTGAAAACCATTGAATAAAATTAAAATTCAAAGGGGTTGAATATACACCGTATAAAAGAAGATTGTGTATATTATCAAAATATGCCACAATAAAATGAGATTAATATGAAGTCCCTTAAAAATATTGTATCATTATATTAAGGATAAATCAATGAAATAATTAGGTGTGAGATATATAAATACACCTAATATAGGTTTATATTCAGTGTAATATAATTATAGGTCATTCACAAATATTCTTAGAAAAACAAAATCAATGACATGGATATTTAACACAATTAATGAAGATAGAGTTAAGATTTCCCATACCTTGAGCCTGAATCATCACATAAAATAATTATATTCATGGATAATAAACTTAGGTAAATTTATAATTTATTGAGAACATTTTTATTTTTTACTATTCTTTTAATATAACTTATTTCCATGTTATTAAAATTATATAATTAAGTTCATATCAGACTTTTTGTTGATATTAAATACATAATTGAAAAATGAGCATGGTTTTGATGTCACTAGTCCATGTGGTCAAAATTCCATAATCTATAGAATAATATTCATGAAATAATCATCACTTTTATACATTAATCATAATTTTTAAATCAACCCATTAATTATGGTTATGAAAAATGAACAACCTTATTTTTATAGAGATAGTTGGTCATACGTACATATGTGTAATGTTTCCTTTTTTCATTTATCATTATGTAAATAAGGTAATTATTATTTTATCTTTACATAATTATCATAATATTATTAAAATCATAACAATAATTTAAATATACTTATATATACCATAAATTTGACGTGGTGAATAAAAATGATTCACATCACTTCATGGAGGCGATAGTTCCCAGTTACACACGAACGACATTATTGTTTTTATGTGCATAGAAGGTAAGAAAATAATTGAAATATTACTCTTTTAAAATGTTCAATATGTCATGAATATAACATATTAATATTAATTCTAACATTATAACCAATCTTGATAGAAGGTAATGGAAAATGAAGTAAATCAGTTCATAGAGGTGATAATTCACACGTATGCATGAACGTTTAATTCATTTCCCATCTGATGGAAGTAGAGAAGGATTTAGAGGATTCTATTAAAGTAATAACATCTAATTATATTAAGGATATTGGAGTTATTATTTAAACTTAGAAGAATAATATTTAATGTATGTGGAAGAAGAAATAAAATATAAACTCTTCAAAAACGAAACCTCTTCTTCAGTTGATCAACTTTGAAGAACTTCCTAACACATCTAATAATTGTGTTCTGCCAAAAATAAAGACTCAAGATTGTGGGGAGGGATTATAGGATGGTTTTTGGGTAGGTAATTTACAAAAAAATGGATTTGAAAGTGTGAATATTAGATAATAGAGGGTATCATTTTATAGGAGATGGGAGGGGTAACCTTGGAAACTGGTAAAATATTAAATTAATATAAATTAATTTTATATTAAGAAAACTCCAACATGTGATATTTCAAAGATAATATGAGGAAAATTTAAAATCCTATCATTCAATATTTTTTATACATGTATTGAATTTTTTTTAAACCTTATCTTTTCGGTTTACCCTTAATTATTCTCTTTTAATTTTAATTGTTATAACATAATTTTAATTATTTTGAGGCTATTAATTTACTTATATGGGGTAAATTTACAATAATTGAACACTTAATTAACATTTAGACCTTATAAAAGCTAATATTTGATTTTAATATTTTTATAAGTTTGAAATAATTTAATAAATTATCATTTTTATAAAATATCCATTACGTCAATTTTTACACTATTCATTTTATTGAATTTCAATAAAATTTAAAAAGAGAGATAACACTGAAAAAAACATTTAATATTTTTCTATAGTGTAATATAAATATATAAAAATCTCGGATTAAATAAATTATGTCATATAATATTTATTTTAATATTTATAATATCATTTATTTTATTCCTTCATTGATAAAGAAATCACTACATCATCACTGTTTCATAATTAGATTTAATTTTATCATCTATAAAAATTATAAATAAAATATTATAATGTATTAAATATTTTTATATTTCTAGTGAATATTTATATTCTAATATATCACTTATATAAACCCATATTAAAATTTATTTAGAAGGAACATATATGTTTATAACATATTTTCCTTTACTTTAAATTAAAATTCATAAGTGTCATAATCACACCCAAGGGGCATCCAAAGGTCCAATATTGGTCCCAATGGTTTTATTGGTCAGAAATATATCATCCAATAAGATTAAGACACATATTATAGTAACTTTATATTATTATAATATTATTTTAACCCTTATTTACGTAATTTTCCATCTAACTGTGGTAAATAAAAATAATTACCAAAGTTACTATTCATAATGTTCAAAAATAAAAGGGACCTATTTACATAATTTGGACCTAGTGATTAAAAATATGGAATCCATTTTTCAAAATTTAAAACACATAATTTTCAATAATTAATTTAAAATTATTCCCAATTGTTAAAACGAGAAAACATGTTTTTAAAAGTAAAGTCCATCAAAAGATATGACATTTTTTTATATCTAATTTTAATATAAAATTACTTAAAATGAACAATATTAGATTAAATGATAAAAAAATAGTCCAATTACTATATAAAACTAACTAAAATGACAACCTAACTATATAAATAAATTATATGCAAATGTAGTTTTGAAGTAAAATGTAGTATTTTTCACTTTTCATTAAAAAATGAATTTTTTCATAAAAATACCAAAATTCAACCAATGTAAATTTTTATTTATATATTCTAAATAATAATATTATTTTGAAAAATAGAACATATAAACGTCACAAAAACTATACTTAAACACGGTTCTCCCTCAAATGGCTATAAAACTACCTTTAAAAAAATATTATAATATTTTATGAATAAAACTGGATTTATTATCATTTTAAGCCTCTAAAATTTATTAGATGAAATTAAAATACATGTAATAAATATGTTTAAATATTTTATAGTTATTTATGTTCATTAACACCAGTGCAACATCAAGTCGATAACTACTATTTAAAATAATAATACAAACAATGCATTATTTTTTGGTATAAATCTATCTTGTGTGAAACATAAGATTTTGGAGAAACTTATTATTGAGTGTTGAGTAAACTATCATAAATAGTGTACCATTTTATGAAAAATTAATATCTATTTCATAAATATTTATAAATATGAAAAATCCTTATTAAAATTACATGGGATGTTACAATATATGTGATATTTGTGATCTAACCTTACATCAGACAATAAAATATATTGTAAATACCTTGACACTAGTTGCCCTAATCCTATAGATTACTTTATTAAATTGTTACTATAAATATTTTTTTTATCCGAAATGATTAAATAGTTTAGCAGTTTTAGAAAACCTGATACAACCATATGTTTTAAATTAAAACATTAATGGAAAAGACATAGAAAATTCCTTGATAACATCTATAAATCCTAGATTATCTCATCATGTCATTCATAATATACATCTTTGATCCCAAACAAAAACATAATAGATGGGTGATCTCAAATTCTCATTTAGGGTAATCCTTACATTGGAAGAGATCATAAACATAAACAATAAGGCACGGTGGAAAACTAAAACACTTTCCAATAGAATATAATCTTGAGGATAATATGGAAGGAATAAAATCAGAATAAATATTTCTATTTGAATAATCACATGAAAAATAACCATGAATATTGTATTTTTTAAATTATAAAATTATTTATCAATTACTAATATCATAATGTAGTATTTATTAGTGTCAGACATCTAAAACATATCATCGAGCCCTCAACCAATGCATCTAAAATTAAATAGTTATGGCCTCAACAATATATATTTTTTTGTCTCATGAGACCTATTTATGATTTGAGAGGATTTTGTGGGTCCCACATATCACTTACCATTTCCAAAAACTTCCTAATAATAATTATGTTAAACATAAACAACATATACTTATGAAATGTAAATAATATTACCTAATCTGTAAAAATAATCACTTAACATTATGAGTAGTATGGTTAATGGTATCAAGGTAGCACATCCATAGTCAAACTAATCATAAAACTTTTAATAAAATGTGGTAGATTATAATAATAATAGAACAATATAAATAATTCAGAATATTAAAAAATAAGTTTTTTAATAGATTAAAATACTCTAATAAAATCATCTAGTAATTCTTAAGATAAATACCATTTTTCTTTTCAAATATTACTTCTTTTAGAAAAATCATTTGTATTGGTCATAATAGACTGTATTTAAACATAAATGAATATATATATTTTTTAATTAAAAACTAATTTATTTTGGAAAAAAATAGTTCCTAATAATTAATTAAGAATGGTACTTGAAAATGGGTAATAAATAGAGAAGTTCCCCTTAATCGGGCCTGCGTATTCGAACGAATTGAAAATAAATCTTTTAAAACATATATTCTACCATAATATAAATATGAAATGATTTGGACACATGTTTTTGATAAATTTAAATAGAATTTAGAATATTTAGATAAATATAATGAATATTTATATGGTGTAAAGAGGGAGAAATCATAACCTGAATAAAAATAGAGGTTCAAGAAGAAACCCTTTCCTTATGTCTGAAAGTGTTCTGCATATGTGATTAATGTCTAGTATAATGAAATTAGATTCATTAATAAATTTATTTAAACCCTATTCAACATATAATTTTTTTATTATAATTTTATAAAGTTCATTTATGGCCTTTTTGATGAGTTATGTGATTCAATTTCATCGTTCAGGAGTGTTCTTTTCCTTGGTTTTCATGATCAGTTTACTTTTACATGTACATGGAAAATCTTATAAAATGGAAATAATTATCCTAAATTGAAATTATATTTTATTAATGAACATATATTGGATTAAATGGTATTATATATTATTCTTATTCTATATATGCGGATGATTTATTAGTTAGAACTTTAATGATAATCATTTAGATTACTTTTGAAGGGTTTTTCGATCGTCATGACCTAGTTTTATCTTATTAATTAATATAATGTATATATAATTGTTCCAAAACACGAAATAAATAATAATATATTTAATACAATATTTTTTGACAATAATTATTGTTTTTAACCATCCTTGAAGGCATAATTTAAAAATAAAAACACGTCATCCATGAAGGTGGTAAAGTAGCACATCTCGAATGATGCTTTCATATTTTAAATATAAAGAATTGGAGAATAGGATTGATGGTGGATTTTATATTTACATAATAAATTTCCATTATATAAAAGGTACTGGACATATCATTTCACTTTGGATAGTGAAGGTGAGGTAAGGATAAGAAATGAAAATAAATTCAAATGAAAATAAAATAAAAGAAAGAGGATTTTTACCTCCAGAATTGTTCTCCTTGAGAACCTCCTTAAAGATATTTATTTCGGTATTTTGTTGATACAAAATTATATTCTATGTAGGGGAGGGAATTTAGAAGAGTATTGGGTATAAATTGGACAAGTATCAAATCTTAGAATGTCTGACCAGAGGAGGTGGTATTTGTAGTGGAGAAGAGGGGTGTTTTTTTGATATTTTATTCATTTGATTATTATTTTGGCTCAAGACAATGAATAGTTTGATAATCTTTACCAAAAATGTTAAAATATTGATTTTAAGTTCAATATAATGGTACTTATATCATTCAAGACTCTAGGAGTAGTGTATTTATCTTATAATTTATATATACTGTAAATTACCATATTTCAATATTCACCAAAATCAAACTATTGCAAAAAAACACACAAATTTACCATAATGATTTTTTGATGTGAATATTTCAAAAATAGACTCCATTTTATGAAAATAATTTTCTAAATATAATAAATTTAATTCTTAATTAAAATCCTCAATTATTTTAAAAATACCAAATTTAAAACTATAAATGTTTTCAAAACACTTTAAAAAATTTAATTATGGCCTCATAAAATTATATTATAATAATAAGTCAAAAAATTATTAATTTATTCATCAGTTTTATAAAAATAAATTTACATTAAATAATTATATTGATTATAAAATTTAAATTTAATATTTATGACTTAACAAAAATACAAGAACATTATTTATTATTTTTAAAATATTTAGTTACTTATATGAACATATAAATATATGATATTTTAAAAAATAAGATACAAAACAATTTTTTAGACTTTAAAATGTGAACATACTATTATATTGGTCATATAACAATTTTTAATGGTCACATTACTATTCCAAATGTCAAGTTACTATTCCATTGGTATAGATTCCTTAACTTTTAGAAATACCAATTTTCCCTTAATTATTCATTTATAAAGTTTGTATTATATTCGGATGTTTTTTATGTGATTAATACTATATGAAATAAATATATGAAGTTAATATTCATTGATAGAATTGTGGATTGTTACATTCTACCCTCCTATAAAAATTTCATCCCTAAAATTTCTTGAATGTCACCTCATAAACATATTTGTGCAGTTCTTCATCCTAGCTTCCTCTAGTTTCCACACCGCCTATTCAATTTTTTAATTTTTCTAATCTCCCATTACATTATGAGTCATTTAATTATTTAACACATGTTATCTAGTGTCTAAAATATGGATATTCTCTTCATAATAAGATAATTTAAGTTCTATTTCTATTCCTTCAGAATTGAGGAGACATGTTTGGTTTGAAATTTAATTTCTTAACAAAGATATGTAGAACACATTGTGCACATTATAATGTCTAGGTGGAATTTAAAAATGATAAGCAACAACTAAAATTTTCTTTAGAATTTAAAATGTTATTATGTACCTAGGTCTTAGTTTCCCTTTTGTTATTAAAACTTCTGACACCCTTCAATGGAGATACTTTTAGAAAAACACGATCTTCCACATGAAACTCCCAATATTTCTTCTAGTTTTTAGTATAGCTCATTTTCCTACTTTATGATACTTTGATATATATTTTTATAGTCTTTATTATTTCCATTGTTTCATTTATAAGCTCTGGGATTAGAATATTCCTCTCACCAACTTCACCCTAACAAGTTTTTGTATGACATCACTTTCCATAAAATGTTTCATATGGCTCCATTTGAATAATTTAATAGAAATTATTATTATAGGAAAACTATACCAAAGGTAAATAATAATACCAAAAACCTTGAAAGTTATGTGGGAATGATCTCAACATTTCTTCAAAATTTTTAATGGTTCTTTCATACTTCCCGTTAGTTTGAGGGTAATAAGCTATAATCAAACAAAGATTAGTATCCAAATACTTATGAATACTTTTCTATAATTATAATATAAATCATAGAGCATAATTAGACAAAATTAAAATATGTTCTTCATGAATTTTATCAAATAAATCATCAATTTCAGGTATAGGGAACTTTCTATCTATTGTAGTAGTATTTTTCTCTACAGACAATGAACAACCTCATAGATCTATTTTTCTTCTTGACAAGGAGAACAGGGGATACCCATGGAGAATGAACAAGGAAAATAAATCCATTATTATTAAACTCTTATATTTTTTTATTCAGAACCACTAATTACTATGTGGCCATTATATAAGTATTCATCCGTATTTTACTTTAATTAGGGATTAAATTGATAGAAAACTCAATTTCCTGCTCCGATGGATTTCCAGTTAAATACTATGAATATAAATATATTTATTATTGAAAATAGGTACATCCTAAATTTAAAGATCTATCGATTATGTTTTCTATTCCTTCAAAATAATTTCATTTAGAAGCTATACTAGAGGTGGATTTGTATGAGAATGAAATAATGAAGTTTATTCTCTAAAGATAATGGATTCTACATCTTCTAAAGAATTGTAACAACCTTCTTCTTGCAATAGATTTTCACATCATATTTTGACAGCTAGACCATTATAAGTATTTATCAAAATCAACCATAGGTATGATGATATGGTTTGAAACTAAATCATGCTTATGTTTAATAAAGGGTACTGACCAACACATCTTTGTTGATATGATACTTCCCTTGGGATATTTGATTTTCAACTAAATTTTCAAATCAAAATGATAATGTCTAATTTTCTAGGAAAACTAGGAGGATATAAAAGAATGAGATGATCCAAAATCAACTAATTAATTGGATATGTTTTATGAAATAATTAATGTATATTAAACCACATAATTAGGAATTTCAACCTTTGGAGTTGTGATCATATAATCTTGTCCTTTTCCTCTTGTGATTTTATGGGTAATGTTTTGTTGACGCATATGAAAAACATTTTCATATTGTCCCATCTCTTAAAAATTGTTTCATTGGACATTGGTAGCTTCATTATTTCATTTGAAATCATGGGTTTGATGGATTTTTTCTCCACACTTGAAATAATATCCTTTTTATTTTATGGAGGCACCGGGATGTTTCCTTCCAAAAGTATCACCCGTTGGAAAATTCCAATTTTTATTCTTTTGTTTATCCATTCTTTTCTTAGACACCCTCTTTATCTCTTTTTTCTGCTTAAATTCATAAATCATTCTTTATTATTTACCTTTCCTAATAGAATATTAGACTATATCTTCATATAATGCGAAATTTTGGGTGACCAGTTCCCTATGAAGGAATTTATTTAAACTATCAAATAACCGATCAGTCATAATTCTTGGATTACATATGTAGACCTTGAATTCATTTTTTAACCCTGCAATGTATTGTCAATACATGGAAATATGTTTTTCCTCTTTCTGTCTCATACTCATAAATTTTTTCTCAATATCCACTTTCTATCCAAGAGGGATATATTTTTCTACGAAAATTTACTTAAAATCATTCGAATTCATATTTAAAATTTCTTCCTCCACCTTTATGATTTGAATAAAATACATCCATTAATCAAAATCTCTTGAGTGATGATAAACTACCATGATAACCATCTCTTTTTCATTACTTCTGAAAGAAAGAAATATCTTATCTATGGAACTTATCAGCTGCTCTACTACAATTGGGTTTGTAGTCCCATTAAATGATGATGGACATTATCACAAAAATAATTATAACATTCCTCCTCCATGTTATGGATCATGATTCCTCATATGGGCATGGTTATTATTCATAACATGATTCAACAATCCTAGTATAGTTATAAGTTGATCAGAAATGGTCTCTACTCCACTATCGACATCCTTATCTTACATAGGTGGGAAATACCTACATGGTATCAACACATTTATATGGTTTCCATTCCTTCAACTATACTCCCTTTCTAAATAATGGAATAAAATAAATTAGGTTATGAATAAAAATAAATAATTTTAAACTAAAAAAACACTTAACAAAAATTATAATTTATGTATAGCTAATTTCATAATCATAAACATCATTTATTTGGGGGACCTATTTACTTTTAAATCCTTTATAATGTTTTGGAAAAAATATGAATTATCCTAAGCATACCCCATGAGTGTCAAACCAGGTGCGTAGTAAGGCCCTTTGTCATGTACCGGGCCACCTCGAGTCAGGATTGGGACACCTTGTCGGAGTTTTTACACTTAGGTACATTTTTTCTAGAACCATTTACACTTGTAGTATCTAGAAATTGATGTATTACTAGGTAGACCCACATAATATATACCTTACCAACAATCTAAGATTTTATTGTATGTTTATCCATAATTTCTCACTTAGGGTTTTGTTCCATAATCAATATTTTTTAAATCTTGTTTACAAGATTTCTATTATTCTTTCTCTAATACCACATGTAAAGACCCCAATCAAAATTTCCTAGATTAGGTGCCTTATATTATTACATTGGTATGCTGAATTTTTTTTCATCACAAAAGACCAAAGAGTTTAGCAGTTTTCAAAAACTATATTCAATCATATATTTTACATTACAACATTAATGGAAATACAACAAAGAAACTTCATTGTAAACATCCATAACACATAGATTATATCTTCAAGTCATTCATAATACACATTTTTTCATCCTTGGGAAAAGAAAATAATAATAAAGGGGTTATCTCATATTCTTAGTATGGTTAAACAATATAGAGGAAGTTATTATAAGCATAAACAATAATTTAAGGTAAATATTTAAAACACATGAAAATAAAACATAACCTTGAACATAATATGAAAAAATAAAAGATGAATAAATAATGCCATAAAAAAATCACATGAAACATAACCATGGATATTATAATATTAAAATAATCACAAGATTAATCAATTACTAATATCATAATGTGGTAATAAATAATTTTGGACTTATAGAACACATCGTTGATGCCTCGACCAAGACATCTAAAAATAAAGGGTTAAGGCCTTAGCCAAATCAATTTTTGTTTTTCCAATAGTTGAATCATTGTGCTATATGGGCCCCCACACATCACTTAATAAGTCTAATTCATTAAAAATATGAATTGGTTTAAAAATAAACAACATATACATATGAAATGTAAATAACATTCCCCAATATGTAAACATAATCACTAACCATTATATGTAGTATGGTGAATGGTATCAAGATAGAACATCCAAGATCAAACTGATTATAAAACATTTAATAAAATATGTAAGATGATAATAATAAGACATAAATATTAATAATGAATAATATTAAAAGGTAGGTGTTTTAATATATTAGAATACTCTAATAAAATCCTCACTGAATTCTTGAGAGAAATACCTTTTTTTACTGTGCAAAGAAGAGTTCTTTCGGAATAATAAATTTTATTTGTAATAATTGTTTGTATATAACCATAAATAAAGAAAATTTGATGAAAAAATTAGTGATTTTATAAAATTAATGGTGTATCATAATATATTATAGATGGTACTTTAAAATGGGTATGAAATCGAGAAGTTACCTTTAACCGAGCTTGTGTATCAGAAATAATTTATAAGGGAACCTTTTAAAACAAATATTTCCCCTTAAAAGAAAGATAAAATGATATGGGTAATAGAGTTTGGAAAATGTATATATAATATATAATAAATATATAAATGTTTTGAAAAATTACATTGGTTTAAATAGGGAGAAACCGTAACCCGAATGAAAATGGAGGCTCAGGAAGAAACCCTTACCTTATGTCCAAAAAGTGTTCTCCACATGCACTTAATGTCATAGATAACAAAATTAGATTCATTAATAATTTAATTTAAACCATATTAATCATATATTTTAATTATTATAATTTTATTATGTTAATTTATATCCTTTTTTATTTGTTATGAGATTCAATTTCATCATTCGAGACTATTCGTTTCCTTGGTTTTCATGATCGCTTTATTCTTACAGCTATATGGAAGATCATGTAAAATGGGGAACATTAACAAGACATGAAATTTTATGTTATTAATGAAAATACAGAATATAAAATGTTCCTATATATTATTTCCTAATATGAGGATGATTCATTAGATATAACTTTAATTATAATTGTTTAGATTATTTTGGTGGTTTTTTGATCGTCACAAAATAGTTTTTTTATTAATTACGATCATGTATATATACAGGGTCTAGAACACTAAATAAAATAAAATATTCATAATAAAATATGTTTTAATAATAGTTATGGTTTAATAAATTTTCATGAAGGTGGAATTGAAAAATGAAAACATGTTGTCCATGAAGGTGGTAAATTGACAACTCTCTAATGATATTTCCATCCATAAAATAAAAGGAAATGGAGAAGATACATGATGTAGGATTTTATATTAACATAATAAAATAACTATATAAAAATGATACTAGGGTTTTCATGTCACTTTGGATAGGGGTGGTGAGTAAAGGATAAGAAAATAAAATTAATTGAAAAAAAAGAAATATGGTTTTTGCCTCTTGAATTCACCTATTTGAGAAACTCCGTAAGGGGATTGATTTTGGACTTTTTTGAGATAAAAAGAACCAAGAAATGGGGTAGTGGAATGAGAAGAGGAATGGATATAAATTCGTCTGGTCTCAAATCTTTGAAGGTGCGAGGAAGGTACTTGTTGAAAGGTTGTATTTATAGGGGAGGAGAGGGGAATTTCTGGAATATTTTATTCATTTTCTTTATTTTTTCTCAAGACTTTGAATAGATTGAGAATTATCCTGAAATATATTAAAATAATTAATTATTTTTCTAGATTATTATTATTACATCATTAATGTCTCATCCTATAGTGTATTTATCTTATAATTTATATATACTATAAATTACCGTATTTAACTATTCACTAAAAGTCCTACTATTTTATAAAACACCAAAAAAATCACCATAATCATTTTTTGATGTGTATAATTCAAAAAATGGACACAAATTCTTGAAAATAATTTAATAATGTTTAAAAATATAATTTTCAAATAAGAGTATCATTTCTTCTGAATAATATAAATATTAAAACTATAATTGATTTTAAAACACTCAAAAATACAAATTAAGGTCTCGTAAATTTATATTATTATAATAAGAGGAAAAATAATTAATTTACGAATCCATTTTATGAAATTAAATTTATTTAAATTTATTATATTATTTTTAAAAGTTTATTTAAATATTTACAACTTAAAAAAATAATAACACTTTATTTGTTATTTTTAAAACATTTATTTTCTAATATAAAGATATAATTATATTACATTTTCACTTATAAGAAAAAAAATTTATTTATTATTTCATAGTTGAAGATACTATTTTATATGTCATATTACTATTCTGAATGGTCACATTACTATTCCAATGGTCAAGTTATATTACATTGGTATAGGTTTCCTAACTTCTAGAAATACCTCTTATTTCATTCATTATTCATTTATAAAGGTTTTATTTTATTCTCTATGTGATTTTATGGGATTCATACTAAATTAAATAAATATAAGAAGAAAAATAATGTTGATAGAATTCTGGTTAGTTAAATATCTCATCCAATATCTAATCTTCACATCCATTAGAAAATAATTTCATCGCTCGTGCGTATGTGTGGATCACGGCCTCCATGCAGTGATGTGAAATATGGTTCATTTTATTTTTAATTATATGGTAAGGAATATTTATTTTAATAATATAAATTCTATATATAAAATTATAATTATTTTTATGATAGTCAATAAATATATATATTTTTCATTTCATTCCATCTGTCAATAAAATTGAAACAATGTTCATTCACATGTAAGACATACCACCTCTAAGAATGGTGTAATCCATTTTATATCTCTTATATTAATTAATTATTATAAATAAATAAATAATTAATATATTATAATTTATATCATAGATAAGTTTTTTGAGATTATTTATCCATAGTCAATATAATAGGACTGAAATTGTTGAACCGAAATATTCAATAAAAATGATGAAATTTTCACTCAAAAACGTAGATTATAACAATGAATTCTAAATAAATTTGTCCTGAAAGACTATAAGTAATTTAATTATGGTAATAAAAATTTTATTATGTTTATTTAAAATATATATATATAATAAATATATTTTTTTTATAATAGAGGTACGAACATGCATGAAGTAAATCAAATCAGAGGTAACATTTTCTAATCTATCTTTTTCTTCTATGAAACATATGACATATTCACCACTAATAATTTTGTGTTCAGTATATAATTCCCACTATGATATGTTATATAATGAAACCATTTTTCTTAATAGATTTTCATTTTTCATTTATAATTATTTCTTTTATGGGACTTATGATTCAAAAGTTATCAATGTGGTAATTGTCTATTATATAATATCAATGTTTATCGATATATATTATGAGTAAATTTTTGATAATGAAATATTTTGAACCATCACTCATATAGAGACCGAAGTCATTTACACATAACAATATATGATTTTAAGATTAATTATACATCAAAGTACAAGCCAAGGATCGTTAAGTCTAGTGTCTTTGGAAACTAGGTACATAACACCGATAACATGGGGCTAAAAAAACTTCTTTATTTAATCTCCATAAAGAGTTCCTAACTTCCCTTTAGCTCTTATATCCGCATAGGTTACCCTAGGGAACACATGAACAAAGGGATTAGCTAAAAATCCCAGTAAGGGAAAGAACATAAGAATAAACATTAAGCACATGAGTTAGGAGGCTTGACATAATGATATTGGAAGCATGGAACATATGGAATCATAACATATAAACATGGGATCAAAAAAACATAGAATAAAATAAGCATGGGATCATATAATTATGAGATTATATAAGAATAGTTTCATAGAGAGGTGGCAGAAACTTTAAACATGACTTTAGTACGAGTCAAGGCTAATCGCCAATCTCGTTTCCCATAGTAGCACAAGCCAAGGCTAACTGCCCATACCGTTTTCCCATAATCTTCTCATGAGTCATTAACTTTACCCAATGCATTGGAGTGATATTTGGGTGCACCCATCTAAGCTTGTTCATGTATATGCTTTCCACATAAATAATCTCACATAATCAATCATACAAAAACATAAGAGTACCCAAGGAAAGAAATGGGCACACAATCACATCATGAAGCATAATAAAAAGGGATGTAACATAAAATCATCTATGAAATAAAATAATTAAATCAAAAATAGACATTAATAATGTATAAAGGCATAAGATATGACAAACTGAAGTGATAACATGTAAAAATAGTTTTTTGGAATCTTTGAGTCAAAACATTTTAGTGCGGTTTAAGAAAACATAGAATATCTCTTAAAACGAAAAGAGGCATAATATTTTTTATTAAACCAGAAGTAAATCTGGAAAGTTTTCATAATAAAAAGACTGATTTTATAAAGAAAAATGTGACTTAAAATAGAGGATAGAGTATACTTGATAATAGGAAATAATTCGAGAAGCTCCCTTAAAACGAGTTCACTTATCGTGAAGTAATGAGGAGAGAATCACTTAAAATCATGCATATCCACGAAAGAGATTGATGAAAGAGTCTTGATAAATAAACTTGGAACATGTAAAAAACCTTTATATTATGCACATAAAAATATAAGATAACATCATTTTGTAAGAAAGGTAGATAAGACAACCCGATGGAATAAAAGAGGTTCGGGTAGAATTCTTTACGGATTATCGGCATGGTATCAAGAGTACTTAAGGGGGATTTGTGAGAGGGGAGAGGGAATTATCATCAATGATAAATAAATAGGACAGTATGGGGGAGGTGAAAAATCAAACCCCATAATTAATAATTACACACAACATGTCCTAACATAGTGAACAATCTTGAATAAGGGTGAAATTGAGAGGATCCCTTACCTTAGGTCCGTTGGTGTTCTCCACTTGATATTAATGACCTGAATAGTCAAATTAAGGATATTAATAAATAGTTAAATAACCTTATCTAAATTTAAAATATTCAGTATAACCTTTTTAAGTTCATTTATACCCATTTTTATTGATTACAAGGTTCAATTTCATTGTTCGGGTCCGTTTGTTTCATTTGTTTTAATGATCGGTTCAATTGTATTTAGGTTCAAATAAATTGTATGATGAAAGTGGTTGTCCAGAATTGAAGTTATATAACATTAGTGGACATAAAATAGGTTACATGGTTACAAAATTCATTTGGTTAATTATAGTGAAATAGAACCTTTACATTAAACATTAATGATACAAACTTGAATTAATTTTAACGATTTTGGCCATAATTGACTTGTTTTTTATTATTGTTTTATATCATGAGTGTATGAGGATTAAAGAAAATTAAATAGGAAATATAACATATATAATAATCTGGTTCAACCATAACATTAATCGTTTCATGACCATAAACAAAATGATAAAAGAATTTGAAAACACATTATCCATGATGTCGGCAATTTGACACATCATAGACGATGTTTTAATTCTAGAACGTGAGGGAGAGGAGGAGAAGCTTGATGCTTGAAATTTTCCATAAACATGATTATCATCTAGAATACATGAGATTAGGGAGCTTTAATTCCTTTTGGATAAGGGAAGGGGAAGAGGGTATAAGAAAAGAAAGAAAATGAAAACAAAACACTTGAAAACGAAAGAGGGTTCTTACCCTTTGATCTCCACTCTTTGAGACTCCTCTTAGGGGATTTGATTTTGGTATTTTGGAAAGAATAGCAAGACTTGGACGTGGGTAAGGAGCTTGGGAGGATATTTGGTCAGAATTTTGTCTAGTAAAATGGCTTTAGAGGTGTGTGGGAAAGAGGTAAGGATAGGGGGTATTTATAGTGAGGGAGGAGAGGGTTTTCCCAATTGTTTATTCAATAGTTTTTTAATTTCCTTCAAGAAAAGGAATAGTGATGATTCCTTGACCAAAAATAGTAAATTTATCATTTTAATCCGAACCAATTGGGCTTACATTAGAAGAAAAACATCATGACTTCATAATTAATGTATTTTGCTTATTTTGTGAATTATCGTATTTCAATATTCATCAAAATTCCAAGTATTTCAGAAAAATCCCAAAACTTCACCCTAAACATTTTTCAATTTTTAGAATCCAAAAATGAAGTCCATTTTTCAAAAATAATTTTCTAAATATGATTATTTTAATATTTAATTAAAATCATTATTTATTATCAAAAACCAGTTTTAATACATTCATTAACTTATTAAAAAATATAGGTATGTTGTACTTTCAACTTCAATATTATTTTTATACTATCATAGGTGAGGTCAATATTAATTAGGGTATATCACTATTCATAAGGGTATTTTACTATTCATTAGGGTAGGTTACTATTCACCAAAAATTATGTTTTTCTTATTGGACCCCAAATAACATACTGAATACAACCGTGTATGCCGTATTTTCTATATTCCAAACACAGAAGGGACAAACTTATGTTTAAAGGTCACTTCACACTTAGTAGTTCATTGTGTTGTGTTTTCAAGTGATTTTATGACATACTTATGAGAAGGGAATTTTCATTAAAAAAACATCGGGTCCTTACATTCTTCCCCCCTTAAGAAATTTCGCCCTCGAAATTTCATTTTACATTCTAGGAAAAAAATTGATGTGGGTACTTTTCCTTCATTGCTTCTTACAGTTCCCATGTTTCCTCTTCGTACTTATGGTATCTACATAGAACTTTGACCAGATGAGTAGTCTTGTTGCATAGAACTTTGTCTCTACGATCCAAGATCTTCCCTGGATACTCCTCATAGGAAAGATCATCCTCAAACTGTACCACCTCTGAAGAGAGTACATGTGAAGGGTCTGCTATGTACTTCCTTAAGAGGGATACATGAAAGAAATCATGTACTTTCAACATGGTAGGTGGAAGTGCCAGTCGATAGGCCACAACTTCGACTCGATCAAGGATCTCGAAGGGGCCGATGTACCTAGGATTTAACTTCCGTTTCTTCCCAAACCCCACGACCTTCTTCCATGGAGATATGCATAGAAATACCATGTCTCTAACTTTTAATTCAAGGTCTCATTGACGATTATCTACATAACTCTTCTATCGACTTTGGGCTGCCTTGATATGCTGATGAATGGTTTTCACCTTCTCCACCATTTCTTCGACCATTTCTGGTCCTATTAGCTTACGCTCATCGACTTCATCCAAACATGTCGTTGTTCTGCACCTTTTCCCATAAAGGAATTTATATGGTGGCATTTGGATGCTCGAGTGGACACTATTATTGTAGGAGAATTCAACCAGTGGAAGATGTTGGTCCCATCCTCCTTTGAATTCCATAGAACACGCACTCAACATGTCTTCCAGTGTCGGAATAGTTTGCTCAGAGTGTCCATCAGTTTGAGGATGATAGGCCGTAATGAAGTTTAGTTCAGTGCTCAGAGCATGCTGGATACTTTTCGAAAACGTTGAGGTGAATCTTGGATCATGGTCAGATACAATAGATAGTGGTACTCCATGCATCCTTACCACTTCTTTGATGTAAATCCATGCAAGTTGATCCAATGAGAGTACTCTCGAATCCTGATAAAGTGAGCTATCTTCGTAAGACAATCCACAATGACCCATATAGCATTGTTTGCTCTAGATTTCCTTGGAAGTCCAGTGACAAAGTCCATGGTAATGTTCTCCCACTTCAATGCTGGTATGGGTAGTGGTTTCATCATCCCCTTAGACTTTTGTCTCTCATCCTTCACTTGCTGACATATGAGGCAATTTGATTTATAATCAGAAATCTCTCATTTCATATTGTCACACCAAAGGTTTTCTCGGAGATCTCGATACATCTTTGTGCTCCCTAGGTGGATAGAGAAGGTCCAGCTATTTGCATCATTCAATAGCTCCTTCTTTATCTCTGGATTATATGGTACACATAATCATGTCCCAAATCTTACAACTCCTTCCTCATCAATTTTTAAATCGGAGGATTTCCCATTTTTAATAGCTTCCACCCTTTTTTAAAATTTCCACATCTATTCTTTGAGCATCATTTATTCTCTACAAGAGGGATGGTTGAGAAATCATTTGTGAAAGGATTGATGATGTTCCCCCTTAATGATTCCCATGTCCATCCTTTGAAAATATAAGAAGATCGGATCCTTTTTAATTATCATCATTGATAAAGATACATGATCCCTTCAACTTAGAGCATCTTCCACCTTGTTTGCCTTACCGCGGTGGTAGTGGATTGAGCAGTCATAATTCTTGATGAGCTATATCCATCTTTTCTGGTGCATATTAAGCTCTTTTTGTGTAAATATATAATTGAGACTCTTGTGGTCAGTATATATCTCACATTTCTCCCCAAAAGGATAATTCCTCTAGATTTTCAAGGAAAAGATCACAACTGTTAACTCTAGATCATGCGTTGGATAGTTTTTCTCATGTATTTTCAGCTTCCTTAAGGAATATGCTATCACTTTATCATTTTTCATCAGCACACAGCCTAAGACCTTCTTAGAAGCATAACTATACACCACAAAGAGTTCCCCACTAGTAGGGAGTGTGAGTAATGGTGCAGTGATAATACTCTCTTTCAACTCCTTGAAACAGTCTTCACACTCATGTGTCCAGACAAACTTTACTCCCTTCCGTGTCAGCTTGGTCATTGGGTTTGAAAGTCGTGAAAAGTTCTTCATGAATCATCGATAATACCCAGCTAGACTGAAAAAGCTGCGGATCTCCGTTACAGAAGTCGGTTTGGGCCACTCTTCAATTTCCTTCGTCTTGGAAGGGTCCACAGATATCCATTTACTGGTGATGACATGTCCCAAGAATGATACTTCCTCCATCCAGAACTCACATTTACTATACTTTTTATACACCTTCTCACTTTGCAAAGTATTTAACACAGTTTCCAAATGCTCCTCATATTCCTCCTTGATCTTGGAGTATATCAGAATATCATCAATAAAGACTACCACAAATTTGTCAAGGTAATATATAAAGACTCTATTCCTTAAATCTATGAAAATTGATAGAGCATTAGTGAGTCCAAAGGGAATCACTATGAACTCATAGTGTCCATACCTCATTAGAAAGACAGTCCTGGGAATATCTTCCTTCCTCACCTTTAGTTGGTGATATCCTGACCGAAGGTCAACCTTAGAAAAATAACTGGCCCCATGTAGCTGATCGAACAAGTCATCTATCCGTGGAAGGGGATACTTGTTCTTTATTGTGATTTTATTGAGCTCACGATAATCAATGTATAGGTGCATTGATCCATCCTTCTTCTTGACGAAGAGGACCGAAGCACCCCACGGTGAAGCACTCGGGTGTATAAAACCCTTCTCCATATTCTCTTATAACTACTTCATCAGCACTTCTAGCTCTACAGTGGCCATTCTGTAAGGTGTCTTTGAGATTAGCAGAGATCCAGGGATAAGTTCAATTGAGAACTCAACCTCTCTGTTAGGAGGAAGACCAGGAAATTCTTCATGAAATAAATCTGTGTAATCCCTCATGATTGGCATGTCTTCAAGCATGATTCTATCCTTTGTCCCAATCATTTGAGCTAGATATTCTTTATCACAAGGAAGCAGTATCCAAACATGAGACGGAGATTCTATAGGAGATTATTCTTCCTCCTTACACTTGTAAAGAATCGGAGGATGCTTCGGGATGTGAATAGTGATCTCCCTTTCCTGGAAGTTGATGTTGGCCTTGTACAAATATAGCCAATCCATGCCCAAGATAGCATCAAAATCCACTAAAGGAATTATGACCATATTTGCTGGGAGGTTCAGTCCACAAAAGTTAACCGGGGAGGTGTTATAAACCATGGAAGCAATGATTGCCCCGTTCATTGTTCTCACAGATAACTTTTCTTCCAAATTATGAGGTGGTGTTTGAATAGTTCTACTAAACTTGCAAGATATGAAAGAATGCATAGAACCCAAATCAAATAGTACGTTCACTATTCTTGAATGAATAACTAGCGTACCTGTCACCACATCGTTTTCCAGCTCCACCTCAGCAGTAGTGATAGCATAAGCCCTTCCTTGTTTCCTTGGAGGTTGTTGTTGATTGCCTCTAACAACCCTCGGCTTAGAATTTTTTTTTCGCATAATGCCCAAGCACCCTGCAGGTGTAACACTACAGTGCAGGCTGAGTGTTGATCTGAACCTTCCTTTCTTCTTCAACATTAGCGGGATTTTTCATACCCCTTCGGCAGTTCTTGGCCAGAAGACTAAAATTTCTACATTTTAAGCAATTCTTGGTTCCCTTCAGACAATTACCAGGATGCTTCTTCCCACAATTTTTGCAAAGGGGAAAGTTTTGATTCTTTCCATCATGGGATTTGATTGATGGAACACCCATGTTGTTTTCCATTTTCCGCTTCTTATCCATGGGCCCATGAGACCATTGAGAGTTTCCAATCTCCATTTCTACCTTTAGGGAACGACAAAAAATGTCCTCATAACTGTCGAAGTCTCGAATCGCCAATGCTTTTCGTAGACTCGGCTTTAGTCTGCTAAAGAAGCGATCCAGTTTGATTTTAGTGTTCAGGAAAAATCCAGAGGCATACCTTGAAAGCCTTGTAAAGTTTGCTTCATACGCCCTGATGGACTCATCTTCCTTCTGCTTGAGTCTGAGGAACTCTCTTTCCATATTGAGATGGAGGGTTTGAGGAAAATATTTGTTGAAAAACATCCTCTTGAATTCCTCCCAATCTATGGAATCGATTTCCTCTTGGGACTTTTTATTATTGATCAGTGTCCACCACTGATCAACTTCCCCACCAAAATTATAGACTTCCAGTACCACCTTCTCTTCTTCCGAGCACAGGAGGACGAAGAATATCTTTTCAATGGAGTTAATCCATTGTTCCACGAGGAGGGGATCAGAAGATCTGCTAAACATGGGAAGCCTTTGCGGCATGAAGGATTCCATGAAAACTTTCTCTTTCCTTGGAGGAGGAGGATGTTCCACCTGATTCAAGTTATTATTCATCACTCGAGTTAGCTGAGTAAGTACTGCCATGAAGTTTTGAGCACCCGCTTCCATCATATCAGGCATATCATTAGGGCAATCATCACATTTCCTATCACATTGGTTATTGGAACGTGTCCTACTATTTCCCGCCATTAACTAAGAAAAATAACATATAATTATAGGTCTTGAATAATTACCTATTGAGCATAAAAAGGAAACTTTGAGCATAAAAGTATAAACTAATAATGAAGAAGTATTTCCTAACTTGTGTTTCCTTAGGTTTATATGTAACACCCCAGGTAAATAAAGAATATGACATTTTTAAATTTATCCATATTTGTGAATAAAATATTAATATTAATTTAAAGGGGATGCTATGCTCGATGGCATACCAAACACGCAACAATGAGTTTCTTGGGAATCTTACGTTTCACTCTAATAATAAAATAATATTATTTTAAATAGTAGTTAACGCCTAGCTGTTGTAATGGCGGGAATGAACAGAACTAACTAAAAAATGATTATATATGTTTGTCAAATATTTTTACTTTTTACAATAAATGTTAGAGGATTAAAAATGCAAATGAATCCAATTTTAAGCGCAAACATTCTAATATTCTTTAAAAGGTCAATTAACCGCCTTTTGATGGCGAACCTCTTTTAAATCCACTTTTTGACAATTTTATGTGTTATATTTGACAAAATAAAATTCTTCTTTAGAATCAGGACATCAAAATTTACTTTGTGTAAATTTTTGGTATTTTTCTGAAAAAGTTCAATTTTTAATGAATAGTGAAAAATGTTTTATTTTAATTCAAAAACTCTTTTTATCTAATTTCTTAATATGATTAGATTATCTTTTTAATTGGTTTTAAAGTGAAATTAGAATATATTTTTACCATTTAATCCAATAGTGGTCGTTGGAATTAATTTCACTTTGAAATCAGACTTAAACTAGTGTCAATCTTTTGATACATTTTGTTTCATAAAAACACGATATTTGTTTTGACAGCGGGAATTAATTATTAAATTAATCAATGCAACTTATATGTTTTGAATTTTGTAAAATAGACATAATTTTTTAATTTGGAATATCAAATATAGCTTAGGGTGAACTTTTGGTAATTTTCTGAAAAACTTCAATTTTTGCTGAATAGTGAAACCACTAAGTGGTACTTATAAAAACTGATTTTCCGTTTAAATGAAATTTTTCCATATTTGCGTTTTGAATTTAAAAAATCTGACATACATGGTTGTAATTAAGAAGTAAAATGCGGTTCAATGGGATTAAAATAATTTTTTGGTGAATAGTAACTTAATAAGTTTTTAATCGCGATTAGAGGTAATTAGTGTGGTTTAAGGTAAAAATAATGTTTTAATAATATGATATGAGCTTGAAACATGTCCTACCCTCATTGGATGTGTCATGGCCGACCAAGACAATCCATGGGTCAACTTGGTGACCCCATGGAGCCACTTTGGTTGGAAAATGACATAAATACCTTTTTATTTAATGTTAAAATAAAAATGACACAAACATGAGATGTTTTACTAAAACAATTTTCAAATGGGGTTATACTGGTCAGAATTTTGACTATAAATAGTCAATGGAAAGATAAAAATATTTCCTACATCCTAGTATTTTTTTTTTATAATTTTTAGACATTAAATAAATTAAATTATTTATGACATCATGATGATGCAGCGATGACCTCATTATTTAACGATTTAAATAAAATGGAAAGATAATGTAAACTCTAAGACCTACACATGTCCAAAACCTATTGGATGGGTGTATTTCAAACCCTTATCACCTTATCCTTGAAAAAAATCAATGTGGGACCATTAAAGTCCGAAACTCATTATAAAATAAAGTAACATTTCTTTACTTTCCAAGATTGCCCCTCCTCTCCTCTTATAAAAGGCCCCCACCTCTACCTCCTTACCCACACTTCCAAAGCCTTTGGCTCAGCCAAACTCTGCAAATTTTGTCTCTCCACATCCCTCTATAACTCCTTGAAGCCTCACTTTGGGCAGAAGGCTTCCCAAGGAAGCCTTTGAGCTCAAACCAAAGGGAGTTACCCGATTTTAAGGTAATGTCTTCACTTGTGTCCTTTTGTTTTATTTTGCTTCTCCAACCCCCTAAACTCTTTTTATTCATTTATTTTGTAACAAATACAGTATCTTAAATATACTAGGATGTTGTTATAAGAATGATTCGAGCTAAAATTACACACACCTTCGTCTAATGGTTAAAGAACATACTGTTTCTGTGGTTGGTGATTTTCTGTCTCACGAAACGATGATTGTTCAATATTCTTTTAACACCTTTAAAGGTGGCCATTATGATGTCACTGTATTTTATATATGATATATATGTTATTTATGTTTACTATATGCTTCTTTATTTTATATTTAAACCATAACTTTATTCTTTTCATGTTGTGTAAATGCGATAATTTCATATGAGGAACTGTGGACTGCCGCCCCCTCAAGTGATGTGACTCGTACATGCAATACATGGAACGTATAAAGAATTAAATTAATGAACATATGTGACCTATATAACATATATATTATACTGGAATTATAATATATATATATATATCATTTGTTTTTAATTATGTTAATATGACAAAGAAAAAAAAGAAAGTAGCGTTCATGCTTACGTACGGCCTACCTTCTCCATGAACGGTGCTTTTCGTTTTTTATCTCCAAATGATATGGAATAGTATAAAATGAATATGTACTGGATATATATAAAATTTTAGACATTAATAATATTCTGGAAATTATTTACTTATAACTACATGGACAATCATTTTTCAAACAAGTTCATTTTGACTCATGTACCAAACATCGGCAAAAACATCTGATATGAACTAAAATTATTAAACAATTATTATAACATTATAATATGTGATATGAACTGAATAATAATAGTTAAATGAGGTCCTTAGGCAATTATAAATTGACCAAAGTTTATTATTCAGGAATATAACGAAATGAACAAGACAAGTTGGACTTGAGGTATGGGATCCGACTCCTCTCTTTCTTTTAAAGTACACTCTTTTATGTCATTCCTTTTAAAGATCATATTTCTTGTTATTGGGATATTCTTTTATATTACTCTTACTGTAATTTTTATTTTCATATTATGATAGACCCTATTCTCTCTCATTAATCTGTTTTGGAAGTTTTGAGTGGCGCCATTAGGCTGCCGAATTTTCGTAAGAGATCCAACCTCTCTCTTTCTTTTTAAGTACTCTCCTTTATGTCACTTCTTTTAAGATTCTCTTTGTTATGTTGGGGGATGTTATTTTATATTCCTCTTTCTTTAAACATTATGTTGATATTATGAGAGACCCTATTTCCTCTCATAAATCCATTTTGGATGTTTTAAGTGGCGTCGTTAGGCTGCCGAGTTTTCGTAAGGGATTTTTCATCTCACTTTTATTCCCGTGAGATTTATGCTACATTTTCCACAATTTCCTTTTAGTGGTGTATGTACTGCCCATTATTTTACTCATTGTGTAATATAATTTCATTTATTAGTATTTACATTAATGTTTTATTGTCCTTCTTTCACGGGGCGTATGTTTCGAAAGATACCCATGTCGGTAAGGGAACCTTTCACCCTCCTCTTTTTAAAAGACATCTTTTGTTATGTCTTTTAATTCACATAATATTATGTTGGGATATGTCCTTCTATATTCTTATTGATTTAAATTTTATGTCCATGTGATGAGATACCCTTTTTATCTCTCATCAACTCATTTTCTGAATTTTGTAGTGACACCGTTAGGCAGTCAAATTTTTGCAAGGGAACTTCTTAACCCAAATTTGATTCTTTGGGATAAACATGTACTCCTTGAATATGTCGTTCTATGAATATGTGTGAATAAAATATGATTGTTTTACCCTTAATATCCACTTATATTTGGTGTATTAGTTTGTCACACATAATTATGTAATCGATTTGTCCTTAAACCAAGGATACCGTCTTTGTAAGGGACTTCATCTCAATCTCCTTTCATTGAGGCATATTTTGTTTTATACACAACCTTCTTTTATACAATGTATAAAACCCTTTTAATTTTACTTTTATTCAAAAGGAATATTTTTTTATATGAAGCGTTTACTAAACTAAAAAAGGGAATGTTTTTGTCATACGTATGTGGTGACAACGACTTCTCCGCCGCCGTGACCATTATTTGAGTTTCATCTTCCTCTACAAGCCATACCTTTTTTTAAAAAGAAAAATAAATACCATGTTTTACTTTTCTTTTATTTTGGTTTTGAAAATGGTTTTCATAATGTTTTTATATCAATGTGTTGTATTGATATCTTGTGATTGAAAGGTGGAAATGTTATGTTTCCTTTATGCATGTTTTATGTGATACGATTAAGTTGAGGTTCTTGGGAATTATTATGAAGACGGGTGGTTCCGTGATAAAATAAGGGCGGGTGAGCCCGATATAGCTCTCCAATGCATTGGGTAACGCGAAGGGGTAAAACTTTAAGGTTTCTCTGAAGATATTTAGGGAATATACTGTGGTGGGTATTCCAAACGTAACCAAGAGGGTTACTCCCTACGTAAGAATGTTATGAATGCCTCAAGTTACCTTTATGTATTATGATTTCTATGATTTATTCATGATTTGATGAGGTATGTTAAAGTTCCAATGTTTTATGGGTAAAGTATGATTTCATTTTTATGTATATATGAACTCATGTTTCCTTTCCATATTTTTATAACCCTTACTGAGATTTTTATGCTCATCCCATGTTTTTTTGAAATGTTTTTCACAGGTCAAGGGAAAGGTACATGTTATGATGATAGTGTCAAGGAAGTGTCAAGAAAGAATCCATGCTTTATTTTTAAATATGTTTCCGTTGATGGGAAAAAAATGAATACTATATTTTATGTAACCACTTTGTTTAAATGTGGAATGTAATGCAAGTTTTATGATCTAATTCTCTAAAACTCTAAACTTGAAAAGATCCTCAATGTGTAATATTGTAATAACTCAAGATTAAGTAAGGTTTAAGGCTGGGGACTTATATTATATCTAGGTTATCCTCAATCTATTTCTTAACTTATATTCTTACGGTCTTTTTCCCTTAATAATGGTTTGTACTAAGCTCGTGAATCTACTAAATCATATCCCATGAGAGTATTGTAACCAAGAGTGTAGAAAGACCCGTTGTCGTGCACCATTTCCCATTCGAGTCTAGCTCAAAGCGGTGTTTTCGAGTTTTACCCATAGGATACATCTGTGCCAGAGCCTCCTCTACCTGCTCGTATCCAGACAGGGATGTATTTTCTTGATAAACCACTTACTCAATACTCACCAAAATTTGGGAATGCATTCTAATACTTAGTCTCATCCTTAAGTTTCTCACTAAGGTTCTCTATTCCTAATCTCAAAAAATAACTAGACCATCCTCTGATACCAACTATAGAGACCCTATCCTTTTACGCATAACAATACATGATTTTAAGATTAATTATACATTAGAGTACAAGCCAAGGATCGTTAATTCTAGTGTCTTTGGAAACTAGGTACATAACACCGATAACATGGGGCTAAAAAAAACTTCTTTATTTAATCTCCATAAAGAGCTCCTAACTTCCCTTGAGCTCTTACATCCGCATAGGTTACCCTGGGGGACAAATGAACAAAGGGATGAGCTAAAAATCCCAGTAAGGGAAAGAAAATAAGAATAAACGTTAAGCACATCAGTTAGGAGGCTTGACATAATGATATTGGAAGCAAGGAACATATGGAATCATAACATATAAACATGGGATCATAAAAACATGGAATAAAATAAGCATGGGATCATATAAGAATGAGATTATATAAGAATATTTTCATAGAGAGGTGGAAGAAACTTTAAACATGACTTTAGTGCGAGTCAAGGCTAACCGCCAATCTTGTTTCCCATATTAGCACAAGCCAAGGCTAACCGCCCAGACCGTTTTCCCATAATCTTCTCATGAGACATTAACATTACCCAATGAATTGGAGAACTATCTGGGTTCACCCATATAAGCTTATTCATCTATATTATTGCCACATAAATAATCTCACATAATCAATCATACATAAACATAAGAGTACCCAAGTAAAGAAATGGGAACACAATCACGTCATGAAGCATAATAAAAATGAACGTAACATACCAGAATCCATGATAGAAAGGGATTAAATCATAAATAGATATTAATAATGTATAAAGGAATAAAAGATAACAAACTTAAGTGATAACATGTAAAAATAGTTTGTAGGAATCTTTGAGTCAAAACATTTTAGTGAGGTTTAAGAAAACCTCGAATATCTCTTAAAAAGAAAAGAGGCATAATATTTTTTATAAAACAAGAAGTAAACCAGGAAAGTTTTCATAATAAAAATACTGATTTTATAAAGACAAATGTGACTTAAAATATAGGATAGAGTACACTTTATAATAGGAAATAATTCTGGAAGTTCCCTTAAAACGGGTTCACTTATCGGGAAGTAATGAGGAGAGAATCACTTAAAATCAAGCATATCCTCGAAAGAGAGTGATGAAAGAGTCTTGATAAATAAACTTGTAACATTAAAAAAACATTTAGAGTGTGCACATGAAAAGATAAGATAACATCATTTTGGTAGAAAGGTAGATAAGACAACCCGAAGGAATAAAAGAGGTTCGGGTAGAATTCTTTACGGATTATCGGAGTGGTATCGGGAGTACTTAAGGGGGATTAGTGAGAGAGGAAAGAGAATTATCATCACTTATACATAAAGAGGGAATTATGGGGGAGGTGAAAAATCATAGCCCATAATTAATCATTACACACAACATGTCCTAACATAGTGAACAATCTTGAATAAGGGTGAAATTGAGAGGATCCCTTACCTTAGGTTCGTTGGTGTTCTCCACTTGATATTAATGACATGAATAGTAAAATTAAGGTTATTAATCAATATTTACAGAACCTTATATAAATTTAAACTATTAATTATAACCTTTTTATCTTCATTTATACCCATTTTGATTGATTACAGGGTTTAATTTCATTGTTTGGATCAGTTTGTTTCATTTGTTTTAATAATCGGTTCAGTTGTATTTAGGTTAAAATAAATTGTATGATGAAAGTGGCTGTCCAGAATTGAAGTTATAAAACATTAGTGGAAATCCAGTAGGTTAAATGGTTACAAAATTTATTTAGTTAATTAGAGTGAAACAGAACCTTTACATTAAACATTAATGATAAAAACTTGAATTAATTTTAACGATTTTACCCATAATTGACTTGTTTTGTATTATTGTTTTATATCATGAGTGTATGAGGATTACAGAACGTTAAATAGGACATATAACATATAGAATAATCTGGTTCAACCATAACATAAATGGTTTCATGACCAGAAAAAAAAAATGATAAAAGAATTTGAAAACACATTATCCATGATGTCGGTAATTTGACACATCACGGACGCTGTTTTAATTCTAGAACGTGAGGGAGAGGAGGAGAAGATTTATGCTTGAAATTTTCCATAAACATGATTAGAATTTAAAATATATGAGATTATGGATCTTTCATGCCTTTTGGATAAGTGAAGGGGACAAGGGTATAAGAAAAGAAGGAAAATGAAAACAAAACACATGAAAACGAAAGAGGGTTCTTACCCTTTGATCTCCTCTCTTTGAGACTCCTCTTAGGGGCTTTGATTTTGGTGTTTTGGAAAGAAAATAAAGACTTGGACATGGGGAATGAGATTGGGAGAATATTTGGGCAGAAGTTTGGCTAGGAAAAAGGATTGAGAGGTGTGTGGGAAAGAGGTAAGGATAGGGGGTATTTATAGTGAGGGATGAGAGGGGTTTCCCAATTGTTTAATAAATAGTTTATTAATTTACCTCAAGACAAGGAATAGTGATGATTCCGTGACCAAAAATATTAAATTCAGCTTGTGAATCTGAAAAAATTGGTCTTACATCATCAGAACATCATCATGACTTCATAATTAATGTATTTTGCATATTTTGTGAATTATCGTATTTCACTAGTCATCAAAATTTCAAGTATTTCAAAATAATCCCAAAAATTAACCCTAACCATTTTTCGACGTGTAGAATCCAAAAATGAAGTCCATTTTTGGAAAATAATTTTCTAAATATGATTATTTTAATATATAATTAAAATCATTATTTATTATCAAAAACTAGTTTTAATACATTCATTAACTTATTCTAAAATAAAGGAATGTCGTACTTTCAACATCAATATTATTTTTATACTATCATAGGTGAGGTTACTATTTATTAGGGTATATCACTATTCATAAGGGTATTTTACTATTCATTAGGGTAGGTTATTATTCATCAAAAATTATGTTTTTCTTATTGGACTCCAAATAACTTACTGATTACAACCGTGTATGACGTATTTTCCATATTCCAAACACATAAGTGACAATCTTATGTTTAAAGGTAACATAGCACTTAGTAGTTCATTGTTTTGTGTTTTCAAGTGATTTTATGACATACTTAAGAGAAGGGAATTTTCATTAAAAAATCATTGGGTGGTTACAACTCAAAAAAGAAATTAATTTTCTTCTTATATATTTATTCATGAACTTTTTACGTAATTTTACCACTTCCCTCTCTTTAGTACCTAATTTTTTTAAAAATATTTGTTATAAAATTTGTCATTATTTATCACTTCTGTCGAAAATCATTTTTCTGCCAAAAAACATATTTTCTACAAATTATTTCAATTTTTTTAACAATTTAAATTTTTTTTATTAAATGATTTTTTCCCATTTTTTCATTTTTAAATTATTTTTACAGGGATCAACATTATGTTTTCAAACAATATATGTTTGGATTTTACTAAAACTATAAAATTAATCATTGTTTTAATATGTATGACTTGTATGGAATTTCAAACATTAATGACTACTAAATATTTTAAAAAATCATTTTTAAGTTACAACGGATTATTTAATTAAATATTTTTAAAAAATAAATTTTCAAATTTTTGTTTGGAAAATATTTTCAAAGCGAAAAGGATAATTTCCTAAAGAAAATTATAAATTGAATTTTTATAGTATATTTATTCGTCAACAATATGATACCTTTATTTTAATTGTGATCTATTTGGAATATGTTGTATTGATATTATCCATATCATTTATTTTCATAGTTTATGATCAGTTGACTATGATGTACTATTTTGATACCATTTTATATATTACTATGAATGTGTTTTGATTATGTTTATTAATTAGGGACGGTATTAACATTTTGTATTCTTTTTTTCAAATAAAAATATTTATATTGATTATATTTCTCCACATTCATATGTGGAATGCATTGGACTTAGTATGTGATAGGAAAGGACTATTATAGCTCCTCAATGCATTGGTAGGTCTCATGAGACAAACTAGCTAGGATTTTTTGATAAGGCGTAACACATTTTTTAAGATGTCTTGGTATAATTCCTTAACGATTTGGTTATGATGTTTAGAAATATGCATTCCCTCATTAAGAGGTCAATCATTGATTACTATGGGATTATTCTATTAGTTAGAAAATCTATAGAAATATTTCAAGCTCATGTGATTATATATACTGTAATTTTTTATCTGTATTTATTCACAATATATTATGAATAATAAATTTATAGAATGGCATGTGTTTTATTTAATTACCATCTAATTTATTATTCTTATTTAGTCACGATCACTTCTATTGTACAGATACCCTTACTATGAATTCTGGCTCACCACTTTTTTCTTTCCCTATGATTCCATGGTTTGTATTATGATTGATATGGAGGTTTATTCTATAGGAAATAATGAATCACCCATTTTTTTATTTTATGATTTCAATTGTAAATTTATATTCATGTATGTATCTAGTTCCCCAAGACTACTAAACTATTAGTTATTTTGGATGTGATTTCTTGTATCTTATGTCAATGAATGAAATTAACCACCAACTCTATGCTATTGAGGTATATTTATTTAATAATACCTTGATACAATCATATTTTGAAATTTTTTTGGTTATACCAAATGAATTTAGTTTAACCCCCGCTAATTTTTTTATCCATATCCATTTTAACTTATTTATACTATATTTAAAATTAATTATTACCAATAATTATTTTAACCTTATTAGGTAAAAATAATTATAATGACTCAAAATATATAATATATTTTGTTTAATTTATTTAATTAAAGTAGAAAATTTTAATTTTAAATTAATCACATAAAACACAATGAAATGCATGTTTCTAAAAAAATAACATCTTTAGTAAAAAACCTTTTTACCAAAAAAGGAACAATTTTTTTCCAATGAACATAAATGAATTTTGAATAATATGAATGGACTATTTTTAATTTGAAACAATTTAAAAAAAACAACAATTTTTAAACACTTGAAACAAAAAGACAGTTTCCAAAACAAATTAGTAACATTCACCCTTCTTCAAAAAATAACTTTTTTAGAAAATTATCAAATAATAAATTTTTGATAAATTGACATGATTATTTATTAAATAAAATCATTTTATGATATAAAATTTATAAAAATAGTCTAAATTAATCATAATGTCAGTGAAAATTGGAATAAAAACCATTTTTGATGAAAAAATATTTTAAAGCATAAAATTTATTTATATAAAATTTATTACTTATATTTTAATATAGTTTATTTTTATTAAACATTTATGAATATTTTTTAAAATGTGATTATTCATATTCATACTATATACTGTAATGTATAGGTTACAATAGTCATTTTTAAATAATAATATTTATCTAGTAGTTTGTTTAAACTTGGTGTTTCATGTAAGGAATACTGTCAAATAAATTTAATTATTAAAAAAAATATATCATTAAATTTTGGGATATAGAATTATTGAGGTGTTTGGAGGCCCATATAAATTCCTTATCACATAATAGAAATGATATGAGATAATATCCATAATCTTATACATAGATCTATTTTTAGTCTAAAACCTATTAATTTTAATCACCATTTTATTTTCATCACTTCTTCAAAATATTAAATCCTAACCAGAGACTTTTATTTAATTATTATGAAATAAACATTAGTCATTTATGCAAAAAAATAAATAAATAAAATTTTAGTTTTCTCTGTTGGATTATTTCTATCTCATAAGGCTATACACAAAAAAGTAATTTAATTCTAGTGGCCATTTAATTTCAATATCCAAAAAATGATTTCTCCTGTTTATCAAATTTATCATATGAAATATATCAAATTTGATTTTCCTTTTTTGATTTATCTTTATAAAATTTATCATAGGTTCAAACATGACTAACATTTCTATTTTTATAAGAAAATATTTATTAAGAGATCATTTTTTGGATACATGAAATTTTCAATCACCACTAGTTAATTCAATATGGTTTATTCAAAACACAATAGATAACTATATTGGTGATAAAAATATGGTAGTTTTGATTATTTACTATTGTTATCTTTTGAGTACCATAAATTGTGAAAGAAGAATAGTTCCTCATTATTCATAGTGGTTCTTATTCATCTTGAAGAATTATATTATATAAAAATAAAAATAAAAAATAAATGTAATTTAATGTAGGATTAGAACAATATAATTTTAATTTAACATTAAATTATAAAATATATTGTTATATATGTCTATGCTCATAAAATTTAATTAGGCATGTTGAAATATAATTAAATTGGTAAATTATATATTTTAAATTAATTAGAATTTTATCATAACAATTAATCTAATTAAATGCATCATAATTGAAAATATAATTATTAAAATGTCACGACCCGTCCTCGGGGCCCGTGCCGTGACTACCCCAAGCCCGCCTTCCATAGGCCAGGGGCTGGCGACTAGCACCAAGGCGTAAAATCCCAGTAACAGGGAAGGCATTGCCTTTATAAGTAACAACCACACAGAGTCAGCAAGCGGAAAGTAAAGTGCAGAAAAGTAAAGGGGCCGGAAATACAAGCCCAACTGTAAAGTACAACTGAAAAGTAAAGTACAGCAACTGAAGAAAAGACGGCGGCCTCGTGTCGTCCACTGGAAATCCCACCTGAAGGGTGGGTACAGATAGCCTCCAGGCTCCTCGGGTCCCACGTCCGCTCCGAGTACGTCCCGACCAGTGGTCCACCTCCAGGTACCGTCCTGCTCCACGCCCCAACCGTGATCAGCGCTGTCCGTCGTCTGCAACCAACACAACAAGGTGCGGGCATAGCCCGTGCAGGGGTGAGTACAACTACTCAGTAAGGACCCCGAGACCCCCGAAGGTCTCCCGAAATCCACAAAGGATATAGCACAAAGAAAGATGCAATCACGAAGTAACATCTGACTCGACTTAGGTATATGCCCATACATATACCTAAGTCCCCAATTCTAGCTCTGCTCACGAGCTCAGGAACAACTCAATCCACAAAGGAAGCAAGACTCAAATCCACAAGGAGAGTAACAGTAAATCCACATAGGATAGTTAAACACAATCCACAAAGGAGAGTAACAGTAAATCCACAAAGGATAGTAACATAAGATTCAGCTCAACCAGGATTTTCATTATCGAAACCGTAACTGCTGAAGAGCTCCGTCTCTAGAGTGTACAGTGGTCCTGTCACGACTCCGAGGCTGCCGCTCACTAACCTAGGACTGCTGAAGTACTCCTCCTGTCGAGTACCGCGGGTCTGCTGCCAACTACCGGGCGCTCCGTCCGCTGAGGGTCTGCTGCCAAATACCGGGCGCTCACCCAGATAGCCTACTGAGGTACTCCTCCTGTCGAGTACCGCGGGTCTGCTGCCAACTACCGGGCGCTCCGTCCGCCGTGGGTCTGCTGCCAACTACTGGGCGCTCCGTCCACTGGGCTAGTCGACTCACTCCAAGTCGAGTCGGTCAAGCAGTCGTCAGGTCTCAGTCATCTACACGGTCTCCGTACTTTGCACGCACGTCTCCACCGTCGCGGGTCTGTCGCTACAACCAAGCGCACACACTCCGTAGAGTATCGCGGGTCTGCCGCTACAACCAAGCGCTCCACCGCCAAGGGTCTGTTGCTGCATCCAAGCGCACCACCACTGTCAAGTACCACGGGTCCACCGCTACACCCAAGCGCTCCACCCCTTGAGCTGATCGAAGAGGTCATCAATCCGTGGCAGCGGATACTTGTTCCTCACTGTCACCTGGTTCAGGCGACGATAGTCGTCACATAGTCGCAAGCTCCCGTCCGCCTTCTTGGCGAACAAAATCGGGGAAGCCCAGGGTGAAACACTGGGTCGGATAAACCTGAGTGCAGTAGTCGACGCAGTCCACGGAGGATCTCTGCACAGTCGTCGCCGCAGTCCACGAAGGATCTCTGCTCTGCCGTCGTCGCAGTCCACGGAGGATCTCTGCTCTGTCGACGTCGCAGTCCACGGAGGATCTCTGCTCTGTCGTCGTCGCAGTCCACGGAGGATCTCTGCTCTGTCGTCGTCGCAGTCCACGGAGGATCTCTGCTCTGTCGTCGTCGCAGTCCACGAAGGATCTCTGCTCTGTCGTCGAAGTCACAGCCAGCGCTAGGGTTCCCGCACAAAGCGAGCTCGTTTAGGAGGGTCCGCTCCACGAGCCGAGGGCTGATACATCAACTGACACGCAGTCCGAAGTTGATGTATCCAAAAGTTCCGTATCGACAACAGGATCTCAACGCGACAGACGGCGCGTCAAACGGACGCCCGGTCTGAGAGTTATTGGCATTTTCGTCCCAGGGGCCCGGTTGGTTTTTAGGGCAAAACCAACCCGACCGTACTCCGCCTGTATCCGATCCTCGGGCGGGGTATGCCAAAAGTTCCGTCTCGCTTAGAGGAAACTACCACAGCTGACGGAACGTCGTTCGGACGTCCGTAGCTCAAGTTATGAGCGTTTCCGCTCCGAGGGCCCGGTTGGTTTCGTGTACGAACCAACCCGGCCGAACCCAAAGTCTTCCGAAACCTTGAGTGTAATATACCGAAACGACCGTCTCGACCCAAGGATCGCGTAGCCGCTGACGGTTCGTCAATCGGAGGTCCCAGGCCCAAGATATGAGCGAAAGACCGAAGAGGGCCCGAAACGGGGGTACTGGGCCCGGGGCGACCCGGCCCGAACCCCCCCTGGGGTCGGCCGAACCGGGTCGGCCCGACCCGGGTCGGCCCGACCCGGCCCGAACCGGCTCGGCTGGGTCCGGTCCGGCCTGGGCGCGGCCCGGCCGACCGGACCGGCCGGCTCGGTCTTCGGCCGAGCGGCCGAAGAGCCGCCGCCGCGGGGTTGACCCGCGGCTTTGAAGGAGACGCGGCCCCCGCGGGGGGCCGCCTGTCACGCGGACGCGGCCGGGCCGCCGCGTCCGTCCCGGTTCCGCGTGGCCGCGGAACCGGCCGCCGTTGCCGCCGCGGCTTCAGCCGCGGCGGGCTTCCTCCACGGCGGCGCGCCGGCCGCCGCCGCCTCCGGTCGCCGGCGCCGCCGCGCCGGCGACCCGCGCCGCCGCCGCCTTCCGCGGGCCGCCGGAGATGCTCCGGTGGCCCGATTTCTTTCCCGTCTGCGCCGTTGCCCCTCCCGGATGCCGACCTTCACTTCGGGATCGACGGATCGCCCCTGCCGCGCGGTTCGTCGTCGTCCGCCATATCCGCACAACAAAAATAGATCGGCGGAGGGTTGCCGGGTCTTGTTCGTTAGACCCGCACCCTCCGCGTTAGTCATAATCCACGGGAGGAACAATAAAACAATCAACAACAATTTTAAATGTTAAAATTGTTCGAAGATCAAGTTCTTTACTTTAAAAGAAATAAAATCACGGGAAGGAAAATTATTCCAATCAACCCTTACCTTATCGTCGTCGTCGGACGAGGGGTCGTCGCGGAATCGCTCGTCGCGGAAGATGGAGATCGCCGCGTCGTCGCGGAATCGCTCGTCGCGTCGCCAATCTCCGGATCAAGATCAACGGATTTAATTAGTTTAAATCCGTTGATATTGAAATTAAAAAGGGAGAAGAAAAGATCCGATTCTCACCTTTGTTGCCGAACGAGGGTCGGCCGCGGAAGAAGAGGCGTCGCCGAAGAACGTCGCGGGTAGATCTCGTCGACGTCGCAGATCTTGGAGTGCGTCGTCGAATTCCGGTCGCCGGCGTTCTTCGCGTTCTTCGCGTTCTTCGCGTTCTTCGCGTTCTTCGCGTTCTTCGCGGAGAGGGTGGAGGAACGAAGATTCTTTCAAATCCTTTCCAAGGATTTTTGGGTTGGTCTTATTTTATAAACATGCCAACACACGAAACCGGTTAAGAAACGATCCATCAATTCGTTGAATTAATTCAACGAAAGAAACGACCCATTTAATTCACGAAGAAACAGTCCATTTAATTCACGAAATAAACCGCCCAATTAAATGGTCTGTTAAGAATTAAAGAAAACGCGTCGGTTGACTTTTCAGTTACTTTGACGGGTTTTCGCGGGTGCGTTACTTAGCGAAAGAAACGGCGGGGCTCGTGCGGGTCCCACCGCACAAATATCCTACCAAGGGGGTAGGATATTTCTGGATAGTATCCTATCCAGTTCAACTCAGTTCAAGCCGTCTTTAAGTGACTTCAAGTGGCTTCCAAGCAGCTTAAGTGAAATAAAATAAAGTTGTCGCACAAACTTTATTTTATTTCTGACTTAAAGCCGTAAAAATTAAAAACCACGTCTGAGCAAACGCAACTCCGGAAGAGGCGTTTCTAAGCAAATACCGGCGCTGCGATTTCATCGGTGCCCTCAGAATTCGATTCCGGGCACCGGTTCAAAAGATAGAAAAACCCGCTCGTCCGTTCACTGAACGTACCCGAGCCAAACTTCGGAAATTGATTCCGGGCACACCGGGCCTCGGAATCAGGTGCCGTCTGAAGCTGCGCTCTTGTAAAATTCCAAAGAAAATTAAGAAAAAAATTTTCTTGAAATTTGCGGGTCTTTACATTACTCACACCTCAGGGCTTTACGTCCCCGTAAAGATACATAAAAAACTAGGGGAACAAATGGGGGTACTGAGCACGCATCTGAGCCTCCCGCTCCCAAGTGCTCTCTTGGAGGTTCCCGTGCTGCCATCTGACGCGCACAAGAGGAATCGACCGCCCACGTAGGACCCGCTCCTGTCGATCCTCGATCTCCACTGGGACCTCCGCAAAAGTCACCCCATCGTCCACGTCCAGCTCCCCAAAGTCGATGATGTGCGTCGGGTCGTGCACGTATCTCCTCAGCTGAGACACGTGAAAGACATCCTGCACCCGGTGCAACTGAGGTGGTAGAGCCAGGCGATAAGCCACCTCTCCTATCCTGCTGAGGACCTGGAAAGGCCCATCGAACTTCGGAGATAACCTGCCGCCTCGGCCACATCTCCGAAACCTCATCGGGTTGAGACCGTATAAGAACGTGTCCGTCCCCCTCGAATTCAAGAGGTTTCCCTTTTTAGGTTAGAACTGAAACTCAAAACTCCTGCTGCCACAAGGGTAGGGTTGACCAACTCAAGAGTGATCGGCCACACCCTCTTATGCCTGAGTTTAACATGTGCTGCCCAGGGTTTCCTTTTCGCCGACCAAGGAAAACCCATTCCGACGTTTGCCTAAAACAGTCAACCGGGGTATGATTTGTGAATCATACCCAGATCAACGTCGTAAGGCCTCTACGCTGCCACCAAGAGATTCCAACCGAAACTCTCGCCTCGAGGTCAAATCACACTGTCGGCGTAAGTGTGATTATCGAGTCTCCTCCCAAAGGTATCTCCAGACGTGAGGGTCAAGTCTACGGCTTACCCGGAACCTCTAGGTCTGGGACATGATTCGTGGAAGGGTTGAATGATCGGTTCCTATGGCAGCTCGTAGTAGACATAATTCGTACCCCGAATCATTCTTAGAGTTCCTGGGTCACACTCCTTGACCGCAATGCAGCTACTCTCCTCCCCAGCCCTCCTGCTCCCTGATCCTGGCGGGGACTACTAAGTCGGGTGGTCGTAACATGTCGAAATGTACACCACCACATGCTGCTCTCTAAGCTCCGCTTCCACGTCTGCTACCCTGCAGATTCATCTGTCCTTAGCACTTCCTCCTCCTGAAACATTTTACACGCCCGAGTCTCTGAGACTGGCGCTAGTTTCCTGCCTTTCACTGCTAACGTTCACAACCACAAAGGTTCTCTCTAGCATCCTAGCATAGGTAGAAATGCATAGAGGAAAAGTAATGGTTCGGATTTCCCTTAGACACACTTCGCTCAGAAGTTCGAGTCTAAGGAACTGATCACAACGCAACCAACGAGTACTACGATTGATTGGTAAGCCACGATGAGTGCTCTGCTTCCGACATGTCGTACTGTCGAAGCTGTATTAGCTCCAGAAAAATCACAACCACCTCCTCAAGCCAGTCCTCAGCCGCCTACGAGTCAGGCTCACCTCGAAACTTGAGGGATATCTGGTGCTAAAACATA
Source organism: Viscum album (assembly GCA_963277665.1). Classification (NCBI taxonomy): domain Eukaryota; kingdom Viridiplantae; phylum Streptophyta; class Magnoliopsida; order Santalales; family Viscaceae; genus Viscum; species Viscum album. The sequence goes on along the minus strand of OY728121.1, from coordinate 1,274,967,282 downwards.
TGTAAGGCACTAAGCCTGTGATTCTCTGCTACCGGTACCGCCGGTAGTGTCTACTGACCAACAGGTAGTGACATAGCTGGCGCACTACCCGTAGGTACTATCCCAGGTATCGGTTCGCGTACCGAAGCCTCATTACTATAAGAACCAACCTCATGGTCATTCATTGGAAACAACAGAAGCTAAGATCATCATCCGCTCTACTAGTATCCAAGCTAGGCGTAGAACTCTAGCAACCGCCTCCATCCAGTCCACTGCTGCCTGGGAAATCTGTCTCGCCTCGTATCCTCAGAGGCCTCTACTGCTGGAACTCGTGCATCGCGCTCTGCTAGCGTGCATTGTCAGCTAGTGGCATCCTCTGCCTAACGGGTGGTGGTGCTGCTGGTACACCACCCGAAGGTGCCAACACTGAAAAAGGGCCCTGCACCGGAGTCTCGCTGCTCGGTGGGCCATCATCAAGAACTCTCTCGGAACTCCAGCTAACTATCTGCATGGTGACATCCTGAACAGTTGTGTCACGGTCAACGATTTATACCTGGTGAGCTGACCTGGTTTGAGCTGACTTTAACCCTTTTGGGAAACACACACGCAATCAGTGTTTTCGTGCATTAAGTTGGAAATCAGAAGTCAGGGTCCTGGTGTACGGATACGTCGGCCGCCGCACCAACACTGGGCTCCCTGAACTGATAACCACACTCAATACACTAAACACTATTGCTTCACATAGAAAGAAAGGACGATCAGAGTCCGCGGTAGAACCGACCACCTCTGATACCAATTTGTCACGACCCGTCCTCGGGGCCCGTGCCGTGACTACCCCAAGCCCGCCTTCCATAGGCCAGGGGCTGGCGACTAGCACCAAGGCGTAAAATCCCAGTAACAGGGAAGGCATTGCCTTTATAAGTAACAACCACACAGAGTCAGCAAGCGGAAAGTAAAGTGCAGAAAAGTAAAGGGGCCGGAAATACAAGCCCAACTGTAAAGTACAACTGAAAAGTAAAGTACAGCAACTGAAGAAAAGACGGCGGCCTCGTGTCGTCCACTGGAAATCCCACCTGAAGGGTGGGTACAGATAGCCTCCAGGCTCCTCGGGTCCCACGTCCGCTCCGAGTACGTCCCGACCAGTGGTCCACCTCCAGGTACCGTCCTGCTCCACGCCCCAACCGTGATCAGCGCTGTCCGTCGTCTGCAACCAACACAACAAGGTGCGGGCATAGCCCGTGCAGGGGTGAGTACAACTACTCAGTAAGGACCCCGAGACCCCCGAAGGTCTCCCGAAATCCACAAAGGATATAGCACAAAGAAAGATGCAATCACGAAGTAACATCTGACTCGACTTAGGTATATGCCCATACATATACCTAAGTCCCCAATTCTAGCTCTGCTCACGAGCTCAGGAACAACTCAATCCACAAAGGAAGCAAGACTCAAATCCACAAGGAGAGTAACAGTAAATCCACATAGGATAGTTAAACACAATCCACAAAGGAGAGTAACAGTAAATCCACAAAGGATAGTAACATAAGATTCAGCTCAACCAGGATTTTCATTATCGAAACCGTAACTGCTGAAGAGCTCCGTCTCTAGAGTGTACAGTGGTCCTGTCACGACTCCGAGGCTGCCGCTCACTAACCTAGGACTGCTGAAGTACTCCTCCTGTCGAGTACCGCGGGTCTGCTGCCAACTACCGGGCGCTCCGTCCGCTGAGGGTCTGCTGCCAAATACCGGGCGCTCACCCAGATAGCCTACTGAGGTACTCCTCCTGTCGAGTACCGCGGGTCTGCTGCCAACTACCGGGCGCTCCGTCCGCCGTGGGTCTGCTGCCAACTACTGGGCGCTCCGTCCACTGGGCTAGTCGACTCACTCCAAGTCGAGTCGGTCAAGCAGTCGTCAGGTCTCAGTCATCTACACGGTCTCCGTACTTTGCACGCACGTCTCCACCGTCGCGGGTCTGTCGCTACAACCAAGCGCACACACTCCGTAGAGTATCGCGGGTCTGCCGCTACAACCAAGCGCTCCACCGCCAAGGGTCTGTTGCTGCATCCAAGCGCACCACCACTGTCAAGTACCACGGGTCCACCGCTACACCCAAGCGCTCCACCCCTTGAGCTGATCGAAGAGGTCATCAATCCGTGGCAGCGGATACTTGTTCCTCACTGTCACCTGGTTCAGGCGACGATAGTCGTCACATAGTCGCAAGCTCCCGTCCGCCTTCTTGGCGAACAAAATCGGGGAAGCCCAGGGTGAAACACTGGGTCGGATAAACCTGAGTGCAGTAGTCGACGCAGTCCACGGAGGATCTCTGCACAGTCGTCGCCGCAGTCCACGAAGGATCTCTGCTCTGCCGTCGTCGCAGTCCACGGAGGATCTCTGCTCTGTCGACGTCGCAGTCCACGGAGGATCTCTGCTCTGTCGTCGTCGCAGTCCACGGAGGATCTCTGCTCTGTCGTCGTCGCAGTCCACGGAGGATCTCTGCTCTGTCGTCGTCGCAGTCCACGAAGGATCTCTGCTCTGTCGTCGAAGTCACAGCCAGCGCTAGGGTTCCCGCACAAAGCGAGCTCGTTTAGGAGGGTCCGCTCCACGAGCCGAGGGCTGATACATCAACTGACACGCAGTCCGAAGTTGATGTATCCAAAAGTTCCGTATCGACAACAGGATCTCAACGCGACAGACGGCGCGTCAAACGGACGCCCGGTCTGAGAGTTATTGGCATTTTCGTCCCAGGGGCCCGGTTGGTTTTTAGGGCAAAACCAACCCGACCGTACTCCGCCTGTATCCGATCCTCGGGCGGGGTATGCCAAAAGTTCCGTCTCGCTTAGAGGAAACTACCACAGCTGACGGAACGTCGTTCGGACGTCCGTAGCTCAAGTTATGAGCGTTTCCGCTCCGAGGGCCCGGTTGGTTTCGTGTACGAACCAACCCGGCCGAACCCAAAGTCTTCCGAAACCTTGAGTGTAATATACCGAAACGACCGTCTCGACCCAAGGATCGCGTAGCCGCTGACGGTTCGTCAATCGGAGGTCCCAGGCCCAAGATATGAGCGAAAGACCGAAGAGGGCCCGAAACGGGGGTACTGGGCCCGGGGCGACCCGGCCCGAACCCCCCCTGGGGTCGGCCGAACCGGGTCGGCCCGACCCGGGTCGGCCCGACCCGGCCCGAACCGGCTCGGCTGGGTCCGGTCCGGCCTGGGCGCGGCCCGGCCGACCGGACCGGCCGGCTCGGTCTTCGGCCGAGCGGCCGAAGAGCCGCCGCCGCGGGGTTGACCCGCGGCTTTGAAGGAGACGCGGCCCCCGCGGGGGGCCGCCTGTCACGCGGACGCGGCCGGGCCGCCGCGTCCGTCCCGGTTCCGCGTGGCCGCGGAACCGGCCGCCGTTGCCGCCGCGGCTTCAGCCGCGGCGGGCTTCCTCCACGGCGGCGCGCCGGCCGCCGCCGCCTCCGGTCGCCGGCGCCGCCGCGCCGGCGACCCGCGCCGCCGCCGCCTTCCGCGGGCCGCCGGAGATGCTCCGGTGGCCCGATTTCTTTCCCGTCTGCGCCGTTGCCCCTCCCGGATGCCGACCTTCACTTCGGGATCGACGGATCGCCCCTGCCGCGCGGTTCGTCGTCGTCCGCCATATCCGCACAACAAAAATAGATCGGCGGAGGGTTGCCGGGTCTTGTTCGTTAGACCCGCACCCTCCGCGTTAGTCATAATCCACGGGAGGAACAATAAAACAATCAACAACAATTTTAAATGTTAAAATTGTTCGAAGATCAAGTTCTTTACTTTAAAAGAAATAAAATCACGGGAAGGAAAATTATTCCAATCAACCCTTACCTTATCGTCGTCGTCGGACGAGGGGTCGTCGCGGAATCGCTCGTCGCGGAAGATGGAGATCGCCGCGTCGTCGCGGAATCGCTCGTCGCGTCGCCAATCTCCGGATCAAGATCAACGGATTTAATTAGTTTAAATCCGTTGATATTGAAATTAAAAAGGGAGAAGAAAAGATCCGATTCTCACCTTTGTTGCCGAACGAGGGTCGGCCGCGGAAGAAGAGGCGTCGCCGAAGAACGTCGCGGGTAGATCTCGTCGACGTCGCAGATCTTGGAGTGCGTCGTCGAATTCCGGTCGCCGGCGTTCTTCGCGTTCTTCGCGTTCTTCGCGTTCTTCGCGTTCTTCGCGTTCTTCGCGGAGAGGGTGGAGGAACGAAGATTCTTTCAAATCCTTTCCAAGGATTTTTGGGTTGGTCTTATTTTATAAACATGCCAACACACGAAACCGGTTAAGAAACGATCCATCAATTCGTTGAATTAATTCAACGAAAGAAACGACCCATTTAATTCACGAAGAAACAGTCCATTTAATTCACGAAATAAACCGCCCAATTAAATGGTCTGTTAAGAATTAAAGAAAACGCGTCGGTTGACTTTTCAGTTACTTTGACGGGTTTTCGCGGGTGCGTTACTTAGCGAAAGAAACGGCGGGGCTCGTGCGGGTCCCACCGCACAAATATCCTACCAAGGGGGTAGGATATTTCTGGATAGTATCCTATCCAGTTCAACTCAGTTCAAGCCGTCTTTAAGTGACTTCAAGTGGCTTCCAAGCAGCTTAAGTGAAATAAAATAAAGTTGTCGCACAAACTTTATTTTATTTCTGACTTAAAGCCGTAAAAATTAAAAACCACGTCTGAGCAAACGCAACTCCGGAAGAGGCGTTTCTAAGCAAATACCGGCGCTGCGATTTCATCGGTGCCCTCAGAATTCGATTCCGGGCACCGGTTCAAAAGATAGAAAAACCCGCTCGTCCGTTCACTGAACGTACCCGAGCCAAACTTCGGAAATTGATTCCGGGCACACCGGGCCTCGGAATCAGGTGCCGTCTGAAGCTGCGCTCTTGTAAAATTCCAAAGAAAATTAAGAAAAAAATTTTCTTGAAATTTGCGGGTCTTTACATAAAATACCTCTGTATTGTTATCAAATAATTCATTATTCCATGTAAATATAATATGAATCTGATTAATATATTTTAATGTGAGGGAAGTTAGCTCATAAGTTAGGTGTTCTAAAATATGATCATCAATACCGAAAACATCCTTAGTTTTTCCTCATATTTGTCAAAAGGAATATCTATATTCGATTCAATAAAAAACCAAACACCTATAAAAATATTAGTATTCAGTATATCTATAGTAAAAAAAAGTTATTCCGTATTGAAAATATCTAAAATAAGAAAATTATGATATAAAAGAATAATGAAATTAATTAAATAATGAAAATAATATATTAAACATTTAATAATTAAATTTCACGACATTAGAATTTATTTAATTAAATAGTAAATAGAAAAATATATTAGCGATTTAATTTTTTTTGAATATAATCATACAATTATAATTATTTATATATTGAAAACAATATCATTACTGAATAATATATACAATAACTCTAATTATTCATAATTATTTTTCATCAATTAAACAATAAGTAAAAAATATATACATAGAATCATATAATAATAATTAGTATAATTAAACCATATTACTATCAGCCACCATTAGTAAAAATAATTCATATTCTTATTATTCACCCTCCATTATAAGACCAACCATTACAATATCCTTTGTGAAATGAAATTAAATTGGTTATTGCTGATGGTTATCATTGTTAAAAAATACCACTACTCTATTTCGCATATTATACATGTATATCAGTTTTGTATGGACAATAATATCCCATACTTAATCTATTATACCATATATATGACATAAAATTTTTATGCATGACATTATATATGGATCATTTTATCCAGACCCACCAGTATCGATCAATGAAGAGAAGTTGTAGAGGTAAATTGTATTAACTCATTCTTTGAACCCATGCGAATATGAGTCCACTTTTATTGAATAACACAAATATTAAATTTCCTTGATAATTTAATATGATAATTTCAACCCAAATACTTTTTTATCTATACTTCATAATATAAATTTTAACACTATTTTGAATCTTCAAACCTACTTTGTGTTTAACAATATATTTCATAATCCTATCAAGAATGTAACAATCAAATCCCCTAGAATTCATCAAAGGAAAAAAATAAAAACACTTCAACTACTATAATAATTATTATCAATTATAATATTTTATTATCTATATAAATTAATACAAAATATTGTTAAATACATATGGAAATTATCATTATATTGTAAACAGGTATTGATTATTAACATAAAAAATGTAAATACCATTAAAAAATTTATTTATGGGTAATTTTTTTCATCATTATCTTATTTTGAGTTTAAATCCAAATATATCTCTTTGTATGTGTCATCAATTATTCAATATATGGATAGAAAATATAAATATTGAATAAAATATATTGATTCACTTTCATAACTATTAATATTTTAGTGAAATGTGGATAATTTTCCAATATCTCTGCTTGTATTTAATTTTTTTGAATATTTACTATTTTCTTATTAATAACATGTATTTCCACAACGAATACCAAATTGATATAATATTATCCTTATTGATTCTAAATATATGAAATAAAAGGTTTTACATTCTTTAAAATGTTAACCAACAATAATAAACCCTTACTGTTTAGATTTTTGTTCATATAAGACTTCAAATGACTTAGGTACATATTAGGGAATGTTAAGAAATTAACTAAATAAATAATTTTAATTATGACTTTGAAAATTAGAATTCATGAATGAAATTAATATTAAATAATTCTTCAATATGGGTTACATCAATAAATAATTTACTAGCCCCATAACATTATATTTTCTTCACAAAATTGGTAGTCAAATGATTAATAACAATAAAATATGTCACACCAGGTTTTTAATGTTTGGGTTTTTATTTGGTTTTATTGGGATCCTAGTCTTTTTCATTGTTTCTAAGTGCGATGGGAGTTGGGTTTTGAAATTTTTTCTTTTTATAATGTTTCCCTCTTGGAATGTCCCTAGGGTTTTTGAATGTTTTATAGAAAACATGGGTTTTTTTCTTAAAAAGGGCCTGCACAAAGTTGGTGCACAGTTTGATAAATCATGCAGACAAACCCAGGTAACCATGATATAGGTTTATAACTTACCACATGATTGGTTCATGGCCGTGTGACCACTACGGTGTGACCATACAGTGGCTTCTATGTCTATTGCCCCGTTTAGCACACAGTTTGATAAAACATGTTGCACTTTCCAGAACATAAAATCTATTTTTTTCGATGTTTTCCCCCTCAGGATTTTTAGACCCAAAATTGACCAAACCTCCTCCCCATGGTTATTCCTGACTTATAGGGCCTATCAAATGCTTCCCAAGTCATTCCCCCTCCTATAATGATGTAGATCTATGGGAAGATGAAGGGATAACTAGTGTCCAAGGTGTGTTTCTTTCTCTTCTCCCCACCATCTTCCTTCTTATCATATCCTTTATTGGTTATCCTTTCTCCCCTATTAATGATTGACCTAGAGTTCTATTTTTAGCATGATCTTGATGAGTTTTTTGTTCTTTGAGTGTAGTAATTCAAAGATCTATGGTGTTGGAACCTTCAATGGGTGTTTTTGGTTGTGTGTTTCCATTTCGCCATGGATTTGAGGTAGGATATCCCATGAACATCACTTTATCATTTTAGTTTCATTTTTTTCTTGGTTTTTTCACCATTTATATATGCTATGTTATTAATTTCAACCCATGGTCTAATTGTTTTGTGCAAATTCTGGTTTATGACTTGTTTTTTGAATATAAGTGGTGTTTTGTAATAAATTTTCTCATCATTTGTTTAATTGAATGTTCCATTAGGTTTCACACTTGTTTTGTGATTTTTAGAACCTATTTTAGAAATTTAAATAAATTTATGGAATTAAAGTTTGGGTTTATACCCTTTGGAGCACTAAATAGAAGTTGTTTTATTTAATGTTGCATGCCTAGTTTTCAGAAAAATGTCTGGTTGGTGTTTAGGTGCTAAATTTGATATAAAATGACTTTTTTGAATTTATTAAAGTACTGTAAGAAAGTGAAATGGGATTTTGGGGTCCCTTTATGGATGTTGAAAGTGGGTTTAATTTTATAAACAAATGGGTATTGGTGTTTTGGCACGTGTTTCAGAAGGGAAGACCCATTTGGCATTTTGATAATAATGGTTATATTTAAAATGTGTATCCTGAATGTATTAAGGGGTTTGTTTAAATGTTTATATTCTTAATATAGTTTTTTCACCTCTTTATTAAAAGTGAAATTTGTACAATTACTAGTTATTTATTTTGTGAAATGCTTAAATACATGTTTGGAAACTTTATGAAAATTGTGTAACTGATTAGTATGGGAAAACTCATTTAAAAGTTCTCATTCCTAGCATGTGTATATAATGGATGGAATTTACTCACTATGGAATCCTCATGACCCATTATTAGAGTGCCTCCCTATGGAATCTTATGTTCTATTTGTTATGTGGCATGAGATCAATCCTTGAAGTGAATTGAGGTGATGGCTATTGTGAATTATATATATATATATATATATATATATATATATATATATATATATATTGTGATTGGAAACTCTAATGGAATCAGTTGGATCACCCCTATTAAATAATTGAGACATGGTAACCTGGAATATTGAGAGAATTGTATATGAATGATTGATGCACTGGTAGGTCACGGTTCTGACTAGTGGCCCATAATAGGTGGATATATTGGGTTTATTGCTATGGGATTTTCTCTCGGCATTCCATGATGAAGGATGGTCAAGCATATTAGAGTTTTGATTTCATCGTGTGTGGCATGCTACTATAGATGGGTTCTCATGTATTGGTGTCTTTGATATTATTCTTGATCTCCTAGGTTGGCCCATGTCTATTGGATTTTAGTTGCTTATAGCTATGAATGTGATACTTGTATATATATTTAAATTTCCCTTATTGTGTGACTACTATAGTGCCTTCTTATGTAATGTTTTTCTTGGAAAGTAATGGGTTAATTTTAATAAGGTTTTTGAAAATTGTTTTCAAGTGATTTTCCCCCTTTATGTAAGATAAAAAAATATAGACATCACTTTCCCCTTTAAAATTCTAATGGAACACTGAGGAAATGAACATAGTTTTGGAAATGGGTAAGGGAAATGAATTGTACTTTGTTTTTAAGTAAAATGTGTAGAAAATAATACTTTTATATATTGTAGTTTAGACATGAAATTCAAAATTCTTTTATTTTAATAGAAGTTCATTAAAGATAGATTATTGGGATAGACTACTATGTTTTAATACTCATAAATCTAGTTCTTCTATGTTTTTGGCCCTTGTGCAGGTGTCAGCTTGAGACCAATTGCCATGGGAGGTTAGTGATCATCATGTTTGAGAGTGACCAGTGAGGTCACATGGAGGTAGTGTTTGAATTTTATCTGGTTGGTTGTTGTAAATTTTTTGATTGTGTATAAAATATGTTCAGCTTATTTATTATATATATGTTGGCTATTTGGTTTTTTTCTGTGGCTGGTTATGGTTTTTATTGGTCAAAATCATTTCTTTATGTACTCTGATGATTCCCAATAGTAGTTTCCAGCCCTTGGGTATGGGGAATACCCATCAGGAATTACCTTGGACCAGCTCGGGTGACCAGTTTAGGTTCTACTCAAGCTGGTTAAGGAAAAAATGGTATCAAAGGAGGTAGGCTGTTACCATTCCATACTTTTCAGAGCGCCATTTTTTTACTTGGGGATGTCCCGGTAGATGGAGTAGGATTTTTAATACTTAAGGGGTAGGTGTGGGAAGAGAATCACGAACTATTTCTTGTTTTGATCATCAAGTTTACATGGGAATTCTATTTTTTTTAGTTTCTTGGTCTTTAGGTATTGTTTGGTGATTGGGATATGACAAGGGGAGTTGGACTAATGGTCCTATGAGCTTTTAGGGCCTTGAAACCCATGTGGATCTGGGGCATGGTCTTATAAGGCTCTCTGTGCTAGAAGTGTGTTTTTCATATGGCCACCAACCATATGGTCAAATCACCCATGAACACTAGTTCACTTTTATGAGTTTTTTGAGTCTTCCTTGAATTCTGAATAATTCTTTTGAAAAAAAATTGTGTTGTATTTTTCAAAAGAGGTATTTTAATTTAATTGTTTGGATTTTGGAAAGTGGGGAAAATTATTTTCAGAATCTAATTTGTGGAAGAATGTAGAAAATGAGTTTTTTTAAAATAAACATTTGGGGTTTATGGGAAGAAAATGGTTGTTTTAGAAGTTTTTTTTTAAATTAATAATGAGTGATATTTAATCAAATGGTCTAATGAAATGAGATTTTTTGAGAGGATGGAAAATGTTTTTGTAAAAGTGAAATGGATTTTTGGGTGATATCTATAGGATTCAATTATCATGTATGGTAAAATTGTTTGACTTGAGAATCTAATTTTTTTTTGAATTGGTGGTTAGTGTGCCTTCAGAAGGTTCATGATTTATGAAATAGTTTGAATGTTTTTTGGGAAATGAGAATGATTTATTTTAGACTTGGTGTTCTTATGGTTTCTTACATGCATTTTGGATTATGGGAATGTGAATGGATGCTTGGTATGGAATGGAAGATGGGTTCCAAGAGTGGCATGAAAACGTGCATGTGAGTGAGAGTCTAAAGAATGCTAATGGAGAGTGATCAACCCACCGAATTTTAAAAAATAAATAAATATATTTTTAAAAAGAATGTTTTGATCTTAAAGTGGATTGTTTTTTATATTCAAGTCTTGTCACCTATGTGGTGTTTATTCATGAGGATTCTTGTTGTTGAGATGGCCTTCATTTAGTTTTTGGATTTTCTTTGTCTAGTGGTTGTGCCCATGGAGCTTCAAAGGGTGATTATAGTGTGTCCATGGGTGATTATCCATTGGAGGAATTTCCAGTTGATCAACCTAGGGATTTTGTTCATGATTTTAAGATACTATATCCACCACTCTTTTATGGACAAGTGGATCCTATCAAAGAGGAAGAGTGGATGTGAAATATTGAAAGGAACATTGGCCTCATTGAGTTTCATGAGTTTATGAAGGTTTAGTTTCAAACTATCAGGATTAAAGGTTCATCATGGAAGTAGTGAAAGTCAGTATCACAAAACATTCCTTGTGAAGATCTTAATTGGGAGTTCTTTAAGGATTCATTTGTTCATCAGTATTTCTCTGAGAGAGAAAGGCTGAGAAAGTGGATGGAGATGGGATGTTTGAAGTAGGGATTTGGGTTGGTGTTGGAGTATTTCCATCACTTTTTGGATCTATTCTGGTATGATTTAGGGTATGAATAATATTACTCTATGATGGATTGGTGCTACGAGGAGGGCCTCCATCCTGATTTGTAGTCGTAGTTGTTAGATCTGAATCTAACTTCTTTTACCGATGTGGTGAGGCAAGTTTTTTATGTCGAACCCACGATGGAGGAAGTGAAAAAAGTGGTCCTACCTCTTTCAATTACTAGGACTAGTGGTGAAGATTCTGTCAAGGAGATGAGGAAGAAGTTGAATGTTGATGGAGCAGGTCATGGAATCAAAAGACCCTGGGATCTCTCCTCAACCACTTATGTTATGGATGTTTTTATATGATATTAGTGTTGAAAGACCAGTTACAAGAGGTTTTCATGTCCAAGTACTCCCAAGGCCTTCCATGTTTGTGGATGCATGGGTGACTTTCCGTGATTCTGTCAAGGCGTTTCTAGAAATTTCCATGGAGGCAACTCTCAGAAATGATATTATATTAGAAAGTTGTTTAAAGTTCATTTTTATAATATTACTTACAGTGTAATAGACCTTCTATCATGGAATTTTTAATGATGGCATTTTGGACTTTGTGATGTAGGGGATGATGTGGGGTTTTTTTTGAACTCTTGTTTTCAATTGAAGTATGGTTTCTATTCCATAGTTTTCTGATCTTACTCATTTATCTTATTTTGTGATGTATGTTTCGGTTTGGGATTAATAGTTCCTGAATGGGAGGTAGTATATTTTTCCTCCATCAAACCTCCATCCATAGGTCTCAAAGTGATGTCGGTGCATAGTTAAAAATCTGGGAGGTTTAAGGGGTTTTCCTAAGTTCATTCCTTTACTATTGTGGTGAGGCATTTCTAGTGTTTTCATTATAGATTCTCAACATTGTGATATGTTTTAGGGAGGGGTGGAGGGTTGTAAGTTTTGGTTTTAAGTGTCTGATCATTGGGACCCTTCCCTTTTCCCCCAATGTGGAGGGGATATTTGGTCTATTAATGGGGGTTTGGATTAGATTTAACACCTCTATTAGAGAGTGGGAAGTTTAAAAGTTCTTGTTGTGTTCTTCTTGGTATGGGATGATAGGACATTATAAGAGAGCTATGTTTAGACTATGGGAAAAGGCATAATTTTGGATCACAATGAATTATTGTTTGGTTATTTCTGGTTGATCCTTATTGGTGGGTATCCTGATCGCGGGTCTCATTGAGCGACATTTTTAAGGTTTTTTCAGATGATAGTTGTTTCTTAATAGTGGAGAGTCCGTTCGGTCCTCCCCTAAAATCATTGGCCTTCTTGAGTGATTTTTTGGTTTTAGGGATGATTAGGTTCTTTGGGAGAAGGCCCAATAAATTGGTTCTTGGTTTAGATGTGTATGTAGTTTCTTAATCCTTCCGTTGATTATTGGGAAGTTGTTGTGAGTTGTTTCTCTATTTGAGGCAAAATGATTAAGTTCCATTAATGGTTGATGATATGTACTTGGCTCAAGATGTTGGATCCTTTTGATATGGAATCCTTAGGCATTGGTCAATCTAATAGAATATGTTATAGATTTCTAGGGGTGGAAAGATTTAATGGTTGGGAGAATTATCACACCTGGTTTTTCAAGTTTGGGTTTTGATCCAGTTCATTTGGGATCCAGGTCTTTTTCTTGGATTCCAGGTGTGACATGTGTTGATTTGTTAAATTTTTTCTTTTCATAATCATTCCCTCATAGCTAGTCCCTGGGTTGTATGGATGTTTTAGGAGAAAAAAATGGGGTTTTGGCTTGATGAGGGAATGTGCATGGTTGGAGCATGTTTTTATAACCCATGCGACTGATCCCAGTTAACTATGTGGAAGGTATAAAAATATCTATATGGTTGGTGCATGGAAGTGTGATTGCTTATGAGTGACCATGCGGCACTCCCCAAAACTTAATATTTATTTTTTCCATGTTTTCCCCCTCTTGATTTTTAGACCATAATTTGACCAAACATCTTCCCCCTAGTTCTTCCTAACCAAGAGAGACTCTCCATTTATTCTCAAGACATTCCCTCTCCTATAATAGTGTACATCTAAGGTAAGATGAAGGGTTGACTAGTTTACATAGTGAATTTTCTGATCTTATCCCCTACCTATTACTACTTATACTATCCTTTCTTAGTTATCTCTTCTACCATAGTCATTCTCGACCCAGGGATCTATTTTCCCATGATTTTTATGGGTTTTTTAGTGCTGTTCCTCATAGATCTAGGGTGTTGGAACCCACAGTAGGTGTTTTTGGGTGTCAGTTTCCATTCTGCCAAGGATTTTAGGTAGGATATCCCATGCACTTTCCTTTATAATTTAAGGTTTATCTATTTCATACTATTAAAACCTCTTATATATGCTATGTATTGTTTTGAAACCCTTGTTCTAAATGTTTTATGTGAAAATGGCGGGTTATGTCTTGTTTGGTGAAAATTCATGTTGTTTTGTAATAAATGTTCACACTTATTGTTTAATTAAACATTCCCTTATATTTTTCACCTGTTTTGTGATGTTTATAACTTGGTTATGAAATGAAATAAATTTATGGCAGGGAAATTTTGGTTTATTACCTTTTGAGTACTAAATGAATTTTTTTATTAAATGTTTCATGCCTAGTTTTCAGAAAACTTTTAGGTTGGTGTTTATGTGCTAAATGTGATATGAAATGATTTGTTTTAATTTAATAAAGTATTAGAATCATGAGAAATGATATTTTTTGGGACACTTTTTGGTTGTCCATTATTGTTTTAATTTTATACAAAAATGGGTATTGGTGTTTAGCATGTTTTGGCATGTGTTTCCAAAGGGAAGGCCTATCTGGCATTTTGATAAAAATAGTTCAATATAAAATGTGTAAATTGAATGTTTTAAGTAGTTTAATTAAATTTTTAGATACTGAAAATGGTGTGTTTACATCACTTTATGAAAATTAAAAATTATACCATTGATAGTTTTTGGTTTTTTGAAACGCTTAAATGCCTATTTGGAAACTTTATGAATAAGGTGAAACTGATTGTTATGAGAAACCTTCTTTGGGTGTTCTTATTCTTAGTATGTGTATATAATGGTTGGTATTTCCTCACTATGGAATCCTTATGATCCATTATTAGAGTGCCTTAGGTCGAAATCTTATGTTCCATTTGTTATGTGGCATGAGATCAGTCCTTGGAGTGACTTGGGGTGATGTATGTTGTGAATTATTATTATTATATATATATGTTGTGAATGGATGATTTGATAGAATCAGTTGGACCACCCCCATTAGATACTTGATACTTGGGAAGCTATAATATTGATATAATTTTCTAGGAATGATTACTACACTAGTAGACCACGATACTAACTAGTGGCCCATAAGAGGTGGATATATTGGGTTTGTTGCTATGGGATTTTCCCTCGGCCTACCTTGAGAAAGGATGGACAAGCGTATTGATAGTTTTGATTTCATAGTTTGTGGAATGATACAATATATTGGGTCTTAGGTATTTATGTCTTCTAGATTATTCTTGATCTCCTAGGTTCACCCATGTCTATTTTCTTTTAGTTGCTTTCAGCTATGAATTTGATACTCTTATGTATATTTATATTTCCCATGCAGTGTGACTAATATAGTGCCTTTTTGTGTAATATTTTTCTTGGAAAGTGATGGGTTAATTTTTATTAGGTTTATGAATATTTTTCTTAAATGTTTTACCGTCATTGTGAAAGAAGAAACTATAGACATCACTTTCCCCTTGAAAATGCCTATGACAAAATAAGAAAATGAACATAGTTTTAGAAATGGGTAAGGGAAAAGAGTTGTAGTTTTTCTTTAAAGTAAAATTTATAGAAAATAATAATTTTACATATTTTAGTTCAAACTAGAAATTGGTGTTTCTATTATTTTAAAGCTATTGCATTGTGAATAGATTATAAGGCTAGCCGACTGAGTTTTAATACTTACACTTATAGTTCCTGTCTATTTTAATCCCTTTTGATGGTGTTGTCTTGATCTTAGTCTCCATGGGTGGTGAGTGATTGTTTTGTTGGAGAGTGACTGAAAATGTCACATGGATATGGTGTTTTCCAATTACCTGTTTAGTTGTTTCATGTAGTTATTGTAAATTTTCATATTGTGTATAAAATTCGTTCAACTTATTTTTTATATATATAGTGGGATTTTTTGTTTCTTTCCACTTCACGTTATGGTTTATTTATTGGGAGAAATTTTTCTATTGTGTACTCTGATGGTGCCCAACACTAGATTCCAGCCCATGGGGATTGGGAACAGCCTTTGTTCCTTGTTGTGGACCATCTTAGGTGATCAGTTCAAGGTCATCTCGGGATGGTTCGTGAAAACATATGATGAGAGGAAGTTTATATTCTAATAAAAATGCATCTTAAAATCATTTCTTGATTTTTTAAAAATTAATTAACTTTATGGTTTTCACATGATTCTTTCCAATGATTTTTCTAATTTAAATTGGAGTTGTCTTATAAAGAATAAATTTATTCATTTATATAGGTAGTGTTTTGTCCATAAATATAAGTGTGTCATAAATATTAAATTCATATAAATTATTATGTTTTATGTTAAAAAACTTTGAGATATTACTCAAATTTCCACCAGTTACATTATCCTTTACTAATAATCAAATAAAAGCATTGTTTCCATTATTTTTAAATGAAAAAATTACTTTAAGTTTCTACCCATTTTAAATTCTCCATATATCTCACAAAATAAAAATTTATTTTATGTATTTTTGGAATATATATGATCATTATAATTTATATTATCATTAAGAAATGTTATAGACAAATTATAACAAATATTTTTCACAATAATGATGAAATAAATATTATAAAATAAAAAATAAAATTCAAAATATAAAAATAAAAAATATTCTCATTTTCTTCCATGGATGAGTTCTTAATATATCTTATACGATATATACACTTTTACAACTAAATTCTAAGTAAACATATTAAAAAAACATTATATCCATTTAGTAATTATTGAAATATTTTTGTTTTGGATAATAATTTTAGAAACTTACTCAAGTTGTTTTCCGTAGAATTATATATTATAAATAAAAAATCTTGGTTTTCTATCAAGAAATTATTGATGAAACATGAAACACCATTTTATTATATTATATAATCTATAAAAATAAAATTTAATATTATAAACTAGATAAGGAAAAATAGTGCGAGGGTTATAATAATCCAAATCTTCTAGTACAACAATGTCTCTAATAATCCATATTATTATAACACAAATTCAGAATAATTTCTTACTAGAAGATCAAATTATACTATAAAAACATTCCATAAATCATAAAACTATAATATAATAGGACAAACATAGAAATAAATTTCATTCCATGAATATTATTTCCATGGTTAATCATTGACACAATGAATGAAGTCTGAAACATAAAAATATAGGTAGAATGCAGAAATAAATTAGAATTTATTGAAATATGCTATACTTTATTCACAACGTCCTAAAAGGATTGAATATTTCATTTTTAATCATATTAATACATTTTTTGGAATAATAGAGTATGATTTTTAATTAATCAATGGTTATCTATGTTTTAGAATCTCATGGAGATCATATGAATCCATCATTCTTGTTATCCACAATATTATACATTATATTATCAGTGGTTTTAGACTACAAAAATAATTTTTGAAAATGTTGTTTTAATGAAATCTATTTGAAAAAAACATCATTGGAGATATCATTTTTTACTTTTTAGTTATAGTACATTGATTTAGACATTCATCCTTAGTTATAAACTTATATCTAGAATCATAACATCCTTTACACTATTCTCTATTTGAATCGTCTCTCCAATATAGAACATAATCAATAATACATGCATCATTCTTCATATAACAAAGTTCAATTTCATTAATAACTTTATTTATAAATTAAATGATTCAAGGATCTTAAGGTCACAAAAATATTCATGAAATGGTTATAATATCATTAAAAATTCATTATCTAAAATTCCAAGTAGGAACACGAAAAGGGATAACATTATAAAGAAATGAAATGTTTGAATATTTCTAATGCACACTATTAAATCTTTGATTCCCACCATCAAACAAATTCATTAAATACACTTTTTTATTTTAGGAAATTTTTCAATTATATTTTTCTCCACATTATAATCCACTAATGTGTAACCATTATAAATAGGATATAATTTAGTTGTTTAAAAATACTATTTTAGTATATGTACCATAGATAGGAGGATCTAAAAATGTACTTTGATGTTCATTATGTTTATATATAGTTTCAAAACAATCATTTAAAATAATTTATATTAAATTTTATATTTTTTTAAAGGTAAATTATTCATTATATTTATAGGGATATTAGTAACATCCCCTAATTAAACAGTCTCTCATGTGGAAAAACTAGGCTGGTTACTTGACCTCAAGTGCACCGCTAGGTACGATAAAGGATTATGACATATAAATGGGGTTTATAAAACATATCATGGATATTATAACCCCATGGTATGGTGATGTAATATTATTGGACTAAATATCATATTAAAGGAAATAGATAAAACAATATAGTAACAACAAATAAACCAAATAGTGAAAATAACTAGTCAAGCCAAAACTAAAAAAAATAATTTAATGGAAGGATATAATGTATCTAAGTGTCAATATTATTGTAACATGGATAAAAGAAAAACACATGAAGAAGGATCCCAAGGCCCTAGTTTTGATCCCCATTCCAATATTGTCTCCGTGATCTAACCCATAAAATAATCAATAATCAATAGAGATGTTCTTTTTCCATTTCCTAAACCTTCATCCATGTAGTCTTACTGTGTAAAAAATAGAGATACAAATAGGTTGTGACTCATTAGTTCAACACCATCATGTCTATTAAAAACCTTTATAATAGTAATTTCATGCAATAAAGTGATAAATGGGACTATTAATTGATCAATTAATATAATAAATTTTTTTAACATTCATCAAAACTCTTAATAAATTACTCATAATATGTAGGATCACCATGCCAACTATAACCACAAGTTTATGACAGAATCACAGAATAGGGAAAAATACTAATATATAAAAATAAGAGCATATTTGGGACAAGCCATTTATATATTAATTTCATCATAACTAGCTCAAGAAATTTATATAATTACTTCTATATAACTAGAAAATATTAATTTTATAATCATTTCATAATAACTGGGATAGTCCCTCTATATAAGTATCTCAATAAAACAGGTCAACACCCATTATATAATAATTTTAGAATAATTAGGCCAAGTCCATTATTTGATCATTTTAGAATAACATAGAGAATCCATTTATATAATAATTTAAAAATAACTGGGTAAGGACATTTATATATGCATTTTATCATAACATGAAATAGAATTATAATGGAATGAATAATATTACATAACATCATAAGACACACAGTTCAATTTAGCTAGTTTCCTTTCATCTTTCAATTACACTTTTATTCATGAGGTTTTTTGTTATGTTATTATCATTCTAGTGTACACACCCATATCATATCAATGTATCTCCCAAAATGTTAATAAAAGTTTAATCCATTTTAGAAAGTGATCATATCACAAGAAATCCCCTATGGTTTCATGTCAAGATAATTCATGTTTCAGTACAATATCTCATTCATTAATCTTCAAGGATCGACTCACTCTTAATGTAGCTTCAGTCCATATCGCAACACTATTGGATGAAAAGGATTCCAAAGACTAGTCTAGACTCATTATTATAATCACCCATTATTCTATTAGTTAACACGTATGTTGTGTTGGCATGATAAAAATATATTGCACACACTTAAACAAGTAGAAGAAGACCATAAGAAATTGTTATATACCAAATACCATTATCTAGAAATAAAAGAGACACTGCAAATAGGGAACACCAATGAATAATGTAGGAGAAGGAGATAAAAAATAGGATCCAATATCACACCTATGTCAAGATCAGATGCTGATTCAATAGTGGTTATGAGATCTCAGATATATAGCGATGGATAGAGAAAGAATGGTGAAAACCAAAGATATGCAATTCATCATACATAAAACACTAGATCAATATTTCTATAAGCAAAGGAATCAACCAAAAGTACGCTAGAGTTTTCTAGGGTTTTATAGTTTAGGTTTCAAAACATTTAAAAATAAATCATATTTACAACATGAATAAAAACCATTGGTCTCAAAGAATTCACACTGTCAAACCCTTTCACAGTGTGAATTAATAATATTCCAAGAATGAACTACCTTGCGTTAAAAATAAACCATTCAACCTATTAAGCATGCATAAAAAATTAAAGGCGCATAAAAAATTAATGTACTGAAAATATTTCATAGATTCTTCTGAGTGGCATATTTATATCATGTATTACATATTTTTTTTAATATTTCATGTTGGAAGTATCGAAATTAGAATCCTATAAAAAAATCCCAAAAGGCCTTCAAATCATCCCCAACATGGGGGTAATCAAAATTGCAACTTTATAAACACTTATACCTGGACTTCACTAATTCAATCAGACATACATCCCCAAACATAACATAATTTTCCTTGGAAATGATCTCTATCCCCAAGGAAAATGGTTATCCTCCAAGATTTAAAAGAATAAGAATACAAATAAAATAGATTCAACCAAAACTCAAAGGGGGACTTAACATGGAAATAA
The DNA here is from genome assembly GCA_963277665.1 of Viscum album. NCBI lineage: Eukaryota > Viridiplantae > Streptophyta > Magnoliopsida > Santalales > Viscaceae > Viscum > Viscum album. The sequence goes on along the minus strand of OY728121.1, from coordinate 1,274,947,351 downwards.
TGGATCTTACAATATCCTCACCATATATATGATCATTCTAGAGATAAATCATGAATCACTGTGGATTTTCCAGGAACTTTTATGGTAGTTGTCCTTACACATTAGTCTCCCTCTCAATATTATGCCCTTAATAAGGCCTGTGAAAACATTAAAATCAATCTAGAGGTATGAACTTTCCTAAAAGATACATATCATTACAGTCTACAATCTATATTAGGTGCTCTTAAAAGTATGCAACTACACCATGCTCAATATCATCAATGACTATCACATTATAAGGGTTAGGTTGTTATCTCTGAAGCTATGATACATGAAACAAATTCTGTATGGAACTATAGTATTATAGAAGGGAAAATCAGTACACTACTAGATATACCATTACCATTACCTCAAATGGATTGAAAAAACTCATGGATAGATTTCCCTATTTCTTTATATGAAATTTACCCATACAAAGAGAAACAAAAATAAAAATACATTAACCTACCTCAAACTCCATAGGATATATCTTCTTGTTATTGTAATATTTATTTTTTATTTTATTTTTCTCAAAAACAAATTATCGACCTATTAAAACTATACAAACATCTATTACATGAGACTAAGTCCTATAAGCACTGACTCCAATTACTCTAAATGAAAAAATATTTTACATAATTTCATTCCATAAGAATCCTTAAATGGTTACATCTGGATTGATAAATAGAATATTTAATTATACAAAAACTCAACGAGTGGCATATAGTTCTCCCATGAAATTCTCTAATTCTACAAAAAGTATCATAACATATCCTCCAAAATAACAATCATCCATTCATATTGGTTCTCAGTTTGAGGCTTATTGGATATACTTAGAAGAAATCGTGATCCTAAATCCTTTTGAAGACCATTCTAGAATTGAGATATGTAACAACAAACTCTATCAGAAATGTTTTCCCTCTGAACACCGTGAAGATAAAATATCTCTCCCATGTAGAGAATACCCATATCGTCCACAATTATTATCTACCTAATAAGATATTAGACGGATACCTTCATCCTTAAATATATGATCACAAATATTACATCATTTTTATGAGGTGTCTTGTGTAATCTAGTTACGAATTCCATTACAACATCACCCCATTTCCATTATGGAATGGATAAGGATTCAATATCATAGTCTTCCACTAATACTCATCTTTCTCTTACTAATAGGTGAAGCATCTAGCCATGAATCCCACTATCTCTCTATATATTCTTTGCAAACAGTACTTAAAATAGAGATCACAACACATATTTGTAAGACTTATATGTACTACCCTTATAGAAGAATGAAATGCGTCATCATCTCGTCACACAAGCCCATAGGGACCGATAACTAGCCATATAAAAGAATAGAAATTCCACTGCCAAGTGACCATCCTGATGGTGCCTCCCCACCATATATGCTATCATTGAGAGATAATCCCTCTAGATCATATAACAAAATTGTTATTGATCAGGTCCAAATTTATGTGTTATATAGATTTCAAGTTTAGAGATACACTTCCCTGAGAAACCTGAACATATTTAGACATATCTGTGAAGATTTACATCATTAAACAATTCTCATAAGACTCATGAACTCCCTATTTCTAGGTATTCCATCTCATGGAATTGAGATTTATGTGGCGTCTACCCAGTGTATAGGATAACTAAAATTTTAATGGTTTTAGATACTCCAACAACCTCCTTTGCTGAAGGTTCAGGTCCCACTGAGAAAATATGTACCTAAGGAAGTTTTGGTCCATGTGAACCAATAAGCTCTATTCCAATAGATAGTGTCTCTAGAATCTCAGAAAATATATCACTATATCTAAATTGATATCAACATTAGGTTAATTCCTCTCATATAGTATTAGCTATCTTGAGCTACAAGAAACCACTTGATCTTCATGAATCAAAACTACTCTGAATCTAACACAGGATGTGTGACAATACATTGTAAATTCTATACACATTATAGGAAAAGTGAGAATAAATTATGAGGTCACCTTACTCTTTATATCCTAAAAAAGTTCACAATCATCTCACCAAAAAACATAATCTTCTTCCTTGATAGCACAAACACCATTAATTCTTAATGGGAGGAGTCCCAGATAATAAGCCCACAATACCCTGGTAGACCATGAAAACTCCAAATCCTGAAGACATTCATGGGATGATTTTAATATATTGTAACTACAAAATTATTTGGGTCTCTATCCAATCCTACCTCTTTGATAAAAACTCCCATGAAATGCATATTATAAATCTTGAAACTTCATTTGGTTATCTTGGTGTAATAGTTATTATCACTTAATATATAATGGATGATGTTATGATTATTTGAATATTCTATTATAGAATGGGAGTAATCTAATATTTTGTTTAAAAACCACATAAAACTATTCCAAAAACGGATGGAAAATCTGGTCTGACAAGGCCATGAGTATTTCTAGAATTTTTTAGATCCAATGAAATCACCATGAAGTCATACAATACATACATTATGAAAAAAATAAGAGGAATGTCTAACCATATCACTATAAACTTATGATACACTATTCTAAATTTAATTATAGAAAAAATCGAAGAAACTCTTAGTTAATTGAAGAGATATTTTATGTATAAAAGGGAATATAACTTTTGAACATGAATTTGTTCAATATCTGATAGTCCACACACAAAAAAATCCCATCATCCATATTTTTGTAAAGAATGAGAGAATCCATGTGTAATGTACTATGTCAAATAAAACCCTTTCCTTCTAGATCATTGATATGAACATTCAATTCCTGAAGCTCCACTAGTCACAACCTTTATTATGTGATATGAACAATATATTTTCTTGGAACTATATCAATTGTGAACATGTTCTCCCACATAGATTGTATGATATAAAATTATTCAAGAATTTTTTTTTGAACAATTTCTACTACTATAGTAAAATTATCCTAGTACATTCGACCATCATATCGAGAATGACCTGTTATCCGATTCTTGATAAAATCTAATATGCAATGAAATGGTATTGAATGACCAGCCTAAAGACCCCGCTAACCTAGATTAAAACAGTTTTCCTCTTATGTAGATATAGAGTTTACTATCATATGGTATCAGTCAATGTAATCCTGATATAGAACTAACCAATCCATACATAGAATTAAATAATAACCAATTATTTCCAGAAAAAAAATTTCCCAAATAAAATAGTAACCACCAATTTCTAGAAAAAATGCCTTAAAAATTATGATATTCTATAACTTAACTCCCAATGGGTTTTCAACTTCCATGACCCACACAATTGATCAATAACCAAGACTAAAACTTTTGAAAAAAGATAATATATAAAGCAATACAATTCTACTATATCAAACAAAACACAATAAATTGATGAAGATATAATAATCATATATCTGATGGTATATGAACCTTCATCAAAACTAAACCATGTAAACTATTTTTCATGAAACCAAAATTACCCTCTACCCTGGGATATAGTATAACTCTTATGTTTTTCTCCCTCTAGATGTTACTACCACTTCTTCCCTGGAATACCTTATTCACGACCTTGAAATAAATTTCTATTTGAACTCTAGCTACTAGTATGTTGGAGGGTACATGAGTTGTTCTAAAACACTAGTACATTTCTTAGTCTCCTACCATTGATTTGTTGTTTCATGGACCTTAAAAACCTCTATAGGGGACCTATATTTCCACAATTATTGTACTCCAAATTAGAGTATGATGATTGATGTCTCTTGGGGCCAAAAATACCAAATTAATATCATTAAAACAGATCATGTTCTTGATATGGCTAACCACTTCCCAGGATACTATTCCAACTATTTATTAGAAGATAAAAATTATAGTGACATTTCATTCCACTAGAAGAAAATATCCTAGTTCCCTATATTGAAATAGTCTATCTATTACCTGAGGCCTCGCTCATATTCCCTTCTATAATTATATAATTATTTATAAAATAAAAAAATCCACTCATGAAAAATATGTTCATATCCAATCAAATATCATAGTGAATCCCATCTTTGAAACTTCGTATCCTATATATATCATCAAAAGATAAAGATGGTGAAAAGAACATCTAGTTGGTGAAACATCCTACATATTCCCTCATTGAAATTCCCTTCTTTTTAGGTGTATAAAAAATAATATTTCTCATCCCTCAATGTTTACAAGTAGATGTGGCTCAGTAAGATCATTTATAATTCCTTCTAAGATAACTCATATTTCTTCCCATCACACTCACAAATGTCCCACAAATTCTTAGATGGTCCCCAAAACATGTATGAATTATTATCCACCCTCCAATATATTAGTGTGTCAAGGTCCTTGAAGATTTTCTAGATTGACTCAATCCATAACTTGAATTCTTGTAGACCTCCATACCCTGTAATAATTGGAACATGTTTTAGCTGAAACACTCTCATCATCACAAAAATAGAATTTATAGTGTGAAAAATATCCCATTGGTGGATCACATGACCCATAGGAAGATTTTGTGATGCTAAACATCCATCTGAATCTTAGGAGCTAGAGGAAACATTAATTCACCTGCATTAGGAACATGCTAGTTACTATACTCCTAAAACTCAATTTGAGGATGATGAGGTTCCATTTTTCCCCACAAAAGTCAGACACCATAGAATACTAGATAAAATCAAGGTAAACCTCAACTGGTAATAAAATAGTGATAAATAAGCTCATGTTCTCTTTAATGTTCGATTAACAAGTGAATTGGAATGACATAATAGTTCATTTATTCCCTTTTTCATTAGAAAAATTAGGGTTCTAATTTCATAGTTCATATAGGTAATATATCCCATGTAATAAACAAGTACCTTTCATAAAAAAGGAATTTCAATTTATATCTATACATTCCTATCATGATTCATGAATAATAATCTCATTTCATACCATGAATTGAGTATAAATATCATGAAATAATAACATCACACAACATGTTAACCATTGAAGGTGGAATATAATCAATCGTATCAAGTGAACAACATGTTAAACAATCTAATCCTTGAGTACATGACATTTCCCCCACATATCAATTAGTTAATCCCATGGAAAATATCATTACTAGGTTTGGACACATTAATAATATATATTCAATATTTCCAAATTTCTAAATAAATATAAAATAAATACCTGATGCCTTTGATACCATCGTGCAATGTCCCCTGATCTAGAACTCTCTCATATGAAAAATACACGGTTTCTTACTTGAATTAAAGCATGCCTCTTCATATCCAAGAGTCTTCTGACTAGAAGTGGAGGTAAAGAAAGTACTATGGAGAATATACCCCCGATATTGAGTTGTTATAATAACGAAATAAATATCCAAGTAGCATAAATAATTGAAATAAAATAATAACAGTAGAAAAACAAAATAGTGAAGGAAACTAATCAATGAAATAATAAAAAACAAATATAATGGTAGGTTGTTATATAATTATGTGTCATGATAAATAGAAAATAGATAAAAGAAAAAAACTCAATGAAGACACCCAAACTCCCAGTCTTGATCCCCACATTGGTCTTGTCTTTATGATTTAACCCATGCACTAATAGAAATAAATAACAAGGTCCTTTACCTTTTTCTAGACATATAACCATTTAATATTATCGGGTACCAAATCACATCCCAAATTGGGTGTGTGTGAAACTAAGTAGGTCGACACCACTATGTCTATAACAAACAAGCTTGATAGTAATATCTTTCAATAAAGTGATAAATATGAGTATTAATTATTCAATTAATATAATATAATAATTAACTAGCCTCATAACCATACTAGAATAACCTTGAGAATCTAGCTGCACCATGTGAAATGTAACCACAATTCCATGAAATAATCTCATTACCAAGAAAATCCCATTATAAAATCATTTTTTCAAAACTGGGAGAAGCCAATTATAAAATCATAACATAATAATAGTGCAATACCTTTATATAATAATTTGAACATAACAAGTCCAAGACCTTTATATAAGGATTTCAACATTACCAGGAAACACCCTTTATATAAGAGTTTAAATATAAATGGTCCTAGCCCTTTATATATGAATTTCAACATAATCTAGAAAGACCATTATTTAATCATTTCCACATAACAGGGCCATGAAATCATTATAATTATTTCATCATAACATGAAATATTAGTTATAAGGGTTAGAATAACCCAACATAACATTATAAGATACAAAGTTAAATTCATCCAATTACTATTTATCTTTCAATTACATTTTCATTCCTTAAGTTATTTCTCAATCATTTATCATTCTATTGTACACACCCATATCATTTCAATGTATCACTAAAAATTTGAATCAACAAGTAATCCATTTTACAATATGATCCCACAACAAGAAATCATATGTGGTCTCATGTTATGGAAATTATTGTTTCAAGCCAATATATAGTTCATTATCATTCAACGGTAGGGTCACTATATTGACAACTGTAATCCATATCTAAAAACTATTGGATCCAAAGGAATCTATGGAGTAGTCAAAGAACAAAATTATCATCAAACATTATTCCATTGGTAAAAAAGTATGTCGTTTTATCATAGTCACATATTATTGGAAAAACTTAAAAATATATATGCTAACTATGGGGATTTTTTCTAAGCAACCTACCTTTTTCTGGGGATCAATGAAACACTCTCTATAGGGAAACCCAATGAACAATGAAAGTGATATAGATCAACAGGGAAACCTATATCATGCAATAGTCAATATTAGATCCTGATTCAATGGTATTTAGTAGATCACACCAGTATAATGAAGTATAGAAGAGGATGTGAAAAACAAAATAGAGGGAACTCATCGAAGATCAAATGATAGATCAAGGTCCATAAGGGAAGGAATACCCCAATAATCTCTTGTAGCCACACTCTGGATTGAGAGTAAAGGTTGCACAATTTATGTAATTAAATCATATGTGTAGTATGAATAATAATTATTGGTCTGGAAGAATTCAAATCACAGAACTATTTCAATGTGTAAATTCAACATTCTTTAAAAAAATGCGTCGCCTTGGGTAAAAAATAAACTGATCGACCATTTCATGACATTTATCAAATTCAAGGATTCTGTAACATTCACATCCTGATACTATTTCATGAATACTTATTAGTAATAGATTCATGTTGTTTATTAAATAGACGGTGTGATTATGTCTTACAAGAAGTATCCACTATAGATTCCTACCAAAAGTATTAAAATAATTCAACTCCACTCGAGCCTAAAAATAATCCATTTGAAAACATAGAAAAATGTATACCTTGAATCCACTAATTAGAACAAAATACATCCCCAAAAATTTGGTCAATTTCCCCAAAAAATAACATATCACTCCCATAGAAAGGTTCAACCACAAAGGTTTAAATTAAGAAGAACCCAACTAAAATAGATTCAATCAAAATTCTACGAGTGACTTAGATAACGAACAATATATATTATAAGATACTGAAACTGTCAATAATTTTAGATCCCCATACCGAATTAACCACATGTTATGAGGAGAAAAATGTTTCAATATCCAGTTCTCATAAACTTCATGTATCTAATATACATTATAATATTACAATTTTGAGATAGAAATTTTATTTTTGAATTTATAGATCGATTTCTAATATAAAAAACTAGAAACATCATTACAACTATTATATATTATAGTATATTTCATGGAAATATAATCTACATTTTCCCCATAAGTAACTAATATCTAAAATATTAAGATAAAAAAATAATTATATAAAAACATTTAATAATAAAATATATATTTTAGAAAAAAATTTAAGACCAATATATACTTTATAAATTAAAAAATAATTTATAAATATATTTTCGTATAAATATTTTTACTAAAAAATATACAATGTTTTAAAGATTATCATTAAAAACACTTTTATATTTTTATTTAATTTAAAATAAAATTTTTATCTCAAACATATAATACAATTAAAATCAATACTATCTATTTTTATGTTCAACATCACTATATCATAGAAAAGAGAGATTCCTATTCAAAAATAAAAATTAAATTAATTATGATAATTATAATGAGAAATTTCAAAAGTGAATCCCAAAAAATTAAAAATATCCTACATTAATTAAATTAAATATTCATAATAAATACAAACTAAAATCCTTTTTCCAAAAATCAATATATTTTACCATGAATTTAAATCACCCCCATCACTATTTTCATTTAACCAAAAAACCCAAATCAAAAATAAAATATAACACGATAAGTTTGAAATTTTAAAACCGCATAGAAAAACCATTTTGAAAACATTATGTTTCCTATATTAACATTACATAATACACAATATGAAATAATAAACTATTATATTTCAAAGGTATATTTTTATTTTCATTTTTTAATTCCAATGCCAACCATTTAATAAACTATTCTTTTTTGAAGTAGTTCCACTTATAAATATAGTAAATCTAAAATAAAATATATTTATATACATCACTGAAAAATATATCTACCATTTGAATAAAAATAAACTTTTAATAATATCAAACAAGGATTATGTTCATAAAAATTTATTTATCCCCTTGATAAAATTATTTTCAAAAAAAATCCACCAACATAAATTTAAAATTATATTCAATAAAAATATATATTCTTTGTTAAAAAAAATTATGATAATTTCTAAAGATATTACACACCAATCATAAATAGTTTCATAATGTTTTCAACGACAAAAATAAATATTTTCAACATACATATAATCTAATATAGAAAATAATGAACCATTTACAAACATTTAAGATAAATACAATGACACAACAATTATAAATATTTTTAAAGAATATCAATATGTAAATATGTCTCATGTAAAACTGAAAAAATCATGTAGTTTAGTTTCAAAATAGAATATTTTTCAATCAAAACTTCCACCCAATATTAAATATAAAAGAGAAAAAAATGTATAAAATGGGTTATACCCATGTAATAGACCCCAATAGAATAAAGGAAAAATAGAAGAGGATTAACTATGCCAACTATGATTGGTTTGGTGATCAAATAGATGGATAGAGAATGATAATGGTGTGTGGTATAATAATGATATGTGAAGGATTTTAGAAATTATTATGGTGAGCTAGTTTATTGTGAAAGGACATGGAATCATCGGGTGTAATGGTAAGAGGGGAAATTTGGGGCCAATGATTAAACATGGAAGAGGGAGATGGTTTTGAGGGATTTTTTAAAATAATGAAACAGTTTAATAAAATAATTTTTAATTAATTTGTTCACTTTTCTTTTTATAAGAACATTATTTAACTTCCATTAATTAACTACTTATAACAATATTTATTCTTTTAGGTCATTTTTACATAAAAATATATATGTGTTATATTAAGAATATTATTATCCTCCTTAATAATTGAAAAAAGCATTTTGATCATGAAAATATGAAATTGATTGAATCTTATCAAATTATTATGCCTAATTACTATTCCATATTTCAATATAATAATGAAATATCTAATTTTTTTAAAAAAATCACCTCATTCTCATTGTAAATTTTTTTAGAAACACCCAATTGATTTTGTTTAAACACATCGACAAAGAGAATATATTTAGATTCCAATTTCTTATAACCTATTAGGGAGAATCGAAAACATTTAACATTTAGTTAAACATCATTTTTAAATGTGATAGATCTCCTATAAAGTTAATAAATGTTCTAAATGAGATGTTTTTTTATTTAACCATTAATGGATTTTTAAGAAGACTGTACAAATATTTAATGTCCATAATATCTCAACCTCTTTATGAAATTCAATTTTTATTCTTTATCAGCTACTCTAATAATAATGTGAGAGACTTAAGAGTTGTATATACCACTTGATCATCCTTGTGATAGATTTACTTAAGAGTATCAAATGTATTTTATTATTCTACCTTTTCTTTTGGATGCTATATTATTTTTTCCCTATATATTCACCTTTTATCAACCTCAAGTTATGGAAAATTTTCAATAATAGAGTTACATATGATATTGACACATATATTCCTTTTTTTATACATTCTCAACAACAATACCTTCCTTCAAATTAATATCTTCACATTGTTCATAAATTATGTTTCATAAAATCTATTTAATGATATTTATTTGGCCAAGTAATCATATTATTTTATTATTAATTATCATGATTTGTGGAGATTTTATTCATCTATTATTTTATCTCAGTATTATTCACAATTTTTTATAAAACATTTTTATTAATTTTTTTCTCAATATTTTGATATATTAATGGGGTTAACCATTTTATTTGGTGATTAAATAACTTTATTCCCCCTTTTATCATTACTATCAAAAACGTTTTATATAACTGGGTGTCATGAGGGATGGTTGTATTCATTATAGGAAAACTATAATGTTTATTGTTTTCTTAAACAACATTCTAAACTGATTTAAAATGTTATTCAACCTCCATGATAGTATTTTAGAATTGAAAATTAAAATATTTCCTTGAATTTTTATCTTTATACATATTTACATAAAAATATTTAACATACTAAATAATGGAATTAAAATATTATATAGTGATATCAAATATATTTCACCCTTCCAAAATATTTTAATAATTATCTAAAATCTTACTCAAAAATCCAACATCTTCTTAAATTTTTTTATTTACATATGAAATATCAAGTAACATATTTAAATAACCATTTACCTTCTTGATGGATTACTTTTCTCACAATCCTTTCTTTTTTTCATTCACAAAAGCTTTAATCACTAGTATCAGTTCGATAACCTATAGATTTTTCCATTATTTTTTATCTTATTTACTAATTCTATAATCTTGAGTTGAGGGTTAATTGAAATTCTCTAATTATTAAAAAAAACATTTAGAAAATTCATCCTCTATGTAGTAAACAATTATTTCACTCTCATCCCCAAAACATGGCATATAATATTTTGACAAAATTACTTTATTTCACTAATTTTACATTCCCTTATTTTTAGTAATTATTCCTTCACATTATCACCTTTTCACATTGTCTCATAAACTTGATATTTTTTATTTATCATCACTTCCTTAATTATCTTTGTGATAATTTTTAAAAGGTGTATAAATTTTCAATTACTAGAACAAATAAATTAATTTTTGAGTTTTTTCTTATATTTTATATATTTTAATGAATTGATAAAAAATTAATATTAACTCACTTATGATTATAAGATAATATTTATCTTCCAATTCCTCTTCATGCGAATAATTGTTATCCTTTATCATATATTCCTTATATGTTTCCAAAGTATTTAATTTTTTAGATTTTATTTTTGGTTTTCATGTTTTTCCCTCCTTATATAATATACTATCAAGATACTATTAAGTTTATCAATGGTAAAATCTTCCAATTTATAACCTTATATGGAATAAATTATATTATATAACTTACTAAGTAAAATTCTAATCAATTTCTTTAGAATGATAGTGTGTTCAATAATTTCTATATAACTCCAAATCGTCCTAAACGTTTCACCCAATTTAATAATAAAATCATCAATAATTTCATCTCCATATATCCAAATATACTTGAAGTATTTAGAAAATTTTTGTTTTCATGGTTATTTTAGTATCATATCTCAATCATGAATGCATGAATCTCTCTCCATAATAATTTCAATATTTTGGAACACTAAAATCATCTCAATTATTTCACCCAAAGGGTGAGAGTAACACATATGATTCTCTCCAATAATCTTTATTATTCTTATAATATAGAAAAGTAAATGATTATATAACTTTGTGATGATACAAGAAATTATTTTTCATATAAATATTGTATTATATAGGTGAAATAATACATAAAATAATCAAATAATTCCATAAGTTTAATGTTTTTCCATAAGAAATGTGAAGAACCTTTTTGTTGAAAAAAATTCATTCATTCAAAAAAATCATTGACAAAAAGGAATAGTCAACATAAGAACACAAAGTATCATCAGTAATACCAAGAATTTGAATTCATTATCTAAAAGGATAAATAATAATCTATGGTAGTGTATATTATTTAATTTCTTATTTGATATCTGATAATTAATTATAAAATATTATGATTCACATGGAAAAATTTTATCCGATACTAACTGGAAGACCTAGGTGAACAAGGCTCAATGACTGGGGGTTGTGTGGGTGAGTCAATGTTATTTAAAATAAATCAAAAAATTCATATTATATTGGTTAAATAATATAATATTGAGATAAACAATGAAAAAATTACGTATAATTATATATATTAAGAATGAACTAGATATGGAACAATATATTTTTTAGGGTTTATTGATTCTTTTTTTAGTGGTTTCATCCACGGTGCTTAGTGGTTACAATACTAATTCACAACTATTTTGTTTTTTATAAAAATAAATTATGGATACTAATAAATAATATTAACAAAAACACTTATATGATAAAAATAAAAATAAATTTTATCAATGCTAATTAATATTTTATAACCATCCTCAGGTGCCTCCAGTGATGGATCAAGTGTGAATCGTCATTATTCTCTTAAAACTAGGGATTTTTTCTCTTGAAATCAACACATAATGTTTATTTAGTTTTATTAGTGTTTTATAGTAATAATTAAATTGAATCATTTATTTTTATGGAATTTTAAAACCTCATTATGATGAGACTCACAACATTGGGATTTTTTGGAACACTCTAAATTTTAAAACTATTTCTAGAAAATCCTTATCCTCCACAAATCAAACAGTCTATTTAAATATTTTCCAAAATCATTTCAATTACATGTTTTATATTAACCATGTAATGGTCTCTCATCTCTAACCCCACAATTAGATATCAAAGAGAATTTTCTCAATGGGTAGAGAGTCAATATTTTCCCACTTTAAATCACAATAAAAAATAAACAATTTGTTTCATTGTGATGTGGTTTTAAAAAAAATATATTCACTCCTTATGGAATAATAAGGTGTAAATAATTTTATCTCAAAGAAAAAACAACCTATGTATTAAAATATTTATCACAAAACCATGATGTATTGGTATAAATAATGATATGATTTTTCTGAATGACCTCACTCAGGTTTCCCAGGAAGACCCAATATGGATTTCCACAAGAGCTCAAAAACCCCTCCCAATCACCATTGGCTACCTCAAAAATAAAGGGATAAATATAAATCTAATGGGAGATGGTATAACCTATTAATAAGATGAAACAGTGGTAAAATTATAAAATATGTAATAACTAGATATTCGGTATGACCCTTGGGGATATGGGCTGTGAACGATAATATGCAATCACCTACTGGTGGGATACCTATTACCTGAGTACATAGTCAATAGAAAATAAAATATCAACATTAATTCGAAATCATATCATATATGGGACAAAAAAATTAAATATAAACAATAAAATTAGTAAAAAAAAAACAAAAAAAAACATTATACATAAGGTGTGAATTAATCATGGACTAAGGGTTCAAAATGGTGGTCCCTAAGATTTAATAATCCAAGTGAACAACCAAGAACAAACCTACTACAACATCTATACAAGTACATATAGAAATTAAAAATGGTCTGACATGACTAAATGTACACCAATATTATAAACCATTTTTCTCTAAAAAAGCATCATTCCCTTACACCCATCAAGAATAATTGGTCAAACATGCATCCCTAAGAGAAATGTTTTACAATTATATAAGAATGTGTCCAACATTATGCATTGGGGGAGGTAAATATTTCTTATTTTACCTTTAAACTAATTTTTCTTTTATCCCATTATTATATCTCTATATTTTGAAAAAATACATATCTTTCCCTATTTATCTCAATTGGTTGGTATGCAGATGTACATTAGGAAATCGATATAAGATAAAACATTGGGTTTTAATTTGGTTTTCCACATTAAGGATGACTATATTAAAATTATATAATGGTTACTATTACATGTACATAACTTAATTCTTATTATCAACTAATTCATGAGCAAGGGTATGAATTTGAAATCATTTATTTGATAGTGACCGGGTAGAAAGAAATCGAGGTCTTATTATCCCTTTATAAAAGACAATGAACACAAAACTATTTGAAAAAATATTTCCAATGTTGGATTGAGTCCCCATAGGAATTTATAAATTCTTTTCATCCAATCTTACAGAATATATATGCATGCTAACAATATTCTACAAAAATCTACAAAATTTTGAATCTAAAGGATAGATCTCATATATTCTCATCTCAAATATAAGATCTGATATAAGTATTCAACACTATTTTTCTTCTTCTTATTATTTTTCATTGTGGAAGGAAAATTATCTACCTACAACATGAATCCTATATATCAATCATTCTACAATACCTCACATCTTCAATATGGTTAGAGTCGACTCTACATCTCTTCATTCTTTTGACCTTCAAATCATGTAATGGTTATAGCCTGAACACTAAAAATTTTTCTTCATACTTTTTAATATACATATAATATTTTTATAAGAATATAATATATATAAATTCATTTCTCCCTAAAAACTTATACATCAATTTTTTGAATCAATGATATTTCATATCACATGTGTTTCCATTTAATTCTCATAGAAAAATCATTTAAATATTGATTTCTTATTTTCTTCATGCACTATATGAACAATAAAGTTCTTATTTTTTATTTAAATTTTCCATAAATTATACTTATTTATATTTCACATGTTCATGGAATGCCTTTTTAGTCTTTCACTTATAGCACGAGAACCCACAATCCACCTTTATGTTGATCTAATGTACCTTTTCCGAGTTAAGGATATTCAGTGTTACCCTTCTGTAGACTGGAGAATCTGAAGTGGATTTTCAAAAACAAGAATATAAACCTTAATTATATGTTTATGTTCTTCATTACCTTTATAAATTTCAATTATTTCAATTCCATATATCTCTCAAATTTTTAATGACCTTTAAACATCATAGCATAATGGATCGACCACTTATATAAGTCTTTATTAGTTGCATGTAGAAGTCTAGGCTAACTGTATGATATTGATCCAAGATTCACTACATGTTCAACAGATCAACCAAGAGTAAGGACCACATAAACCTAAAAATGACAGTGACTAGATCATCTTTGTATACAAATACAATCAAACATGTCTCCTGTATCTACCATAAGAACAAACTCAAACAAAAATTAGTTAAGTTATGATTAGTGTGTTGACTACATATACATTTTTTATTTATTAGTCTAGAAAATATATTATTCACACATTTAGAACATGGGAATCCTAAACCAATCATAGGTACACAATAACACTAAAAAATCACTTCAATCATATTATAATAACATATTAATTCATCTAATGGTTATTCAAAATGACAAAATAGATGAAATATCAAAGAAAAGGCCACCTATCACACATAAATAAATATGAAGGAATATATAATATATTTTTGAAAGCACGAACAATTCAATATTTTATTTATTTAAAATGATGAATAGTTAATAAATAATAACAACTGAATAATCTAATTTTAATATCCATTAATGATTTTTATTATATGTTATGGTAACCTAATACAAAATTCCCATTGGTCCTGATCTTTTGAATTACATTTACACAGTATCCATTGGCCGTTATATAGATTTCATATGACCATTACAAAGACCTATATTTTTTGGATCACCTCTACATCTCCCACAAATATTCAATATTGTGTTAAAAAAGTTATTATAGTTCTCACTGTGTCTAAGTGTTAAAAAAACTGATTCCAATATAATTCAAGTTAATTTTCAAAAGGAATGAATCTTAATTTGACTATATTTTCTTAAACTATAAATTTATGTGAAATACCATGTGTTTTCATCTTTATACCAGTAATTACATCCAGGATTGGATCTATATGGAACTTTAATTTCATTGTATACATTATCATATAAATATCTACCAAAAGTCACAATTATTGTAAGATTTTATTTTTAAATCCAAAGCCACTGGTTATACATCAACCCATATATCTAAATTCAGTGATAATTGTTCTCTTCCATTTGAGAAATGGAAGAAACTGACATCCTAGCATCTTGAATATCCATCAATTACCATGTGATATTTATAACTCACTATAAATCATATCTCGTTTAATGGGAATTCCAAAACCCTCAATTTATCTTGGGGTATTAAACATCTATCCAAGTTATTTTCTCATTCTTATACTTATACACAATGAAAAAAATACAATCAATAAAAAATGGATTAAAAAATATTCCACAATTTTTTTTCCAATACCAACTAGAAAATGTTATATAAATATGATCAACCATTTTCAACATATTATTTTTCTTCTCTCCCACATTATTCATGTTTTAATTTTCATATATCCCCTTTATTGACTACAAATAAATAGAAATAAAGAGAGGGGATTGTATGAATTTATTCCGATGAAATGTTCTATCAAAATATCCACTATATGTCTACATATTCCATGCTCATTATATAAAACATGTGGGATTATTTTTGAAAAAATTATTATCTATTAATCAATAAAAATTGTAATTTTTTTTTCAATTACCTTCTCTAATTATATATCATATGTATCTCAGAGAAAACTATTTCTTGATATAAATTTTTAAAAATATTTAATAAAAAAATTTATACACGAATTTCATGCCCTCACACAAAATTTAAATTAAAAATATCCATGTATAAATAGAATTTTATGTTTTCAAACAACCCTATAAGCCTTTAAAAATAATTAATTTTATATTATAGATTAATATTAATTTATAACCATTATATCAAACCAATTTTTTTGAAAAAGAAAGATTAGAGAATAAGAATTCATTATTTTTCAATGGTTTATTGTCAACAAGCTTTTATAAATTAAATATTTATGTTAATAACTTGAATTTAGTGGAATCTAAAAAACTCCCCAGCCTAGGATGTGTTACACCTTCATGTCAAATAGAGTTATCTCATCATCCTGAAAGCTTTATGACTATAGTTTCTAATATAACACCAAGATGGTGACAATAATTATTTATTCATTAGGGAAGATTCACATCAATAAATACTTTTTAGGATTTCATGTATTTCATTTTAGGTGACCTAAGGATAAAAAACATAAATATTGAATTGTTTCACATACAAATTTATTGTATTAAAAAATCATACATACCCTAGACACTTAATGGTTTGATGTATTTTGAGACTAGAAACATAAAATTTTTATTTAATTAATGATAATTTAAATTTATATGAAATTTATTCCATTGTATTATTATTAATAGAAAAAAATACATAAAAACATTATTCATAACTCTAATAAAATGGAAACATATGAAATGGTGAGATAAGATTTTTCGGTAAGGGTAAAAATGGAATATATGAATAAATTTTCATAAATGAGAATAAGTGTATGAGAACATGATTATAATATAATAAAGTCATACCCAGTCAATTCATATATCCCAAATCATGATTTTTGGTATACATAACTTTAATAATAAATTAAAAATGACATAAAAGTACAGAATCATCAATAATAAATCATGAAACATGTGAATACATCATAAATGAAGAAATGTGGAACATTATTAATCTTATAACATTTTCAAAATATATAAATAGTAATAGGTTCCACCATTATATTAAGGACATGAATTCAGGTCCTTGTATAATTATATAGACATTAAACAAGGTCAATACAACATTTTTAATCATGAAATCAGATTCCCACTTTTCATAGTTATATCATGAGTTATACATATTTTCCCAGTGTATTGGAGGGATATAATATACATGACCATTGAGTAAACATAGAACAAAAATGCATCAAAATGTTACAAAAATATTTATTATTTCATCATAGTATGACCTGTCTAATTGAAAAGGATTTCAAAAATATTTCATTTGAAGTTAGTTAACTCATTGAAAAGTAACATCATTCATATAATCATATATAAAACATTATCATCATACAACATCTAGAGAAAATAAATTGATGTAATCATTGGATCATATCACTAGTAAAGAATAAGTGACACTAAAGGATTTTACCATAGATAAAAATTTTCCTTAAAATATCACTTGAATATTTCTGGAGGGAAATTCCCATTTCATTTTGAAATAAAAAAATTATTATACATAAAATTTATAAAATATAAGGGAAACAATTTTCTTACCATAGATTATATTAATGTAATATTTAACTAAAATATTTTTCATGATAGTAGGATTATCCGTTTTATTGGTATATATTAAATAGAATGATTTCATTTATCCTTTGGTAAGATGTACATTTTTAGATAAAATTAAAGGAAGATTATTTTTCAAACATATTATAATAATTAAAATATAGGTCAAAATGAATTGTGTCTATCAATTTAAAATATGAAAAATAGTAATGAAATCATTTTATATAAAATAATGTCATGTAAGAAATGAATTTTGACCAAATAGAGAATAATATCACTTTATTTCAAAAATATTTTACTAATATATTTGATAATAAAAGAGTGGGAAATGGTAAAATTACATTAAAATTACCTGAATAACTAGTGAAGAATAAAATTTTCACTTTTTAAATAAAAATAACCATAAAATATCCCTCAATGATAATTTATCATAAAATATTATGAAAATAATGGAAATTATAACATAAACCATTACCAAAATTCTCATCTAACATCATCTGGGTTCAAACCCCATTTATAATAAATAATATTTTTTATAAATAAAATATATAACTATGTTAATATATGTAGTACCATATATTATTTACTTATATCATATGACACCTAGTTACTCATAACTCATTATTAAAATCACTAATTTCGGTGATATCTTTTTATTTTTTCATGCATGATTCAGTTCGATAGTTCTTATCCACACACTTTTTTAATAAATTATTAAAATATAGATTAATAGAAATGAACTGAAAAATAGTTGTACATAAATAATAATAACATCCCATTATATTTATGATAGTAGTATAATTATTTTAGCATTGATACAATAGTTAAATATTGAGTATAATAATAAATAATAATTTAATGTGTCAAGTTACACAATTATCTCTACTTTTAGAGTCCTTTATTGTCTTAGACCATAATAATTCATAAGATTCTATATGGGAAAGACCATAAGATCACAAGAAAAAGGTTAGGAATCTTGGAATATTTTTTTTGAAGTTCATAGTTTATATTTTAAGTGTATGTTTTTTGAATAAAGCAGTTGATGATATGTGTTTTTATAAGGCATGGGACTGATACAGATTAAATTACATAAAGAATTTCAATACTATAAGTTCACATTCTTATGAAATTTGATCAAAATGGAAAGTAAATAGAAGTAAATATACTATTTTATTTAAATATCTTCAAAAAAAAATTAGATTTATATATGTTTAAATGGGATTTATACCCTTATATCATAGTTTAATAATCAGTAAACCCATTTTAACCCTAAGCATGATATCATTGTTTAATAATCAGTAAACCATTTTTAACCCTAAGCATGATAAATTTGGTAATTTTTTTACAATTAATTATGAAAAAAGAATTAATTTCATCCTATTATATTATATTAATTATTATGAGTAAAAATATAGAATAAATATTACATGATTTAACTTTTATATTTGATATAAATTCATTTTACAATAATCATTGAAAATGCAAGGAAATCTTTTAAAAAAATAATTTTTGATGAATAAAAATGTATTTAACCTAATTTTAGTCCTAGAAAAAATATTTTGATGAATTTTAAATCATTCTAAGGAATATAAATCTATAAATTTAGTTAATATTATTCTTAAATTTAAATTAATAAAATTTATTCTGAAAAAAATGTTTTTATAAATTTTTTTTAGAAAACATCTCTTTTTACATTCAAATGATTTTATTTTAATTTCTAACCAATTTTTAACCAATGAATTAATTTTGTAATAGTGTAAATGGTATTTTTTTATAATTTAGTAAATTGTATTCATACCCACTAATAATAAATCTTGGTTATAAATATTATAATAAATGATAACAATTCAGGAATATGTCTTGGTTTGTTAAGAGACCATATTGAATATAATGTAAGATATTAAGGAAATTAAATTTATTTAGATAGAAACACATATTAAAATATCATTGTGTTACGTTGTAGTGTGATTATAATAATTTCTATCTAAAATTTTACCTCTCTCATAAAAACAACTTAGGATAATTCTACCACATCATATCCCTGGGTTCCCATATAGATTCCCCATATAACGATACCATGCCAAAAATTTTACTAGGTGAGTGGTATTGTTTCCCATAAAATTATGTTTTTGATCCGGAATCTCTATCACTTATTCCTCATAAGAGAAATCATGTTCCAATGGTATAAACATCAAGTTCAAAACATGTAAAGGATCAAGAAAGATATTTCTTATGATATATACAGTTTATTAACCCTTAATCTAATAGCTTAGAGTCGGTTCCCTATGTTGGATCTATATAGTAAATGTAGATGCTCAATTATAGGAGGGGTGGTGAATTTTATGTTTAAAAACTTTCGATTTTATCCTTAGGAATTTTTTTTTAACAAAGGTAACAAAGAAAATTCACAAACCCTAAAATATTTATATGAGAAAAACATTATTTGGTTCAAGAAATATGGTTCCAGAAAAGAAACATAAGAAAAGTATACTTAGGAAAGATTCTACCTTAAAGCGTATAAAATCTTATTTATCAGAGTATTCAAAATTATAAGAAAGTATAAGAAAGTTATAGTTTCTTCTTTTATCAAAATACTGTGGAAATAAAACTTGAAACAATACAAGTAACAAGTATAAAATATTTTAACCCAAATAGAAGGGTATCCAACAACCTTGGATAAATGTCCCTTGATTTATACTTTCATGAAAGTTTGTGTAATGGACCGGACCTCTCCGGTCCATTACTTTGTAAAAATTTTGATGTGGTCAAACATGGCGCGTGTTATAATAATAATTTTTGATAATAATAATTTATAAGGGTGGCGTGAAAACATTTGGTGTTAATTAGATTAAATGGTTTTAATTTAATCATTGTGAAATAAAGGAAATAAAATTGAATGTACCTAATTAAATGAGGGGAGGTGCATGGTTTCATTTTGATTTATTTATATTTTAATAATTAATAAATTATGTGTGTAATGGAAATATAATGGGAGGCTCATGGAATAAATTATAAATGAATAAATTATAATAAATGAGGTGCATATAATAAATTATAAAGTAATAAAATGCATGAGGCGCATGGGCGTGACCTTGTATAGGAGGAATTGTGCGGTTCTCCACAATTAAAGTTGGAGTTGTGTAAATAACATTAAAATGGTATTATTATATAATAATTTGTCATAATAATAATAACATGAAGAGGCGCATGGAAGGGGTTCCCAACCCGTGTGTGAATATCATGTGATGGGAGAGAGGGAGTAATTATAAGATAATAATGGGCGTCAATAATAATAATTATTATTAATGATAATGATGGCGACCCATTGATGAAATTGAAAGAGGTTTTATTACTATTATATGAAATAATACCGGTAATGGTGGCTTTTAGTGTGTGATTAATGAAATGGAATTGTCTTAATTTAATATGAGAATAACCATGATAAACTAATTTAATGGGATTAAATTTGAACATTAATGATGGGTGTTATTAATATTGATTTTATTAATAATAACATTGATGTGATAATGGAGTAAAGGCAAGGGGAGGTTCCACTTTTGGGGGAGTGGGAGAAGAAATCGTGAATGGAAGAGTCAAATTGGAGAGGGAAAGAGTTAAAGGAAACAAATTAGATTTTAAACTAATAAAAAAAGAGAGAATCTCATGAATTGGTGAGGCACACCAAATTGGACAGGATTTTGTGCATGAATCTTAAATGATATTGGAGAGAGAAATTTTCAATGAAATGAAATAATAATGAAAATATAATAATAATATTATTATTTATGGTTGTAAAAACCATAATTCACTCGTAACTTCTTCAGATGATATCGGATTGACGAACCGTCAGTGGCAGTGTAACCCTGAAATTATGATGGTCTTTTTAAGACCAATGATTAATACCTTTTTATGACTCATGTATCAGGTCAATAAAACACATATTATTAATTGAAGTTATTATTATCATTAAATTCATGGAAACCGCATGACGTGTCATGTGTTGACCAGTAAAACAACGTAACTGTTGTACGGTCACATCATGTATTCATTAATACACGATGCATACCGTTTTAAATTTTCATTGCCTATATAAGAGAGGGTCACGTGTTATTTATAGACCCCTCTTCTTCTCTGCACGACAATGCTTCCGGATGACCCAGAAGCCTTCCTCCTATCTTCATCATCTAGACTCTGATCGTCGATCTGTCAGTGGCTACGAGATAATGTCAAAAAGGTAAACATCGTGAACCTCGTTCCTTTCCCTCTTCTTCGACTTCCTCTTCACAGTTTCCTACCGAGGAGATTGCTGAAATTTGACAGGAACAAAACTCTTCGACGAACGTCATCTTAATGGTACGTTCTACCATGTTCTTATTCCTTAGTCAATATCCTCTATCTCTTCCTCCTTTCCATGCTATGACAAGTGAAACCTTAAACTTTAATGGAGTCTCTCTTGATTGTTAGTGCGGTTGTGCCGCAACATCCACCGGAGGACATAGTCGTCAGGAGGAGTGATCAAAATCCTCATGGTGGTTTTTCTCATAGAAGGTCATCAAAACCTATTCAAGTAGGGATATTAATTTCGTATCTCTCTCTCTTTTGAGCATCATGTGGGGTGGGTATCCTCTTGTTTTCGTGAGATACGTTTGAACCAGTAAATAAATATAATAATTGGTTAAAGAACGGGTTGGGGGAAATTTTGTTGATATTGTTGTTATATTTCCATCAAAGCTTATCCTTTTATTATTTTGTGAATTGAATAGGCTTATGCCTACTGAAAATCACGGTCGTTGGGGGACTTTGCTTGAGAAATTAAATGTTTCCTTGTTTCTCTGGACTGTTTTGTGGATGGAATTTCATAGAATGTGGAAATTGGTTAATCATGTAAATTTGGCTAATTAAATGAATACCTGGAACCCTTGTATGATCACCCCAATTAAACTAAATGAAAGAATTAATTTTGTGGGTGTGGGTTGGGGTTTAATTATGTGAAGGGGGTGTTTCGTGGGTTGTTGTGGAATGGGTGAGCAGCGGGGCTGCGATTGCCTTGGTTGTGGGTTGGCGTGTATGATATGGTTGTGATGGGAAGTAGAGTTGCGGTAAATTGTATCAAATGGATGATGATGTGGTACAGGTATTGTTTCTGATGTGTTTGTGGTTATGGTGGTTGGTAGCAGGGCTGCATGGATGGGTTGGGAATATGAATAAAAGTGGAAGAGTTAAATAATTAATTGTGGGGCATGGTAGTTGATTAAATACTAAAAATCAATGGAATTGATTGGATGATAAAAGAAAATGTTATTGTGTTGTTTGTGTTTTCCCTAACTTTATTTGTGTTTGGAAGGTATATGTTTTATGAATGATTGATCTGGTTTGGTTGTTGTTATTTTCTCTATAGTTATGGAACTCCGAAACTAAATCTATTGAAACATGAAAAGATTAATGGGGTTTGGGGTTGTTTATTGGGTGCATACTTTCGAGGTAGCAGTGTCGAGGCATGTGCTCAGATCTTTTGTGTAGAAGCCTTAGGATGGGCTGAGTGGTTGATATAATTATATAAATCTGTAAGTTTTATGTCTCTTTAGGCACCCCAGCCAGGTTGAGCACTACGTGCCGAACACCCATGGGATGGGGGGGGGGTGAGATTCTCAAACATATAAAGGATGGATGGTTACTGTTCTTCCCTGTTCTCCATCTTCTAGGTTCTATAGCCCACGATCCTTCAGGCAGGTTACGATAGATGTTTCCCAAGAGTCATTGGGATGAGGATGTGATATGTTCCCAGGTGTCTTCGGGATGAGATGTGATGTGGTTCCCAAGTGTCTTCAGGATGCGATGTGGTTATGGCCAAGGATTGAGTGCCGACAGGATACTATGAGCTTCGTATGGCCAGGTTGCGACACTAGATCAAGCTTCGTATATCCAAGTTGCAGCACTATCTCAGGAAGATGGGGAAATATCGGAGCGTTAGGTGTGAGGGATTGAACAATATTCAATGGGAAGGTGGTGCGGGGTACCCATACTTTGATAATATTACTATACTACTCTATTGACTTGCGATATTTGGTGAGTGTGGCTTGTAAGGTTGGGTGGATAGATTCCTTGATAGGCTTTGGTTTCTTCTGTTTTCTCACAGGGCATTAGGATGTATACCCACCTGTGCACCAAAGCATTAGGTTTTCCTACTGAGTATACTTTTATGCTCACCCAAATTTTTCTTTCAGGTTGTTAGGAGGACTTTCGGGACCATGCGGGACCTTGCTAGTTGGGTGTTGGAGTTTTACTGGTTGCAATTTTTGCTTTTTTTGGGTATCGTACTTTGGAGATTTTCTTGTACTTGTACTTTTGTTTTAGTATTGTATAAAACATGCATGTGGGTTTGGTTTTGGGTTTATTTTCATTTACTTGTTCCTTTTTCTTTTGGTTTTTGACTCATCCTATTTCACGATCTTAAATAATAAAAAGGGTAATGCCTCCCATATTTGTGAAAACTTATACCCTTGGTGCTAGTCGCCACTCCGGGACCTACAGGAGGCAGGACTTGGGGGTCATTATCTCCCTCTCACTATTGCCAGCTCAGGAGGGGCATCTTTGGTGGGATGGGGTCATGACCGTCTGTCTTACTCACATATGGGTAAACCCTCGATTGGAATATCAGAATCTATCTTGCTATCCCCGCAAACCCTCAATATTAAAGGTAATCAGAACCTCTATCTTCCAATCCCTGGAAGTCCTTGATCTTTAATGTAGTCAGAACCTTAGTATTCTTATACCTAGAAGCCCTCGATTGTACTCATTAATAATCGAAGGTGCACGAACCAAGATGAACAAGGTGTTCATAATTCCCAAGTCATAAGAGTCTTTCTCTCTAGAAATCACTTCACAACATGTAATCTCTATATTAATGGAATGATAATGATCTCATAAAAATGAGCTTCTATTTATAATCCCAACTACAACGGGAAACTCCCTTCTCTAATGGTCATATTTTCCTTAAATCACAAAGGGACCTGTACCCATTCCACTCAATAAACAGATAGTTAGAAACAAATTTCATAATTTCGTTTCATAATAACAACATATGTAAGGAAAAATGGAGTTACTAAAAAAAATATATTTTTTGGAGTCTAAGGAAAAATATAATTTGGAGTCTAACCAAATAAAAATTCAGAGCTTATAAGACATGGATATTCAGTTTCTAATCTATAAATAATTTAGAATATGAATTATATAGACTCCGAAGTCCGAATTGTAATGAATTTGGAGACTGAGTTCTGAGGAATTTGGTGTCTGAATTATGAGGAATTCAGTGTTTGAATTTCGAGGAATTCAGAGTCCGAATTCTGAAGAATTCAGAGTCTAAATTATGAGGAATTTTGAGTATGAATTCTAAGGAATTCAGAGTCTGAATTATGAAATATCTAGTGTCTAAATTCTATGAAATTTGGAGTCTAAATTCTGAGAAATTCATAGTCTAAATTATGAGGAATTCAGAGTCATGAATTCTGAGAAATTTGGAGTCTGAATTCTGATGAATTCAGAGTCTGAATTTTGAGGAATCTAGGTTTGGAATTTTTTGGAATTCACGGCCAGAATTTCAGAGAATTCGGAGTCTGAATTTTAGAGAATTCAGAATCTAAATTTAATAGAATTCAGAATCTAAAAACAAAACAATCTATATTCAAGGAATTATATGATTCCAAGGTTTTAGATACAAATCTAATTTTTTTGACTTAGAAATAAAATTAGTTTGATATAGAGATATTATAAAATGAGACAATGAAAACAAATATATGGACAAAATTTTCCTTAGATAAGGAAAACTTTCCATAAGTAAAATAATAATTAGGGAAATATGATTTTCCTTATGATAATGTGTTTTTGATTTTCCAAACATAGAGGAATGGAAAATTCATAAAGAATCCTTATTGAATCAACAATCTCCCCCATTTTGGAAAGCACAAACATCCTTTCGAAAAAGAATATAAGGACTATGAGTTTGCTTTTTGATCTTTAAAAGAAAAACTTATCTCCCTTTTCTTATGAATCATGATGAATATGAATAAACCCCCCCTTATGTTTTGAAATCCCTAAGAATCATATTCTTGACTTCCTTAGATAGATTTTACTTTTTCTTTCATACGAAAGTATTCTTTGAGTAAACCCCCCTTAGTTAAACTCCCCCTTACTTTGGGAATTCTCTACATTACTTACTATTTTTTTATCATACCTTTCTCCCCTTTGTGATTTTCATAAAAGAATTGAGAGAATAGAAAACAATTTGGTACATGAAAGATTAGAACTATATACAACAACCAAATGAATCACAATAATAATTTTCATTAAGATATGAAATATTGATTCAAGGAAGGTATATTAAAAGACATGATTTGAAAGGAAAAATATTAATCCTTCCTTTTTCCCTTTGTCATGAAATTCTTCACGATGGTCTTCATCTTCTTAAGATCCTTTTGATCTTATTTAAAGTTCTTGAGTAGCTGTTTCTAATCCTTATTTTTATTCTCCAATGCTCTGATCTTTTCATCGTGAGACTTTATGATTTATTCCAGGGATGTCAAAATATCTTCTTGCTTAAGGAACTTCTCTTCAAAATCGATTCTAGAATCTCTTTCCATCTTTAAATTAAAAGAAACTAAATTGAGCTTCCCACTCTGATATTTTACTTCATACTTCCAGGAATCTTGTTCTAGGTTCAGCTTTTCTAAAATTTTTTTTCATAAGATCCTTCGCCCTCTTATCTACTCTATCAATAGAATCATTCACATAGTATTGAAAGTCATCAATAATTTTCCGATCTTCAATTTTATTCTTGGACCAGTTAGTGATTTCCTTGCATGAACTCCTGTGGGAATCATAAACAGTGTAAAATGTATTAAAATATGCCTCAGGACTAATGAATTTCTCCATAAGCATGCTAACCGAATCTGATTTTTAATTGAATCAGTGCTGAAGCATATGACACCTCGAGTTAATACTCAGAAATAAGGGAATGGAATCAACTAATTTCTTTAGGGACTGAACCACAAAGTTCTAACCCATGGAGGATGATTATGAATATGATTTCCTTATTGGTGGAGATTCTTTATCTATCTCAGCACCACTTCTTTTTGATGAACCACAAACATCATTCTTAGCTACCACAATTTTCTTTGGTGTATCAACTATCACCTGTTTTCATTTATTAGCTCTAGAAATGGTATCCATAGATTTTGGTGATTCATTTTCACTATCTAATACTTGAAAAATTATATCTTCATCAAAATTTTGCTACCCAATATCTTCCTTAAGATCATCAGGTTGAATAAAGTCATGATTTCCACTTTCATCATCAGATGGTTTATAAACTTATTCCTGACCCTCATCTTCTTTCACTAAGGAAAAATGTTTTGTAGATTTATCCTAGGAAGTACAGATTGAAAAATTTTTAGAAGGGATTTCCTTCTCATGATATTCTTCAACTTGCGTTATCACATCATCAATGTCATCTGCTTTTTCTTCCACTTCTTCTTCCTGAACAATCTATTCTTTTTCTCCTAGTTTCAAAATACCCAACTTTTTTCTCAGAGTCGTTGGAACTGATTCATGAAGAAAATATTCCAAAACCTGGATTTGTTCAGATGCTTTCTTGGTGTTCTTAAGAAGATCTTGAACTATTTCAGCCTCAGAAATTTTCTTCTTTTTCTTCTTTTGATTTTCCAATTTTTCCTACTCTTTAACCACCTTAATCTTCAAATATTTTGCCTCATCAGGATGAAGGAAAATTCTAGGATCTCCTTCCTTCCTATTCTTCTTCTCTTCCATTCACTTGGAAGCCACTTAATTAGTGTAGGTTTTTTGAATCTTTGAATTTGGGGGTATTGACTGAGTTTCCTAAATAGTAGGTTTTTCAATGACTTTTAGTTCTGCTTTCTCTTCATTGGTACTTTCTTGGAAGTCTATGCCACTTCCAAATTCTTAGCTAAGGTCTCAATTTCACTTTCAGATATGTCAAAAAATTCTCTTTATTTGTCATTGAAACCAACCTTCATCCTCCTCAAGGTATCATCATTGAGAAATAAGACTTTGAAAGATTCACTATAAAAAAAACTGGGTTTAGCGGCGGTTTTGTGGCGGCAGTTCACAAAACCGCCGCTAACCATTTTCGGTGAAGGTTTCGCGGCGGTTTTTAATAAACCGCCGCGAAACACAAATTTTTCTAAAACAGCACGACCCTTTCCCCCACCCCGACTGCGTTCCCAAACCCTTGTCCCCGATCCCCCTAGCCTCGGCGACTGCTGCGCCCCCCGCACCCTCCAGCGACCCCCGCACCCCCCGCACTCCCGGCTCCCTCCGGCGAAACCCGCACCCCCCGACGCCCCCCTCGACCACCGGTGACCCCCGCGCCCCCCGCACCCCCTGTGCCATCCGGCGACCCCGACACCCCCCACACCCCCCGTGGCCTCCGGCGACCCCCGCACCCCCCGGCGCCCCCCGCGACCCCTTTCGACTTTGGTAATTTTTAGTTTTTCCTTGATTATTTGATTGCTTCTCATAAACGACGGATAAGTCATGCATAGTAATTGTGGATTATTTATTTTTGTGGTTTATATATTTCTCCTACATTTATTCATGTATTTATTACTAAAAGTCAAGCATAGTAATTGATACCTCAACCTTGTTCAGTGTGTTATTTGATTATAGTTATTCTAATTATTTTATGTCTTCTTGCTTGGTATCCAACATAGGTTTGATTGTTGAATTTTTATTTAAAGTTTTATCTCTAAATAATTCATTGGGAAAAAGAGAGGAGCCCATTAGAAGTTCCTAAATTATATTGCTGATATTTTTGGATATGTATATCTTTGGAAATTGGTCATTATAGTGATGAAATATTTCATTGTAATTTTTAGTATAGACTAGTTATCACATTTTAAAGCATATATTTATTGTTATTAGAAAAGAAAGAAATTCTCTCCATCTTATGATAAATAATATGTTATTATAGGTGAATAAGATTATAATTCCAATTGATCAAGATATGATTATTGGAAAATGGGGATTACTATATCTCTAGTGGTATGGATGGATCTCAGGTTAGCTAATGGTGTTTCAAGTGTTGTTTTCCTCCTGCAATTAATAAGTATCAGGATGTTTTTTTTGAGGAATTTATAAGGTTACCTCTAGAGATGGAGGTGGAGTTTATGATTGAATTAGTACAAGGTATCGAGACTATCACAATATCCCATTACTATATATCTCTATGGGATATTAGATAGATAAATATTTAGTTGGGAGATCTTTAATCCAATGGATTTATTAATCTGAGTGTGTCTACATAGGGTTATCCATTTATTTTTACCAATATTTCAAGAGTGAGATTTTATATTATCTATTATAAATTAAATCATGTTACTCTTAATAATTGGTATCCTTTTCTATGAATTTATGATTTATTCAATCAGTTTAGAGTTTCTTTATGGATTTTGAAGATTGTTCATCGATTAGGTTATCAGCGGTTAAAGGTTTGAGCTAAAGGTGTGTCCAAGATATAATTTCAAACACTATATAGTAATTTTGTGTTTTTGGTAATTCTATTTAGGGTAATGGAGAAACCATATGTATTTATAACTTTGATAAACCATTTTTTATCCTTTTTTTCATTCGGGACTATATTTATCAATGATATATCGGTATGATCATGATCCTATGAGGAGCATGAAGAATAGTTGGTTATGTTCTTAGACACATTGAGATATCATCATTTATATGCCAATATATTGAAATGTTATTTCTATAATCAATAGGTGACATTTTTTGGTCGTGAGTTCTCTAAATCTAGGATATTAGGGGATATTGAGAAAGTAGAATCTATAATTTCTTAATAGATTCCTACTAATATTGTTGAGATTCATATTTTCATTGGTCATGTGGTTTCTTATTCTTGCATTATCTTGGATTTTTCTCACATATTCATTAAAAATATAGTATTGAATTGGAATGGAGTTAATTTTTAGTGGGATGATAAATAAAAAGATTCATTTTATGAGCTAAAAAATATATTGACATATACACCTATTCTTATTTGACCAAAGCCAAGGATGCATTATAAGGTCAATAATGAGGCCTCTAATGTGATGTTAAGATTTATGTTGATATGGAGGAATGAGTTTTAGTAAATGGGTCTTGAAACTTATAATAAATGATAAAAATTATCCAAATCATGATATTGAGTTAGTCATGGTTATGCATGCCCTCCAATGTTTATGAAATTAGTTATTCAATGAGAATTTTGTGGCATTTACAAATAAAAAAACATGTAGTAAATATTTTATCATAGGGATAAAAATTTATGATATAGGATATGGGATGAATATATTTAGTCATTTTATTTGGATTTTAATTATACTCCAAGAAAGTGAAATTTCATTATTGATGCTCTAATTATAAATTATCAAGTGCATGTAGTTTGTACGTCGAAAGATGAATGTAAATTTATATTACTTTTCTCAGAGATTCATCATGATGTAGTTAATTATAAAGGTCATGTCATTATAGAAACCTTGACCATCACTTTATCTTTATTTTTTTATTTCAAGAAGGTATGATTTCATATTATGTGTATTGGGTTTTCCATGAATGGGTTTATATTATGGATTTCATACCTAGGTATATGCTTAGTGAGAATTCTTTATTGTATTTTCATGGGTGTAATTTTTTTATTTACCCCGACACCCCCCACGCCCCCCGTGGCCTCCGGCGACCTCCACACCCCCCAGCGCCCCCCGCGACCCCTTTTGACTTTGGTAATTTTTAGTTCTTCCTTGATTCTTTGATTGCTTCTCATAAACGACGGATAAGTCATGCATAGTAATTTTGGATTATTTATTTTTGTGGTTTATATATTTCTCTTACATTTATTCATGTATTTATTACTAAAAGTGAGAATATCCATCCACAATTTGAGTAATTTCTTGGAATTTATATTGAGCAGTTGGTTACTTTGGGATATCACTTAATATTATTTTCACCTCAACTCTTTCCAAGAATATAGATATGTTCAATAGATTAAATCCCATCCTATAGACCAATTTCAATTCCAATGGTTTATTTTACAAAAATCCACGTGACTTCTCTCCCTTGTAAATTTGGTCCATAACAACATGTCTTATCATGGATAATGAATTAATTAGGTGCTTCATGTTCTGTAAACATATCCCATTGGAAACCATAAAAAATAGTTGGGTAGATAGTGTTATGATAAGTGTGTAACCCGATATTCTTATTTCTCCTCAATGAGGTGTTGACGCTGTCTCTTATGGACCAGACTTGTTCGGTTGGTCTGAAGTGGTTAATGTGATCAATGAACCATCTTTATTATATTATGCATACTTTATGATCAATGGTTCATCTTTATTATATTATGTTTCTGTAATCTTACACTATCATATATTTTGTGTAGGCACATTGTGATATACATGGATAAAATCTGGATCACATTACCGAGGAGCACACATCAATATGTTAAGGGTTTGAATGAGTTTGTAGATTTTGCAATTTCTAATTGATCCGTTGAAGGGAGAATAAGATGTCCATGTCCTAAATGTAAATTTAGAACATGGTTGAAGAGAGATGAAGTTTATGAACATTTAATACTGAAGCAATTCCCTGATCAATATTTATGTTGGATTTGGCATGGAGAATCAAACAACACAGAAAGATTGAGGACTGATGTTAATCCACAGAATGAGGTCCCAAGTTTTTCGCCAATGGAAAATGAAATGAAAAACCTCATAAATGATGCATTCGGCACTGCAAGACACCACTATGAGCATCAAAACATATTAGAACAACCAGAAGAGGGTGCTACAAATTGCAACCTGACAAGTGATGTTTTTGAGACTGTAACACAAGAAGATCAAGATTGTAACATATCATTGGATCCTCATGTTGATTCTATGGAGCCAAATGTAAGGGAAAACTTCAGTGAGGAAAATGCATTTCATGATTTATTTGATGATGGAAATCAAGAGTTGTATAGTGGGTGTTTGAAATATTCAAAGCTTTCATTTCTGCTAAAGTTTTACCATATCAAATGACTATGTGGAATTACAAATAAGGCAATGTCCATGTTATTGGAATTGATTCGTGATGCATTTCCTGAAGCAAAAATCCCAGAATCGTTTTATGAGATGAAAAAAGTTGTAAACAAGCTTGGTCTGAATTATACAAAAATACATGCGTGTCCCAATGATTGTATGCTTTATTGGGGAGAGGATTCAAGTAGACAAAATTGTAAGAAATGTTCTTATTCTAGATGGCAGTCAAAAGGTGATGTTGGAAGTATGACTGAACATAATTTCATGGAGAAGAAGAAAAGGAACACACCTGCAAAAGTTTTGCATTACTTTCCATTGAAGCCTCGATTGCAAAGATTATTCAGTTAATCAAAAACCGCCGAACACATGAAGTGGCATTCTGTAGATAATAACAATGATGGGTTAATGAGACATCCACGAGATTCCCAATCATGGAAGACATTTGATTCATTACATCCAGACTTCTCAGCTGATCCTAGGAATGTTCGATTGGGATTGGCTGCCGATGGATTCAACCCATTTGGGACTTTGAGTACGAGTTATAGCATTTGGCCAGTTATTTTGATCCCTTATAATCTGCCTCCGTGGATGTGTATGCAACAAACATATTTTATCATTTCGATGATTATTCCTAGAAAACAAATGCCTGGAAATGATATTGATGTATACCTGCAGCCTTTGATTGAAGAATTGCAGGAGTTATGGAGCAACGGTGTTGAGACATTTGATGTTTCTTCTAAAACAATGTTCAAAATGCATGCTGCTTTAATGTGGACCATTAGTGACTTCCCTGGGCTTGGGAATTTATCTAGTTGGAACACTTATACGGGTTTGGCTTGTCCTGTTTGTAACTTTGATTTCGAGACCAAACAGCTACCTCAAAGTAGAAAATGGTGCTTCTTGTGCCATCGAAGATTTCTTGATGCATCTCATAGATTTCAGCTGAACAAATCAAAATTTAATGGTTCCATTGATTGTAGACCACCTCCAAAGTTGTTAACCGATTCTGAAATATTGACACAACTTGAAAAGGTTAAAACAGAATTTGGGAAGGTTCATCATTTGACTGATAGCGGAAAATGAGTGCGAAGTGCATCGTCAAGTGAAATCAGAACGCAACGATGGAAGAAAAAAAGTATATTCTTCAAACTTCTGTATTGGTAATTTAATTCTTTTCGCCACAATCTTGATGTGATGCATATTGAGAAGAATGTATGTGATAATTTGATTTTCACATTACTTAATGAGCATGGAAATTAAAAAGATCATCTCAATGCTCGCAAAGACTTACAAGTAATGAACATAAAACGTGATCTCTGGCCAGATGAGAATGAAAAGTATGCTCCTGCCATTTTTCCAATGAAAAATAGGGATAAAGATGTGTTCCTTCGAATTTTAAAGAATGTGAAGGTATCTGATGGGTATTCGAGTAACATCTCGAGGTGTGTTGATTTGAATAATCATAAGTTATATGGATTGAGAAATCACGATTCACATGTTTTGTTACAACAGTTACTACCATTGGCATTGCGTACATTATTACCTGAAAAAGTTACTGTTGTTGTACTGCAATTCTGCACATTTTTCCGGCAATTATGTGAGAAAACTCTACATCCTTTACAGCTTGACAACCTACAGGAGAGGTTTGTATTGACACTTTGTGCAATGGAGATGATCTTTCCTCCATCGTTTTTTACTGTCATGATGCATTTAATTGTGCATTTGGTTGACGAAGCTAAATTAGGAGGCCCTGTTCATTATCGATGGATGTATCCAATTGAGAGGTATTTTATTTATATGTTTCCAGTTAAGTAAACAATATTTGGAATTTAAATAAATGCATAATATTATTATTATTTTTCACAGATATCTTGGGAATTTGAAAGCATACGTGAGAAATAAAGCTCAACCAGAAGGCTCTATTGCTGAAGGCTATTTGGCCGAGGAGTGTCTCACCTTTTGTTCCAGATATTTGGATGATATTGAGACAAGATTTAATCGAGTTGGACGTGTTGACGACACATCAACTCAATCTCAAATGCATCAGAAATCAAAAATATTTCCTGCTATTGGCCGATCAGTTGGGAGGACCTCATACGCGACACTGACAGAATTGGAGTTATTACAGGCACATAGATATGTGATACTGAATAGTGAAATTGCAGATCAATTTATTGGAGAGTTGAGGATACAAACAAAGAGACGAATGAGAGGCCGAACACGAAATGAAAAATATATAACGAAATCTGTGAATAAAGAGTTGGTAGAATGGTTTGCACGACGTGTAAGTTTATAAATATTGCAATAAATACGAATATTAGTTTGACACATAAAATTTTCAAATCTATTAAATTATATTTTTATTTTTCAGATCATGAATACTGATACTCGAGCAGACATGTCAGAAGATTTGATGTTTCTTGCTAGAGGTCCTATAAAACAAGTTAGAAAGTTCGACGCTTATAATGTGAATGGTATTAGATTTCGTATAGTCGATCGAGAAATAGGTTTGAAAACACAGAATAGTGGTATATTTACATTTGATGAAGTGGAATACTATGGAAAGTTGCATGATATTATTGAATTAAACTACCACGGGCATTTTTCTGTTGTTTTATTCAAATGCAAATGGGTCGATATTATCAGAGGAGTTAAAAGAGATTCCTTGCAATTTACTTCTGTAAACTTCTCTCGCTTGATGGATGTTGGTGATCGTGAACTGCATGATCCATATATCTTAGCATCGTAGGAAAAAATGGTATATTATGTGAATGATGTTGTGGATGAAGGGTGGAGTGTAGTTACTCACGTAATACAAAGATATTTTTATGATATGGGTGATGAAGTGGAACATTTGACCTCTGCAATTGAATTTCATCATCAACAGGAAGCAGAATTATTTGTCCATCATGATATTGAAAATATTAGTCTAGCAAGGATGAATGAAGTGGATGAAGCAATGGAGCAGAAAACCGACATGATTGAAGGGGAAAATGATTGTATGTACAATTATTTATTCATTCAGCAACCACTTGTTTAATTTCTATAGTCATTCATTATCATTGTTATATATATTTTTTTTGTTAGTACTGGGCATCTATTATCATTTTTAATTTTTTTTTCTGCATAATTTTTTTGAAATATATATTATGAACTTAATTTTATTTGATTAAATGACAGGAATGCCAAGGAAGAAGCGGTACACCATTTCATCTACTTCTGCGACAGATGACGATCCGTCTGTCCCCATGGCATCTGAGGCAGCAGCTGCTTACATCCCTGCATCATCTCCCCCTGCACCATATCTGACACCGTCAGTGTATGTCTCATTAGAGGATGAGTCATCGCCTCCCCCTACAGGAGCCTCAGCATCGGGGCAACGAAACGCCCCTTCCAGTTCTTCACGGACATTCTGGAGGGTCACAATCATAGGTACAAATTTTAATTAAATTAATTTATTGCATTTTGTTTATAGTAATTGTTTGCTAATTGCAGATGAAAAAAATGCAACCGTGGAAAAACACATAAAAATTTCTGATGTTTGGAACATGAATGGCGAGAAGATAGTGGTTCCATTTGATTCTTATGGGGTCCCGACGGATGACGTCGCAAGTTTACTTGGTCAGATTATAGGTCAGCTGGCAGCGGAGCCCATTTCCCTGCCTATTTCATATGATGATTGGAGGCATATGCCCCCAAACTGGAAAAATGAAGTTTTTTATTCTCAGATAAAGGTAATTTTATTACTTTATGGTTTAATTGAATGTCGTGTTACTAATATATTCAAAATGAATTTCTGTATATAGATGTTCTTCCACTTAACCGTTGCTGATGTGATAGCACGAAAGTGGACATTGAAAAATCTTGGAAAAAAATGGAAAGATTTCAAATGGAGCTTATGGTGTGATTCCAATGATACTTCGTTGACCGTGCAACATATGTATGAGAAGCTACCCAGTGGGGTACCGAAAGAACTGTGGAAAGTTTTTGTCGATAGCCATCGTGATGAGAAGAGGATGGTATTGAAATATATATTATTATATTATCCTCATTTTACATTTATACATGTACATGAAGATGAGATAGACATTGAATACATTACTGTTAAATTTAATTTTATTTATTTCAGGATCTCTCAAGACATAATGCATCAAACCGGGCAAAACAAGTCATCCCGCACACTGCGGGCTCAAAAAGATTTTCTAGAAGCCGAATGTCATTGGTAATCTTTTAATTAGTTTAAATATTTATAAGAAAATATTATCTATTTAACATATTTAATTGTTGATTTATATTTGTTTAATGCAGTCACAGAGTTTAGGGCATGAAGCATCCCGAACAGAACTATGGATGGATGTTCATAAAAAAACAGATGGAAGTTTTGTTAACGAACCTGCCAGAGAAGTTGGGGTATGAAGTCCATTATTTATTATAATAACTTATTATCAGTTTTTACTGTGTTAATATATATTGATATTTGATTTATAGGTAAAAATTAAAGAAATATGGGATTTCAATCCTGAGCAATCCTACTCAGTCTCTCAGGATGACCCGGTTGGTAAAGTCCTTGGGAAGGAGCATCCTGGTAGAGTGTGCAGGATGGGTTTTGGACCCATACCATCTGAGGTCTTTGGCAGACCATCAGGGATTTCAGCTACATCTACTCCTGGTTATAGTCATTTCATACCTGAAGATACTTAGAGGGAGATGTCTTCTCTATGAAACACAGTTCACCAGCAGGGGGATCAGATATCTGCTTTGCAGAAAGAGTTGCTTGAAATACGTCAGCATATGAGAAGATATGCCCCCGGTGGTAGTGCATCGGCTAGTGGTGAGCAGGTAAATCACAAAAAAATCAAAATCATTTAGTTTTCTCATTTTTATTGGTTTTATGTTTAATTATAAATATGCAAAAATATTTAATTTTCAATATAATGTTCTTATAGGTGGCAGCAGGTAGTGGAGATGAAGGTGGAGAGGGTGACGATGCAGCATCAGATGATGAGTAGTAGTGTTGTTGATGTGTTGAACAAGTATGAGAACGGTTGGTTTTTATATGTAACATGTATATGGCACATAGTTGCCACAAAACATTTCCATGTCCTAACATTTTTTTGATTTCTCATGTTTCCTTCTATGAATTTTATTTATTTATGATGTTTCATTTTATGTCTTGATTTCTCGAGTGTGGTATACATCATTCCATTTAGGCCTGTGTTTGAATTGGTACCACATCCAATGAGAATACCATATATGTAACCCATATTCATACCATTTCTACTATATAGCAGCATTCACGTAGCCCCATTGTGTTAGATCGATTCATACCATAACTGATTCATAGAAGTACCTAGGCAGTCCAACTGTGTAAGTCCCATTCATATCATTGTTGCTCCATAGCAGCACCTGGGTATCCTAGCTGTGTAAGCCCAATTCATACCATCACTATCAAGGCCCAATGAGCCACAACACATTACACAGGCATGAAGAAATTCCCACCTGACAGGCTAATCATAGACTATACAACCAACATACCAATTATGCTGATAAAGAACTCATGCTCCTACTGACATGGAAAGAGTGTATCTTGGAAGCCTCCCACAATACCTAAATTTAACCGTTATCAGTATAACATGAATCTAAGCATGTATACACTCTATTAAAACACCTAATATGCATCATTACAATAACATCCAAATAATCATAGTTTAACTTAACTTATCCCCCAAATAACCATGTCAATTATTTATGTTAGACTTAACAAAACACAAGCACTACCCATGCTTTTACATTCACAATACCAAATACAATGATATTACTAACTGAATACCAAACCACAATCCACCTATATACCATCACTATAGAACAAAGTGTCTAAACTTACTTTCATTTTTTTAATGAACTCATAGACCTAGGATAAGTCCTCTCTTGGATTACATACATACAAGAAAACCCTCATCAGGTGGAAATGAGAATCGCTATTTCACTTGATTAGAACACTCCAATCACCAATATCCCAAGATACATCTCAATATTACTAGTCTCTCTCAACCCTAGTTCACATGTCACATCCTATATAGGATAAAACTCATGGAGAAGTATCTATGAACCCATCTCAAATATCACGAGGAAAATCATAGGCCAATATACCCACTCGAGGGTTCTCATGCATATCACAAATCCCATACCCAATCCAACTATGAAATCTCGGTTACTAATCCTAACTAGAAATCGACACACCATACTTCCCCTGAAGGATAAAGATCACATACATGCACATATATATTAATGACATTATCTTATGATAATAACTATTGTGAAAAATCAATATCATTTGGTTTGGTTAAGTATAATTCCACCAATAAGGTATTTAGGAAAACATTAGATAAGTTGTTGAAATTTTAAAAAACTCAAACCTATTTTCTTTAACGAAGTCAATAACAACTATATCATGATGCATCCCATCCAACCTGCAACATGATGACCATCTTGGGATGTATACATGAAACTCTTATCTCATATCCAATGACATAACTCAAATCCTCAATAGGAATCATGTATAACCTACAAGATCATAAACCATACTCTCTCAAGCACTATGCACGGTTAGCGTGTTGTCCAACCTAAAACACATGCCAATTGACAAGTTACCCATTTTCTATAGTAGGCATTAACAACCAACCCAAAACACACAACAAACCATACCATAACATACATTCTATAACTACTCAAACATCCATCTTTGGAACAAATTCTATACCCATATAAACATAATTTGTTCTATCCCATAACACAAATCCATTGTTAAAAAAACCCAACCCATATCACAATCCACCCATGGATGTTATATAGGCCAACTTAGAGCATAACCAATTACATATCATTACACATCACCATGGTTAGCATGATCACATAAATTGTATCAAAATTCATAACCATTTATTATATAGAGTATTAGTATCCATATAATATAAATCAACCCTTCTTAAAACAAATAAGAAATTAAAGAACCTAAAAACACATATACATATTGGGGGTCACATGGATTGGTTACTCACCAAATTGTGATACATAAATTTCCTTAGGTTGGACTCCATAACATACAACATTTGCTATATCCTATTTTTCAATGAATACTACCATGTTATTTGTTTGTATGGTGTCTCCTGTTCAATATTTTGGTTTCATTTGTTTTTCAGGGCAGTGGTGTGGTAGGAGTAGAATTATTTTTTTTCCAGGTCAACATTTCGCGGTGGTTTTAACCGCCGCTAATGCCTTACTGGTCAGCATTTAGTGGCTGTTATAACCGCTGCTAATGCCTTATTGGTCAGTATTTAGCGGCGGTTATAACCGCCGCTAAATGTATTATGTTCAAATTTAGCGGCGGTTTTCACCGCCGCAACATAGGCGCATCAAACGCCAGAATATAGCGGTAGTTAAAACCGCCGTGAAAAAAAAAAGTATCATCTACGCATAAAACCGCCGCGAAATGGAAAAAAACCGTCGCGAAAATAGGCATCTACGACGCTTTTCTTAAACCGCTGCGAAATAGTAAAAACCGCCGCTAATAGATTGCCGACGCCCAATTTCGCGACGATTTTTGTAAACCGTCGCCAAACCCTATAGCGGCGGTTTAAACCGCCGCCAAATGAAAAAAAAATCGCCGCTAGGGGCCGGTTTTGTTGTAGTGATTTGGGTTTTAAACTACATGGGGTTTTGAATGAATCTAAACATAATACAATGATCTTGGATAGGATTTTCGAATACATAATGATTTGCGATTTGAGGGTCCTATTTTTGATATTTTTGATCATCAGCAATGTATACTCCACTAAATTTATCTTCCTCAAGTTCACCAGGAATTCCAGAACAAAAATATTACTCTTATTCAAGTTATCATTATCTCCTATTCTCAGAATTAGAAAACCCTGAACCCATAATGTTAGAAGCCTAAAGTTTGTTGAGAGATGGTTTATCTTTGGTGATTTCACTCCTTTAAGTCCTTGGAACTCTAATGCGTTCTCATTCTCAAAGCTTCTTGATTCTTTTGGTTGTTTATAGGTGTAGAAAATGGATTCCCCTTCACATGGTATTCCAATGATATTAACTACCATGTTGAAGGAAAGGGAATAGGTTTTTCGATAACTTTTAATGAAAATTTATCACTCCCACCTTCATTAAAAAACTTACTATCTCATAGAACACAATAAGTAGCTCTGGATAAACCGAAACCTGTCCTTTTGGTTTAGAAATGGACAATATTTCCCATCCATTCAACTTGATATTTTTCTTAATGAGGTAATTGTACTTTGTAACGAATTTAAGATCAATTAACCTCTTCCTTTAGATTTTCCAATATGATATTTCCTTGTCTGAAGACATTTTTTTTAGAGGAGACACTTCCAAAGTCATTCGAAGTTAAGAAAACCAAAAATAAATTATGACCCTTATGAAGATAGGCAGAGCCTCAACACAAAAAATACTTAGAAACTGATAGGTGAAAAAGAATACGGGGGGGGGGGGGCTTTATATAGGTCTTGAAGCGATTGTTCATATTCCTAAATTGATCCAACGGTTGAAACAAGCATGATATGATCTGATGGTTGAGATGAAAACCAAAGAAGGATTTGGTAGGTTCAAATCTTTTGATGTTTTTAAGGTAAAAATTCATATTTAATGAAAGTGTATTCTAAAGTTTTTATTAAAATTAGCTAAAAAAATGTAAAAAATTTAATTACAAAAATTTAAGTAAGGAAACATACCATCCAGATTGTTAAGAAATTTGTCTATAATGATGAAAATTCTTCTTTAAGAACTTTATGTTCTGAAAAATTTTATTAATGAAAGGAAAATTCTTAATCCATAAAATTTAGTGGGTAAAGACAATTAGGTTCAAGAATTTTGAGCTACAAAAAATGTTTATTACAAAAAATAAGTTCCAAATATTTGTTTAAAAAAATTTATTTACCAAATAAAATTTGATTAAAAAAAATTGATTATAAAAAAAATGGTTTAAAGAAAATGTAATCCCCCTATGAAAAGGAGTTACTTAATGTAAGGAGATAGGTTTAAAAAAAAATTTAATATGGAATATTGCCTCAGAGTTATCATTCATAAATTTTATTTAATGTATTAAAAAGTACTGAAGGGTAAGGATTTTGTAAAATTTTTAGCAAGTTGATCATGCATTATGATAAATTGAATATTGATATCTCAATTTAGTGTGTGATCCCTAAGAAAGTGGTGCCTAATATATATCTGTTTTTCATGAGAGTGATGTTTAGGGTTTTTGATTAGGGAAATGGTACTGGTATTATCACACAATATTTGTGTTTTAGTAAAACTCATGCCATAGTGTGTGAGTGTGTGTTTCATCCACAACACTTGAGCACAACCACTTTTAACTGCTACATATTCAGCTTTAGTAGTGGAAAGTGATACTGAGTGTTGCTTTTTGCATGACCAAGAAACTAATGAATCTTATAAGAAATGAAAAGTTATAGATGTTAATTTTCTATCCATTCTACATCCACAAAATTCAGCATCCAATTTTTTTTTAAAACAAAATCATTTCTAGAAGTATAGAAAAGTCCTAAATCAATGGTTCCCTTTAAATAGTGAAAAATTATTTTCACTACTTTTAAATGATATTCCTTTGGATTAGATTGATATCTTTAATATAAGAATACTGAAAACATTAAGTATTGATGACTAGATTTCAAATATAGTAATCTTCCTATCATACCTCTAAATGATGTTTGATCTACTGGTTTCCTAGCTTCATCAATATAAAGAGAATTTTAGGTACTGATTGGAGTGATTATACTTTTAGTGTTTTCATATCCATAATTTTTAAGAAGATATTTAATATAATTATGTTGAGATATAAAAGTTACTTATGGTTTTTGAGAAATTTTAAAACCTAGGAAAAATGTTAACTCACCCATCATACTCATTTCAAAATCAGATTTCAATAGAATCACAAACGAATCAGTTAAAGATTTCTAAGAGGAATCAAATATAATGCCATCAACATAATTTTGAACAATCAAAACATTTTATTGTCTTTCTTTAATGAAGGTTTGGATCAACAGTTCCCTTGACATAATTGTTTTGTAACAAAAATCATGACAGTCTATCATACTAGGCTCTATGGGATTATTTAAGTCCATATAAATCTTAGGTATGTTTGAAAATATTTTCAGGATATTTTGTGTCTTCAAAACCAGGAGGTTGTTCAAAATAAACATCCTCTTGAACATATCCATTAATGAAAGAACACTTTACATCCATTTGAAAAAGTTTGAAATTAATGAATATTAAAAATGAAATTAAAATGAGAATAAGTTCAATTCAAGCTACTGGAGCATAGGTTTCTTCATATTCTATTCCTTATTGTTGATTATAGCATTTAAAAACTAATCTATCTTTATTTATTACTAGGATTCAATTGTCATCACACTTATTTTTGAATACCCATTTTACTCAAATTAAAGAAGTTTCCTTAGGTATTTCAACCAAGGTCCAAATTTGGTTCCTTTCGAATTCATTTAGCTCATCTTACATGGATTTAATCCAATCATCATCACCCAAAGCTTCATCAGTGTTTTTTGGTTCTAATTGGGAAAGAAATGAAATATTTTCTACTTAATTCCTTATTGAACCTCTAGTCCTTATAGGTTGATTTACACCACCAATGATATTATCACTAGGATGATTCTTAAGAAACAACTGATTTGGGTTTCATAAAACCGGTTCATCAACATATGGTAGAAAATATTATGGGATAAATGCTTCATAAATATTTTCTTAAGAATTTTCCTTATTATAGGAATCATCTATTAAAGGTTGATAATCAATTTTCGAAAACACATATGAGGATGTGGGTTGGGGTTGTTTAAAAAAAAGACCAGTTTCCTCAAATTTAACATGAACTGTTATTTGAATAGTACAATTATTTTTTTAAAGCCCTATAAGCCTTAGAAGTAGTAGAGTAGCCAAAAGAAATTCCTTTATCAGATTTGGGTGAAAATTTATGTAAGCTATATTTAGTATTCATAATTAATACATTGCAACCAAATACATTGAAGTAAGATAGTCTAGGTTTTCTACCATTTCATAATTCATAAGGTGTTTTGTTAAGAAAAAGTTTGATTAAAACTTGATTTATAGTATCATAAGTAGTACTAACAGCTTCAGCCCAAAAGCGTTTAGCTATAGAATATTCACTCAACATGGTTCTAGTTATCTCTTGAAGAATTTTATTTCTTCTTTCAACAACACCATTTTGCTGAGGAGTTCTTAGAGATGATAAGTTATAAGTAATTTCTTTCTTACTACTAAAAGTTTCAAAATATGAATTTGGGAATTCTCCTCCATGATCACTATGAATATCTATTAGTGGAAGGTTTTGATCATTTTTAACTTGGACTCT
The DNA here is from genome assembly GCA_963277665.1 of Viscum album. NCBI lineage: Eukaryota > Viridiplantae > Streptophyta > Magnoliopsida > Santalales > Viscaceae > Viscum > Viscum album. Next base: position 1,274,903,604 of record OY728121.1, on the reverse strand, counting down.
AAAAGTTTTTAAATAAGAAAAAGATTCATATTTATTTGCTATAAAATAGACACACATAAATCTAGTGTAGTCATCTATTAAGAAAAATACATAATATTTTCCTCCAAGACTTCCAGTTTGTGTTGGAACAAAAAGATCCGTACGCACGAACGGTAATGCATCAAAAGTTGAGACTTCACCGATTGATTTAAAAATTTATTTATGTTGCTTTCCATATTTACAAGGATCAAAAAATTTTGAAGAATCAAATCTATGCTATGGTATATCATTACCAAGTCTTTTCTTTGAGAATTTTCATAGGTTACTAAGGTTACAGTGTCCTAACCTTATAAACCATAACCAAGATTGATCTTCCACTACACTAAGGAAATATTGATCTTGGCTCCTAAGGTCTTCTATATTTAGTGTCTATACATTCCCTTGCTTATAGGCAGAAAGAATAAACTCTTCATCAGAATTTTGTACTAAGCATTTATCATTCCTAAAATTCAAAAGGTAACCTTCATCACATAATTTGATTATGATGATAAGGTTGTGCATTAAACCTTTAAGAAATAAAACATTTGAAATCAAGGGTCTTCCAAAAAATAACAATGTTACCTATACTAATAATTTCTCCCTGAGCATTATCTCTGAAAGTTACTTTTCCTCCTTTTATCTTGATAATATTTTCAAATAAATTTTTATTACCAGTCATATTATGAGAACATCCACTATCCATGTACAATGTATTATTTTTGGTACTTTATTTATTTTCTTGAAAATAAAAGAGTTAGATATTTGGAATCCAAAATTTCTTGGATCTAGAAATTTCAGAAATTAAAATTTTAGGAACCCACATTTTCTTAGAAAAATAAGCGGTGTGAAATCCTAAAGACTTGGGTTTTTAAATAATAATTTTTTTTACCAATGTCCACCACATTGACATTTAGTACAAAATGGATCACTTTGGGTAAAAAATAATTATTACTAAAAACAGGTTTTTAATGAGTATAACCAAACCCAGAACTATTCCTTAGAGGAAGAATTTGAGAATACATCTTGCCAAAGTTTTCCTTACCAGAGGTAATGTTTGACATACATTTCTTTAAGGAAAATATTTCTTAATTTCATTTAATAACCTGGTTCTTATCCTTAATGTTTTTAGTTTTAGAACTAAGGTAATACTTTGAAATATTTTTCGTAGAAATTACATCTTCCTGTTCCTTAGAAAGTTTATCCTTCTCATAATTAAACTCCATAAGATTTTTAGAAACACTTTAAAATTAAAAAGTTTTCTAATCAAGATCTTTAGAAAGATATGATACTTCTTTGGTTAAAATAGAAATTCTATAATTTTCCTTCTCTATCTTATTTTTTATCTTACACTTTTCATTTTCATGATGTTTAGAAAACCTAGAAACTTCTTCAAATGAAGGTAAGGTATTATCTTTTGAAGACAAAGATTCATCATCTTAAGATTCATAATATTCTTTATTAGAAAATTTTCATTTAAATACATATTGGTTACGGATTCAACATTGTATACCTTTGAAATAAGGCAATGATTTTCAATGGATAGTTTGGTTAGTAGACCAATATTCTTATGACTAGACGATTCATAATATGAAGATTCATCTTAAGATTTACCACCACTGGCACTCCAAGTGTCATTAACTTTCAAAACGTTCTTATCCTTAGTCTTGTAATACTTCTTCCTATTTATTTTAGAATGATTTTCCTTCCTGTATTTTTCCTTTAGCATGGGAAAACCTGGCCTGATGTGTTTGTATCTTTTCCACTCATAATATATGACTTATGAATCTTTCTTTTCCTTTCTTTCCCACTATCTTGTTCATCCTTTGAGTAGGATTAGCTAATTCATTCTTAAAATGTTCAATTTAACTTTACTCAAATTGAAGAGAGACTTTCTTATACTTATATCTTGTAACCCATTAATGAGTCTTAGATTTAGTAGTAGTAAAGGCTACACTTCCATTTCCATTCTTCTTATTATTCATATCAACATCCCTTTTTCATTATGGTTTCATGATGATGACGATTTCCAAATAGTTCATTAAGAATAACATTGGAAACTTTCTTAATTTCATCAATAGATGTCCTTTTTGATTCCCACTCATTATGCATAATATCAATTATCATGCCCACAAGAGATTCATAATCAAGAAATTTATCTCCCATAGATTGTAGACTATTGATAATGGTCATAAATCTTTGTTGTACTTTGTAAATAGGTTCTTCATAAAGAAATAGAAATCCATGATGTTCATCTCTCAACATATATCTTCTAGTGTCTATCACTTTTTATGTCCCAAAACGAGTAACCTCAAGTTTCTTCCAGATGTAGTTGGCAGATTCACAAGAATAAATTTGACTATATATATTCCTAGTCATGGAACACAATGAAGTATTGCATAACTTGTCATTTAGTTGATATTTTGATTTTTCTTGATTGGTGAAGGTTTTGACATCCCTGTCAAGAATTTTGTAACCTTCATTAAGAATTAAAAAATATTCTAATCTAGTATTAATGACAAAAGTATTCATTATATCTCTCAAATACTCATAATTATTACTTTAAGAAATGGGTGATCTAATAGGATTTAGATTATCAATAGAACCAATATTCATACATGCCATCCTATAAGAAAATATTTTTCCACAAAAACTTGCAAGTAGTAAAAGTTTATAAATAGAGATAATAATATCTAAGAAAAACTTAAGCAAGAAATGTTAAGAAAGAAAATTTAGAAGAAGGAAAACTTAAGTAAGAAAACTAATATGTAAGTAAAAGTATTTCAGAGAACTCCTCTAATACCAATCGTTGGATCGAAATAATAAATGTAGATTCTCAAGTACATAGGGGGGGGTGAATTGTAAGTTTTAAAACATCCATTTTTAACCTTAAATAAAACTGTGTTTAATAAAGTTAACAAAGTAAATTCAAAAACCCTAAAATAGTTCAATGAGAAAAACTTTCTTAGGTTCTGGAAATATAGTTCTGGAAATAAAATTATGAAAATTTTACTTAGGAAATATTATACCTTAAAATGTATATAATCTTATTTATTAGAGTATACAAAATTACTAGAAAGTATAAGAATGTTATACTTTCTTATACTATCAAAATTCAGTGGAAATAAAACTTGAAATAATACAAGTAACAATTAGAAAATATTTTAACCCAAAGAGAAGTGTATCCAACAACCTTGGATAAAGGTACCTTGATTTATACTTTCATGAAAGTTTGTCTTACCCACACTAAGGTAATCCCTTGATAGTAATATTGAAATCTATCTTATTATCCCTGCAATCCCTTGATCTTTAAGGTAATTAGAACCTCTTTCTTCCTATCCCTAAAAGTCCTCTAACTTTAAGGTGGTCGGTACCTCTGTCTACCTATCCCTAGAAGCCCTCGATTGTAATCAGCAATAATCAGAGTTGCATGAAGCAAGATGAAAAAGTTGTTTAGAATGCACAAGGCATGAGATTCTCTCTCTCTAGAAATCACTTCATAGCATGTAATATATAGATTTATGGAATAGTAATGAGCTCGTTCAAATGAGCTTCTATTTATATGCATGAATCCAATGATCGACTCCCTCCTCCAATGATCATATTTTTCCCTAAATCTCGGAGGGACTTGTACATGTTCCACTCAACCAATAGTTAGTTAGAAACAAATTGAATGTAATTTTTTCATAATAAGTCCATGTGTAAGAAAAATGAAGTTACTTAACAAAATATTTTTTAGGATTCTAAGGAAAAATAGAATTTGGAGTATAACCAAAAAAACATTCAGAGTCTATATGATATAGATATTCATTTTCTAATCTGAATTCTATAGATTATGGTGTCCAAATTCCAGTGAATTCAGTGTCTAAATTATAGGAATTCATAGTCGGAAATTTAAGGAATTCAAAGTCAAAATTATGAGGAATTCAGAGTCATAATTCTAGGGAATTTAGAGTATGAATTATAAGATGTCCAGAGTCTGAATTCTATAGAATTTAGAGTCTATATTATGAGGAATTTAAAGTTAAAATTATAAGGAATTTAGAGTCTAGATTTTGAGTTATTTGACATTTGAATTCAGAGGAATTCGAAGTCTTAATTTCAGAGAATTCGGAATCTTAATTTCATAGAATTTAGAATCTAAAAACAGAACACTCTATATTCAAGGAATTATAAGATTATGAGGGTTTAGATAAAGATCCGAATTTTTTGACTTATAAATATAATGAGTTTTATTTAGATAGATTATAAAATGAGATAATGAAATAAAAGATAAGGACATAATTATCCTTAGAGAAAGAAAACTTTCCTTAAGAAAAATAATCCATAGGGAAATTTGATTTTTCTTTAGATAATGTGTTTGTGATTTTCAAAACATAGAGGAATGGAAAATTCATAAGGAAACCTTATTGAATCAACACCCTAAAATATTACATTGGAAGAAGATATAAGGATTAACATCCCAAAGGACAGAATAGTTTATTAGACTTGGTAAACAAGATACACACTTTAGTATTTCATTAGATTTGAAATCAAATATTATAACATAATGTTTTTTGATAATTTCATTCTTCCCTATACAATAGTTTTTCATTTCGATCATAGAACACTTCATTGATTCCTTGGAATGAAAAACGATTAAGGGTGAGATACAAATATTAGTAAGGGTTAAGTATTGTCAAAGATAGCATGAGTCAGTAAGACTAATAAACATGTAATTTTAAATAACTAAACACTCATTCCATTTTAATGACCTAATAACATGATATGTTAGGGAATAATCAATATGGAAATGCAAATAAATGAAAACACATTCCATTAATTAAATATATGATAATGAATTGAATACATGTATAATATCACAATAAAAATAAAATGGATAGTAATAACTAAATTCTTATTGATTGAATTTTATAATTATTGGAAATGATGTCTTAGGAACATAAAAACCTTTAGTGTCTAGATCTATCCACCAGACAGTAAAAAATATAGGTAGAAAGTCATTTAATTTTGGCCAATTGATTTTTCTCATGAGACTTGTCGATGCATCAAGACCCTATATAAAGTATGACTCTACCAAACAATAAGTGTCCTAATAATTCCCCATATATACAATAATTTATTTTCATTATGAATAATTGTTCCTTATCATGAAATATCTATATTGAGTGAATGATACAGATTTATCAATATTTTTCTATTCAGACAAATAAATTTTAAAATGTAAAAAATATGTAACAATGGTCACTACTACAACCTGCCCCTTTATCAGCGCTAAAAACCAGCATTAACAGCGCTAGAAAAGCGCTGTTAATTCCAGCGTAGATAAATGGGTCCTTTATTAGTGCGTGGTGGAGTGCTGATAAAGGTAAACTATATCAGCGCTTCTCGGAGCACTGATACAGGGTCCCTTTATCAGCGTTCCTCTAGCACTGTTAAAGGTGTCCTTTATCAGTGCTAAAAAAGCACTGATAAAGGCCCCAACGCCTGCACCTAAAAAACAATACCTGCACACCTGCACACCAGAATACCTGCACAAAGTAGCACATGTACACCTGCACACCATAGCACCCGCACCCAATATTTTGACTGACAACGGTATATACATTTACTTAACATCATGAATACAAAAAAAAACGCATTGCTATATACATTTCAAACATTGTTTTACATGGTTACATTTACAATTATTCAACAATAGTTATAAACATTCATGTTTCATCCTTTGATATCCGTGATCTGCTCTCGATGGTATTTGTTGCCAAACAAAGCATCCGAACTCAAGGAAAAAAATTCACCTATATAAGAAAACAAATATTATGTTAGTAATGCAATAATGAAATAAATTAAAATAGTAATATGAAAGAATACATTAATATGGAAATGTGAAACTAAAATATTAAATTTTAAACTCAAAAGTTTCCATTTTCATAACAATGAAAGGGAATAATGTAAAATAAATATGTTTTTGATTGATTTATCTCATTTAATAAATACTGATTCTTTATCTAATGAAAAGCTTTAACGGTCACACCGTGCGTCGGATTGAGGTGCGGTCAATTCGTACACGTCACAAATGATTCGTGGATCATTGTACTAAATTATCAAAACAATCCGAAGGCGTTTTCTCGGTTTGGCGTATGTCATTGGTGTTGTTTTCCAAAGTTTATGTCATTTTCAAACTGATATCAGACAATTTTAGCCATACCGGTCACACCGTTCATCGGATTGAGGTGCGGTTGATTCGTACACGTCAAAAATGACTTTTGGATCGTTGTCCTAAAGTATCAAAACAATCCGAAGGCGTTTGCTCGGTTTGGCGTATGTCATTGGTGTTGTTTTCCAAAGTTTATGTCATTTTCAAACTGATATCAGACAATTTTAGCCATACCGGTCACACCGTGCGTCGGATTGAGGTGCGGTCAATTTGTACACGTCACAAATGACTCGTGGATTGTTTTCCTAAAGTATCAAAACAATCCGAACGTGTTTTCTCGGTTTGGCATATGTCATTGGTGTTGTTTTCCAAAGTTTATGTCATTTTCAAACTGATATCAGACAATTTTAGCCATACTGGTCACACCGTGCGTCAGATTGGGGTTCAGTTGATTCATACACGTCAAAAATGACTTGTGGATCGTTGTCCTAAAGTATCAAAACAATACGAATGCGTTTTATCGGTTTTCTGTATGTCATTGGTGTTGTTTTCCAAAGTTTATGTCAATTTGAAACTGATATCAGACAATTTTAGCCATACCGTTCACACCGTGCGTCGGATTGAGGTGTGGTCGATTCGTACACGTCAAAAATGACTCGTGGATTGTTGTACTAAAGTATCAAAACAATCCGAACGCGTTTGCTCGGTTTGGAGTATGTCATTGGTGTTGTTTTCCAAAGTTTATGTCATTTTCAAACTGATATCAGACAATTTTATTCATACCGGTCACACCGTGCGTCAGATTGAGGTGCGGTTGATTCGTACACGTCAAAAATGAATCGTGGATATTTTTCCTAAAGTTTCAAAACAATCCGAAGGCGTCTAATCGATTTGGCGTATGTCATTGGTGTTGTTTTCCAAAGTTTATGTCATTTTCAAACCGATATCAGACAATTTTAGCCATACCGGTCACACCGTGCGTCGGATTGAGGTGCGGTCAATTCGTACACGTCACAAATGACTCGTGGATCGTTTTCCTAAAGTATCAAAACAATCCGAACGCGTTTTCTCAGTTTGGTGTATGTCATTGCTGTTGTGTTCCAATGTTTATCTCAATTTGAAACTGATATCAGACACTTTTAGCCATACCGGTCACACCGTGCGTCGGATTGAGGTGCGGTCAATTCATACACGTCAAAAATGACTCGTGGATCGTTTTCCTAAAGTATCAAAACAATCCGAAGGCGTTTTCTTGGTTTGGCGTATGTCATTGGTGTTGTTTTCCAAAGTTTATGTCATTTTCAAACTGATATCAGACAATTTTAGCCATACCGGTCACACTGTGCGTCGGATTGATGTGCGGTCGATTCGTACATGTCACAAATGACTCGTGGATCGTTTTCCTAAAGTATCAAAACAATCCGAAGGCGTTTTCTTGGTTTTCCGTGTGTCATTGGTGTTGTTTTCCAAAGATTATTTCATTTTCAAACTATGTAGTAGGAATTCACTAATCTAAGGATATGAAACATAAGAAAGGGAGATCATAGATGATAAATACGTGTAAAGGGAGATATCAATGACCATATAAAGATAACATAAGTATTAGGAATTCACCTTCATTGTCCTATTTGTTTACATTCTTCGATCAGGTACGCTTCCCATTCGTTTCTAAAGACATTTATATCATCTTCTGAATAGGAGTTTTTGCGACAGTCATAGTAGTACTAAAAAAATATAAATACACAAAGGATTAATAAATATATTAAATAAATTAGTAATTATTTTCAAAAATACCTCTTCAGGGATTCTAGTTTTTCCATGAAATACGATCTCTTTCATAAATTTACAAACATAATAACCGCAGTCCTTGTCATTTGTTTGTTTCAGACACTGCAGAAACATCGAGAAAAATAAGTAATTTGTTTTGATATGTATTTGGATAGTGAAATATAATTATATATACCCAGATAATTCTCCATTTGTAGATCTTGTGGGCATTGTCATCCTTACGCCCTGGATTCATTCCAGCATTTAGACGATATTCATACACCACCCTATCATAACAAAATCCTCATTAAATGATAATATAAATTATATAACTAGATATTTAGTTCTAAAATGTTGGATATAGTGTATTACAAACTGACAATCACCATCATGTGTGGTCGGTTAGTTGGATATCCATACAGTGAATCCAGAAAATAAATCTTTGGAGTATCCAAATTGACTGCAATGAGCATCCAATGTTCCCTAAAAACACAAAAAGAAATAAGTACTGATAGAAATGAAAATATTATTTATATGATTAAAATGTAGAGTTTTACCCTTGCATCGTTGGTATTAAAAAGATCCTATTAGTCGTAATTCTTCTTTGAAACGTTCTGAGCAGATTTGACATCAATTCAGCCTGAAAATTAGAATCTATTTCTGTTCATTGTGTAGAAATGGTGTGAGGACTAACGAGTCCAAATTTGTATTCATGGGAAAATCCCTTCAATTATTTTTCATATATACGCCTGTGAAAAATATGAGATGTATTTATCAATAATTATCAAAGTATATCAGCTTCTGTAAAACCAAATCATGAAAACATACCTCATGTATACATTTATAACTGAGGCGCCTAGCCAGTCGTATGTGATGATCTCAGAAACAACTTCTGCACTAACGAAATCCATTGTTTCCTCTCCTTACATATATTTTTCAAAAAAAATTGTATGATTCTTTCTATCTTTCATTTTTGTATCCACATGAGCTTGCAATGATATTAAATGTGGATATAGAACAGGCGGGGTGAACGTGCTCTCAGTAGATCGTTTTGATCGGTTGGTTGATCCAATCTTGGAGCCTCTCTTTCGTTTTAGCTTCTCCATTTTATCCTTATGTAATAACATTCATCAGTTCAGCCATTTTCTAATTTAATGTTAAAGGTTCTGCTTGAAAAATGAACTGGAAATGAATACCTCCTGCTCGACATGTTTTTTTACAAGATTCGACGGCCATGCAACGAATGTTCCAATAGCCGTTTCCACCATATGAATGTCGTCATCATCATTTGGAACAGGTAGCTCGGCGCTTGGCTCATGAGCTATGTTAATCGACACTTTGACATGACCGGTTGGAAGTGGTCTAGAGTGTAGCGTGTCATTCTGCATATTGAACACCGTAGCCCTCGCTACAAGGCGATGGGTGGGAGTTGACAGATATAAATCACAGTCATTTTCACCCTGCAGAATATCATTAAATGAAAGGTATCAGTGTCTATGTGATTCACATCTCACAAAAACGAATATTATAACATTAATTACCTTGGTTATGTCACGTCTTTGAGGGGAATGGCTCGCCTCAAAGCTGGTGAGGGGTGGATCTTCTCACGGGGGTTGTTCTTGAGTTGTTTGTTCTCTTCACCTCTCCTCCATCAAACTCTTTAGAATATCTCCCTGAGTTTGGATTAGTTCTTCAAGGGTAGCTACTCTATCTCTCATTACATGTAATTCTTTAGTTTGTTCATCCTCTTGTTTTTTTTTCTTAAAATATGTCTTGGGTGACACCCCAAAACCCACACCTCTGACGCGACCATACTGTTCTGGCTGTTTCAAGGCCGTTGAAAGTATGTCTGCATCCGGTGTGGGTGTTGATGTTTCATGTGACTATGTCAAATAGAAAATATGAAAAAATAAGTAAGCATCGTTATGTAATAGTGATTTAAAGCAAAACAAGTTTATATTATGTCATACTTACACATGTTTCCCACACTTTTTGTGTGTTTTCATCTATCAGTTTCCCCTCTTTATTAACACGAGCCTCCTTCCATAGCACATGGCGTGGAATGGAAGTGACTTGAGATTTTGCTTCATCAATCTTCTTATAAACAGAGAAACATGGTTACAGTGTTGTTTTATGTCTCATAAAATTATTACAGTACTTTTAAAATACATACCAATTGTTTTTCAAATGAAGCATACCCCAACCTTGCTTTACGGTAGGGGTACGCTGGTTTTGCTGCCCGTTCTTTATTTTCAGCACTCATTTGTTGTTTCATAAATAAAAACCTATCAATCAATGTGATGAATACAATCAACGTTACACAACGTGTAACCAAACACAATGTACCTAAAAATTCTTTTCCGCATGACGGTCGCAAAACGCATCCCACGTTCCTTGGGATATCAAGTGTGCATAAAGAGGAGGCGGGTGCGGCTTGATTTTCCCTTCGGCATCTTTCAGATGATTTTTCGTTAAAATGGTGCAAAAGCCTCTATGAATCCTTCATGCGAGTCTGAAAACATATTCTTTGTGTGAAACATCTACTATAAATTCACTCTGCAAGAGATGATGAAGGGTTATTCAATATTTCAATATTTTATTTCATTTTAATAAATTAAATAGATGATATTGTAATGTTACCGTAATCTCTTCCCACATTAATGTTTTCAACCCGCTGACAACATGGTGCCACGACTCTACGTCAATCGGCACGCGTTGTCAAGTGACGATTCCAATGTAGCTACTAAACATGGCTTTGTTGGGGTTTACATGATGGCCTAGCTTATTCCATCCCACCTCATATTTGATGCCTTTTTCTTTTCCCTTAAGGATTCTTTCTAAAACTGTCAAACTACGGCGCACCTGTTTTTTTTTGTGTCGCTGGGGTTTCATCGTCTACCATTTCCTCAGTTTCTGCATCATTATTATGTTTCTCCGAAGCACTAGCTTCGGCACTCACACCAGCTACAACAGGTTGAGAGACCTGTTGTACGTCAGCAGTGGGAGCAGCTGCAACAGGTTGAGAGACCTGTTGTCTCTCAGCAGTGGGACCAGCTGCAACAGGTTGAGAGACCTGTTGTACGTCAGCAGTGGGACCAGCTGCAACAGGTTGAGAGACCTGTTGTCTCTCAGCAATGGGACCAGCTGCAACAGGTTGAGAGATGTGTTGTGTCTTGGGATTGGGTGCATCAGCAGGTGAAGAATTCATTATCTGCAGAACTGGTTTAAAATTTAAGATAGATCACATAAAAGCAGTAGCAAACAGATAATAGCATAATGTAACACAATCTATATTACAATAAAAATCAATAACCTGATTATTGAACTCCCTTTTTTTTAAAGGCTGAAGGGATTTGACCCCTCTATCAACTATCCATATCCCTTCATTGTGGTCTCCTCTGACATACAAAACATTGTCTACATTGGGACCACTGCGAAATGATTGTGAAATCCCAATGAAAGGATCATCTTCCGTTGAATTTTCATCTGACCCTTCAGCTGTTTTGGTCGATAACAGAACAATTGACCAGTCTCGGTTTGCGGGATCAGGAACATAAAATACTTGCACTGCCTATGATGCCATTATAAATGGTTTGTCTTTCTCCCCTTCCTTACTGAAATCAACTTTCACAAATCCCAAATCATCTATTTTAACAGCACTCCTGTTATCAACCCACTTGCATTGAAATATCGGAACTTGAAATTCCGTATAATCCAACTCCCATATTTGTTTGATGATGCCAAAGTATGACATATTCGCATAAGGAAGAAATGTTCATTTTTCACCCTTTACTGGTGCCAACTCTTCTCGTATTCCCATCTCAACCATGTCCAACCTTGCCTTAATTCCATCTTTTGTTTTGCCATATGTATTTAGCAACGTGCCGATAACACTGTCAAATACATTTTTTTCTACATGCATAACATCAATAAAATGTCTTACATACAGACAATTACAGTATTGTAATTCAAAAAAAATTGATCTCTTTTTCCAACCGATTTTCGTAAGGTTTTTCGAAGCCGTTTTACCAAAAGTAGTGTCCAAATTTTTAACTTTCTCAAACAATTGATCGCCTGTTAGTGGAGACGGTGTTGTACGTTCTTCTGAACTTCCATCGAATGATGTCTTCCAAGAACGGTACTTATGTCGTCGCGGTAGAAATCTGCGATGTCCTAGAAACACTGTTTTCGATGAATGTTTCAACCTAATTGATTGTGTACCTTCTTCGAAAACGGGACAGCCTTGAGTTCCTTTAATGATATATCCTGACAAATTTCCATAAGCTGGGAAGTCATTCATCGTCCCATACAACATGACTCTCAAAGTGAAATCTTTCTTTCTGTAAGCATCATACAATGTAACACCTGAATCCCACAATAATTTCAAATCTTCGATCAATGGAGCTAAATAAACAACAATATCATTACCCGGTTGTTTTGGTCCGGATATAAGCATAGATAACATGATGTATTTTCGTTTCATGCATAACCACGGTGGTAAGTTATAATTTATCAACATAACCGGCCATGTACTGTGACTGCTGCTTTGAAAACCAAAAGGATTCACTCCATCTGTAGATAACGCAAGACGAAGGTTTCTCGACTCGTTTCCAAATTCAGGATACTCATGATCGATTCTCTTCCAATGAGGAGAGTCTGCCGGGTGACGTAGTATCCCATCTTTAATTCTTGTATCTGCATGCGATGTTAATTGTTCTGCAGTCTCCTCACTTCCATATAGGCGTCTAAACCTTGGAATGATTGGAAAGTACCATACAACTTTAGTAGGACTGGATTCATCTTTCTTGTATCGAGAAGCACCACACTTTGGGCATTCTTTAAGTGATTTGTGGTCCTTGAGAAACAGTATACAGTCATTCGGGCAGGCGTGTATTCTTTCAGAGATCATACCCATGGAGCGTAGCATTCGTTTGGCATCGTATGTTCGGCTCGGGAGCTCATTGTCTTCTGGGAGCATGTCATTAAAGAGGGAAAGTAGTTTCGTAAAACTGTCGTCACTCCACCCGTTATCTGCTTTCAAATTATACAGCTTCAGTACGGCTGACAATGCTGTATATTTAGTGCAACCAGCATACAATGGCATCTTTGCACAACTTTTTAACTTCTCAAACAATTTTGGGCAATCACTAAGTTCATCTTCGAAGGTCCTTGTCATTTTCTCAATACGATATTCATCATCATTCACATTTGTAATCACATCCTCCATACGGTCATCTTCATTGTTCATGTTTGTAATCATATCAGATGATCCATAAAACGCAGTGTCACCCCAGTCACTACCTACATTCGTTGTTTCCCCGTGTTTATTCCAACATGTATAACTTTGATCTATTCCATGATAGATCAAGTGTTCTTCCAACTCATCTGGACTAATTTGTTTTGAATAACAACAGCATAAACACGGACAAAGGATTTGAGAAGAGTCACACGCATGATCTATTGCAAACTTGATAAATTCTTTCACGCCTTCTTCATACTCTTTTGTTAACCGATTGGCATTCATCCATTCTTTATTTATATTCATCCTATTTAAAATCCATAGGATAAGTATATAGGTTAAAGGAGAAGGAATATGAGTATAATTTAGATAAAAAACATGATACTTCAAGGAAATAAAGGAATAAATAAATACCAAAATAAAAAATATATTGGGAACCACTACAATCCCCAAGCCTCACATCATCTAGATCTCTAAAACCCATCAAAGTTACTCCAACTCGATCTGGCAACACTGGGACCCAATTCTACCTGACCTTCAATACATGAGGATTTCTTGGGTACTCAGTAGGGAACAACCAATGTGGTTTCATAAATTCTAATTTTTAGTTATATGTGCATGTTTCATGCTCTGAATAAATAAATAATATCTAATAAATAAATAAATAAGTCATTATTGATCCTCAGGTTCGTAGCCTCGATCATCCATACCAACTTTGGCTAGTGCCAAAGTGTATTTGAGAACATTGTGATGACTATACCAACCGTAACAATAATCATGAGGTCTTTCACCCTAGTATACATTGATAATTACCGTAGATATAAACTCACCCTGGTGAATATGATAATAACCTGGAAAACCTCCATCCCATTATCACAACTTGAGTAGTATCCATACTAGTATAAAATTGTTCCCAACAACTTAACCCCAGCAGTGCAGGACACTCAACCAAACAGGCCAAATACACAATAAGGTCTGAAATCTCTCACCTATCCACTTTTCATAACAAATATAATCACTACTCAAAATCAATGTCCCTATTAGTAGTATCATAGACCTCACTACTATGTAATTTTTTCCATTTCAATAAAATACCACCTCAAGGTCATTTTTTTAATAAAAGTGGTGACATGAATTGGTCACCTAATTCATTCCCCAAAGGACTCAATTAAAAAAAAGAGTATAAGTAAAAACACAAGGTGAAAAGAACTTACACCAGTAGGGATTGAGAGAAGTATAAACCAAAAACACCAAGGAAAATCTGGACAAATATCTAGAAGTAACGAATGATCCAAACAACCTATTATCAACTATTCCATGATCTCCAAAAGGGGTTTTACTATCCATGGGGACAACACTAATCTATCTGGATCGAAGGGAATCCAATGCCTCCAGAAAGTTTCTTCTCTATCAACTTGAGTTATGTTATTCATGCTGTTATACAGTTGTTATTTTAAAATGAAGGGTTGAAATGAAACCTGAGAAAGACCTTAATACATTAAAACCAATGTTTAGAAAGGAAAACCATTAAAGTTTTGGATCAATAAGCTGTTAAGAATGAAGACCATCATTGAAATGTCACCATCCCACAGAAGCACATGATGTAGTGAAACACTCATCGCATGAGAGCATCATATTATTTATCAGTGTCTTACATGGTATAGCCTCATAATATTTACATGGTAATATTCCATACTATAAATAGTCTCAAGAGATGGATCATGTCCCATTTCAATATATGGGTTTGTTCTGGGTCAGTCTACACATCCAGCCTATCAACAACCTTACAAAGTTATACCCACCCAAGTAGTTACATCCCCAAGGGGGATGTTCACACACTTTAGGTTCAATTCAATAAGGCCAAGGGCTCTGATGTATCACTAGTTCCATGTGTGGCCTATGGGAACAAATACATAAAAGTCACAGAATGTATTCCAAGAGGTCTCCGGGTTCCCCCTAACAAGGTCCTCTAAGTCACACTCACTCTAATAACACCCATTAAGGAATTTATAAATCCATAAAGAAATTACCAGGACCACATACCTATTTTATATGTTTCTACTATTTTAATTCCAAGATGAAAACTTTTCCTAGGCTCGCTAAGCCTTGTCCATTTGTCTACCCCAAGATCAACTCATCAATATAGCTCCTTCCTCTATCCAAAAAACCGAAATTATTAAATTATAACATTTATAATTAATTATCCAAATCAATTTAAACTTGTTATATTCACTAGAAACTCATCTTGTGGACTTTTCATGTTAGAACCAAGACCAAAAATCTATATAAGATCTGAAGTGGGATCTTAGTGCCATATTAGGAAAAATACCCAACCATCAGAACCAAATCCATAGACAACATTATATAATTTGATCCAATATCCATGAAAACTACAAAAGGAAACACAAATCCTTCATAATGATTGGTGACTTGCAGATACCATCATGATGCCTCTTATACATGAGGTAGGAAAACACCCCCATCAAATCAATATGATACCACCGTGCTCCAGTTGAATCACCCATAAAACCTAATCTAGATAAATCAAAAATCAATATAAACTAAATATAAAGAATAAAATGGTAAGGAAGATGGTGAAATCACTTAGAATTGTTGAATAAATCCACTAAAAAACTCCCCATGGAAAGGATAATCAAAGAGGAATAAGGGGGTGGGTCGATTGGGCATTGTATAAGAGGGAGGATGAGAAATGGGGGCTTCCCCTATTGGAATTTCAAAGGGGAAAAGATGAAAATATAATTTTAATGTTCTACACAATTTTCCAAACCATACATTAATAATGTGGTGGCACTGTACAAGAAAACCCCTTCAAATATTTGGTGAACATAGTTTACCAAACTATGCATTAATTATGTAAATTGGAACTACCTCAATCTACAAAATTTCACATGTTTTGTATGAAATCATGAAAAAATGGTATGTTAATCCCTAACTAAAATCCACCTCACATGGTTTCCTATAAGATATCACATGGTTAACCTTCACTAACCATGAAAGTCAACTATTTTATTTAGAAAGAGGACTGAGAACCTCCTCATGCTCAAGGTTCTACATTGTTTCTCAAAAAATATGAACACAAAACTATGTTTCATTTGAAAAATCTCCAAAAAAACATCATATAAAACTAAAATAAAGCTTGTGAGGCTCACCTGAGTACTTGAGGCACCTCTCAAACCGCGGTGGAGGAGGAGGCAGCAGAGTAGGCAGAGGAGGAGGAGGAGGAGTCGCCGGTGGAGGAGGAGGATGAGGCAGCGGACTAGGAGGAGGAGGAGGAAGCGCCGGTGGAGGAGGAGGAGGACGAGGCTGCGGTCGAGGAGAAGGAGGAGGAGGAGGAGGAGCAGAGGAGGAGTAGGAGGCGACGACCGGAGGAGGAGAAGAAGGAGGAGGCGGCGGCCGGAGGAGGAGGCGGCAGCCGGAGGAGGAGGCAGCGGCCGAAGGAGGAGGAGAAGGAGGAGGCGGCGGCCGGAGGAGGAGGAGCAGGAGGAGGCGGCAGCCGCGGCAGAGGAGGAGGAGGAGGTGGCATCGGTGCAGAGGAGGGCTTCCGCGAGAGCTTGACCGGGTGCAGGGAGGAGGAAGAGGAACCTCGGGGTTTTAAAAAATCCATGTGAGCCTTTATCACTGCTAACAAAAGCGCTGATAAAGGCCCGACCCTTTATCAGCGCTTTTCCGTTAGCACTGATAAAGGCAGGCGCATGCCTTGCCCAGTTTTGTGGTAGTGGGTATATGATTTATGAAATAATAATATCAACCATACTTGAATATTGATATTTATGGGAAATTTAATTAACAATGAATAATTATCAGAATAATGTGACTACTTAATATAAAGTTAACAATAACAAAATAATGTGATATTGTATAATAACTTTTACCACATTGTAATTTTCAAGTCGATTCCCCATGGATGAGATAATTTAAAGTGAGGCATAGAATAGCATGAAATATGAATCAATTATGATATTAAATGTCAAATTCTAAGTATATACACCTTATAATGTAAACTAGGTGCATAATCTTACAATATGCCTCAGTGAAATGAAATTGAGATGAAATCCCTAACCTAATGATTCCTTTTGGTTGAACATTATTTAAACACTTATATAGTGGTTTTAAAAATGAAATTGACTTATTTTAAAAAAAAATAACATTTATAACATAATATACGATCCTTTTATAACATTTATCACATGTTCATTAATATATATATTTTTATTTCATTGTTTCAGGTGGAAACTAACTTGTTTTCTCATTATTATTTTATCACGAATGATCCAATTTTTATGAATATTATATAGTTATCTAATATCCAAAATAATAATAATGAAATAAATATAATATTTTTATATCAATTATATTTCTATGTAGAATCATGAAAATTTAATTTTAGAGAGGAAGTAGGTTACACTCATGGAGATGATAGGTCATACGTACACATATGTAACGTTTTCATTTTCAACGATGGTTAGGGAAATATTTTAATTAATATATCTTTAAAAAATGATCATAATATCATTTATACCATATTAATTTTTTAATATAAATAAATAAATAAATAAATAAATATATATAATGTGGTGTGGAAATGAAAAGAGAGTCACATCACTTCTTGAAGGATGTAGTCAACATGTACACGATTGATGTTATCATCATTAAGTGTAAAAAAGAAAATGATATTTTATCACTTAAGATTGAAAAATTTGTCCTGTAAACCATCATTAGTTCATTTATAGAAAAAATATTCATTAAATTCATCCTCAATAATTTTTATATAAAGAGTTAGTGAAAAAAGAATCACATAATTTTGCAAGGTGATATTCCATTGTATACCCAAGTGACATTATCATTTCCCCTAAGGAATAGAAATTAAAAAGGAATAGATGATATATTTAATAAAATAGAAAATTTTTTATTTATAATTATCATATATATATATATATTATATTCATTATCATAACCAACCATGCTAGGTGGTAATGAAAAAATGATTAACATCAGTTAATGAGGCGGTAGTCCACCAGATGCACCAATGATGATTTTGTAATCTATTTGATGGAAGTGGAGAAGGTTTTAGGTGATGAAATTATTATATAAAAAACAAAAAATTTCATTATGATTCAAATGTTATTATATCATCACGTTTTTATAAGAATTGAAGGATGAGGACAAATAAATAAATTAAAAAAAATCATCAAAAAACTTTAACTCTTCTTTAGGTATCTTTCTTACATCTTCCCTAAAGCCTTTGTAGGAAAAAAATCATTAAACAATAAGCATTATAGGATTGGGGGAGATATTTTTGATGTTATTTTGGTAGGTATTTTCTTATTAAAAGTGGTTTGGAGGTGTTAATTAGAGAGTATAGGGGAATCCTTTTATACGCATGTTTTGTTGAACATTTTTCATTTTTTCTAAAAGATTCAAACATACCCATGTTTTTATCATGAAACAAGCTTCCAAAATGATCTATTATAAAACCTAGAAGAGATACTATGGAAATATGGAATAAAATGTGTGTTGTAAAAGTAGTTAAGTAATTTTAAACCATTTTATTCTTATCTCTGGCCATGATAAATCTATTTCTACCTTAACTGTGGTAATTATTTTTTTACTATTTTCATTATTAATTTTAGTCAAAAATTAACATGAACATATTAAACATTAAAAAATGATGGGAAAAAATATGGATTCCTTATTTCCAAAATCCATTCCCAGAAGTGTGGAAATGTAATTTAAAATTAGTCTTAAATACGTAAAGAGAAATTTAGCATTTAAAGCCATTTTTTTGAAATTTTACAGTGTTTTTGTTTCTAAATAAAATATGAAATTTAAGAAAATTACTTAAATTGGATAAACTGAGATAAAATTTAAATAATGTTAATTAAAAAAATTTGAATTCAATTATAAATTACAAATAATTAAAATTAAAATGACTTTTCAAAATAAAATGTGGCATTTTTAACTATTTATCATAAAATGAATCTTTTTAAAAAAATCCATAAAATTCACCCTAAGATATTTTTCTTTTCTGATTTCAAGAAAAAAGTTTGTTTTTTCAAAAATTATTTATTAACTTTTTAAAAATTAATTTTAAATTTTACTCTCAATGATAGACTAAATCCTATTTTATAAAAAATACAATTTTTTAGAAAACATTGCCTTTTATTTTAAATGATCACTATTTTATTTTTAATCAATATATAATAATAATTTTAATAGTTTAGTTACTTATATTAATAGACAAATATTAAACTCTTAGGTTTTAAATATTATATTATTTAATATCATTTTAATAATAATTCACATTTTGTTTTAAATCGATATTATGTATAACACAAGCTAAACTCATAGTTGCGTGTAACATATGAAAAAAATTGTAATGCGGGTAATGAAATATATCGAAGAGATTGAATTTGTATAAAAATAAATATACCATAAAGTCTTGATATGTTATATTCCTTTCTATATATATAGTTTCGTGTCATACATTCTATCGAATATGATATTAATATTTTTAAAATATCAGGGTGTTACAATCCCCACACCTAAAATAAATTTCATCCTCACAATTTAAGATTGATCTCGAATGTCAAGGGTTTTACATTTAAAAATTATATTATTCGAAACACACATTATAAAAGGGTTAACAAAATACTCACTTAATTTGTGAGAAATTCAAGTACAATGTTATTATAGAATAACACATAACTAGGTTTCCATGTAAGAGAAAATTTGTGGAAATTTAAGATAAGGACATGGAAGAAAATCATAAATAATTATAGAGATTTACAAAGTAAATTGATAATAAGAAACATAATGATCACTGGAAGTTTGAGGGCCTCAAAACCGTAAATATTTTTTGATTTAAAAGTCCATCAAATTCATTAGATATGAGTGTAATATGATATATTTATTTCTTCATTATCCTTCTCCTAGAGTTGAAGAATTATTTTTTTCTCTATGAATTTAAGGAAATATAATTTCATGATACGTTTCTATTTTATAATTATAATTTCATCCTTTGTTTTTGATAATATTAATTTACAATTCATCACTTACTCCAAAAAATGAATATCCATAAATTTATTTTTTTATTCCTGATGAACTAAAATTCACGTTTGACATATCAAATGTGTAACGTCCTGGGCCCGGGTACCACTCTACGTGTGCCCCGAACCCGGTTCGCCACGTGACCTCAAGCGCATTTCCCAAAATGCCAGAGGCTGCCGACTAGTAGTGAGGGCTCAGGTCTGATAGTGTTGAAACTATGCCCTCATTTGTCAAAGTGCAGCGCAGCGGAATAAAATAAAAGTATACAACAAAAGCGGAAGCAATAAACCATACACATTTAATATAAACAACTACATTAAACGATAACCAATAGTTATATAGATAATGATGCAACATGTCTCAAGTTCTAAGAAAACAGCCAGAACATGTTACACAACAATACAGTATAGTACAGTACAGAGTTCAGTAAAACAAAACAAAACAGCCGGTAGCATCGCGAGCCTAAGCCCGGTCCCATGCTCCCCAATTCCTCAGCATGCAATCAAGTACCTGTATAGGTGCCCTTTACCTTATCCACACCTGCAAAAATTTAATCTGTTTGGGCTGAAGACATGACCCAAACAGGGTGTGAGAAATAAATCCCAGTAGGCACCCACCAAAGGCTCATTCCCAACTATGTGAAAATATGCAACAACAGCGTGCATTAGTAAAATTCAATAAAATAAGTAGTACTCAAAAGTAACTAACTTTACCAATTATATTTCCATTTTATTATTCATTTAATCATTAATTATAAGAAAACCACCACAGTAAATTTATATGTGAACAGTCAGTGCCCTTAGACATGCAAACCCTTACCCTCACGTAATAAGAATCTTAACACACAGGTAATTTCCCATAGGCATAACAAATATTTCCCTCAGGCATACAAAGTGTCTCCCTCAGGCACAGAGTCTATTGCCCACAGGCACGGAAGAAGTTTCCCTCATGCTAAAAGATGCACTACCCTCAGGCTAAGTAAAACACTGCCATCAGGCTAAATAAGTAACCGGCCCATGCCAAACATGTCAAAAAGAAATACACATGAAATTACTCTCAAGGAAATTCTATAATAATTATTATAAAGGCATACCCTCAAGTATCCTGGGAAAACGGCTAAACAGAGGAACGCACCCCCGAGGTGGTCCTGGATCTAAGAAGTGATCCCGAACAGCATTTTATTATCACATTTAATTACTTATACAATTCTAGGTATTTAAAACAGCTAAGGCCTCAGCCACATGACACCCCAACATGGGTTTGTGGCACAATGATTCACACAAACACACAACAGTTGGAAATTAGACACCAAGCCACCTACCTTAAACGCCCCTGAACAGTATACGCGAACGATGATCCTTGAATCGTCCAAGAATGACATAGATATGACGTGAAATAAATCCCCATTAAAACTCAAATAACTTCACTTAGAGTAAGAATTGGAAATAATGGATTAAGGAGAGTGGAGGGATTACCTGTGCGGTTCCAACGAGATCGTCAGAGGTGAAAACGGAATCCCAACTCTCGATCTGGAGATCCTCGAAGGTCCGGCCTTCTCTCCTGACTCCTTCCTCCGGTTCTAAGCCAATCCTATGAACAGGGTTGGATACTTCCCATTTTAAGTGAAAAAAATACACGGTGTGTACTTCTCAAGTACATGACCTGTACTTTTCTCATTTAACTGTTCCTTTGGTGGCACCGCCACACTGTTCATCCGTCAACATGAGTACACAACATGTATTTCTAATTACACGGCATGTACTGCCACTCAGCTGCCAGATGCTTCCACCGCCTTACTATTTTTATGCCGACTGACTACACGGCGTGTAAATATCCACTACACGGTGTGTAGTCATTTTTTACACCCTTTGTTGTCGACATAGCTACACACCCTGTGTACTCATCCAACATGGCCAAAGTACATGGCGTGTGGAATAGTACATAGCGTGTAGTCCTGAAATTTAGTATTTTCCCCATTTTCCTTTTTTTTCTAAAAAACACTTAAGGAAAAGGGAAAAGAAGAAACCCGTACCTCAACAAAACAGAACCGGGTTCTTACAAACTTCCCCCTTAAAGTAATTTGTCCCCGAATTTCCATTCTAAGGGTGATGAAGATAAAGCTCAGAACAACTCTAGCCACTGAGCACGTACATCAGTCTCCCGCTCCCAGGTTTTGTCCTGCACTCGACCATGCTGCCATAGCACCCGTACGAGAGGAACTTATCGGCCTCAGAGAACCTTCATGCTCCAATCAACGATACGAATCAGATGATCCTCAAAGGACACATCTACCTCCACCTCAACCTCCTCAGGCTGAAAGACATGGGAATGGTATGAATGATAGTGATGAAACTGAGATACATGGAAGATGTCGTGCATGGCTCAGTACCTCTGTGGTAACTACAACCAATAGGAAACCAACATGACTCTCTTAAGAATCTCAAATGTCCCCACATACCTCGTTGAAAGTTTACCCTGTCTCCTGATCCGCCTGTGTCCCAACCTCGGCGAAACATGTAAGAAGAATTGATCCCTGACCATGAACTCCAAAGGTCATCTGTGGCAATCAACATAATATTTTTTATGAGACTGCATGGTAACCATCTTATTTTGAATCAACTGGACATGCTCATAAGTCTCTTGCACAAGACGCGGTCCCAGTAAAGCTGCCTCACCTACCTCTATCCAGCACAAAGGTGATCGGCATGGCCTACCATATAAAGCCTCGTATGGTGCCATCTCAATATTTTCCTAAAAACTATTATTATAGGAAAACTCAACCAGGGGTATGTGCTTCTCCCCAGAGCCCCAAAGTCTAGGATGCATGTACGAAGCATGTCCTCAAGCATCTGTATCGTACGCTCTGACTGACCATCCGTATGAGGGTGGTAAGCTGTACTCAGAAGCACCTGTGTACCGAGTGCCCTATGAAAACCCTAATAGAAACGAGACATAAAGCGGGAATCCCTATCTGAAATGATAGAATGAGGAACCCCATGAAGAAGTTTGACCTCTCGGATATACAACTTCATGTGCTCGTCAACACCGTAGGTATCCTTGATCAGCCAAAAGTGATCTACCATCGTGAGTCTGTCCACAAAAACCCACACGACATCGTTGCCTCTAGGTGACCTCGGAAACCCAGTCACGGAATCCATCGCCACATAATCCCATTTCCACTCTGGGATGGGTAACTGCTGTAAT
The DNA here is from genome assembly GCA_963277665.1 of Viscum album. Taxonomy (NCBI): domain Eukaryota; kingdom Viridiplantae; phylum Streptophyta; class Magnoliopsida; order Santalales; family Viscaceae; genus Viscum; species Viscum album. Next base: position 1,274,880,154 of record OY728121.1, on the reverse strand, counting down.
AGTCCGGCTGGCCTCTGATGGTCTAACTTAACCTGCTGATAGGTGGAACATCTCGTAATAAAACCACATATCTCTCTCTTCATGCCTGGCCACCAATACTGACATCTCAAGTCACAGAAGATATTTGTAACACTGGGATGAACTGCCCAAGCTGAAGAATGAAACTCCCGCATCAGTTCCTCGCGTATATCCCCTGGAACCCACACTCGTCCATGGAAACACAGTACCTCATCATCGCCTATCATCCAACCAGGAGGAGGGTCCTCGCTTGCCATGGACTCCAGTAGAACTTGGCCTTCTGAATCAGATAGTTGTGTCATCCTCACTCTATACAGGAGGGTAGAGGTCACTGCTAAAGATGTAAGATAGGTTTTCCCCTGACTGTCGTGCACCCCCAAATGCATCTTAGAGAACAAAGCCATAAGCTGCCACTCACCACTGGCCTCCTGCACTGCCTGTATCTAAGTCTTCCTGCTCAGTGTATCAGCTACTGAATTTCCTTTACCAGGTGTATAGGCAAGCTCAAAATCGAAGGAATGAAGGTATTAGACCCACCTTCACTGCCTCAGATTCAAGTCACAGTGAGTAAATATGTACTTGAGACTTTTTTAGTGGATGAAAACCACAAAATGCTCTCCCAAAAGATAGTTTCTCCAACAGTGTAACACATGAACAACTGCAGCCAACTCGATATCATGCGTCAGGTAATTTCTCTCATGTGGCCTTAACTGCCGAGACCCGTACGCAACAACTCAATCGCCCTGCATCAACACAGCTCCTAGCCCAATCCCTGATGCATCACAGTAAACTATATAACTCTTCCCCTTCTCTGGGAGTATCCAGATTGGTGCTGATGTCAACCTTCCCTTCTGGCCCGAAATGGCTATCTCGCAAGCTTCTGACCAAAAGAACTTCACACCCTTCTTAGTCAAACCCATCAATGGCTCTGCTAAGCGAGAGAAGTCCTGTATAAAACGCCTGTAGTAACCAGCCAGCCCTAAGAAACTCCGTATCTCAATCATGTTCTTAGGATATTCCTAGGAAACTACTTCTCTCACCTTCTCTGGGTCTACTGAAACTCCTGCATCTGAGATGATATGACCAGGAAGTGAATCTGGTCCATCCAATAGTGGCACTCTGAGATCTTAGTATATAGATGATGATCTCTTAGTGTACTCAATACGATCTCAAGATGGGTGGCATGGCCGTATCAAATGTGAGAGTACACCAAGATATCATCCACGAATACTACCAAAAAAGAATCCAGATAAGGATGGAACACATGATTCATCAGATCCATGAAAACTACTGGCGTGTTCGTGATTCCAAACGGCACAACCAAGTACCCGTATAGACCATATCTACTCCGAAAAGCTCTAAGCGGTATATCTGATGGTCTCACGTGTAGATGATGATATTTGGATCTCAAGTCAATCTTCGAGAACACTCGTGATCCACGAAGTTGATCAAAAAGATCATCAATCCTAGGTAAGGGATACCGGTTATTGACTGTCAACTGGTTCAACTTCCGATAATCTACACAGAGTCTGAGGGTACTATCTGACTTCTTTACAAAAAGGATTGGAGAACCCCAAGGAGTAGTACTGGGTCGGATAAAACCCTTTTCCTATAACTCCTCTAACTTCCTCTTGATCTCCTACAACTCAGGCGTGGACATCCTATAAGGAGGAATGGACACTAGCACTTCTCCTGGCACAATCTCAATAGAGAAATCCACCTCACACTCCGGAGGTAGACCAGAAAAGTCGTCTGGGAAGACATCCATGAAACAATCAATCTCTGGAGGGAAATTCATCTGACAAGTCCCCTGATCATCCAGATATAAACTCGTAATCTGGGATGTGACACCACCTCGCCCATGATGCTCTGGACTAGCTCGACTCGCCTGAACATCCCATTCACCCTTGTATAGAAACTCTCCACCCTCTAGTGACGTGAAACTCACCCTATGATGATAGAAATCTACAAAGGCTCGGAAGGGAACCAACCAGTCCATCCCGAGAATGACATCATAGCTCATTATCTCTAAGATTTAGAGGTCCCAAAGAAAGTGACACCCACCAAACTCAAGGGGGAACTCCTTGCACTGATGCATACCAACCGTTCTAGTTCCCAACAGAGTGTCTAGCATCATAAAAGCAGAAGAAGAAGAAACATAGAGCCCAAGGATCTCTACAATAGGTACAGATTTAAAGCTATGTGTAGAAGCGGTATCAGAAAGCACTGAAGATATAACAGAAGATACTAGAATAGTACCTATGACAGTAGAAGGTCCGGGATCCTGCTCATGTTGGGTCTGTTGCACTGAATATGCCTACCCAATGCTGCAGCCCTACTACACAGCCTGGCTACCCTGAGCTGTTCCGCCCTACAGCCTCAGAGATCCTGGTGTCTGGCTACCACGAACATGACCACCATCTCTTCCTGCATGCCCTAATGTATTCTAGTTTCCCGACTGGTAAGAATCTGCTGGTCCTGCTCCCGCATGTGGAGACTGCACAGAAACCCTCTCACTGGCCACTGGTGGAAACACCCTGTAAAAGTGCTGCAGATGACCCATCTTGCTACAAGCTCGACACTCCACTGGGTCTCGTGGACACTGAGGTCTCTTGTGCTCCTTTTTACCAAACTAGTAGCACCTGACTTGGCCACCTGAAGAAATCGTCTGGCTAGTACTGCCACCATGAGAGAAACTCATCTGTCGCTTCCTCTTACCGGAAGAAATAGTACCAGAAACTGGTGCTGAACCGCCCTGGCCTGCACCACTAGCCTCTCAAAGGTTACTCTCTGTAATCATCACCTAGTTCACAATATCATGTACTGAAGGCAATGTGAAAACATTCACTAGTGTTAGATGTCATATCGAAGACCATCCTCAAAGTGTCTGGCTCTCAACGTCTCATCACCCACCAGAACGGGTGCAAAATGCTGAAGCTCCGTAAAACAAGCAGAGTAATCCATCACCAACATAGCGCCCTGCTGTAGATTCATGAACTCTCGAGCTCTATCTACCCTCAACGTTTCTGGGATGAAGAAGTCATTGAAGGATGCCTAAAAATCTTCCCATTCCATGTCTCTGTGATGCTCTGACTGGGTGGTAACATCCCACCACCTCTTGGTAGAATCACACATCATATAAGTCGCGAGCTTGACCCTCTGCCATGGAGGCATCTCAAGATGCCCGAAAATAGTCTATATAGACCCCAACCAAGACCCCGCAGCCTATGGTCCATCATCCCCTGAAAACATAGGCGTATGCTGCTACAGGAATATATGAGTCAGCTCAGCCATAGATGTGGCAGCCGGCGGTGCACCCTGAATGGTCTGCATGAACCGCATAAAGCCTTCACGAAACTGCGCATCTGCGCCTGTTTCCGGTATAACGAATGGTGCCGCATCTTGATCTGCTGGAGGATCCACTGGTAGCCCATGACCCACCATCTCTGGAGTATAATTGTTTCCACCCTCTTGGCGAACAACGTGTGGTCGTCTCGGTGGCATGACTCTACAAGGTCAAACACACACCTTGGATCAAGATTATCAAAGATAGGAAACGAAGGGACCAAATGGGGAAGAGGAGGAATAAGGCATTCCAGATTTGGAAAAAAAGACTACACGACATGTATACTGACTACACGGAGTGTACCTAACTTCTCTTCCCCTGCCCGGTTCCTTCTACATGGCTAAGCCACACGACTCCCGTTGAACAAAACTAAATGGTGTGTATATACGCTACACCGCGTGTATGGTTTAACTTTCCAACTGCCCATGTCATTTGTGACATGGCCGACTACTCAGCTTGATACTACATGACGTGTTACAACCTCACATAGCGTGTACACAACCCCATTTCCCAGCCACACGGATAAGTCCACACGGTCTATCCTCGTACAAGACTACACAGCGTGTCCCATGGGTACACGACGTGTACTAGACAAGCTTCGCCAACCCGTGTTGTTAGTTACACGGCTGGATACATGACTCACACTACACGACTTGTTCCATACACACACGGAATGTACACGAAAGGATTACACCGACCCATGTTGTTAGTTACACAGCCGGATCCCATGTCAGACTACATGGTGTGTTCTATAGTGGACACGACGTGTATGTCTTAAGGTCTCCTACATCCGTGTTTGTTAATTACACGAGTGGACTCTGGTTCAACACTACACGACGTGTTTTCCGCAAGCATTTCCATTCCCCATGTCCCTTTCCACACGGTCTATGACATGGAAAGAGACTACACGACATGTACTTGAAAAGTTTTCTTTTCTTCCTGAACAGAAAATCACACGGCGTGTGTCCAAGGAACTACACAACGTGTATCCTGGGTTTTCCGGACAGTAAAGATTAGATACTACTCCAGAACCCAGAAAATACTGAAAAACCACACCTAAGTGCCAAATTCCGATCCTTGAGGGCCCATACTCCCCGCGAATCCATGTTTGGAATCTTATATGTGTTATAAAAAAAATACACAGTCAATGGTACACCAAATCCCGGTCCATGAGAGCCCATACTCCCCAGAAATCAAAGTTTGGATTCCATTCTATCAATAGTCTCCCACGAAAATACCCTATCACATAGAAGGTATTTATCAAGCAGCTATCACAATAGCATGATTCTCTCGCACAACCACTATCATAACAACATGCAATTTCTAATGCACCTACATGGCATGGAACTATGGATGACATGTGATTTCTAACATGTTCCTAAATGATGCATGAGATGGCATACCCTCATCTCATCGGGTTGAAACTAAATAGAACCAATGGATAAAATATAACAGCACAATCACAAGTGCGTCACCCAATGGTGAAATCAAATCAACTGTAAATTGCAAAATCAATAAAATTGAAACACGTGGTAAATTGGATTTTACCTGTACACGAGTTAGCTATGCCCGGGCACAACTTATTACCAACTATTGTTTTCGTCCTATCCCTGACTAAGGCTCCAAGTAGTAAGTCAAAGAAAAGAACACCCTTTGATACCACTTTGTAATGTCCCGATCCTGGGTGCCACTCAAAGGGTGCCCCGAACCCAGTTTTCCACGTGACCTCAAGCACATTTTCCCAAACGCCAGAGGCTATCGACTAGAAGTGAGGGCCCAGGTCTGATAGTGGGGAAACTATGCCCTCATTTTCCAAAGGGTAGCACTGCAGAATAAAATAAAAAGTATACAACAATAGCGGAAGAAATAAACCATAAACATTTAATATAAACAACTGTAGTAAAAGATAACCAATAGTTATATAGATAATGATGCAACATGTGTCAAGTTCTAAGATAATAGCCAGAACATGTTACATAACAATACAATACAGTACAATATAGAGTACACAAAAAAAAAACATTCGGTAGCATCGCGAGCCTAAGCCCGGTCCTATGCTCCCCTACTCCTCAGCATGAAATCAAGTACCTATATAGGGGCCCTTTCCCTTATCCACACCTGCAGAAATGTAATCTGTTTGGGCCGAATAAATGACCCAAACAGTGTGTGAGAAATAAATCTCAGTAGGCACCCACCAAAGGCCCATGCCCAACTATGTGAAAATATGAAACAACAGTGTGTAGTAGTAAAATGCAATAAACTAAGAAGTACTGAAAAGTAACTAACATTACGAATTCTATTGACATTTTATTATTAATTTAATCATTCATTAGAAGGAAACCACCACATTGAATTTTTATGTGAACTGTCAGTGTCCTCAGACACGCAAACCCTTACCCTCAGGTAATCATAATCCTAACCCGCAGGTAATTACCCATAGGAAAAACAGATATTTCTCTCAGGCTTACAAAGTGTCGCCCTCAAGCATAGAGTCTATTGCACATAGGCACGGAAGAAGTTTCCCTCAGGCTAAATGATGCACTTCACTCAGGAAAATTAAAACACTACCCTCGAGCTAAACAAGTTACCGGGTCATGCCCAACATGTAAACAAGCAATACACATGAAATTACACTCAAGGAAATTCTATAATCATTATTATAAAGGCATAGCCTTGGGTATCCTGGACAAACAGCTAAATAGAGGAACGCACCCCCAGAGTGGTCCTGGATCCAAGTAGTGATCCCAAACAGCAGTTTATTATCACATTTAATTACCTATAAAATTTTAGGTATTTAGAACAGGTATGGCCTCAGCCACATGACACCCCAACATGGGTTCGTGGCACAACGATTCACACAAATGCACAACAGTTTGAAAATAAACACCAAGCCACCTACCTTAAACTCCCCTGAACGGTATACGCGAACGATGATCCTCGAATCGTCCAAGAACGACGTAGATATGATGTGAATGAAATCCCTGTTAAAACTCAAATAACATCCTTTAGAGGAATAATTGGCAAGAAAAAATTAAGGATAGTGGAGGGCTTACCCGTGTAGTTCCAACGAGATCTTCAGAGGCGAAAACGGATTCCCGACGCTCGATCTGGAGATCCTCGAAGGTCCGGCCTCCTCTCTCGACTCCTTCCTCCGGTTCTAAGCCAATAATGTGAACAGGGTTGGATACATCCCATTTTTAGTGAAAAAAACAAACTACATGGAATGTACTTATCAAGTACACGACGTGTACTTTTCTCATTTAACTGTTCCTTTGGCAGCACCTCCACACTGTTCATCTGTCGACATAAGTGCACGATGTGTATTTCTGATTACACGGTGTTACTGCCACTCAGCTGGCAGCTGCTTCCACTGCCCTACTATTTTCTTGCCGAATGACTACACGACATGTAAATATCCACTACATGGCGTGTAAATGGTTTTTACACCCTTTGTCGCCGACATGGCTACACACCCTGTGTACTCATCCCACATGGCCAAAGTACATGGCGTGTGGAATAGTACACGGTGTGTAGTCCCAGAATTTATGACTTTCCCTCATTTTACTTATTTTCTCAAAAAAACTTAAGGAAAAGAGAAAAGAAGAAACTCGTACCATAAAAAAAGAACCAGGTTCTTACAAAATGATTCATAACAGATTGATTTTTTTTCGGAATCTAAATATTATCAAACAATGATATAGATAAAAAAGTAATCTTACATAATATATTATTCTATATACCTAAATGGTATGAAAATTGGTTCATTGTTAATATTGATTTTTTAAGTGATTTAACTAAAAAAATGAAAAATTAACTGAGACATTTTGTAGGTTAGTGGTAGGTGTTAAACCCTTATCATATATTGTTCCTGAGTTCAAAACACTGGTCTTTCTAGATGTTAGGGGTTCTCACCCAGAATAAATATTATCCTTTTTCTAGACTATATTAAAATAGTTATTATCACATTTAATGAAAATATGATTGAAATCATTTAAATAAATAAGTTATTAAATAACCCTTTACTAAGGTATTCTATAAAACAAAATTTATTTTATTAGTTTAACAATGAAATATATTCTTATTTCACTATTATTAAAATGTAATTAATGATAATATTAACCCTAATGGTCAGTAATACCTTTAAAATTACCTATATAAAATTTAAATGAATTATTACAAAAATAAATTTTCCACTAGTATATATACATACTATAAATTTATCCAAAAATTTCATTAATCTTATGACATTCCTACCACAAATTATTTTAAAATGGGTGTTTAATAAATTGATTTCATGATTAAATATAAACTTATTATCCCATGGTGGTATCCGTAACTATTTTTTTAGTGAAGACTTATATTCCTATAATATTAACACAATCCATAGATTTTTCATGATTATTATAACAAAAATACCATTAGTAGAAAAAATAGTTATATATTTTAAGTCATTCATATCATTAAAAAATACAACACCCATTTTATCTCAACATAGTTCCTTCTATGGTCTTGGATTTAACCATTAGAAGCTTGAATTAATTCATGTAATGCCGAAGTTCAACACATTTAAGGAAAAAACTATAGATTAATTACTATGATAATATTTATTTTCATCTATTATACATTTCACTTTTTCTCATAAATTATTTACTCTATGCCATTATTTTTCACACCTAAAAAATATTCTCATTCCACTGAGATACATATCTATCGGTCTCCTTCCATATTTCCTACATGAATAAAATCATGACCTCTTTTCTCTATGGTCTCCATCACTTGAGCACTAAGAGAACTCCATCATTATCTTCTTTCGTGAGTCCAATAGTTTTTTAATGTATAATATTTTAATAATATTTTAGGATCCCATATTAATAATGATTATAATATCAATAACTGTTTTCTTCATCCCATTTGGTAGCATATAATCATGGCATTGTTCTTCTTATACAATGATAACATGATTCCACCTAGTTTCATCCATTGACTAAGACCAAATGTATAGTGTGAGAAAAATAATCAAAGTGGGAAAACCATATAATAATTTATAGTATTTTTAAATTAAAAACATTATTTTCTATATAAGTACCATATCATTAACCCAGGTCATTCATTTTCATCATCTATTCAAATACATCATAATGGTTTGTAATGAAAATTTGAATTTTCCTAAGCATATCCATCATTAGTGTCAAATTATCTGCATAGTAAGGCTCTTTTTTAGCACTAGGTGATAATTAGGTCAATACAAATGGATTATTTTCTGAGTTCTAAGCCTTGGTAAGTAATTTCCAGAACCACTTTCACATTTAGTATCCTGGAATGGATGGATTTCATGGAAAGAACACATAATCTCTATGTTAAAAAATATTTAGGATGTTCTTCTATACATATCCTCAATACATATTACATTGTTTTTTCCATTATATATTTTTTCATAAATAAAGTAACCAATATTTGTACTAAACATGCTATTATACCAACTGTTACAACACAATAACAGTAACATGAATCCAGTTCCTAACATTATTATATTTCATACAATACAAGGAATCACATATAGTAGGACGAAAAGGTTTACTTGTCTAGGTAAAATAGATAAAAAATAGATTCTTATAATATTTCTCAAAACAAAAATTACAACATATTTGAATTTTCATAATAAAATTTTCCTCTAGAATATTCATGCATATCAAATATAGTACAGTTCATGGATTCCTGGGAAATGAAAAAAGTATAGGTGAGCTAAAATTCTTAGAAAGGATTAAGTATAAAAGAATATATCATGTGTAAATAAGAGTAATAAAAATTTCATAATAAATAAATTAATATACATTCCATTAATATTACAGGACTATCTTGATAATATGAAACATAATCAATATGGAAAGATAAATAACTGAAAACACATTCTCCTAAATCAAAAACTTATAATGAAATGAATCCAGAGATAATATTATAGTGAAATTATCATGGATTATAATAACTAAAATGTTAGTGAATTAAATTATTTATTCATGGATTCAATGTATGAGGAATCATAGAACATATACTATCCTGGTCTATCCTCTAGGTAGTTTAAAACTATAGGTTGAAACCCATTTAAATATGGCCAATTTATTTGTTTCATGAGACATGCCAATGCGTTAAGGTGATATACGAAGTTTGAGATCCACCGATCACTGTGTGTAAAAGTCATTCCTTATATATTGGATAATTTATCTAATTCATGAATCATTCTAAATTGTCTTGAAATATCTATAATCATTAAATGATACAAATTTATCAATATCTACATTTTTAATAACAAAACATTCAATGTATACACTGTATATAAAAAAGGTGTCTATATTATTAAATAATGTTATCCATAATGCATGAATATGTATATTTAAGGAAAATATAATGAACAATTAATAATTATCACAACTAAGTGACTATTTCAATATGAATTTACAAATCACAAATTAATATGAAATAGTAGAATTACATTTTCTACTTTTTAATTTTCAATTCAAATACCCTTAGATGATATAATTTAAAGTGAAACGTAAAATGCCATTAATTATGAATGGATCATTATATTAAATATCAATGGGTAAGTATATATGCCCAATAAAGTAATCTATGTTCATGACATTACAATATCCCTTAATAAAATGAAATTGAGACCAAATCCCTTACCTTATGCTTCATTTTGGTTGAATGTGATTTAACATCTTGTATAGAGGTTTTGGACATTTGAATAAGTTATTCTAGAACCATATTTATATTTATAATATAATATATTTTCATTTTATTAAATCTTATCATCTTTTCATAAAGAACCAGTCATTATTTTCTTTGTTTCGAGAGTTAATTGCCTTGTTTTCTCAATCGTGGTTTTTCCAGAAAGTTCCAGTTCTTCTGAATTTTTAATTTTTACATCCTATCCAGAATAATAATAATTACATAGTTACAATATTTAAATATTAATTAATCTATTATAACCAATCATGAATTATGTTTTTGATAAATGAATTGTGTAACTCTCGTAGAAAGAGTATATCGTATGTAGGCATGGGTAATGTTTTTATTTTCCAACGATCGATATGTAAATAAGATAAGTATTATTATAAATTTACATAATTAAAATAATATCATATATAACATATTATTTCATTAAATTATACACATATATATCACCCATGTGTTGTTCTTGGGAAAAATAGTGTCACATCACTTTGTTAAGGTTGTAGTCCACATGTAGACAAAAAATATTATCATATTTAAGTTTAAAAATTGTTTTTTTATAATTTACTTATGGTATATATGTCATAAATATCATTATAAGGTCATTTATATCACATATATTGATTAAATATATCAATATTACCATCCATGGAAAGAATTAGTGAAAAACGAATCACATCGCTTCGGGAGGCGGTTGTCCGTCGCACACATGGGCGATGTTATCATTTATCCTAAGGATTGGAAAGTAAAAAAATGAATATATTATATAAAAAACCAATAGGTAAAATTATGTAATTATTAATATATATAATCTTTAAATACATCATTATACCAAACCTTGAACAGTGGTAATGTAAGAATGAATAACAGCAGTTCGTGGGTCAGTAGTCCACCGTCCACATGAATGATGATTTCGTAACCCATTTTAGGAAAGTAGAGAATTTTGTATGTAATTAAATTTTTATAAAAAAAATCAAACGATATATAAGATAATGAAGTTTATTTATCATCAAATTTTAATAATATTTGATTGAGGTGGATAAATAAATAAAATAAAAACACTTGGGGATGAATGTTACCTCTTCTTTTGGTACCCCTTAAGATTGCATTAAAACCATCATAGGTTGGATTTATTCCAAATATAAGGTTTCATGGAATATGTGATGGATGTTGGTAATATATTTTTTTATATCTTGATTGATCCAATGTGGTGTGAAGTTATTAAGAAGAGAGGATATGGGGTGGCATTTTATATGCGTAATGTATGGAATATTTGTAATTTTTGAAAAGAATCAATCAATCCCACATTTTGATCATTACATATGATTCCAAAATGGACTATTGAAAAATATTATAGATATATGGGGGATATATTACCATAAAATCCGGGTTATATAACTTTTTATGTCATTATTAACCCTTATATTCTTATTTTTACCCCACGTAAATCCATTTATACCATAACAATGATAATTAATTTTTACTATTTTAACTATTAATTTTGGTCAAAATATTAGCTAAAAAAATAGACATTATTATTTATTCTAATTATAAATAGGTATTTTTTTAAAAAAATAACAGTCATATAATTAAAAAAAATTTAATTTAAAACTAATCCCTTAGACATGACGAGAAAGTGGGGTTTCCAATGGAAAATGTTCAAACCATTTAAATGTTTTTATATAAATATTAAATATAAAAATTATTCCAATGATATAAATTGTATTAATTGATATATAATTGAAAAAATATTAACTTTTTAAAAATATAATTTAAACAAACATTATAAATAATTTAAACCAAAAGGATGTTTTTAATTAAAATTTAGTATTGTTCACTAGTCATCAAAAAATGGAAGGTTTTAAAAAATAAAATACCAAAAATTGACACTAAGATAATTTAGTAAAACAATTAAAAAAAGCATATTTTTTTTTGAAGTTTTAATAGTTAATTTTAGGTTATGTTCTCGAAGAGATATCGAACCATCTTTTTGAAAAAAATACTATTTTTTAAAAAACATTTATTTTTGTTTTAAATGATCCTTATTTTATTTATAATTAATAGATCACTATATATTACATTATTTAGTTAGTAATATTAATACAAAACAATTTATGTTATTTTTTATAAATATTATATTAAATAAAAATATTTTAATAATATTTCAAATTTTGTTTAAACTGGGTGTTTCATGTAATGCAAACTAATCCCAGTTTCATTTGTAACACAAGCTGAAAATATTATTGAGTGTAATCAATTATATAGAATAAATTGAATTAATATAAAAGTAAATATATTTCAAAGTCTCATGATGTTTTATTCCCTTCTATGCCTCATGTAGCGTGTTAGACAAGTTATCAAATATGATGTTCATATTTTAAAATATCAAGTTGTTACAAAGACAGAATTCATTTTAAACATTGAAGACATTCTATGTACTTTACAAGTAATAATAAAAAATCATGATATGATCCATAATTTTTATGGTGCTAATATATCTTGGGCCTAGTTTTCCCTTCTTCCAATGTGACAATACTATAAATACATGTCACCATATTCAAACTCAAGATCTCACTGATGATTGTCAGCATAATTTTTATATAGATATTGAGATGTGCTGATGTGTTGTTGAATGACTTGAAAATTCACTTCCATTTCCATAGAAATATCTGGTTCCAATATCAATATTTTTCTAACATCATCCCATCAAATTAGAGTTGTACAATTCCATACATAGAGGGATATATATGGGGACATATGAATTATTGATTGGAGGTTATTGTTGAAAGAAAACTCAAGTAAAGAAATTTGTTAATATCAACAACATTTTAAATCCATATATCTTTATCTGAACATAAACAATTAATTTTAAAGGTCACCTTAAACTAAAAAATAGGTTGAGGATGATATTAAGTTCTAAATTTCATCATTGTATTCAATGATTTTTGAATAATTATCTTAAACATCTAGGTAAACCATGGATCCTGATCATATAATATAGAATATGGTACTCTATGGGATTATTCCACTTCATCGATGTATATCATTATTAACTGATAAATATTAAAAAATTATATTATGGAACTAAAATTCGATGATTTGATAAGTTTTTGACAATCCAAATACATTTCCCCATTATTTTTTTGGGATATCTAATGATAAAATCAAAAAAAATTCCCCATATCCATTCAGGTATGGGTAATGGTTGTAACATTCCCAAATAATTAAGTCCCTCAGCCATAAATACTTGACATACCAACCATTGATATATATACTATTTAATATCTATTTTAATTTTATCCTACAAAAATAATGTTTTATATATCTATACATATTCATACATACATGATGAATATAATTTTTTGAACGCTGTTATTCATACTATATATTCATCTTCATGTCTTGTAATGACGAGAAACATACATAGTTCTTGAAACTTACCATTCCATGAATATCATGGTCGACCTGAGTAACATTTATCACCATATAATACACTTCCACACCCTCCCTCTACAACTCTTTAATCCTCACATGTAAGGATGATTGAAAATTCATTTGGAAAATATATGATTTATCAACATTCCTCATGATTTTAAGATACTTATTCTGAAAACAAATAAATAGTTTTTCTCTATTAATACTCATCATGGAAAAAATAGCAATGTCTTTCTGACTCAGAGCTTTAGTCACCATGTTTTCTGTAAAAAGGAAGTAATGTATTGGGAACTCATATTATTTATTCAAATATAACCATATCGTTTGGAACATTTTTATCTCTTTCTATATGAATATATACTTTATGGTTTTGTGATTAGTATATATATCACATCATCCACCATAAATAAAATTCCCCATATTTTCAATTAAAAAAATTTATTTTTCCAACTCCAAATCATGAGATAAGGTATTTTTTCTCATGAATTTTCAATTAGAATGAGGTATAAGCTATCACTATATCATTCTAACTAAAAACAAAATCTAGGAATTTCTTCAATGAATCCCAATAGATCAAAATCATTTTCCATAGTAGGTTATCTTAAGCCCAACTGTGTTTAACAACCCATTTGTAGGACTTTGAAATTATCATAACATATATCTATTCTAGAGAGCTTGTATCCCATAAGGTCTATTTGGTGATCAGATTATATAGTAATTATAAATCCCTCATAAAAAATTAGTATACTGAAAACCTAGGAAAACTATAGATATTTTTCAATGTGGTTAAACTGATAAATTACTCATTAAATTACATCTTTAGAGGATCCACATATATTACCTCACATGAGATTATATTTCACCTTAGTGAAAATTATCATAACCATAATTCATAGTTTCTGAATTTTTATTAAAATTTATCATTCTCAGTGAATTAAAAATAAGTATCACGTTCTCTTCATTCTCTCTCTTACACTTAAAATATAAAATAATACCATCTTTAAAGTCTTCTATAAAATGATTGGGGAAATATTGAATGAATAAATTCATTAGATCTGTGAAGATATTTCTTACATTGGTATGTAAAAATGACATCACCCAAAGTCCCAAGGACCATACCTCATTTAGAAGGATTTATTGGGTATATCCCCCTACATGAACCTCAATCGATGATATTATTAATGAAGGTTAATATTAGAGAATAATTGAGCTCTATGAAACTGATTAAATAATTAACTAATATAGGTTAAAGGATACTTATTTTTAACAGTGATCATGTCATGTTAATGTTAATAAATTTAATAATACATTTATCAATATATCTTAAAATAAAGAATAGGTGTACTAGATGGTGAAGAAACAGGACAAATTAATCCCATTTATACATTATCATAGAGTTTCTTCATCAATTACAATAATTCAATTAGGTCCATTATTGTTGGATATTTCTAAATTTTTATAGAACCAATTATATGCTCTACCAAAAAAACCACATCTTGATTATGGGGAAGTTCCCACAAGTTTTCAATTAACATTTCAGTATATTCCTAAAAAATATTATTTTCATCAATGTTGATTTTCTACACAAACATTTTAGATAAATATTCCACATGAATATGTGATAAAATCAATTGAATGGAATTAATATAAATTTTGGTTTTAGGTTCATCCATAGAGTGATAGACGATAACTAGTTGATTGAAAATATTTTACGTAACTTACCTTGATAAAAAAATAATAAGTGTTATATACTAGGAGAAGAAACCCATGAAAAAAATCTAATCCAACTTAACAATCAGTAGGATAATGATAATTTTATGAATAAATTTTCCAAAAAACATATATCATTGAGGAGAAATTAAAATGATATAAAATCATCATACAATTATGTCTTTTCACATATAATTCACTCATTAACCATTTGGATGGTGTTATGATACACTCTAAGAAATATTTTTGTTATAAAAAATGTCTTATAACTAGGAGAAACAAAACTATTTTTAATTATATAGTGGATTTCATGTTTACCTTTGACCATATCATTCTACTAACCCAAATTAGCATGCATGATTACACAATATTTCCCTTTTTCCATTAACTTCAGAGGTAATTAAGGCTTATTGTAATTATTATCTATTATATTTGAGAATTGATTCCTATAAATCCGAAAATCCTTTCATCTAAAAGCTGAAGTGAGGGTGGTGTGTTTGGATTATATTTATACTTATTCATTTCATTGACTTTACTATTTTCATCACATCAACATTATTTTTCTTTATGATCAATCCTATTACACTTAGAATATCCCCAAATCACTTTTAAGCAATTACTTGAGTGATTCTTTTAACTTTTTTATCATATAAGATCATGAAAAATTCTTCCCTATATTTGAAAAATCATTATATATTCCATGAAACTCTATTTTATATTTCTAATCAACAAAATCCATTATGATATGGGTTTTTAGCTTTCATTTCAACTATGAGTGTACGCCATGTAATACCTTCATTTTATTAAAATTCACTTATTTCTAATTCCTTTTGATGAATTGGTTACAAAACTAAGAGAAACATTAATTTTTTTCTTGGATTATGATAAAACTCGAATAGTACCTCAAATTTATTGTCATGTTTGCTTTTTTATGTCTTTATAGATTTATCATCCATTTCTCAAACTCTAGAAAGTCCATATCTATATTGGTATAAAGAATTATTGTAATTTTTATACAGAGAAATACACCATTAAAATTATCCCATTTCATGAAAATTATTACATTAGTGTTTCGTATATTTATGGTGAGAGTCCATCATTAATCCACTTCACCTTCAATGTGGCATAATACCAAGAAAAAATTATCATAGTATGTCTAATATAGAATGATAAAATTATTTCCATCAAATTTATACATTTTTCAACAAGTAGTGGATAATATAAACCATCTAAATAGGGTGTATTTAGTCTCATGAATGATTCAATGTCATGTTGGTCCCTCCTTGGTAAATTTATAAGCTCAACATAGTCCATGATACCAATCAAAGCATTATAGAGTTGAGTGAATATAATAATAAGATATTTCATCCCCACACCAAATTAATTTGGTTTCTCATGAGTACGATCATTGTATTAGCCATCATATTTTTTTCTCATGATTCACTCTTAATCCAAAAATTTAATAAAATAAAAAGATACTTAAAGAATAAATCTATAATAATCTATGTGAAAAATCATATATTCATAGAAATAATTACTAATATTCCCAAAATTACAACACCTTCTTATCAATGAAAAAACATTTAGATTCACCTATGTCACTCATGGTTATGATATATCCAAATAATTCTAAATGGTTCATAAAAATAAATTAAATTAACCAAATCATATCCACTTGGACTGTCTAGACTGGTGTATAATCTTATTCCTACTCAACGTTCAATGGTGAAGATCGACTTAAGACCCAACACACCGTATTTCAATTTATCATCATAACGTAATTCTTTTCTATAATTACATTAAATTTATAATATATAAACATTTATTTTCATCCTAAGAGAACATACAATCACTATATTATGACAAAATTGGGATTTTATCATTTAATTAAACATATAAAAAGGGGTTTCACTAATTTTTTAAAATTTTAATCCCATAAAATAATTAATCATACAACTGAAACCAAATGAGGTAACCAAATAATATAATACCTTAATATTATGTCATTTTAGATTAATATAAAATATATAAAAAATCTATTCACACACCACAACTATGAAGGGTTAGTGTTTTTAGAGACTAGATAGATAAAAATATTATTTATTAAGGGTTACCCAATATCTATCATTATATTATTCTATTATAGTAATATAATTATAAATTCTCTACCTAAAGAAAATATTTATTACCATGGGAAAATAGAATAAAAATAATGGGTGACCTTAGTTTCACAGTAAGATAAAAAGATGATATATTAGTTCTTAATAATAAATGAGTATAAGGGTATCAAAATATGAAAATAATAATATAATTTAATAAATAATTAACTCATTGATCACAATTCATGATTCATGGAATATTTTAGTGTCATAACATAATACAAAATATATAAGAGCGTGTATTAATAAAAAATACACAACATGACATGAAACTATGTCTATTGAATATCTTATGAATATGATATGAGGTCCATTCATAATGATGGGAACATGAAATCAGGTTCACACATAACATTTATATCTCAAGAGTTATACTTAATTTACAAATTCATTGGAGTGCTATAACATGAACACATGTTACATACCATTAAAACATAAATATTTTGAATATATTAGAAACATTTACCATTAATTTATATAATTAATCATGGAAAATTAATATTTTTTTTGTATATATTTCATTATATCTTAGTTAACACATTAAATGTTACATGTTTCATAGAATAAACAATAAATTTTCATCATTATAAATCATCCAAAAAATATAATTGGATGGTAACATTGTATCATATACCAAGAGAATCAAAATTATCCTAAAAAGATGATATCATAGGTGACAAATTCTTTTAATAGACTTTTAGAATATTTATTTAATAAAATACACATATCATTTTGGTATCTCTTATTTAAAATTTATAAATTTCCAAAATATTAAGGAAAACATATTATGCCAAAATCGCCATGTAATCTTGTAATGGAATCATCAATGTGAGGAGTATCCATTAATTTATACAAATATGTTTTTACGGTACATGTCAAAACACCGATTTTGTTCACACATTAGATAAAAGGAAACTGATTCATAAAATGAAAATATTTTTTTTGTAACACATTTTATAGAAATAAATATATGGTAAAAGTTAATTTAATTAGTGATCAGTCAATATTTAAAATTTATTTGAATTTTTTTAATTAAAATAAGTACAAGGAAAAAAATTATTCTCAACTAAAGTGGAAAAGTCAATTTTTACTAAAGTTTTATTGCTGAACATTTTGAAAACTAAAGAGTGGAAAATTGAACAATATTATGAAAATTTAATGAATATCCATTATAGAAGAAAATACAGGTGGTTTAAAGGATGAGTAAAACATAATATCAATCAATGGAAACACAACATAGACAATTCCAAAAAAAATAGACTACAACATAAAACCAAACCTCATATATAGTCTTGGTACATATGGGTTGAACCCTATTATATATTAAATATAGTTTTATTTTAAATATATTCCATTTTTTTAGAAATATCATATCAAATATGATTTACTTATAACATTTTCTAACACATTATTTAACATTTCATTATTTAAATTACTTTTAATGGGTGATAATTGTTTCTTTATTCATGAATGCTTTAGTTCAAAAGATATTATCCATGAAACATGGTCATAGATTCAACATCTCTAGAATTTTAATCATGATAATAGTGTAATATTTTTTCACACTAAATTTTATTATATCCCATCATAAAAGGTAATGGTGAAAAATTAATTACATCAATTTGTGGTGAAAATAGTTCATATGTAAGCATAAGTGATGTTTTTATATCAGATGTATGGAACAAAACAATAGATATCAATAATTTAAATTTATATTTTAATTACTATATTATAAATATAATATATATTCATTTAATATATCCTTATTACCATCCATTTAAATAGAAAATTAAAAAAAATCACAAGGATTTTTTGAAGTGGTAGTCCACACATACACGTGCTCTACGTTATTATTTTAAAAATATGGGAATCTAAGAAGGAATAGAATATAATATCAATATAGAAAAATAATTAAGTCATAAATATAATATAAAAGAATTAAATCTATCATAATAACCATCTATAAAATATAGGGGTTTAAAATGAAACCTATCTATATGTAGAAGTAGTAGTACACGTGTAAACATGAACGATACATTTACAGAAAATTCGATTGAAAATTGGTGAAAAATTATTTTACCATAATAATAATAATGTATTTGTGTATTTATTTTTGTTGAATCATTATTTTATAATTGATACAATTTATTTATAGGATGTAGAAGATTAAATTAGTATTGAAAGCTTATAGAAAGGGAAATAACTTTTCCTTCAGTGCCCTTCTTTAGATAAAACCTTAATTATTTTTTGTTAGTTTTTGAGTAAGACATATAGCTCATTAATGATGTAATGGAAAATTTTAATTTTTGGGGTTTTTATTGGATGATATATATGGATCCAATTACATGAATGAGGAAGGAAAAGTGGTTTCCATTTTATAAGTGAGCTAATGGATATACACAAAATTACATAAAATATTTAACTAAAATATGGGCAATTTCTTATGAAAGTGGATCAAAATGAATAATAATAAAATTATTGGATGACAAAATATATAAATTTATTAAAATAATAATATTTAGATAACTTTAATGGTATCATTTTCTATATATATTAGTCTTAATTCCTCAATGAACCCTATCTAGCCCTAATCATGGTAATATTTTTAGAGCATTTAATATTAAATATGATAAAAAATTAAATTTAACATATTATATTATATTAATTATATTATTATTTCAAATATGTAATCTACTTTAAATGAATAAATTTTTAAAATTGGATGTTGTTAATTTTAAAATAAGCAGACAAAATGCAAATGAATAGTTTTTTAGAAAAAAATATATTTAATCTTAAAAATAGATTTATTTTTCTTCCATTCATAGTAAAAAAACATTTGATGAATGTTAAATAAAATTAGTGAATATATAATCTAATAATTTCATTAAAATCATTCTGTAAAATTATTTAATTTACATTATTAAGATAAAAACACATTGTGTGCATAAAATCATTTTTCATGGGAAAAAAGTACTATGCATATTAAATTTATATATTTTCCATTATTACCCATTAAAAACCAATGAATTAATTTTATAAATTTTTAAAAAACAATTTTACTTAATTTAGTTGATCAATTTATTACCAAAATAATCAAAGGGTAAGTGATAACTATCTTATATGATGATTCCTCATGTTGTTTTTGTAATGAGAATTATAATTATTACCTACATCTTATATTATATTTGTTTTTTGTTTCAAGAAAAAGATTTTCTACCTATAAAATGAATTTTTATTTACTACTCATATAATTTTGGATGATTCTTTAATGAACCTCATCATTATATACATTATTATTTCTTTAGGAACATCATGATTCCAAACCGTGTTTTTTCAATGGTATAATGTTTAGAAAAGTTATTAAAAGTAATGAATATGGAAATTAAAAGTATACCATATTGGGGGATAATGGAATGGGAAAACAATAACAAGAAATATAATTTCAAACTATAAATAAAAATTATGTAAATACAAAAAGTTTAAAAATAATGATGTTTTAAATAGTTAAAAGCTAAAAGTTATGATGTCATGGAAATTATTATTGTATGATGAAAAATATCAGATGTTATAATTAGAAATAATATGATCAGATCTAGAATAATAATGTAAATATCCTATAACTCTATATGATACTATAGATTAATCATGATTTTTAGTGACCCATAAAAAAGAGTAAACAATATAATAGAATTTTTTATTATCTCAGAAATATAAATCCATCAACCCAACTCTTGATGATATCTGACCAGATAATCTTTGAAGGGATAATCAGACATATGAGTATCCAACAAAGATATTTGATGAAATAATATGAATTAATATATTATGTTATGAAATTTTTTTCTTAGATGATCGAGCTCTATGTGATGTTTGACCGGGTTCAAATGATCTGATGGAGAGATGTCATCTCATTGGATGCTTGAAAATTCAAGAACATATATGAGACCATTAGATGGAGGAATCTTGGGAAGATTACTATATGAAGAAAACCTGAGTTTACAAGAAAAATATGATCATATTAACATGATATAATTTATAATTTTTACATATTTTCACAAAAAAGGAAATATTCTAAAAGATACCAAATGAAGAATTAGAATATTTTATACACCAGATAAATACATGAAAAAAATTTCATATCTTATTGTAATTTCAATAACACTAATGATATTTATTTTTCAATTTAATAATGATAAATATATATAATAATTGAATATGTTTTATGTTATATATAATGATGATATTGATGGAAACTTCAATGAATAATTTTGAATTTGATGATTCAGAATCATTCAATGGAAGTTCAATGGAATATGAATTGAGAGATAAAATTAAAATTATATTTCATATTTCCACCTTGATTTTTGAAGGATGTATAACTCTAAAAGGGATTTTAATATCAATTAGGTTTATTTATGATGTTGTTGGAGAGATAATATTTAATAAAGTTCTTAAAAAATAGGTATCCAACCATGTAAGAATATGGTTGATGAAAAAGAACTAGATAGATGCATTCCTTACAGAGATGTAACAGGATGGAGAATCATTGGATATTGTAACTAGACCAAGAACACTTAATTGAGGGATACTAGATGGATTCGTACTAGATGGTGACTAAGGCATATAAGATAGGGGTGAAACAGACGTTTTGTACATGAAATAGATATTTTAGATATATTTATTATTGAGGAACATTAGTGGTTTTAATATTTTTATGCCTTGAAAGTATATGAATTTTTATATTATGAGATCCAGTATAATTTTATATTAGGATAAAAAAGATATTGACATGGGTTATAAAAGTTTTATTTACTTATTTATAATGTGAATATTCATGCATTGATGGTTTCCCACATTGAGACCAAAACATGTAAAAACTTTTCTTACATGGAAATTTTTATCACAGAATATGAGTGAATTTGTTTTATAATTTTTAGAGGATAGAAACTGAAACATGTTTTAGGGTTAATATCAATAGAAAGGAAATTTCAATATAGACAAACTAATTCAACCCCTTGTTAGTGGTTTATAGGTTCCTGAAAACTACATGTGGTATCATAGAATCATGGATCTCTCTATAAGATCTTCATATTCCTTATCATGGATAATCTCAACCCAGTTAATATATGGTGGATTCCTATATTAGATGAAAAAAATTATCATCGATAGAGAAATTTAATCATACCCTACTTTTTGTCCCATGTGAAGGTATTGATTTATGCAATTATAGCTGGGAATCTTCTAATAGAGATAAATTCCCCCATGAGATTTCCTCACTAAATGATTATTGAAGTTAATATAAAGTATTATAATTCTGTTCTTAAGTAATTTTTAGAAAAAAATTGACAATGCTAATGGGTCTGATGATAGAGAAGGAAATGTAAGACATATATTAAAATCATTTTCAAGGGAACTAAAAATGTGATGGATGTAATGATTTGAATTTGGAGAAAGAAGATAGGTAATATTAAGATAACAGAAGATGAAAATATTGATGACTATATCGTGGGATTAAATGATATTTTGATCTATATCATAAGATTCAAAGTTGTCTTGTAAGATTTTTTATAGTTAAAAAAATTATGAAGAACATTCCAGATATGTTACTTCATAATATATCAGATTTTTCCAATAATGAATATTTATTCATTGATGAATTTCAAATGATTTGGTTTTATATGAAATGTGAAAAGATACAACATTCATAAAGAATATTGATGAAGATATATCCAATAAATATATGAGTAATTTGAAAATTTGATAATCTCAATACAAGGTTATAGGCCTCAATGAATTTAAAGATAAATATGGCGATGATGATGTAAATGATATAATTAAATCCCATATTGCTAAAAAACAAAGGAAATGAAATTTAGAGTACAAGGGAAATCTCCCACTTAAATGTTTTGAGTATGGTGACATAAAAAATTATACAATTAACTATCAAAATAATATTGAGTATATGATTATGATTGTGAAGAAAATCCTCAGCATAAATGGTTGGTTAAAAAATGTAACCTATAACGACCCTATCCTTTTAGATATATCATTAAATAATTTTAGGCATAGTAATGCATCATATTACATGACAAGGATCGTAACTTCTAGTGTCTTTGAATACAAGGTATGTAAAACATGAAACATGGGACTAAATATAACATTTAATTATTTAGTCATCATAAAGAGATCCTAACTTATATTTTGATCATAAATATTAATAGGATAACCTGGGGATAACATGAAAAAAGCTATGTAGGAAAAATCATAGTAAGGGAATAAACATAAGAATAATGCTTTAGCACATGAGTTTGAAGGCATAACATAATGATAAAAAATATATAGAACATATGATTTCATAACATATAAAAACATTGTATCATATAAAAATGAATTCATAGTAATGTGGTTGAAACATAAAATATGAAATTAGCATGAGTCAGGTCTCGTTGCACATAGATGAGAACAAGTCAAGGTTAACCACCAAGACCGTTTCAGTTCGTAGCATGAGTCAAGGCTAACCACCAAGACTGTTTCACATAACATCTCAGGAGAATCCTCTTCATTGAATGCATTGGATCGATATTTGGGAACACCCATCATAAAATGTTCACAAATATGATTTCCATATAATGGATCATACACAATCAAACATAAATAAACATAAGGGTACTCAATAAAATAAATGGGTCTCATAATCCTGTCCTAGACCATAATAAATGGGTGTATCATAAAAGTTTTCATAAAACGTGGGAATTAAAACATAAATGAAAATACACAAGGAAAAGTAGGCATATATCATTGTATGTGATGTCGAAAATAAGTTATAACATCTAATAATACTTTTTATGAAATTTTATTATTAAAAAATTTTAGTGCGGTTTTAAAGAAAATACTAAAGAGAATTTAAAATAGAAAAGGGAGTAATCTTTTATATAAAACCAGAAGTGAACCAATAATTTTTTAATAATAAAAATAATTATTCAATTAAAAAATGGTGGATTAAAACACATTATAGAGTTAAAATGAAATTGGGTAAGAATTCAGGAAGCTCCCTTAAAACGGATTTGCTTATCGATAAGTATTGAGGAGGGAACCACATTAAACAATATATATCCCTAAAAGAGAGTAATTAATGGATATTGATACATGATTTTGTAGCATGTAAACTTCATTTAGAATATGTACATAAAAAAACATATAACATAATTTGGGTATAAATAATGATAGATCCACTCGAAAGAATAATGTAGGTTCCGGTAGTATCCCTTACCTTATGTCTGATGGTGCTCTTCCCTGGATCTTAATGTCATAGATAAACCAATTAAATTCATTAATTAATATTCATATAACCGATTAGTTATGAAATTTATTTAGTATAATCTTATTAATTTCATTCATAACCTTTTTTATGGGTTAAGAATTTTAATTTCATTGTTTGTTTCATTGGTTTTCATGGTTGGTTTACTTATATAAATGTAAGGATAAACATGTAAAATGAGAATGGATTCCTAGAACTGGAGTTATATGTTATTATTGATGATCGAGTAGATTAACTATTTATAAAAATAATTTGGTAATTTGGAGTGATGATGAATCATTATATAAAACATTAATATAACTATTTTGGTTAATTAACAGTTTTTTAATCAAACCAAACACATTTTGATTTAGAAATTAAAATCAAGTGTATAGAAGATTATGGAAGGAGAGAAGAGGATAGATGATGATGAATTATTTCATTATGATAACAAAATTATAGTACATGTATGTTACTTTAGTTATCATAACATTTGGATGAGAGTAGGTGAGGAAATAAAAGGTAAAAATGCAACTTGAATGAAAATAATAGAAAAGAAAAGAAGAACTTACCTCTTGAATATATCTTCATTGAGAACCTCTTTAAGGGAGATTATTTTTTCTTTTGAAGATAGAAAGGGCTGATGGATGTGGTAAAGGGTCTTAGGGATACATTTGAGCATAATTTAGACATGGCCCAAGGCTTAAGAGTAGTGAATAGAATAGCTGGGTGAGGGTGGGTTTTATAGTGGAGGAGTGGAGGGTTTTCTCAATATTTTATTTTTTATTTCATTATTTTTCTCAAGACAAGCAATTATATGGATTCTTATGGCATAAAATAGTAATATTTTCATCTGAGTATGAACCAATGGTGCTTAAATCATCCATGAATAAAAAAATATTCTAATTATCATATAATGTATATATACAAAAATTTACTATATTTTACTATTCACAAAAAATCAATGTATTTCAGATAAATCCCAAAAGTTAACCCAATTATTTTTCAACATGTAGAATTCAAAAACGATCTCCATTTTCTGAAAGTAATTTTATAAATATGTAAAATTAAAATTTTAATTAATATCATAATTTACTAGCAAAATACAAATTTTAAAATTAAAACTGCTTTTTCTAACACTTTGAAAAATTAATTATGGTCACTTAAAATTATCATATAGTCATGAGCCATCAAAAATAATTATTTATTAACACATTTTTTGAAAAAAATATCTTTTAAATTATTAAATTAATCATAAAATTGTAATTAAATATTCATGACTCACAAAAATACAAACACTATGATATAATCATATTTCCACTTATAAGATGGATAAATTTTATTTATAATTTCATTGGTAAGATAAATTATTCACATGGATGATTTACTATTAATAAGGTTCATATTACAATTCATTAGAGTGACATTATTATTCATAAGGGTCAGTTACTATTCACCAAAAATTATGTTTGTCTTATCGGACTCCAAACATCTTACTGATCGTAACTGTGTGTGTCATAATTTTGAAATTCAAATCATAGAAGTGCCAATATTATGTTTAAAGGACACATTGAACATATTAGTTCATTATGTTCTAATTTAATGTGATTATTCCATATGAAATAATTATAATAAGGGAACATCCATTGATTAATCTTTGGGTCATTATATTCTTCCCCCATATGAAATTTCCTCCCTCAAAATTTTGTTATACATTCAATGTAGTAAATAGGTGTGGGTAATTTTCCTTCATTGCCTCATCCAATTCCCATGTTAACTCTTTGTACTTATATTTCCACCATATTACTTTGACCAGGTGAGTTGTCTTGTTTCGTAGAACTTTATCTATGATCCAAGATCTTCACTTACTGATCCTCATAAGAAAGATCATTCTCAAACATTACCACCGAAGTTAGTACATGTGAAGGATCTGATAAGTATTTCTATAAGTTGGATACATGGAATGCATCATGGACTTTAGACAAGGTAGGAGGAAGTTCTATTCAATATTCCATAGATCCAACAGAATCAAGAATCAAGAAGGTGGAGATGTACCTAGGATATATCATTCCAATATTTCCAAATCACAAGATCTTATTCCATGAAGATATACAAAGCAATACCATGTCACTAACTATGAACTCAAGGTCCCACCGATGATTGTCTTCATAACTCTTTTGTGGACTATGGTCTGTCATGATGTTCTAATGAATGATTTAAACCTTCTCTATAATTTTTTTGGCAATTTCAGGTCCTATCATCTTACACTCACTGACTTCATCCCAATATGTTAGTGTTCTACACCTTTTCCTATAAAGGTCTTTATATGGTTCCATTCAGATGATGGAGTGGAAAGTATTCATCTATGAAAAATTGTCTAGAAAAAGATATTGGTCCCACCCTCCTTTGGTGTCCATAGAACACTCTCTCAACACGTCTTCCTATATCTAAATAGTTCACTCATATTTCCATCATTTTGAGGATAATATGCTATAATGAAGTTCAATTCAGTGCTTAGAGAATGTTGGATACTTTTCCAGAACATCGAGGTGAATCTTCGATCTCTATCGAATACAATAGATAGTGGTAATCCTTGTAGCCTTACCACCTATTATATATATATATATATATCCATGCATGTTGATGTAATGAAATTTCCTCTCTAATTGTGATTAAGTGATTTGACTTTGTAAGACGATCCACAATGACCCAGATAGGATTGTTTCCTCTATATGTCCTTGGATGTCCAGTGAAAAAGTCCATGGTGATGTTATCCCACTTTCAAATTGTTATGGGTAGTGGTTTCAACATCACATTAGAATTATCTCTTTCAGTATTCACTTTTTGACATACTAGACAATTTGATGTATATTCTACAATTTCCTTCTTCATATTTCCCCCCAAAAAGTTCCCTCAGAGATCACGATACATCTTTGTTATCCCTGGGTGAATAGAGAATGTTGAGATATGTGCATCATTCAAAATATCCTTCTTCATCATTGGATTGGATGAAACAGATAATTGTGACCCAAATCTTACAACTCATTCCTCATCAATCTTAAACTCAAAGGATATCCCATTTCTAATAGCTTTCCCCATTTTCAAAATTCCCACATCTTTTCTTTAAGAATCCTTTATTATTACATAGAGGGATGGTTGAGAAACCATTTGAGAAAGGATTAATGATGTTTCTCCCTTATTTGTTCCCATGTACAACCTATATAAATAAAATAATATTGGATCCTTTCCAATTATCATCATTGATAAAAATGTAGGATCCTTTATACTAAGAAAATCCAACACCGGATTTTCCTTACCAGGTTGGTAGTGGATTGAGAAGTCATATTTTTTTATGAGTCCTAACCATGATTTCTAGATTGCATTAAGCTTCTTTTGTGTACGTATATATTTTAGAGCCTTGTGATCAATATATATATATATATCACAGTTCTCCACATAGGGATAGTGACGCCAATTTTTCAACACAATGATCACAACTTCCAACTCCAAATCAGGCGTGGGATAGTTTTGCTCAATGATTTTCAACTACATTGAGGGATAAAATATTAATTTATCATTTTACATCAACATACTACCTAAGAATTTCATTGAAGCATCACTGTACACCACAAAGTGTTCTCTACTTATTGGGAGTGTAAGTACTAGCATAGTGATAAGCCTCTTTTTGAGCTCTTTAAAGCTTTCCTCACATTCTTGAGTCCAAAAAAACATCACCCCCTCTATGTTATCTTGGTGATTGTATTTGAAAATCAGGATATTTTCTTACAAAATTTTCAATAATACCAATCTAATACCAAAAATTTGTGGATCTCCGTTATATATGTTTTCCTTGGACACTCTTCAATTTCCTTTTTCTTGGAAGGGTCCACAAATATCCCTCTACTGGTGATAACATTCCACAAGAATGATACTTCCTCCATACATAACTCACATTTATTATACTTTACATAATGTTTCTCCCTTTTAAAATTCTTTATCATAGTATTCCAACCCCACTCATGTTCCTCCATGTTCAATGAGTATATTAGAATATCATCAATAAATACTACCCAAAATTTTTCGAGATAATATCTTAAGACTCTGTTCATTAAATCAATGAATATTATTGGAGAATTAGTGAGTCTGAAGGGAATCACTATGAACTCATAGTGTCCATATCTTTTTCGAATGGAAGTATTAGGAATATATTCCTTCCACACCTTTAATTGGTCATAACCTGACCGAAGGTCCACCTTAGAGGAATAATTTTCCCCATAATACTGATCAAACAATTCAACTATCCATGGAAGGGGATACTTGTTATTTATCATGATTTTATTGAGATCATGATAATTAATTTAGAGGAAAATTGATCCATCATTCTTCTAGATGAATCGGACTATTGAACCCCATGGTGAAGAACTCATGCACATAAAATCCTTCTCCAGATTCCCCTATAACTGCTTCTTTAGCTCTTCCAGCTCTACGATGGACAATATATAAGGTTTATTTGACATTGGTAGAGATCCATGAATAAGTTAAATTTAGAACTTAACCTCTCAATCAAGAGGAAGATCAGGAAGTTATTCATGGAATACATCAATGTAATCCCTCACGGTTGAAATATCTTGGATAAGTTTCATCTCCTTTGTCAAAATCATTTAAGATAGACATTCTTTCTCATAAGGTAGTAATATCCACACTTGAGGAAATGATTCTAAAGGAGATTCATCTTTCTCTAAACACTTGTAAAGAATTGGAGGATGCTTGAGGTTGTGAAGAGTGACCTCCCTTTCCTGGCAGTTGATGTTGGATTTGTATGAAGAAATCCAATCCATTTAAAATATAACATCAAACTCCAAAAATGAATGTATGAAAAACTTTTTTGGGAACTTATGTCCACAAACATTAACTTGTAAGGATTTATATACTTTGTAAGTAGTAATTTCACCATTTTCTATTCTCAGAGATAACTCAACATCCAAATTTTGAGGTGTTATTTAAATAGTTCTACTAAACATAAATATATGAACTAATGCGAAGAACCGGAATCAAATATTAAATTCTCTATTCATGACTAAATATCTAGAATACCTATCACCACATCGCTTTCCGACACTATAATGGCCTGGACCTCTCCGATCCATTACTTTGTGGAAATGTGGTGTTAGAGGTGTTCTGGGAGGTCAAGGTGACTTATCCCCAACAATTTTCCAAGATTTCCATTTCGATGAACCATTTCAATGGTAGAAAGTTTTGAACTATAACGTCACATTAAATTTTAAGATAATTTTTATGTTTCTAACTACCTTTATTTTGGAGTAGTGACGTGGGGGTGTGTTTGGGAGAATCTTTAAGGAAAACTAAAGGGAAATATCTTTCGCACGGGCGGCACACGGTTTGTCCAAACCGTGCGACCAAACCGTGCATAGTTGGTCTTAGAGACAGACGTTAACGCATGGTTAGCGCAGAGTTTGTCCAAACATGTATCCTAACCGTGCAAAGAGTGTTTTATGAGGCAGTAGCGACCACATGGTTAGCACACAGTTTGTCTAACCATGCGAGCAAACCGTGCGAGCACTTAAATTAGATCCTAAAATTTTGGATCTCAACCATTTTGCCTATAACTTGCTCATTTAAGCTCCTAAGTGGCCATAACTCTAGATTAACCTCCCTTGAATGTAGGAGTACCTATCCCAAGAATTTTGGAGGCGATCTGAAGGCTTCAATTGGCGAATCAAAGCTGGTTTCTTGAGGTATCTGATCGTTCTTGTTTTGTCTCTTAGATCTACTTAGATCTAATTCTTCTCTTCTATCGGTTTCTTATATCTACACCCATTATGGGTAGATCTAAGTGTGTGTATTCCAAATATGATGAAATTTTGTCTTATTTGTGTTAGGAGAAGAGATCTAAGGATGACTCTTGGAGATTCAACCCGGATTTCTTGTGCGTTCTTCATTTGTTGGGGTTTTTGTCAAAAACCTTGAGGTAGGGGATTCATTGCTTATTTTTCTTTGATGTGCAACTATATCTTTAGTATGTTTTATCTCACTGGATGATAATGGAATATACATAATAAATATTTTTGAACCAGAAAAATAAATTATTATCGATCGTATGTTATTGCCTCTTGTTTTTCTAGATAGTGTGATATCTATGCCTGCTTTTCTTAGATGTTTGTTCTTGATGTAAATCGGTGAAGAACGTAAAACATGATTAATTGATTATTGTTTGGAAAAAGATGAAGAGGCATGAAAACGAATATGGTTCTTCTGGGAATTTTATGTTAATCAAATTAGGCGTATTAAGCATGTTTAATCATTTGTGATAGCTTACTGGTTAGGTTTCCCGATGATGGAACCAACAGATTATAAATATGTTAATTCAAGATGGATTAATGAATTTGATTGTTTGATAATTCCATGATGGGTTCTGAGTTACCCTCTTGTCTGTTTAAGGGCCAAGATCCCAATTGTGAAGATATTTGTTTTACTGGTGCTTGTGTTTTAATGTGAGCCTGGATGGTTGTGGTAATATGTGGGGGCATAGAGGCCTTTTTTGTTGTGGCAGTAGATGACGCCTAGAGTGGTGATATGAATTGGGTTATGCATGTGGGTGTCCGGGAGGACACTAGGGAGGATGGAATGGGATGGATTTGACTGTTGGATTCTTGGTAATTTTGATTGGTTGTTTATCTACTTTACTTTTTCCCACTGCTCAAGGTAGCTGGTCTTACTTACCCTTCTTCCGAAAGAGGCGAAGACACACGGGGTATGCCACGTGCTTTCCGTGATTAGCTTCTCAAGGATGGATGAGAATATTCTCTTGATATAAGAGGAAAAGACTCGAATGTAGTACATATACTCACCATGTTGAGCCCCCTTGTGTTTAGGAGCATATAATGTTTTTCTGGAATTCTGGGGAATGTGGGAATGTTTTTCTGTAATGAATATATTTGATTAAATGGTGTTAACCTTTGGGGATGGAGTTATCGGAACATAATGATGAGGTTGTATTTTTGAAGGATCAATTGAATTACATATGATGCTAATGAAATTTAATGTGGATCTGTTCATGGATGATTAATGTTTAAAGAGTGAATTAAAGTAAAGTGAAACTGGTAAAAATGGAATGAAGTAATCTAATAAATCTCTTTAAATGGTTGTGTGCTTATAGGATACCTAGTTTTAGAAGTAGCAGCCCGGTGTCTAAGAGACATTAGCTACAGTGGGTCTAAGACTAGTTTATACCCATAGTGTGGTTGAGAGTTATAATATATCCTATAATTTTTGTGTTTCTATATGCTACTCTACCCTTTCAGTAAGGGAAACTAACACCCCGAGGATTATGAGCCCTAGGAGGTATTTTCTCCAACATTCTAGTTGGAGGTTGGATGGATGAATACCCCCTTTGGCCCCACTCTCTTCTCTTGGTAGTTACTTGTGCTGGTTGGAACATTGGTTAGTTTTCCCAATATATGTGTGTTGAGGGCTATAATGTCTTATGGTTATTCACACACATATATTTTGGATATTATTTTCTATGGACTACTATTTGTGTAACGTGTATAGGCTGTGATGGCTTGAGGATCCTTACTCAGTGTATGGGTTGTAATGGCTTGAGGTATAATACTCGGTGTATGATACAGGTTATGCGAGCTGTGGTGGCTCCCAGAAACTACCTGGTTACTTTTGTTTGTGAGTATGGTGTGGTGCTTCACCCAGGTGTCTGCAGGCAAGAATTTGTGTTGCATGAGTTTCATATTGTGGTGCTTTGCCTAGGTGTCTGCGGGCAAGATTTTGGAGAGAGATACTCTGGACGTGCGACGTTGGGGAAAAGTGGAAAACTGGTGGGGAAGTAGTAGTGGGGTACCCTTGATGTTCTTTATTATATGATATATTCTTGTATGCGTTACTTGGTGAGAGTAGCCATGGTGAGGTTGTGAACTTATTATACCTATTTAGGTGATGAGTTAGTTTCACTTGTTGTTCACTGTGCTTTAGCATGATTTATTTACTTTTTCACGAGAGGCTTTGAGGAGGATCCTACTGAGTATACTATTATACTAACCCTATGTATATATAAACTGTTTTTCAGGTCACTTGGAGCAGGTTTTAAATCAAGATGGTTTCTACTAGCATGGGGTTGCAGGAGCTGTTCGGGCTTGTGGTTGCAGCTATTTTTTACTTTCCTTTGGGTACTTGCAGTTTTTCCCCTTTTAGTTGAAGTACTTTTTCATGGCATTTCATATGTACACTTGGGTTTCTTTTATATTCCAGTTCTGAGTTGGAGTTGGTTGGTATCTATCTTATCTCTCTATTCCGCATGTGTTCTCTTAGAGGGTAATGCCTCCCATTTGTGTTTTTATTATACCATCAGTGCTAGTCTCCAGCTCAGGGCCTACTGGAGGCAGGACTCGGGGGTCATTATCTCCCTTCTCACATTGCTGGCCCAGGAGGGGCACACTTTGTGGGGAGGGGGTCATGACAGAGTGGTATCAGAGGCCTAGTTGAGGGATAGGATGGAGTTTGGAGTTAGGAATAGGTGAGGTTGCATGGGATGGTAGGGAAACAATGTCATTCATGTTTATCAAGTGAGGTAAACACTAGAGATCGGCTGAGACATTGGAATTTAGGCCCCCCTATGATCTGATGTATAGACCTTTAAGTTTACAATGTCTACTAAACAAGGTGATACTAGTTTCAGGGTAGAGACCTACGAAAGGATCATGCATCATTCTTCTTTATGCCTGTTTTTGAATGGGTAGACCTTGGGATAGGATAACCTAAAATCAATGAGAGTAAAAAATTAATTAATTAATTTTGAGTATTCCACATTCTAGGTTTAGGATCAATAAAGGTTTTTTATTTTATAGGTATGGATCCAGGTCGATGTCCTCGTCAGGTTTGTGCAGAAAATGTCCAGCAGACTATTCCAGCAGATCACCGCATGGTAGAGTTTGACGAAAATGACACTTGGAGGAAGACACTCCGAGAGTTTCCGCACCAGAGTCTGTAGAAGTACGAGGGCTCCGTTTTAGATGCAGTCACAGAAGACTGGTTTGAGGAGGTCAAGATAGGCTTCAGTTTGTTTCGTGCCTGGAAGGAGCACTGGGTGTCCTTAGCTGTGACGATACTGCATGGAGCTGCAAGGCAATGGTGGTTCTTGTTCCTTGGGGATTGTGAGGAGTCAGCAATCTCATGGGAGGAGTTCCGAGACAAGTTTAGAGTCAAGTTCCTTTCTTCGACTGCAAAGGCATCCAGTCGGCAGGAGCTTTTTACCCTTCGACAGGGGAGCTCCAGTGTTCGAGAGTTTGGAGTCCATTTTAGGTACCTTTTACGATATTCTTCATACCTACTGCCAGATGAGGAGGCCATGACAAGTCATTTCGAAGAGGTTTTGTATCCAGAGATCTAGTTCCAGGTCACCCCATTTATGCTAAAAAACTATCATGAGGTACTAGAGAGGGTAGAGGTTTTCAAGAGGTATTTGTCCAGGACAAGATCATCACGAGAGGGGAATTGGAACAATTCTTCACGAAGTAGGGCTGTAGTCGGGAGTTCTCGGTTTTTAGGGCAGAAGAGTTTCTGTTCGGCTGGGGTAGGTCCTAGCCCTTCACATCTCGTTTTTGCCGAGGCAACAACTATAAGGCCTATGCCAAGGGATCATGCGCTTGTTTTTATTGTGGTGGTCATGGCCATCAGCAGTAGGAGTGCCCAACCTTTTAGAGCGGTCATCGTGCACCAGGTTTTATACTTCAGGTTCCTCTGTTGAGGTTATTCTAGCTGAGGCAGTAGCAGCCAGTTGCACCAGATTTAGATCAGTAGTGGGTAGATGGGGCAGGTAAAGGACAACCCCATGATGCTCCTCTTCTTTAGAGAGTAGAGCACGACCGTGGTGGTGGTCATCATCAGGGTCTGAGAGGCCGTGGGGGAGGTTGTGGTCAGCTTCATGCTCTAGCGTTTCCAGCTCTAGGAGAGAAAGACATCGTTCGTGGAACCCTTTGCTTGTTTTCTACCTTGGTGTATGCCTTGTTTGATTCAGGAGAGACACACTCATTCATATCACCTACCCTTGTCCATGATTTGGGACTTGAGGTAGAGAGGCTTCCAGTTACCTTGGCGTTGACTACGCCAGTTGGAGGTCGAGCTGAATTATTTGAAGTATGTTGAGACTGTGAGCTTGTGTTGGAGCAACACTGCTCTTGGGGAGATTTCCGATGTTTACAAATACAGCCATATGATGTTATCCTCAGCATGGGTTGGTTGTATTTGGTGCAGGATATCATGGATTGCCTTAGAAAGAATTTTGTTTTCTTTGGTACGGATGGAGAGCCAGTGGTGTTTGTTGGTGAGCGAGATCCTCAGATGGGTCATAGGTGCATTCCATCTGTATAATCCATGGTGGCTGAGATGATGCGGAGTTCTTTAGAGGTTCAGTATTTCACATTTCCAAGGGTCTTAGAGGAGTACCCCGATGTCTTTGTAGAAGAGGTTGTAGCGTTACCCCCTTGATGAGAGATCAAGTTTGGGATCGAGCTACAGCCAGGAGTATCTCCAATCTCTATGTATCCATATAGGATGAACCCTTCTGAGTTACGAGAGCTACGTATAAATCTTGATGGTCTGTTAAAGTTTGGTTTTTTTCGGCCAAGTGTGTCACCATGGGGTGCATCCGTTTTATTTGTAAAGAAGGATGACATCAATTTGCGGTTGTGTGTCGATTATCATCGCTTAAATAAAGTGACAATAAAGAATCACTATCCTCTTCTGTGGATTGATGACTTATTCGATCAACTAAAGGGTGCAAGTTGTTTCTCATAGATCGACTAGCAGTTAGGATATCATCATATGTGTGTGAAGGATGAGGATAGCCCGAAGGCTACTTTCCATTGTCATCATTGGAATTATGAGTTCGTTGTAATGTCATTTGACATGATGAATGATCTAGCTGTATTCATGGGATTGATGAATGCTGTGTTTAGAGAGTTCCTGTACAAGTTCGTGGTAGTCTTCATCGACAACATCCTTGTGTACTCCACATCTGAAGAGGAGAATGCAAAATATCTACAAGCCATTTTGGGAGTCCTTCGTCAACATCATCTATTTGGTAAGTTTTCTAAGTGTGAGTTTTGGGCTAGAGAAGTCCGTTTCTTGGGGCATGTTTTTTCCCAATATGGAGTAGTTATGGATCCATTGAAGATAGATGCAGTTGTGTCTTGGGCAGCCCCCAAGACAGTTTCAGAGGTGCGAAGTTTCCTTGGTCTCGCAGAATACTACAGGAGGTTCATAGCCAATTTCCCATGAGTTGTGACTCCTCTGATAGCTTTGAAAAGGAAGGATCAGGCATTCATATGGACTGATCAGTGTCAGGAAGCTTTAGAGTATCTAAAGGAGAAGTTATTAAGTGCTCCAGTCCTTTGTCTTCCAGTTGAGGGAGTTCAGTTTGATGTCTTCTGAGATGCTTCACATCTAGGGTTAGGCTGTGTTCTCATGTAGTAGAGGTCAGTTGTTTCTTATGGGTCTCTACAGTTAAGTCCCCATGAACGCAACTATTCCACCCATGATCTTGAGTTTGCAGCTGTGGTCTTTTCTCTGAAGTTGCGGAGACATTACCTCATTGGTGAGTGCTTTTTGGTTTTCACCGATCATAAGAGTTTGATGTACGTTTTATCCCAGTGTGAATTGATCTTATGGAAGCGTCAGTGTATGGATTTCTTACAAGAATACGACTTCAAAATATTGTATACACCTGGAAAAGGGAATGTTTTAGCTGATGCACTAAGTTGAAAGTCATGTAGTGATGCTGTGCGTAAATCCGGTGATTCCTAGAGAGTAATGGATGAACTGTCAGCATTGCATCTTGATATGGAATAAGTTGGGGGTAGAGGATATCTTTTTTAGATGATGATACAGTCATCCCTGATGCAGAATGTAGAAGAGTCCCAGTTGGGATATCTAGAGGTGGAAGTCTGGAGAGACCGAGTTGTTTATGGTGAATCCCCTGATGGTTGGTCTAAGGATGAACAACACAGAGTGTTGTATCATGGAAGGATTTTTTTTCCTTTAAAAATGTGTGATATGGTTCTCAGAGAGTTCCATAGTGTGCCCTTAGCAGTAAATCCTGGTGTGACAAAGATGTACCGATCCTTGTGGAGTTAGTTTTGGTGGCCTGGGCTGAAGCGTGCGGTTGCAGAGTTTGTGTCTCGATGTTTAGCCTGCCCGAAGGTGAAGGCCAAACACCGTGTTCCAGGTGGTCTTCTCCAGCAATTGGAGATTCCTTAGTGGAAGTGGGAGGACATCTCAATGGACTTTGTTACAGTTTTAGCTTGAGCTCCGGGAGGACATGATGCTATTTGGGTGGTAGTGTATCATTTTAAAAAATTGGCCCACTTTATAGCAATTAAGGAGCCGAGCTCAGTGGCGGGTTTGTCGAGGAAGCATCTAGAGGAGGTGGTGAGACTTCATGGAGTCCCTTGGACGATCATTTCTGATCGAGATCGTTATTTTACCTCTAGGGTGTGGAGAGGTCTCCAACATGGTTTTGGTTATCAACTATGCCTTAGCACGACTTTTCATCCTCAAACGGATGGTGAGACAGAGCGAACCATCCAGACTCTTGAAGACATGTTACGCTCTTGTGTTCTTGATTTTGGAGGTTCATCGATGAGGAACTTGACCTTGGTGGATTTCACTTACAATAATTGTTTTAACTCCACCATCGGTATAGCGTCGTTTGAAGCCTTGTATGTCCGGCCTTTCCATTCTCCATTGTGCTGGACTGGGGTCAGAGAGTCAGCAATTCTCAGACCGAAACTAGTGCATAATACAATAAAGATGGTTCAGGTGATTCATGAGAGGATGAAGACAGTGCAAGATCATGATAAATCACATTATGATCAAAGAAAGAGACCCTTAGAGTTTAATGTTGGGGATCATGTGTTTCTGAAGGTGACTCCCCATCATGGGTGGTGAAGGTTTGGCTGTAGAAGCAGGCTTTCTCCCCGGTTTTTTGGGCCTTTCGAGGTGTTAGCTAATGTTGGAGCTGTGGCGTATCGAGTAGAACATCCCCCACAGATGAGTTGGATACATAATGTTTTCCATGTATCATAGCTCTATTGTTATCTTCATGATAACTCTCACATCATCGATTGGGGGGAGATCAATGTTGAAGATGATGCAACCTTTGAGGAGCGACCTGTGGAGATCCAAGACCGCAAGGATAAAGTGTTGTGTGGGCGTTCTATTCCCTTAGTTCGTATCTTGTGGCGACACGGTGGAATGGAGGAGAGTAACTGGGAATGTGAGTCACAGATACGTGGTCAGTACCTAGATTTGTTTGATGTTTAACTCTTTTTATGTAACAATTTTATCTTTGTAGTTAGACCTTTCATGTTTATGAGATGGCTCCCTTTGTCGTTTTTTGGTGGCTTGCTCTCTTTGAGAGGTATCTCAATGGGTGGTTGTTCAGACCCTGTTTCGTTTTCTCTTTATGTGGGATTTGGATTCTCGAGGATGAGAATGTCTTGAGAGGTATATGATGTAATGGACCAGACCTCTCCGGTCCATTACTTTGTGGAAATGTGGTGTTAGAGGTGTTCTGAGAGATCAAGGTGACTTATCCCCAACTTATTTCCAAGAATTCCTTATCGATGAACTGTTTCAATGGTAGATAGTTGTGAACTGTAACTTCACGTTACGTTTTCAGATACTTTTGATGTTTCTAACTACCCTTGTTTTGAAGTAGTGAGTTGGGGGTGTGTTTGGGTGAATCTTTATGGAAAACTAAACGGTAATAGATTTCACACGGGCGGTGCACGGTTTGTCTAAACCATGTGGCCAAACCATGCATAGTTGGTCTTGGAGACAGTGGATAATGCATGGTTAGCACATGGTTTGTCCAACCATGCGGCCTAACCGTGAAGGGAGTGTCTAATGAGGCAGTAGTGCCCACAGGGTTAGCACACAGTTTGTCAAACCATGCAAGAAAACCGTGCGGGCACTTAAATTAAATCCTAAAATAGTGGATCTCAACCGTTTTGCCTCTAACATGCTCTTTTAAGCTCTTAAGAGGCCATAACTCGGGATTACCCTCCCTTGAAGGTAGGAGAACCTCTCCCAAGCATTTTGGAGGTGACCCGAAGGCTTCTCTTGGAAAATCGAAGTCGGGTTCTTGAGGTATGTGATCGTTCTTGTTTTGTCTCTTAGATCTATATAGATCTACTTCTCATATTCTATTGGTTTCTTAGATCTACACCCGTTATGGGTAGATCTATGTGTGTGGATGAAAAATATGATGAGATTTGGTCTTGGTTTTGTTAGGGGAAGAGATATAAGGAGGATTCTTTGAGAATCAACCCGACTTTCTTGTGTGTTCTTCGTTTTTGGGGGTTTTTGTCAAAAACCTTGAGGTGGGGGATTCATTGCTTCTTTCTATTTGATGTGCAACTATATCTTTAGCATTTTATATCTCACTGGATGACAATGAAATTTAAATAATAAATATTTTTAACCGTAAAAAGAAACTATTGTCGATCGTATGTTATTGCCTCTTGTTTTGCTAGATAGTGTGATATCTATGCTAGCTTTTCTTAGTTGTTTGATCTTGATGGAAATCTGTAAAGAACGTATACTGGGATTAATTGATAATTGTTTGGATAAAGATAAAGAGGCATGAAAATGAATCTAGTTCTTGTGGTAATTTTATGTTAATAAAATTAGGCATAGTAAGCATGTTTAATCATTTGTGATAAATTACTGGTTAGGTTTCCCTATGTTGGAACCAACAGATTATAAATCTGTTAATTCAAGATGGATTAACGAATTTTATTGTTTGATAATTCCTAGAAGGGTTCTGAGTTACCCACTTGCTTGTTTAAGGGCCAAGAGCCCAATTGTGAAGATGATTGTTTTACTGCTGCTTGTGTTTTAATGTGAGCCTGGATGGTTCTGGTAATATGTGGAGGCATAGAAGCCTTTTGGTTGTGGCAAAAGATGAAGACTAGAGTGGCGAGATGCATTGGTTTATGCATGTGGGTGTCGGAGAGGACACCAGTTAGGATGGAATGGGATGAATGTGATTGTTGGATGCTTGGTAATTTTGATTGGTTGTTTATCTGATTTACTTTTTCCCATTGCTCAAGGAAGCTGGTCTTACTTACCCTTCTTCTGAAATAGGAACAAACACGTGGGGTATGCCACATGATTTCTGTGTTTAGATTCTCAAGGAAGGATGGGAATATGCTCTTGCTATAAGCGGCAAAGACTCGACGGGTAGTACATGTACTCACCATGTTGAGCCCCTTTGTGTTTAGTAGCATATAATGTTTTTCTAGAATACCTGGGAATGTGGGAAAGTTTTTATGTAATGAATATATTTGATTAAATGGTGTTAACCCTTGGGGATAGAGTTGCTGGAACATAATTATGAGGCTATATTTTTGAAGGAATAGTTGACTTGGGTATGATGCTAAGGAAATTTAATGTGGATCTGTTCATGGTTAATTAATGTCTAAAGAGTGAATTAACGTAAAGTGGAATTGATAAAAATGGAATGAAGAAATCTAATAAATCTATTTAAATGGTTGTGTGCTTATAGGATAACTAGTCTTAGAAGTAGCAGCTCGGGGTCTGAGAGACATTAGCTATAGTGGGTCTAAGACTATGTTATGCCCATAGTGTGGTTGTGAGTTATAGTATATCCTGTACTTTTTGTGTTTCTATTCGCTACTCCACCTTGTCAGTAAGGGAAATTGACACCCCATGGATTCTGAGCCCTAGGGGGTATTTTCCCCAACATTCTGGTGGGAGGATGGATGGATGACTACCCCCTTTGTCCCTGCTCTCTTCTCTTGGTAGTTACTTGTGCTGGTAGGCACATTGGTTAGTTTTCCCCATATATGTGTGTAGAGGTCTGTAATGGATTTTGGTTATTCACACACATATATTCAGGATATAGTTTTCTATGGACTATTATAGGTGTAACATGTATAAGCTATGATGGATTGAGGATCCTTCCTCAGTGTATGGGATGTAATGGCTTGAGGTATAATACATGACATATGATACACGTCATGCGAGCTATGGTGACTCCTAGAAACTACCTAGTTACTTTTGGTTGTGAGGATGGTGTGGTGCTATGCTAAGGTGTCTGTGAGAAAGCCTTTGTGTTGCACAAGGTGCATATTATGGTGCTTCCCCTAGGTGTCTACGAGAACGCTTTTGGAGAGATATGCTCAGGACGTGCGACATTGGGGAAAAGCGGCAAACCAGTGGGGAAGTAGTAGCGGGGTACCCTTGATATTATTTATTATATGATATATTCTTGTATGAGTTACTTGGTGAGAGTATCCATGGTGAGGTTGGGAACTTAGTATACATGTTTAGGTGACGAGTTAGTTTCACTTGTTGTTCACTGTGCTTTAGCATGATTTACTTAATTTTGCACAAGAGGCTTTGGGGGGGATCCTACTGAGTATACTCTTATACTCACCATATGTATATATAAAATGTTTTTCTGGTCACTTGGAGCAGGTTAGAAATCAAGCTGGTTTCTACTATCTTGGGGTTACAGGAGCTGTTCGGGCTTGTGGTTGCTGCTGTTTTTACTTTCTTTTGGGTACTTGCAGTTTTTCCCCTTTCAGTTGTAGTAATTTTTCATGTCATTGCATATGTGCACTTTGGTTTCTTTTATATTCCAATTCTGAGTTGGAGTTGGCTGGTGTCTATCGTATCTCTCTCTTTTGCATGTGTTCTCTTATATGGTAATGCCTCCTATTTGTGTGTTTATTATACCCACGGTGCTAGTCTCTATCCCAGGACCTACTGAAGGTGGGGCTCGGGGGTCATTATCTCCCTTATCGCATTTCCGGCCTAGGAGGGGTACACTTTATGGGGAGGGGGTCATGATAGGAACCACCTTAGTTGCAGTGATTATATAAGACCTTCCTTATTGTGTTTGAGGTTGTTGTTCATTTCCTCTAATAAACCTTGGATGATGAATATTGTTCACATAATTCCCATACTCCTTGTAGTTGTAACACTGTACTACATGATGAGCACTGATTTGAACCTTTCATTCTTCTTTCACATTAGTGGGATTCATCATATCCCTGTGATAGTTCTTAGCATGACATATCATTCTTCTACCTGTAAAGAAATTCTCTCTTCCCTTTATACAGTTCCTAGGATGATTCTTCCAAAATTTTTGACACATGGGATGTTTGATATTCTTTCCATCATGAGTTTTATTTTCCAAAACACCCATATTAGAATCCGTTTTCCAGTTTTTTTCATCCGGCCCATGAGACCATGAGATTATCTGATCTCCATTTCAACCTTGAGGGCACAATGAAGATCTCCTCATAACTGTCAAAGTAAAAAATCTCTAATGATTTTTATATACTTGGCTTTAGTCCTCTACAAAATTGATCCACCTTTCTATCAGTGTTGATGAAAAATCCAGAGGCATATGTTGCATATAAGGCCCCAACCTTAAACATTACATAATGTTGAGTTCAATCAAGAATTTACTTGGATCTTTTTATGTTTAGAGTTTTATAAAATTAGGCCATAAACTATTACATTATATCTCAATAGT
This sequence comes from Viscum album, assembly GCA_963277665.1. Lineage (NCBI taxonomy): Eukaryota > Viridiplantae > Streptophyta > Magnoliopsida > Santalales > Viscaceae > Viscum > Viscum album. Next base: position 1,274,837,861 of record OY728121.1, on the reverse strand, counting down.
ATAGAAAGTAGACACTTAAAATCTATTCGATTTTTTTTTCATAAAATAAAAACACTGAAAATAAAAAAGAATTATTTTCTTGATATAATTTTTCATAAATTCTTCCTTTCTCTTACCCTTCCTTATACCCTGTGAAAAAAATTTCAGAAACGTTGGATGAGTATAAAAATATCAGTAAGGGTTATAAAATAAAGTAAGAAACCATTAGTCCATTAATACATAAAAACATAATCTCTTTAACATATCTCATGAAATCATAAGATTTATTAATAACACATTGAAATAATAAATCATAAAGGTAACTTTTGGCATCTATATCATACTTAAATTTCTGCTTTCACATATACACATGGAGTTGCGTTTGGAATAGCCATCATAATATATTTACTAAATCTATTAGTAGAAACATTAATGTTTACCTCTGTCACATTACCCAATTCATTGGAGAGCTATATCGGGTCACACACACCAGGTTAATCAAAAAACAACCTGTATATGTAACAAATTCCCAAGAACCATAACATAATAATAACAGATGAACCAATATAAAGGAAAGATAAAATTTCCACATTACAATGACAAGATATCAGTTCAATATATTGACATAATAAATCCAATATTAAAAAAAATTTCAATTCCAAAATACTTAAAAAGGGTATATGGTATTTATTTTCCTTTTAAAAACACTACAACTTATAGAGGAGGAAAAATATCAAAATAATACTCGCAAAAAAGGAAAGGTCGTTGTCACTACATACGTTAAGAAGAGTCATTCCCTTTTTTGTTTAGTAAAACACTACATATAAAAAATATTCCCTTTTAATTTTATTAAAAGTCAAAGGGGTTTATACACCTTATAAAATATATTCATTCATAAATCAACGTATGCCTCAATTAAAGGAGATTGGGAAAAGTCCCTTACCTTGATAATTTTGTAAATAAAATACATTGATTATGTGTATTCACTATAGGTTCACATAATTAATGTACAATTACAAGATAGGACATAAAATGTTATTTCATACAAAATCATAGCACGACATAATTAAAAGTAGAAGATTAACCCAAATAATGGAAATTGGGTTAAGAAGTTCCCTTACAAAAATTCAGTAGCCTAATGACGTCACATAAAAATTCAGAAAATGAGTTGATGAGAAGAAAAGAGTCTCTAATCACATAGAAATAAAATTTACTGCAATAAGGATATATAAGAACATATCCCAACATTTGAAAATTAAAATTTAAATACATAACATAAAAGAAGTCTTTGACTAGAAGAGGATGGTGAAAGGTTCCCTTACAAAGATCATTTTGTAAATAAAATAGTTTAATTATGTGTATTCACTATAATTGCACATAAATAAATTATAAATAAAATATAATATATCAAAATTAATTTCTCACAAAATTATATCATGACAATAAGTAGAAGATCAACCCTAATAATGGAATTTGGGTTAAGTAGTTCCCTTAACTCGAGTCTAACTTGTCTCGTATATTCCTTATTCTTCTTGAATAATAATATTAAGTTAATTTATACTCTATTAAGAACCTTTATAATGTTTATTATTCCTTTTATTTTACTTATTACCTATCTACAACAATTAGTTAATTATTTGAGTTCATATCAGACATTTTGTCGATGTTCGGAACTTGAGTAAAAAATGAACTTATTATAATTACAAATTGTCCATGTGGTAAAATTTACATTATCTATAGAATGATATTAATTATTTAGACATCTTATATGTTATATATTTTGTATATATTTATTTAGAATAGTCTATATCATTTGTATATATGAAAATAAGATGCACCTTTCATGGAGAGGGTAAGCCGTACCTACGCATGAACGCTACTCTCATTTATTTTTTTTATTCATTTTTAAAAGAATGAAAATAAAATGATACATAGGTATATTATAACTCAAGTATAATATATATGACATATATTTTACACAATTTCCTTAATTCCATACTTTATATGTTCCATGTATATCATGAACGATTCCTATCACTTTGAGGGGGCGGTAGTCTGCACTTCCTGAAATAAAATTATCGTATTTATACAACATGAAAAGCATAAAAGTATGTTCAAAATGATAATTATATAAGAATATAGACAAAATATAAATCATAAATATCATATATAATTAGAGTCCCATCATAATTACCACTATGAGAGGTGGTAGAAGAATATTGAACAATCATCGTTTCGTGATGCAGTAGTTTGCCGTCCACAGAAACGATATGTTCTATAACCATTAGACGGAGGTGTGTGTAGGTGTAGTTAGAATACTTCTCATAAAAAAAAAATAGTACATTGAAGATACTAGTGTTTTTATCTAATAAAAGAAAAATAAATTAATAGGGAGTGAAAAATTAGAATAATGGAAATGAATCTTAGAGAAGATGCTACCTCTTAAAATGTGTAACTCTCTTTGATTTGAGCCAAAATGATTTCTTGAATTGAAATCTGCCTGGGAAAAAGCTTCTAGAAGGAAGAGGGGATTTTAGGTGCTTCTTGGAGTAGATTTATAACGAGCCAATGGGCTTGAGAGGTGTGTGTTATGGGTTAGAGTTGGTGGCCTTTTATAAGAGGGAGGAGGGGCTCTTTAGGAAAGTTTGAAAGTATTATTTTATTATAAAATGATTTTAGATTTCAAAAGGTTCAAAAATCATTTAATTATAATATAAGATTAATATAAGTCTAAATAAAATAATAATATAATAATTGGACATGTTTTGGATATTTTTTAATCCTTATCTTTTTTATTTAACCTCTTATTTACTCTTACCGTTTTATCAATCATTTAACACTTTGAGAATCAAAATATTTACCGAAACATGAAAAATATCCAATTAAAGAGTCAATAATAAACTGCTAGACATATGATAACTATTTTTCTGAATATTATATTTTTTTAATTTTAGAATATTTAATAAAACATTTTATATTTTAAAATATGAATTATGTCAATTTTGTCACTATTCATATCATGACTTTTTTAAAAATACAAAAAAACTTGATTGATTCAAAATAACTTTATTAATACAAATATAACATGTAAATATACTCCATAAAATTAGTGTATGATATCAAAATAACCAAATTACATTTATTTTATCATTTATAATATCATTTATTTGAATCCTTTATTAATGATGCAATCACTGCATCATCATTGTGTCATAATTAAATTTGTTTATTTAATGTATAATTTTTTTAATAAACTACCTTGATGTAGGAAATAATTTTATCTTTCTAATGAATATTTATAGTCGAAAAAATAACTTATATAACCCCATATAAAAATTATTTTACTAAAAGATATGTGTTTAGGTTACATTTTCCTTAACATTAAATTAATTTTTATAAAATGCTAGTTTCACTTTCAAGTGGCTCCAAGGGATTCCAAAAATGACCCAAGGATGACCATGGTCTGACATGTATTAAAAAATTGAGTTAGGACACGTGTCATGGTATTTTAATATTATTATAATATTAGTTTCTACCCTTATTTACCAGATTTACCTTTTGTCCATGGAAAATAAAATATTTACTAATGATACTATTCATAATGTATAAAAATAAAAGTTTCCTATTTACACAATTTGGACCTCCTGATTCCAAATGTGGAATCAATTTTTCCAAATTCAAAACACATATGTTAAAGAAATTTATTTAACATTAATTCCCATTGTCAAAACCAAAAAGTGTGTTTTTAAGAAGTGAAAACTACCAAAATATTGACATGTGTTTATGTCCAATTGTAAAGTGAAATTATTTCCAATGACCAAAATTGGATTAAATGATAAAAATATAACCCAATTACACTTTAAAACTAATTAAAAGTACAATATAACTATATAAATAAATTATATTTTAAGGAAGTTTTGAATTAAAATTCAGTATTTTTACTATTCATTAAAAATGAACTTTATTAGAAAAATATCACAATTTTACCCAAATTAAATTTTTATGTCCCCCTTATAAAGAGGAAGTTTATTTTTCAAATGGAACATATAAAAGTGAAAAAACTTGATTTAAAAAAGGTTCTCCATCAAAAGGAGGGAAATTGGCCTTTTAAAGAATAATAGAGTATTTCATGATTAAAATCAAATTCATTCTTATTTTGAGCCTATAAAATTTATTGTAAAAAAGTAAAAACATTTAACAAACATGTGTAATAATATTGTAGTTAGTTCTGTTTATTCCTACCAATAAAATTCTTAGGCCTTAACTACAATTTAATGTAATAATATTATTATATTATACTTCGGTATAACTCAAAGTTGTGTGCAATGTAAGATTTCAAAGAAACTCTTTTTTGCGTTTTTGGTATGCTATCAAACATAGAATCCACTTGAAAGTAAAATTAATATTTAATTCATAAATACTAATAAATATAAAAATGTCATATTATTTATTTACCTGGGATGTTACATCCTTCCCCCCTTTTGGGAATTCTATCCTCACAATTTTAAAATTAGGCTCGAAAACTTCATTAAAAGTCCCACATCTGAAAAAGAGTAAATAAAAAATCACATTAAAATAAAGAAATAGAAGTACAAAGGTCACCCCAGATAACCCATACTATGATTCCATGTAGTAAAACATGGATATGGAAGAGAAACTAACCATTAATTTCTAATGAAGAGTGATAGAAAACATGATTAGGAGAGAGTTAACCACAAGAAAATCATATACTTGGGATAGGTTAAATGGTATTTGATTCCCCAGTAGAAAAAGTAAATAGATACCTTTATTGTTTTATGTTCCTTTTTATAAATTTTGAGAATTTATTTATGATATTGACTAATAATATAAGGATATATACTTACATTTCAAGTAGAGTTTCATCCTTTAATAATTTTCTAGAAAAAAACACATATTTTTTCCAAATGATGAGTATTCAATATGACTTGTTTACACCTGAAGTGATGGAATTAACTTCTATAAAATCTCAAAATCCCTAAAATATGAACTATATATTTCCCCTATCTTTAGACATTATCCAAAACCAAAATTTTTAGTACAAGATCAGATAATCCCCAATAAAGATAATCTTTTAAAAAAAGAAATACTACTCTTAATCTACAAAATTGAATATACAATAACCAAAGATTAAGAAATACCATTCAATAAACAATTGTCCTTATAATCTTTCAATATAATCCAAACTAATATTGAAACCCAGAACTCAGAAGAATTTAATCACATAGTCTTCCATAATAAATCTTAACATTTATCACTAAATAACATCGACTACTCATAAAGTCTCATACTGAAGTGTAATTAACAAAATCACATATTCTCTATGATAGGTTAATCATTACCATAAATAACCCAAATCTCCATATAAAAAAACATATATTCTTCCAAAATTAAATTTCAACCATTACTCCACAAATGAAATCCTATAGTATTCTATTTTCCTTAGGCATATAGTTTTTTCCCAAAAGAGAGAACGTCTTCCAAAATAACCTTTATCACATAATCACCAAATCATGTTACTATAATAAGGAAATCCATTTGATAAAACATAAGTTCCCAAAATTAACTTATTCTTGATCCATAAAATCATTTAACTAAAAGGAATTAGTCATATTAACCAAGGAATTCACATGATCTAGTGGTAGGTGATAAATTTCAATCAGACATTGGTTGTGGGTTTGATTCCAGCAGCTTTGTCTGACGCGATGAGTTGTCATACGATCTGTGTGTTGTCTTTTTTCAAAAAATATATAATTTTATAACATTCCAAAAAATGAGATAATTCTTCAAAAATAACAATAACATATTTTAACCACAAATATTATCTCATAATTCGCATTTTCATTCCAAAAAATAATAACATATAATTTCCTTAAATTCAAGGATCATATAAACCCAAATGGTTCTTTATAACTATGTCTTCAAAATAAAAGACAATTCTCCCTTGAATAACATTTTCAGATATCAAATTTCAGGTTTACACATACTATAAAATTTATTCCAAAGTAATCCTATCATTAATAAATTTAGAAATATCATCATCCATAAATCCAAAATAACTATTCCATTCCTAAAATGTAAACATGTTAATCATCGAACATTCTTCCAAATCTTTTATCCAGGTTTTTCCATCTTATTATTTTATACTTCTTTCCTACAAACAAAATCATGCATAATTTCATAATTTTTCAGTAATGTCAAAACATGATCTTAGAAATAATCCATAACTTTCATAGGACATTTTCAGTTTCCTCGTCTTACATTAGAATGTAATTATAAATTGGAAAACATATATTTGTACGATCCTGCTAATCCCATTACCGAACCTTCTTTGTAAGAAATCTATTTGTATGATGACCATGCACACCACATTTAAAACATTCAATTGATCATTTTTAAATAACTTCTTTCCCTTTCTTAGAGTCAAGTAGATGTTTTCTTTTTCTATAGCATGCTCTTGCTTTATGAACTTTATTACCATATCTATAGCATCTTCTTGTCCCTTTGAGTCATTTTCATAGGTGTTTCTTTCCACATGCTTGACACAAAAGTTTTTGAATATACTTACGTTTATGTTAATTAACTAAACTCCAATTGGGATTCCTTTATAGCATATATGATGAATTATAAAAATAAACAAGGTTCAGGTGGCCAATGATGACTCCAAATAGTCGGTTTAGAATAACCATAAGAGTTTTCATTGTAACTCCCTTGTCATTCAGTTGCTTATTCAGAAAATTTTCACAATTTTCTTCACATCCATTGTTACTTTGGTGCCTGCTAAATCCATCCATTTACTAAAACCAAAATGTTAAATGTGTCTATATTAGTAAAATCATCATATAATATCTTATGAGGAGGGTAAACCCTATGATATACTTATTCATGTTATCAAAAACCCATTCAATTTATCTAAAATATCTATGATTCTTTCAAATATTCTGTCCATTTTGGTTATGTCACTTATTCTTAAATAACACCCTAACCTATAAAGTTATCTAAACCACCCTATGATACCAAATATAAGGCCCAACCTTAAAAATTACATAATCTTTAGTTAAATTAATAATTCACATTGAATATATTTTTAGGTTTAGAGTTTTAGAGAATTAGGCTATAAAATATTACATATCATCTCAAAAGATTACAAAGTAGACACTTCTACTCTATCCATATTTTTTTCATCAAATATTAAAAGAACCTACAAATTCTTTTCTTGATATAAATATTCTTGAATTATTCATTTCTCTTACCCTTCCTTATACCCTGTGAAAAACATTTCAAAAAACGTGGGACGAGCATACAAAGTTCAATAAGGGTTATAAAATAAAGAAAGAAAAAATTAGTCCATTAATACATACAAAAAATAATCTTTTTAACATACCTCATGAAATCATAAATTTTATGAATAACACATAGAAATCATAAATCATAAAGGTAACTTGTGGCATCCATATCATACTTACATTTGAGCTTTCACAACTACATAGGTAGTTACAATTGGAATAAACATCATAGTATATTCCCTAAATCTCTTAGGAGAAACATTAACAATTACCTCCATCATGTTACCCAATGAATTGGAGAGCTATATTGGGCTCATCCTCCCTAGGTTTATCACGGAACCACCCATATACGTAAAAAATGACCATGAACCGTAACATAATCATAACACATGAACAAGCATAAAGGAAAGATAACATTTCCACATTGGAATCCAAAGATATTAGTTCAAGATATTGGAATAATCAACCCATTATCAAACCCAGTTTCAATACCAAAATATGTAAAAAGGGTATTTGGTATTTATTTTCCTTTTAAAAACACTATGGCTTGTAGAGGAATCCAAATATCAAAATGATGCTCACAACAGCAGAAATGTCATTGTCACCGTATATGTTAAAAATAATCATTCCATTTTTCATTTAGTAAAATCCTCCATAAAAAAATATTCCCTTTGAATGAGATTAAAATTCAAAGGGGGTTTATATACCGTTTAAAATAAATTTGTGTATAAATCGAAATATGCCTCAATGAAAGGAGATTGGTACGATTCTCTTACCATGATCATTTTGTAAATAAAATAGATCAATTATGGGTATTCACTATAGGTACACAAAATTAATGTACAAATACATGATATAAAATCAAATTTTATTTTGTACATAATCATAGCATGAAATAATTAAAATTATACGATTAACAAAAAGGATGATAATTGGGTTATGAAGTTCCCTTACAAAAATTCGATAGTCTAACTTCATCACTTAAAAATTCAGAAAATGAGTTGATGTGAAAAAATGGTCTCTCATCACTTGGAAATAAAATTTACATCAATAAGTATATATAAGAACATATCCCAACATTTGAAAATATAAATTTAAAGACATAACATGAAAGATGTCTTTGATTAGAAAAGGAGGGTGAAAGGTTCCCTTACAAATATCATTTTGTAATTAAAATAGATCAATTATGTTTATTCACTATAAGTAAACATAAATCAAGTATAAATAAAAGAAAATTTATCAAAATTCATTTTTCACATAATTATACCACGATATTAAGTATATAATCAACCCTAAGAATGTAATTTTTGTTAAGAAATTCCCTTACCTTGAGTCCGAATTGTCTCGTATGTTCATTGTTCTTCCTGAATAATAAACATAAGTTAATTTATAATTTATTCAGAAAATTTTCAAGGTTTATTATTCTTTTTATATAACTTATTACCATTATACAACAATTAGTTAATTATTTGAGTTCATATCATACATTTTGTCGATGTTCGGAACTTGAGTCAAAATGAACTTTTTATAATTAATAATTGACTATGTGGTAAAAATTCCATTATCTACAGAATTATATTCATTATTTATATATCATATATAATATATTATATATATATATATGTATATGTATTTAGAATAGTCCATATCATCTAGATACATGAAAATTAAATGTATCATTCATTGAGACGGTAAGCCGTACGTATGCATGAACGCTACTTTCATTTGTCTTTTTTTCATTTTTAAAAGAATAAAAACCAAATGATACATAGGTATATTATAAATAAAGTATAATATATATTATATATATGTTACATATGTTCATTAATTCTATCCTTTATATGTTCCATGTATTTCATGAACGAGTCATATCACTTTGAGGCGGAGGTAGTCCACACTTCCTCAAATAAAATTATCATATTTATACAACAATAAAATCATAATAGTATGTTATAAATAATAAATAAATAATCATAGAGATAAAATAAATATTATAAATATCATATATAATTTCATTGATTTCATAATGGACACCATGAGATGTGGTAGGAGAATATTGAACAATCATCGTTTCGTGAGGCAGTAGTTTGCCGTCCACAAAAACAGTATGTTCTATACCCATTAGACACAGGTATGTGTATGTGTAGTTCTAATACATCTCATAAAACAACCTAGTATATTTAGGATACTGGTTTTGTTATGTAATAAAAGAAATGTATTATAACAGGGATTGAAAAAGTAGAATAATGGAAATGAATTTTAGAGAAGACACTACCTCTTAAAACGTGTAACTCTCTTTGATTTGAGCCAAAAAGGCTTTCTTGAATTTAATTATGCCTAGGGAAAAGGTTATATAGGAAGAGGGGATTTTTGGATATTATTGGAGCATATTTTTTACAATACAAGGGGTTTGAGAGGTGTGTGTTATAGGTTAGAGGTGGTGGCCTTTTATAAGAGGGAGGAGGGGCTCTTTAGGAAAGATTTAAATAATTATTTTATTATAAAATTATTTTTTCATTTCCAAAGGCCCAAAAATTATTAATTTATAAAATAAGATGAATATATGTCGAAATAAAATTATCCAATAATAATTTTATAGGTTATGGATATTTTTCAATCCTTCTCTGTTTTATTTAACCCTTTTTACTCTTATTGTTTTATCAATCATTTAACACTTTGAGAATAAAAATAGTTACCCAAAAATGAAAAATATCTAATTAAGGAGTCAATAATACAATTATAGATTTATTATAACTATTTTTCCTAATATTAGATTTTTTTAAATTTTTTAATATTTAATAAAATATTTTATATTTTAAAATATTAATTATCTCAATTTTGACACTATTAATATCATGACTTTTTTAAAATACAAAACCACTTGATTGAGTCTAAAAAACTTCATTAATATATATATAACATGTATCTATAATCCATAAAAATCTTTTATGATATCAAAATAACCAAATTACATTTATTTTAACATTTATAATATCAATTATTTGAATCGTTTATTAATGAAGGAATCACTACATCATCCTTGAGTCATAATATAATCTGTTTATATAATGTATAAAAATTATAAATAAAACACGATGATGTAGTAAATATTCTTATATTTTTAATGACTATTTAATGTAGAAAAAATAACTTATATAACCCCATATAAATTTTTTTTTACTATAAGATATATGTTTTTGTTACATTTTCCTTAACATTAAAATAATTTTTATAAAATGTCATTTTCACTTAGAACTGGCTCCACGGGGTCCCAAAATCGACCAAAGGATGCCCATGGTCAGAAATGTATAATCCAATAGGGTTATTACATGTGTTATGGAATTTATTATTATTATAATGTTATTTTTTACCCTTATTTTACCAGATTTACCCTTTAACCATGGTAAATAAAATATTTTCTAAAGATACTATTCATAATGTCTAAAAATAAAAGCTACCTGTTTAAAAAATTTAGACCTCTTGATTACTAATATGGAATCCATTTTTCTAAATACAAAATATAGAAGTTTCAAAATTTAATTTAAAATTAATTCATGTTGTCAAAACCAAAAATGTTGCTTTTAAGAAGTAAAAACTATCAAAATATTGACATGTGTTTATGTCCAATTTCAAAGTAAAATTACTTCCAATGAAAATAATTGGATTAAATGATAAAAATATAATCTAATTACACTTTAAAACCAATTAAAATTATAATCTAACTATATAAATAAATAATATTAAAAGGTAGTTTTGAATTAAAATTTAGTATTTTTTACTATTCATTAAAAAATGAACTTTATCAGAAAAATACCAAAAAATTACCCAAAGTAAATTTAGATTTCTTGCATCTAAATAAGAAGTTTATTTTTTCAAATAAAACATATAATGGTGATAAAAACATGCTTCAAAAAGGGTTCTCCTTCAAAAGGCGATAAATTGATCTTTTAACGAATATTAGAGTATAGTATGCTTAAAATATGATTCATTATTATTTTAAACCTCTAAAATTTATTGGATAAAATTAAAAACATTTAACAAACATGTGTAATAATATTTTAGTGTGTTATTTTCATTCCTGCCAACACAATGGCTAGGTGTTAACTACCATTTAAAATAAAAATATTATTATATTATTTTTCGGTATAACTCAATGTTGTATGCAACGAAAGAATTCAAAGAAACCCATTGTTGCATGTTGAGTATGCTATTGGAAATTGCATCCCATTGAAATTAAAATTAATATGTAATTCACAAATATTAATAAATATGAAAATTTCATATTCTTTATTTACCTGGGATGTTACATTGCAAGCCTTGTGACATTTTTTTCATATGCCTCGATGGACTCATCATCCTTCTTCTTAACTCTAAGGAACACACATTCCATATTGAGACAGAGGGTTCAGGAAGAATATTTCTTAAAAAGCATTTTTCATGATTTCCTCCCAATCCATGGAAATAATTTCCTCACGAGACTTAGTATTCTTCATCAGTGTCACCACTGATCAGCTTCCCCATCAAAACGATAGACCACCCATACAACGTTCTCTTCTTCTAAGAAATAGAGGATAGAGAATATCTTTTCAATAGAGTTTATCCATTATTCAATGAGGTGGGGATCAGTATATCCACTAAATATGTGAGGCCTTTTTAGTATAAAATATTATGCAAAAACATTCAATTTCCTTGGAGGAGGAGGGCATTCCACATGATTCAAGTTATTATTCATAACTTGATCTAGATGAGAAATTATTGTCATGATGTTTTGATCACTCATTACCATCATATTTCGAATATCATTATGGAAATATTAACATTACCATTTACATTTATCATTGGAATGTGTTCTTCTATATCTTTCCACTAACTAATAAAAATAAGGTACAATTAGAGGTATTGAATAAATAACTATTAAGAATACAAAGGAAACATTAAACATAAATGGGTAAACTTATAATGGAGAAGTATATCCTAATTTGTGATTCCTTAGGTTTTACTATAGTTTAAACTTGATATGTTACTTAAAATATAATCTTTTGGGCTCTTTTTTCTCTTTAATAATGGTTCGTGCTATGATAATGAATTTACCAAAGCATATCCCCTAGGATTGTCACACCAAGAGTGCCGAAAGGTCTATTTTCAAGTACCAATTCCTGTTCGAGTATAGCTCAAGGTGGTTTTTCTGAGTTTACCCATAAATACATATGTTCTAGAGCCACATCCTCTTGTTCATATCCAAATAGGGATGTATTTTCTTTATAAACCACTTACTCTATACTTATCTAAATTTAGGAATATTTTCTTATACTTGTATCTTCGGTAAGGTTCTCATTAATGTTCTATACTCATAATCTCAAATAATAACTAGACTATCCTTTGATATAGACTATAGCAATACTATCCTTTTACACATATCATTACATTATTTTGAGCGTAGTAAAGCATCATATTACAAGCCAAGGATCTCAAATTCTAGAGTCTTAGAAGACTAGATATATAAGACTTAAAACATGTAACTAAGAATAAAATTGTTTATTAAGTCTTAATAAAGAGATCCTGACATCTATTGTGATCATAAATATTCATATGACAACCTAGGGACAACATTTAAAAAGTTATGAGATAATAATCTTAGTATGGGAATACATGTAAGAATAAAGCTTTAGCACAAGGGTTAGAAGGAATAACATAATGATATAAAATGGCATGGAACATATTTGATCATAACATATAAACATGGGATCATATAAACATGAATTCATAGTGCTATGTTAGCAACATAAAACATGACTTTAGTATGATTCAATTCTCATTGTGCATAGAGTAGAACAACTAAAGTTTAACTACCCGAACCGTTTCACATGGTAACAGAAGTGAAGGGTAACTACCAAGACCGTTCCACATAACGTCTCTTGAGACTCAACATTACCAAATGCATTGAACCTATATATCGGAGAACCTATCATATAATTTTCATGAATATGCTTTCCACATATTGAATCATACATAATCAATCATACATAATCATAGGGGTACCCATGAAAAGAAATTGGTATCATAATCTCATCACAGAGAAAAATAAATGGGTGTGCCATACAAGTGTCCATAAAAGAAAATAATTAAATAATATATTGAAATTCATAAGGTAAAATAGTCACATATAATGGTAAGTGATGTTAAACATAATTGACAACATGTATAAAATGTTTTTAAGAAATTTTATCATCAAAAAATTTTAGTCCAGTATTATGGAAAATACTAAAGAACATTTAAAATAAAAAAGTGAATAATATTTTATATAAAACTAGAAGTGAAACAAGAAGGTTTTCTTAATAAAAGGCTGATTTTATAAATTTTTTTTGGCTTAAAAAAGATTATAGAGTGCACTAGAAATTGGGTAAGAATTTGGGAAGTTCCCTTAAAATAGGTTTGTTTATCGGGATGTATTAAGGAGGGAACCACTTAAAAACATTTATATCCCCAAAATTGAATAATGAATGGATCATGATACATGTGTTTGGAGAATGTGAATAGAATTTATAAGATGTAAATAAAAATAACTGATAATTTAATTTGGGTAAAAGGAAAGATAGAGAAACCTGAAGGAATAATAGTGGTTCAGGTAGAATCACTTAACTTAAGTCCAAAAGTGTTCTTACCTTGATATTAATATCATGGATAACAAAGTTAAATTCATTAATTAATATTAACAAAACCTATTAAATTTTAAATTTATTTATTACAACCTTATTATGTTTATTCATGAAATTTTTGATGGGTGAAGAGGTTCTATTTCATCGTTTGTTTCATTGGTTTTCATGATTAGTTTACTTATATACATGTGATGATAAAAATGTAAGATGAGAATGGTTTTTTGGAATTGGAGTTATATTTTATTAGTGATCATCCCATATATTAATTGGTTATAAAATTAATTTGGATATTTGGAATGAAGATGAACCATTATATAAAACTTTAATGATAACTATTTTGGTTAATTGGAAATATTTTGATCACATCAAACACATTTTGTATTATAAAATAATATCATGTGTAAAAAATATTAAAAAACCAAAATATAGATAGAATACATATATTATAGTCAGGTTCAACCATAAAAATGGTTTCATGACTATAATTAAAGTAGGTAATAGAAATTTAAAACCTTCCATCTTTGAATGTGAGAAATTAACAGATCTTGGTGTGTTTCCATTACTAGTATAAATGGAGAGGAAATGAGGGATTGTCATGAACCAGATCTGTTTTCCTTCAAAACTAGAACCCAAACTAGTAATTGGAAATACCCGAAGGGTGTTCCAGATCCCCACAGATTGTCACATGTTCCCAGGTATCATATATGAGTGTTTCAGAATGATTTACCTGAGTTCAGAAACATAAGACAACCAAATACAACAAATAAACTGAATCTGAACTTTTACGCCAAACAAGCCTTTAATAAAATTAAGAATTGAGAAACTAGGTTTATAAAAATTCCAAAGACTAAAAAAAAATAATAATTCCAAAAATGGACAGCCAAATAACCACCTCAAGGAAATGGGGAATCACCCTCAATCCATCTCCACAATACCACACCACGAAGGACTGCTAGAAACTCAGACCACCAGTTTTTAGAGCTTTACCAAAACCTACAAAAAACATTACCATGTATACTTAGACACAAAGGTGTAAGTAGGTTGTGAGTAAAATACCATTATGATTCCACCACAAATAGATTCCGTGTGATAATATTTATAAGACAAAAAGCATGAATGTTTTGTAAACAAGAAATGATAGTTAAAATGTTTTGGAAATGCATCTTTAAATAAAATCATTTTTCAAGTGGGATATTTTAAATAATGAAATGTTTTAAATAAAATAAACAATCTACTAATTTTTTCCATCCAAACACACCATATGCCAACGATGAGTGTAAAATTTCCAATGAGAACTTGCAACGAGAAAACCCCTAGGCACTAGCTCATTGTGGGTCTCAGGTACCTCATATCTCAGTGAAAGTAACCATACAAATATTTGTTCTCATGAACATGAGCCACTGGTAGTGATCATAACCATAAACTAGTGGTCTCCAAACATCATAATCATCATATTTTTTTTTATTTTTTTCATCGTAAAACTTGATAAGTGAAATAATGGCCAAACCCCACAGGATCACTAGCATACTATTACACGTCCACCCACCTAGAAACCCGGGTTTTCCCTATTGTGATCAAAAAAGTTCCACAAGTCATGAAATACCATTTTCACATTAAAATAACATTTCTAAATTACACACACACACACCAAAAAATTCATACACATGTCGTATAATTTTCTTTTTCATTCAAATTCATTTTGAAACCAAACCCACACCAAAACATTCCACAACGCATTCCACAACTCTTTCACACTTCAATAAATACATTAAAAAATTTTATAAAACATTTACAATATAGTGAACACCACATAACAGCCATTTCATATCAAAATGGGCCATTTAAAAAGTATAATCCTACCAAAACAGTATTCCAACAATGTTTCACCTCTTATATAAATCAAGAGACCATTTAAAACCATCATAAAACAATTCCAAGGAGTGTAAACAATATTTTCACATAAAATAGTTCTAAAAACCCTATTTTGAAACAAAATTCATGGATGTATAACATAAAACCATAATTGGAATCCCTATACCTATTTAATAAAACCATTTCATGAACCATAAAATAGCCCCAAGTGGTATAACATGGAATACATAAGACAAACACACATTTTAATACGAAAATGCTACATTAAAATTAACCGCTAAAACAATGATACCAAAAATAATTTTTTCACCACACACAAAATATTAGTAACATTATAAATAAATAACTCAATTATTCCAACTAATTAAGATATTCCTACACATTGAATCACCTACCACAAATGTTAAACTCCCTAGTCCTTGTGCGAAAGTTCACCTGCACCACCGCCACACCACAATTGAGTTAAATAAAACCTAAAACCACAATATTAGTCAAATATACCCAAGATAAAACCCTATGTACTGATCCATACTTTATGTAAATTAGGAACTTCAATTAAATATGGATTAAACCCTATAAAAAATGAAGAAACCCTAAGTAAATGGGAGAAGGAAGGACAAAACCCACTTACTTGAGATATCTTGAATAAAATGCCCCAATACACCAGTATCTGAATTTCTAAACATCCAAAAATTAATGTGAGGATCTAATATGACTGAGTAGGTCTTGTGAGAACTTAAATGGAGGTAAAAGAGTAAATATCGAAGGATATACGAAAGAATCAAGTTACCTCTTCAAATTTGGGCGATTTGAGAAATCCTAAGATGTTTTTCCCTAATTAACGATGAATATGAGATCCAAATAGGGAGAAAAGGGAATGGGAGCGCGCCTTGGTTAAGTGGTATTAGGGGAGAGTTTGAATCACCAAAAACCTTAAAAATTGAATGAGATATTAAAGAATTAAAATGTTTTTAAAGCAGGAAATGGGCTTCGAGATGGCCCAATAACTTTATAAAAACCAAAATCCATCATGAATATGGATTACTAAGAGGTCCAAATAGATATGGCGGTTTTAATATACTAGGGGATGAAAATTAGGAAGTGGAATGGGTGTAAAATGTTGAAAAATGATAGAGTTATAAAATATGAAAAATTTGTTTTTAAAACATGAAATGGGCACACGATTTGGACGAAATCATGAAAACACACCATTTACTCCAAAATTACATGGGAAACCCCCCCCAAAAAAATTCAAGAATAGTAATTAAAAGAAAAATAATTTTAAAAGAAGTCATGGATGTGAAAAGTATGCCCATAATAAAAAATTCCTCCACGAAAAATCCTCAACAAGGCTAAAAGAAAAAACCAAACCCAACTAAAAGTCCAAAATGGACTCATTTGCCATGTTTCACCCTCTCCCAAACGGCCAAAACACCTCCAATTGATCAATAAAAAAAAGAATACAATAAAAAAACACACTACATCCAGAAACTATCAAGAATATTCAAACTACATCCCAAAACAAAACACCTCAAACACAATCCAAACAAGAATCATGAAACTTACTTAGAATGGACAATGAAAATGAATGAGGTCACTGCGGTCTTACTTCAACAAAACCATTGGGCACACTCCAATACCAACATTTAATCATGGAGGAAGTTGTTGGTTAAATAAATCCAAATGATACTACCAATTTCTAGACCAAAACTAGGGAAAAACCATGTTACTAATACGAGG
The DNA here is from genome assembly GCA_963277665.1 of Viscum album. Lineage (NCBI taxonomy): Eukaryota > Viridiplantae > Streptophyta > Magnoliopsida > Santalales > Viscaceae > Viscum > Viscum album. The sequence goes on along the minus strand of OY728121.1, from coordinate 1,274,820,310 downwards.
ATACACAAATAGACCCCCCAACATAAGGGGAAACTCAATTTTCTTCCAAGATAGAATCGTGACACTAAAAGGGGGAGAACCGAATGGACTCCCAAAATAAGGGGAAGAATTTAATTAGACATTTCCAAAATAACATACTTGAAACTCATAGTGGCTTCCCCCACCATAAGAACCAACTATCTAGATCCACCAGCATGGGTTGACATGAAAAGACCCTAACATTTAAAGAGTTGGCATGACCGCACGGTTTGGGAAACCAGCTTCTAACCGTGCGATGCATTCTGTCCAAAGGGGAAGATTCACATGGTTACATGGGCTGAGTTTCATGACCGTGTAGAGACTATGTGGAAACCACTATCTCTTATCACAAAGTTTCCTAGGATGGTGCACAGTTACTACTAACAGTTCGCAAACCGTGCTCTTGAATATTCCGAGCCCAAATTTCTTCATTTTCTCTAAAAATTAAAAGGAAACCTAAGGGGATTACATGAACCTAGGATATAACATGTAAATGAGGTTCTCCCACCTCTACCACTGAATGGGAACAACTACAAAAATATTATGACACCGAAGGTTTAAACTATTAAAATCTTTCATACCGAGGATATGACTTTGATATAAGGTTTTAATGACCCAAATATTTCCCCTTATTATGCACTAGCTTCACTCCAGAACCTATGGCTAGAACTTCGATTATTGAAGCATCTCATGCCTTTCAGTTGGGATTTAGAAACCCCCAAATGTAACTTCTTTCTCCAGTTCCATAAACAATTACACCGTGATCTCAGATGGGCGCAATGAGACTTGACAAACTTCAAACTCACTTTACCCTAAGCCACCATTTTACCAAAACAAGGGCTTAGAGGATGCACACACATCACCCATTATTTTCTTGGATGGGAAACTACTGAATGAAAGGACACATAGAAACACCTTCCTCTAGAACATATGAGTTTAAAATTCCTTGAAGGGACACACACATCTGAAAAAATATAGGCTCTCATAATATTGAACAACCTTCACCCTTATAGTCAAACAAACACATGACATCACAAGGCATCACAGAACATGACCATTAAGGATAATAAACAAAACACATGTAGAGAGACCTTATTCCATGTCCCAAACAGCAGATAATTCCAGAAAGCAGCCATAACATCCACTCTGGGATAGATTTTCCACATAGGTGGCATAACATGAACTCTTTATTTGATGAGACTGATGAAACACCCAAAGGCCCTTTAGGAAATCATTCTACACAGACAAACCTGAACTTCATTCACCTTCGACGACTTAGGAAACTTAAAAAACTAAGGTCTATTTCAACCTCCCACAACCACTATCCCTCTATAATGGGATCCACATAACCAAAAAAGAATAGGGGTAATATCAATCTCCAAAGACCAAGAAGAATGCCCTTATGTAGATCAATTGGAGGATCACCAACGAAAAATCACCAAGGGCCACACATCAGCCATGCATTAACTATTTATGGGTGCATACCCTAGACAACAATAAAACTCCAAGAACCAACCAAGATTATCATTTGGTCACAATATAACACAAAAAAGAACTGAACACATGGGGGGAGATACCACATTGTCCTCCTGAACTTTTAATCAAAAGAGATCATTAACCAATGCTTGATTCAAATTTATCGATGAAACACCAACCCAAAACATCATTTAAACAAGAGGGGTTCTTAAACTAGAAAAACCCCACAATAAAAATCAAAAAAACACATAAGACACACCTCCCAACCACCCATTATCAAAAACACAACACTTTTCTTTAGAAGCATTCTAAAAAAACAGTGTTGGTGGGTTGCGCATTTACCAATGGTATCTCATGAGCCTCACACATGCATGTTTACATGACACATCGAGAAAACACCTCATATATATATTGACACTCATCTATTCATGCATTTATACATCCATATTCTTATATGAACCCATGCATGTGGTCCCCCTTGATAACAACAAAGGCCAAAAACAAACCTTTCCTCTTTTCAAAATCAAAACATTTTAACCACACATTCCCTTTCTCAAAACTTCTAACCATTAAATCAAAACCCAATTTACATATTACAAGCTAATTTATAAAAGCACCCATAATTCAATAAAAATTTACTTTCATGCCTTTCAAAATCATTTCAACACATTTCAACCCATTTCAAAACACTTATAATTTAATGAAGAACTCCATTTCATAAAACTCCGTTTAATTAAGAACTCAATTCTTCTCATTTAAAAATAAGGTTCTAAAATTTCATATTTTTTTTTTCAAATGATCAGTATTTACCATATCAAAAACCATCATCAACCCCCACACATAAATTCTTAAATACTTTATTCCATTCAAAACAATTTTCAATAGATTAGAAAACATTATTTGAAACAAATTTTCAAAACCCACTTTAACATAATTTATGTTTTAAAAGATGGTTTAAAAACACCATTTACTACTTCAAAACAATATTAAAAATTCATTTACACCCATTTTGAATTGAAATAACTTCCAATTTATTAAAAAATCATTTCACAATAATTTCACATTTCATAAAACCAAGTCATATTTATTTTAAAACCAAATTTACAATATTCCAAAAGAAAAAGACACAATAAAATATGAGAAGAATCTTGTGTCAGTGGGTGACTTGGACATATGGTTGGAAGCCATACACCAATCATTTCACCATCACAAAGAGTGTTCTTGGGTAATTTCACTGGCTCCACATGGCTTTCCAAGCCCTAAGAGCTCATTGGGACCATCAACCCAAATCTCTTTTCATTTCCCATAATCATCAAAAAACCATGAGAAACAAATAACTTAGAAAAAATAGAATTCCCCTAGAGACTTGAATCGCATCACGAGGTGTGATAGCTAGACTCCCTACCTATAATTGGAATTTTATGTCCTCACAATTCTTGCCCCGAACTATCCCGATTCTTCCCTAATTAATATGACCAAAATAGAGAACCTCCTCTGATACCATTTTGTCACGAACCAGATCTAGTCGCCTTCATAACCGACACCCGACTCGGTCCATGTTAAGACCCAAAGGGAGTTCTCAATACCCATGGGTTGGAATAAGTTACTGGGTATCATATATGAGTGTTTGGGAATAATTTACATGAGTCCAGAAACATAAGACAACCAAATATAACAAATAAACCAAATATGAAATTTTACCCCAAACAAGACTTTAATAAAATAAAAAATTGGGATACAAGGTTTATAGGAAGCCCAATGAATAAAAAAAATAATAAATCCAAAATGTATATCTCAAGAACCACCTCAAGGCAAGGGGGAATCATCCCCAACCATATCTACAATACTACACCATGGAGGACCGCTAGAAACCCGGACCACTAATTCTAAGATCTTTACCCAAACCTACAACAATCATTAAAAAAGTCTACTTACTCAAAAATGTGTAAGTAGGTTGTGAACTAAATAGCAGTAGGATTCCACAATGAAAATATTCCTTGTGATAATAATTATAAAACAAAATCTTCAATGTTTTTTAATCTAGAAATGCTAGTAAAAATGAATAGGGAATGAAACTTTAAAAAAAAATTAGTTTTCAAATGGGCTTTTTTGAAGAATAAACAGTTTTAAATAAAATGAAAAAAATACAGAATTTTTCCATCTAAACACACCGTATGTGGATGATGAGTGTAAAATTTCCAATGAGAACTAACAATGGGAACACCACTAGGAACTAGCTCGTTTTGGGTCCCAGGTACGTCGTATTTCGGTGAAAGTAAAAATACAAATATCTGTTCTCGGGCACACGAGCCACTAGTAAGGATCATACCCATAACCTAGTGGTCCCCAAACATCATCATCATCATTTTTTTAGTTAGTGTGGTCTTATTCAGACTTTCTACGTGAAACATGGGAAAAACCACACAGGATCACTAGCATACTAGTACATGTCCACCCACATAGATACCCAGGTTTTCTCTCTTATGTTCAAACACGTTCCACAAGCCATGAAATACCATTTCAACATTAAAATACCATTTCCAAATTATAGACACACCAAAAAGACCATACACATGTCACATAATTTTCTTTTTTATTCAAATTCTTTTTGAAACCATACCCATACCAAAATACCCCAGAACACATTTTACATCTCTTACACACTTCAATAAATTCTTTAAACAATTTTATAAAACATTTACAAGATAGTAAAAATAACATAACATCCCTTTCAATTTAAAATGGACCAATTCAAAATTACACTCCTACCAATATATATTTCCAATATAGTTTCACCTCTTATATAAATCAAGAATCCATTTAAAACCTTCATAAAACAATTCCAAGGAACGTAACCAAGCTTTTCACATAAAATCCTTCTAAAAACCCTATTCTTAAAACATATGAATTCCAGTATAACAGAAAACCAGAATTGGAATCCCAATAATCATTTAATAAAACCATTTCATGAACCATAATGTTTCCCCAAGTGGTACAACATGGAAAACACAAGACAAACACACATTTTAACACAAAATTGATACTTTAAAATTTACCACTCAACCACTACCACCAAAAATAGTTTTCTCAGAACACAAAAAATATTATAAGGATTATAAATAAATATATAAAGAAATAAAACTCTTCAAGAAATGATTAGACATGGAATCACATACCAAAAATGTTAAAACACCAAATCCTCATGCAAAAGTTCACCTGCACCACCGTCACACCATAAGGGAGTTAAATAAAGCCTAAAACCAAAATTTTAGACCAATATACCTAAGATAAAACCATATGTTATAATCCATACATTATGTAAATTCAAGAAAATATTGATGAAACACTAATAAAAAAGAAAAAACTATAAGAAAATGAGAGAAGGAAGGAAACCCACTTACTTGAGATATCTTGAATAAAACTCCCCAAATAAACCAGTAGTTGAATTTAAAAACAACCAAAAATGAAGGTGAGGTTCAAATAAGTCTGAGTAGGTCATGTGAAAAGTAAATTCGAGGGAGAAGAGTAAAAATTTATTGGGTTATGAAAGAAACAAGTTACCTCTTTAAATCTAGATGATTTGAGAAATCCAGAGAAGTTTTTCCCTAATTTGCGATGAATATGAGCTCCATAGAGGGGGGAAAGAGCATGGGGACGTGCCCTGGTTAAGTGGGCTTGGGTGAGAGTTGAAATCACCAAAAAACCATAAAAATTGAAATAGATATTAAATAATTAATTTTTTTCAAATTAGGAAATGGGCTTACGGGCTGGCCAAATACCTTAATGAAAAACTAAAATCTATCATGACTATAGATTCCTATGAGGTCCAAATGGATATGGTGGTTTTAATATACCAGGGGATGACAATTGGGAGGTGGAATGGGTTTAAAATGTTGCAAAATTAAGGATTTATAAAAACAAATTTGCTTTTGAAACATGAAATAGGTTCATGATTTGGCCTAATTCACGAAAACACACCCATTCCTCCAAAACTACATGGGACCCCCAAAAAAAAATAAACAATAGTAATTAAATAAAAAATAACTTTACAAAAAGTAATGGATTTTACATATATTTTGATGAATTATTCGATTATCATGACAATATTATAGTACATTTATGGTGATTGAGTTATCATTGCATTTGGATGAATATAAGCAAGGAATGAAAAGGACAAGAATGGAACATGAATGAAAATAAAAGAAAAGAAAAGAGGAATGTAACTGTTGAATATATCTTCATTGAGAACATATATATGGGAGTGTATTTGGTATTTTTTAAGAGACCACGGTTATTAAATCTTCCATGACTCAATAAATAGTGTATTAAACAAATAATGTATATATACATCAAATTACCATATTTTACTATTCACAAAGAATTCAGGTATTTTAGAAAAATCCAAAAAATTCACCCGAACCATTTTTCGACATTTAGAATTCAAAAATGAGCTCCATTTTTTGAAAATAATTTTATAAATATATGAAATTTAATTTTTAATTGAAATCAAAATTTAATTGAAAAATACCAAATTTGAAATTAAGACTTCATTGAAAAATTAATTATGGTCACTTAAAATTATTATATAATCCTAAGGCATTAAAAACCTTATTTATGAATAAAATTTAGGAAAAAAAATTTATTTAATGTTATTAAATTAATCATAAAATTTTAATTAAATACTCATGACTCACAAAAATACCAACACTATGATATAATCATATTGTCACTTATAAGATGGATAAATTTTATATATACATTCATTGGAAAGATCACTTATTCACTTGGATGATTTAATATTTTTAAGTTTTTTATTACTATTCATAAGGGTAACATTAGTATTCATAAGGGTTGGTTACTATTCACGAAAAATTAAAATCATCTCATTGGAATCCAAACATCTTTCTTATCGTAACTGTGGATGTCAAATTTCAAAAATTGAAATCACACAAGTGAAAATATTATATTTAAAGGTCACATTGTACTTATTAGTTCATTGTGTTGTGATATCACATGATTATACTATATGACATAATTTTGATATGGGAAGTTCCACTGATTAATCTTTGGGTCGTTACATAAGGAAATTAATAAATCGATTACATGAATGAAAATGATCTTTAAAAGAAACAACATATATATGCTGAGTAAATTGGAAGTGTATGAATCTAAAAAACGTAAACCATTATAAGATTAAAATAAATAGAATTTATGAAACACCCTGGATCATATTGAATAACGGTGAAGATAATTCAAATAGGGATGAAGGAAAAGGTGAAGACACCTTTACGGAATATCAACTATGATAAAAAATAGTGTCATGTCAGGATAAATACATAAAACTCAAGATAGTTTCAATGATATTAAAGAAGTAACTAAAGATAAATAATATTTTAAAATAATAAATTATCAAAAAAAGAAGATTCTTATATATAATATATTAGTAATATCAAGATGAAAAATGAAGAACAAGATATAATGATAAATGATCAAGATGGGAAAATTACTAATAAAGAAGAATATATATATAATAATCAATAAAACGTATTTAGTATGAAGATATCATAAATGAAATCAAATATAATTTCAATATTTCTTTAGAGGTATTTGTTGAAACATCTGAAGCTACTAAAAGAACTCATCCTAATAATCATGGGAAATCAACAACCACTAATCATAATATTTCATATGAATGTACAGAGCATGATTCTTTAAGAATCAATAACAAAAAAGCATGGGTTGAGATATGATGAGATAAATACATCATAGTAATGAATGTTAAATTTAATTATCTGATGAATGATTCCCCACAAAAAGGGAAATCAGATTCTATAATGTGATTTAAAACTCAAAAAACATATTCCAGGAAAAAATACATATATATAATATTGATATATAATTTATATTGATTATGTTTTCAGATATTCAAGAATAAAGTGTATAATTATTAGCAAAACATATCTCTCAGGGAGAGTAAGAAAGAACTAAGGGGTAGAAATAGTAGAAGAAAAGGTAGAAGCTATCTAAATCCATCAAACGTTATAAGTCTCTAAAAGACCACCTAAATTTATAGCTCAATGGAAACATGTAGAAGGAGTGGTCAAATAGGTTACTTTTAGAATATTATATAAAAATATGTCTCTGGAAAATCACCTTACAAAAAATGTGGTTGTAAAAATGACATTTGAAGTCAATGATTTTAATATTGAGATTCCACTAAAATTTATAAAAACAATAAATTATTGATTATTGAACATGGTAATTCTTACCATATGACTAGTGATATGAAAATATTAAAAAATATTGAATAACAAAAGGTATGAGATGTCACCTTGAGAAATGATAGTTCCTTAATAATAAATATAATTCTTACAGCTAAAATTCATTATCATAATCTAAAAAAATATTATTTTCTTTTTTTATGGGATTTAAAATAATGTAATGATTGTTATCTCACTCTGTAATTTTGGTACATATGCTATCATTATAATAAAATTCTCATATGATATGATAATAAAAATAAGGGAATGTTGTCATTAAGGGATAGTGAACCATCATCAATCAATTTGATGTAAGATCCCATAGTAATTCAAATTATTTAAAATCTAAGGAAGAAAACAAGCTATAAAATCGAATACATGGGAATATTGGAAAAAATATGAGTATAATTTCTATAGGAAATGTTGTATGTTATTTAACAAAACTAAAAATATAAGAAGATACTATCTGTATAACATTCATAAATAGTAGTATGGTTAGTGAAAGTTATAATAAAGTTGAAATTAAATCCAACAAACCTTCTTATCTCATAAAATTTGATATATATAGGATAATAAGGCATCAATAAACTATTTTTGATTTTATTAATTTATTAAATTCACTAATTTTTTACTTGGATGATCCACATAATTTTCAAGAACAACAAATTAGTGACTGTAGATTTTCATATATGTTTCAGAAGGGCTATTGAGAAAGGGATGAGTGTATATATATTTTAGTTGATAAGAGACAATCGAACATGATACACATATAAATCTTAATATTTTACTTGAATAAATAATGAATTAAATAGTGATACACTTTTCCCTACACTCCTTAAAAAAGGATTTAGTGGAATGAAAAAAATAAATTTTCTTGAAATTGGATGATGTATTCATGATAAATTGATGATTTTAAAATTCCTCTTGAGAGAAAAAGTTTGTGTTTTTTTTCATGTTCAATAAAATTTTTTCCTTGACATATATAAAAAATGACTCACTATGAAATGTCATATAAGAAAATATCTACAGTGAAATACTTGAATATTTTTCGGATCCCATTAATACTCAAGATAAAAAACATGGATTTAGGAAATTTTGAAGAAAAATAAGGGGAAGGTATCTTCATGGGATATTCATTTTGGAAAAAATATACAAGTTATTGAATGAATTAATACATAAGATAGATGATTATTTTTTTTTTAAATTTCATTAAAAACTATTCCACTTTGATAAATGTTATAGAAATTGAAGAAAATGGTGTATTGAAAGATATATTTTTGAAATCCATAGAATTTAATGAGAAGGAATAGGGATTCTAGAATAATATCATAAAATATAATTATGATTATAATAGTAATGGGGAAATTAAGAATTGACAAAGGCCCCAAAAATTTCACACCATACAAAAATAGGTTGAATATGATAATATTATCAGATATCAAGGGTCTCTAGTTCATACTAAAGAGAAACTAGGGTTTGAAGATCAACCATCACTTATCATATAGGTGGAGTCATAATATATTACTAAATTAGTTGGTAATAAAGTATAGTCAAATGTTAAGAGTGAATAAATCACTCAAATTAAGAAAAATTACACCGAAAAACATGTCCCATAATAGAAGAGAAATAAGGTTACAATAACAAAATATGTTGTTAGAAACAATCTCATTGAATAAAAAAATAGATAAATAATCATTTCTAGTTAGAAATGGTCACTCAAAAGTGGAAGGTTTTGAATTTAAAGAAACGTTTTATCTATTGAAAGTATTGAATATAAAATAATGTTTTTGGTTGTTGTTCACTATCTATGTAAAAAAAATCTATCAGATGGATTTCATATAAAAATTATTGAATGAAGAAATAAATGTTTAATTTTATGATTCTAAACTAAATGTATTATTAATTTATAATGATTCCACCATGGTGGGTAAATTAATGATATCCCTATACAGTTTGAATGAGTCTCCTCACATCGTGTATTCAAAACTTGATAGTTGCCTGAAGTAGTCGATCTTCTCTAATAGTAAATCAGAATGATTTCTGAAAATTAATATAAATACTACTCTATTTTACCAATTAAAAACCACATAGTGTGTATGGGGTAATATTTTTTGAATGATATAAACATGATTTGTATGAATCAAACATGATGGAAGAAAATAGAATATTCATGTTTGTTAAATCAACATCAATCTATGGAATGATTGATATGTTGTTTAATGAGTAAACCATTCATGTATTTGATGATACGAATTGGAATGGAGATTTGAATTATTGGAAATCATCATAATGAGAAATGTTCATGTTAAGTGAATGTTTTTTCAAAATAGAATAAAAATAAAAAAATGTTGTTTTAATTTGAGTACATTGAAAGAATAATCTATTTCATCCACCTTGAAATTAACCGCAATTATGTGGATGAAGGTTTAGTTAGGATATTTGAGGGTTTATGTGAAAAAACAACTAATGATTATTTATGATAATTAGAGAAAAAATAATCTCTCAAAAAATACAGTGCAATATTCAAAATAATTGAAAATAGATATTAAATATCAACTCATTAAGAAGAAAGATTCTAGTGAAATGAAATGCTTGACCATATTTAAACAAAATATCAATTTACATATGTTTTTTTCATGTCTATTACAAGGTAATTATTTTAGGATTTGAGGTTGAAATTTAATTTTTATCCTCCAACATAATCATAACATAGTTCCTAGAGAATCATTTATGATCCTTTATATTATTTTTATATAAAGGGAGATGAATTTCATTAGTATATGATATAATTTTTGAATACAAAGCTGGTGTATTCAGATAAAGGTGTAGTATAAGTTTATAAATGTATAACTATTGAATTGGAGAATATTAAGGTCACCTTTATCAATATCCTAACCCAAAAACCTTCTTTTCTTAGAGGGTTGTAATTCAATCATAATCATTTATTTTCCCCAAAACAATGTATCCTGATACTCTCTTTGAGAAAGGATATGATTTTATGGTATTTTAAAAATGAGATTTTGATAATTTTCTAGTAAAATATAATAGTGGATATTAAAGGGTCAATGTATTTTTTAACAAAAAATAATATGGTATTTTTTAAAATAATTGTTATGAATGGTTTTGGGATTTCAAAATTTGATTTTACACCTATTAGATAAATTATGACTTACTACTAATATAATGTCTGATTATTCATTTTTAGTGTACATTATCATATAAATCACCATTTATTTAAGAAGATATGAAATTAATTCCAATTTTTTCAATGGAAGAATGCTGAGAAATGGTGGATAATGTTTGGAATAGAACTGTAAAAAGAATACGGGACAAATGATAATAGAAATATTCCACTAGAAAGATAAGTATAATGTTGAACTAATGAAGGAAGTGTGTTCAAACAACATGTTATAAAATAATAATGTTTAAAACATTAAATATTTTTGTGTTATTAAGTCATGGAATATTAGTTTTTATGAATAATGACATCTTCTGTTGTAATTAGAATGATATCATGTAACCCTAGTGTGAATAATAAAAACGTAAGTGATTATCCTTTTTGGGAGAGTAAAAGAATGGTTTCTAATGAATTTAATGTATTTTTCATCTACTTAGCAAGATGTAAGAATCATGTACAAATAATTGTTTCCATTAAATAATGATGTAATAAAGCTCCAAACCGAGAGAGGATATTTTAATATTAAAATTATAACAAAATTAATTTTTATATGAAAAAATACTACGTCGTTTTTTTCATTAATTTATGGATATGTTGATTAATTGAAAAATCATTTCATATTACCATTTTTTAATATTGAGGACCAAAAGTATATAGACCCCCCCTAGCATTGATCCACACTTAGTCTTATGGTATCTAAAAAATATCAATGGATCACATGGTGATGGAGAAAAAGATCGATCATATTTTGTTTCATCATCTAGATCCCATTCCGAATTCATTGATCTTGAGAGATTCTATCTTCTTAATTTTTTTCTTAAGCAAATGAGAGAGGGAGGAATAATGAGATACATTACTTATGTACCTCAATTCTCAATTCATAAATAAGAATAAACAATAGAAAAAGACATCTATTTATAGATTAAGTGTTTGGTTTAAAATATTATTTAGTTTCCCAAATCATTATATATAATAATAATCTAATCCTACCCCATGAAATATAAAAACTAAAATTAAATCTTGTATCATGCTAACTTTCACCATAATAAATATTATTTTACCAGATTTTAAATTATTATTTATCACCATACACGACCTTTTTCAACTCATCCAATTTAGAATTTATGAAATACTTGAACAAATATTTATCAAATATTTATTCATAAATTGAAATGGTTTGAGCATAATTTCATGAAAATACCCAGCCACCTTAAATTTTATAAATAAAAAGATAGCATGAATGTGAAAAAATGTGGTTCCATGAATTTTTATGGAATGTAAATATAACGATTAGAAATATAAATAATAAAAATTGAAACCACGTAGAGTATCCTGTAAAGAAGTGGAAGGGATAAAACCTGAATCATGGATCAAAATCATCTATAAAATACCATTCAACTTGAAAACATAAAAGTGGTTGAAAATTTCTTCTCATTTATCAATATATTCCATAATAAGGTTTGTAGTTTCACTGTTACTAGCATAAAAATTTCCAAAAATAACATTGCATACTGCTTGTAAATTTTATTTCTTTTAAGAAGAAAATGTTTAAAAAGTATTTGGTTTTGATACTATGACAATTCATTAGGAATTAATTTAGACTTCCATTCAACTACATCAAGAACCCAAATTAGTTTCATGCCACAATCAATATTCATAATAAATAGATCAAACTGTTACTTAAACAACACCCATCCACATTATTAGGAAATAATTCATTCCCTATAAATTTGAGAGTAGTGTAAATGAAAGGCAAAAGCATAATAGAAACCCATAAAGAAAACCCAATGAATAAACCAACTACAAAAAGTGTTGTTCCACCAAGAAAATTTTCACCATTGAAGATAAATATTCACTTTAGAGAGGAACTCTTCATCGATCATGAAAAGGATTTTTCAAACTACCTAACCATCATTATATCCAGTTAAAACCTCCATTAGATCACTTGAAGATATCAAATATAATTTCTTAATGATGTTAAAATATTATGTGGATTCATAAAATAATTACAAAACAAGTGTTACAACATTAAAACTATACAATATAATGGACAATATTTTTTGATCACATTGTTAACAATCTGCAAATTTGGTTTTACTATCTTGATTGAAGTTTATTATTCATAATTTTTTACCAAAATTAATACCAATTGAATAAATCATTTGAGGATATTTCCATGATAATAAATATTTACTGAAATGAAATGTTCAAAATCTAAAATTAGGAACATGTATCATTGAGATAATTCCTAAACCGAATACATCGTCTAAATAAAATTTATGTCAAAATTTCAAAATATAAAGGATCACAAGCATCTAATAATTCAACCCCATCTAGAAAAAGTTATATAAATATGGAAATGGTAAATACATTTTAAGTAATATACTTTAAATTTATGTTAGGATCATTTTCAAAGTTTAATTTCAATTTAAATACCATCTTTTCTTTAATATTTAGATAATATTCCAAAATGATGTCACCTTCTCTATATTTCTCAAACACTTTTGTAGCTTGTTCATCAATACTATAGAAAATATTATTCCTTATTTAAATTTTCAGAGTAAAATAATTCATCAAATTAGGGTTAATTAAATCACCATCATTCTGGTCAGTTTTGATATATGAATCTGATTCCTCAAGCCACACTGAGGGAGATTTATCATTAGTTTCTCAAAATAGGTTATTTTCATCTATATTTGATTGAAAGTGACCCCCTTTAGATTCTTATTATTATTTTCCCCATTAAGATGAATATCATATGATGTAGTAACAATTTTCCATTCCAAGGTTTGGTAATCTTTCCTTATAGAGAATTATTTAGATGAGGTGTGATAAATCCATCTATATCCATTACTTCATTATTCTATTTTGTTTCATCCTATTTGAAATTTTAAACTTCAACAAATTGAGATTTATCTATAAACACTCTGATTTTCACCTCCCATGCATTATCCTCACTATCATTATATTTTATATCCATAAACACTATATATAAATCTTGACATCGAGCCTTGGGATCATTATCTTTGGAAATAAGTTAGGATACATGAATAGACTACACATAATAACTCTATCATCCATGGTCCTTAGTAATAAGAGGACAACTGAAATTATTATCTTGGAATCATATGGTAGAGTTCCTATAAATTGATTAATTGGGATAAGATATTTTGTGATATATTGTTTAAGTATATAATATTTTTAAGAATTTTCATCACTATAATAAAATTTTTACTAAAATATTTCAATACACATTAATTTTCTTATAACCAGTGGTTTAGAAGAATGATTATTCATATTCAAAAAAATTCATAGACATGTTACCAAACATAATTTAAGAAGAACCATATTTTGAAATCATTTCTATAAAAAATTCTAGTTGAAACTATATTTACCATTATAGAACCATATTTCCTAGGGTAGATCCTTAGTAACATAAATGTCAAAATATATCTTAGCCATATAGGTATTGGGAATTTTCAAAGTAACTAGGTCCTTTTTGATAGGTTAACCAATGATAATATAAATAGTAAAAAAGGAAGAATGTTTAAATTGGTGAATATGAATCTCCTCATGCATAAACGAAATAATAGAAAGTAGTGAATAACCATCATAACAAGATACTTGTGACCATTTCATTACCTTCACCGAACATCCAAAACATCATGTACCGCTCGAAAAACAACATTTGAAATAATATTCAGAGTAAAATCCTCAAAAAAGACATATGGAACTATGAAAACCTAATAAAAATTGAATCAAAACAATAATTTACAATTTATTTTTAATAAAACATAGAGAGGGATGATGTTTTGAGAACATATCCACCAAGGAAAATATGAAATCCAAAGTCAAAAAATCAATAACCTCATTGGAAAAAGATATTTTGGGTGGAATACTTATGTCAGAATGGAGTTGAGGTAATATCATCCCTAACCACAAAATCGTTTTCAACATAGAGTAAAATTATAAAATGATCTATCAACGGTCCATCATATTAGGTTTCTAGTCAGCAAAATTTCAAAAAACACATCATCTATGTGTTGTCTCACACCATCATTTGGGAACATATTTATTATTAAACAAATAATATATTCATATAATAGTGAATAAACATTTATTAAATAACAAATAAATAAAATAAAATATCTCTTTATAGTCTAGAATATTATTTTTTTTAATATTTTTGGATCAATAAAACTTGAATATAATTATTCCTTAGTCATTAGAGAAATACTTATTCAAATAATATAATTTAATTAGAATTTCATTGAGATCAATAGAATATATTAGTGTGTTGCCCTAATGGGTTCTTTATTATTTTCCTTAGGTAGGATTTCTTAAATTCCATGTTTACTATAAAGAAATGGGTCATGGATCCCATGATAAAGAATCTAAATCCAAAACATCAACTACCACATTCGAACATTTGATATCATGTATAATCCCTCTATCATAATTTCTAATGAACCACATTGCACATCCATTTCATCAACTTAAATGATTTATATATATTTCTATGACTATATAGAAAAAAATCAATATTATACCTGAGAAATATATTTTAATGTGATAATTCATTTTCAATCAATTGGATGAGATATTATCTTTCATAAATATGGAACGTAAAATACCTGAACGATATAACCATCAATGAAAAGTCATTTGTGAATCACCCAATGAACCCTAAAACCTGTGAACATATGGAATCATGGTTTTTTAAAGTAAATCTATATTTAAGAGTCATGAAATTAATTAATGATAATCATGAAATCCTTGGACTATTACACACACTCAAACGAAGGAATATCTATTGGTAGATTAACATACGAAATTCATACTAGAGGGTATGTTCCAACAATATCCCATATTGTATATTAAAATGGTTTAAAATCATGTGATTAAGTCTCATTATCTTATGTGTAATGTCACATGATAGTCAACATATTTTGTGTCCCATAATATAATTTTATTTGACCACATAACCAGAATAACGAATACAATCATGAAATTTCAAGGATCTCATCACAGCGGGGAACTGCAATGCCATTTTCAATATAATAAATACTATATAACATTATTACATTAAATTAATGTAGTTTAATGAATAAAATATAATAATTTTCTATATATATATATATATATTCAAATATATGAATAAAAATTTATTTGAAAATAAAAATAGTTGGTTTGAGAACACCAAATCTCACAAACTCACTCCTGGACAACTGATAACTGCCTAAAAATTTGAATTTTATTGACTTTTCATGATGATCATTTATATATTGAGCTAAGTAATTAGTGAAGGGGTATTCAACCTAACCATCCATGAATTGTTTTTTCACTATAACCTCATATCTCTAAGAAAAATACACTAAAAGGTGATACCTTCAAAGTATGCCCTTCCTCCCCTAATGTGACTACGGTTCTTTTAGAAGGGATACCACTACATTATTATCACAAAATAGTGTGATAAGTTATTTAAATATAGGTACCAATTCATTATAATATTTGATGACACATATCTAAACACATTATTTGTCTTCCTCAGAAGATGTAATATATTCCGGCTTGGCGGTAGAATCTATGGATATAACTATCTTTATGGTCTTCCATATCAAAAAATCTATATTTAGTGTAAAAAATTATCACATATATTATTTAATATCATCATAATATATTTTGAAACTAGAATATATATATCCACTAATTAATATTTCATGATCTCCTCTATAGACCATGAATATATCCTTATTACACCTTAGATACATAAGGATGATCCTTAATGCCTGTAACACCTAGACTCCAGAAGCCCGAAGCCAGAGAACTATTTTATTACATTGGAATGATTACAAGGAATATTATCCCAAATGTCCAGATAGTTTAGTAGTCTTTATGAAACTGGATACATATATGGAACCTATTTTACATTTGGAAAAGAAAACAAAATATAATACAAAACAAAAGCTAATAAACTACATCCTTGAAACCTCAATAAATGATCTAATACTCCTAAACTGGTGAAGGAAAAAAAATTAACTGGGTAAGATCAAATTCTCAATAAGGTGTACATATATTGGAATCAAGAAAAAAAATAATTTAATCATAATCAATTAGAAATAATCAATATGGCCAGGTGAGTAATTGAAAACATACACAATCAATAAAATCATAATGAAAATCAATCCATTGATTTTTTCATAGTGAAGACCTAATGAAAATTAATAAATGTATAATGAATCAAGAGAATTATTATTATTTGGAAATCATTTATCTAGAACATGAACCATCATACTATGAAGACGGTTTAAGTCTAGGGGCAGAAACCCGTCTGATTATGTTTTGGATAAAAACCCGAAGGGTTTGTGGCCAAAACCATTCTCGCATTAGACCTATCGATGCATAGAGGGGATATTGAGGGAAACTAACATCACTATAAGTCAAAATAAATCTTTATAAAAGAAAAATAGTCCTTTTAAATATCTGTATTGAGTGTAGTATACAGATTCATCAATATATCGATAGTTAATAAAACATTCAAAATAAACACCAAATGAAAAAGGGTATACATATATGACAATAATCATATATATTATACAAGAATATGGATATTTAAAAGAAATATAATTTCAGATGAAAAGTGATCTCAATAGGGTAGTATATAAACTACATTAGAATGATTAGGTTCACAATACTAAGTAATTCTCAACAAAATGGAAATTGAGAAAATGTCCCTTACCACATTGTAACCAATTCAATCGTATGAACAAAAATTAATAATCGTAAAAATAATAATTGAATACCAGGAATATAAATAGAAACAAAATATTATATATCAAATTTTAGTATACATACACCACATATAGAAAATAATTGGCGAACAATGGAAATATCATAGAAATCAAAGTGAGATGAGAAACCCCTTACCTTAAGCCCGAATGTGATCTTTAATCAACATTAATGTCTGGAATAATCAGATTAAATACATTAAATAATTAATAAAGAAAATTATATACATGAATTTAATTTATTATAATTTTATTAAGTTCATTTATACCATTTTGGATGAGTTATAAATAAAAATGTATCGCTCAAGAGCATTTGTTTCCTTGGTTTTCATGATCGACAAACTTGTGTATGAGTATAGATGTTCATGTGGAATGGATATAATTATCAAGAATTGAATTCATATATTATTAATTAATATAAAAATGTATAAATGGTTATATATATCATTTTTTTACATGGTATGAGGATGAATCATCAGATAAGACATTTAGTGATAATCTTCAAGATTATCACAATGGTTATTGATCACAACGAACTGATTCTGTTTTATTTTTTAGTATTATGTAAATTTGATACTTACAAAACATAAAAACGGTTATATTATATATTTTTTACAATATTTATCTTCCATTAAAATGGTTTCATGAAATATTTGAAGTATAATTTGAAAATGAAACTTCTTAATCCACGAAGGTTGTAAATTGGCCCCTCCCAGGCAATGATTTCGTTTATAAAATAAAAGAGGGAGTTTAAAGAGATTGATAATGGTTATTACATTAACATGACATAACTCTAGTATATACATGTTACTAGATTTATCATTATCAATTGAACATAGGCGGTGAGGAGAGAATAATAAATAAATAAGGAACTATAAAATAAAATAAAATCAAAAGGAAGAGGATTTTACCTCTTGGATACTCCTCTTTGAGAATCTCTTTAAGGGGTTTGATTTTGGTCTATTGGAATGAACAAGAGCTCCTGGACATGAGGAGGGATTAGGGAATAATATTTTTTATAGCATTGAGTTTATTCATGGCTTAAATGTGTGAAGAGAAGAGGGAGTTTGGGGTAGTATTTATAGTGGTGGAGAGGAGGGATTTTCCATTTTTTAATTATTATTTTATTATTCTATCTCAATACTATGAATAGTACAAATTACTATGAATAAAAATAGTAATATTATCATGTTAGTTCTAACCAATGGTAATTTAAATTATCCATTACACAACCATTATGTAGAAATTCATTTATTTAGCATATTTTGTAAATTATCAAATTTCACTATTCACAAAATTCTAATATTTCAAAAAAATCCTTAAAATTTACCCAAACCATTTTTTAATGTGTAGAACTAAAAAATGGACTCCATTTTACTAAAATAATTCTTTAAATATGAGAAATTTAATTTTTATATAAAATCATTATTTACAAAAAATACAAGTTTTAAAATTATATATGATTTTATAATACCCTGAAAAGTTAACTAAGTTCTCATTAAATTACCCCAAAATCATAGGAAAAGAAAATATTTATTTATGAATACATTTTATTAAAATGAATTATCTTTAAATTAATTTATTTATTATAATTTTGTAATTAAATATTTGTTACTAATAAAAATTCTACGACTTAATTATTATTATTTTAAATATTCACTCTCATTTATAAGCTGCGTAATCTGTATTTATACTTAAATTGGAGAGGTTACTATTTATACGAGTCATATTACCATTCCTAAGGGTACATTACTATTCATAAGGGTATCATTACTATTCATCATGGTAAGTTACAATTAATGAAAAATTTTGTTGAACATATCAAATTCTAAATATCACACTGAATGCAACCATGTATGTTCATTTTTTGAAATTAAAATCACAAAATGAAAAAATTAATTTTAACAGATAGGTTATAATTTTCTATAATAACAATTTTTTTTTCATAGAGACTTAGTTTTTCATGCATAATAAGCT
Organism: Viscum album; assembly: GCA_963277665.1. NCBI lineage: Eukaryota > Viridiplantae > Streptophyta > Magnoliopsida > Santalales > Viscaceae > Viscum > Viscum album. Next base: position 1,274,800,613 of record OY728121.1, on the reverse strand, counting down.
ATCTAATGGATTGAAATTATTTAAGAAGAAATATACCATGAAATCTTTGGGTGTCAGTTTTATAGTGAATATATTCTTAACATAATTTAGTTTTTATCAAAATAATTATAGTAGTAAATATATATATTTGTCTTTAAATTATTTAATTAAATAAACTATTGATAAAAATAAATAAAATACATATATTCATATAAAAATATTCCCTTACACAAAATAATAATGTAGAATAGTACTTTTTTTTAGAAATGTAATTAATTAATTTGAAAGCTAAAAATTATAATTTTTTATAAGTATTATTATTTATTAAACCCATTAATTTTAAATTATTATTTTTCATAATGTAATGTATTTAAAATTATAAAAAAATTACTTGGGTGTTACATTATTCCACCCAAAATAGAATTGAATCCTCGTAATTCAAAACTGAACATCAAATATTAATGTTTGATAATTGAAAATTCCATTGTTGGAAAGCCACAATGGAAATAGGGTTAATAAAATATCCTCTTAAAATCATTTCAGGGAGATAAGGTGGTAACCACAAAAATTATTCTTTCGAATGGGGGGACATTAGTTGGAAGTAAAAACGTGGACATGGTAGAAAAATAAATCAATGATGTTCTAATGGAAAGTGATATAGAACATGTTAAGATGAAAGTATATTAATACAAAACTATAAACAACTATAACAGAAAAATTCATTGATAATATAAGGATTATGAGAATAGGAAAAAAATTTATTTGAGACTCTTTTCCTTGAATTGAGGAATTATTCCACTCTATAAGAGTATAAATATACCATTCATTTTCAAAAAAAACAATCATATTCATTGATTTTTCCTTGAAATATATATAATTCATCTCTTACCACAGGTTTCATCATGTGGTGAAGTAATACATTAACCTCTAAAACATCATTAAATTATTAATTCAAACTATTCATAAGATTTTAAAATTTCCAAAATTTAATTATCCAACACTTTATTATAAAGGTCTCAAAATTTCCAAGATGAAATTATCATTATCCCTTAATCAACATGATGTAGCTGTAAATTTTGACATTCTATATAGGTGAATAAATTCATCATGTATCCTATTAAAATATGGTAATAACTTGAATTAACAGAAAACCTTATTAGAAACATGAATTATTTAGTATTAATCAAATAAGATACATGATATTGGATACATTCCTTAAATCCAAAAGTGTTGTAAACCCTATTAATGATAACATGAACCACTTATCAAAAATTCAATAACCAGTTCCAAGGTTTTTAGTACTTATCCAAATAAATCATTTCTTCATCATTATGTGAACATCAGAAATATATTAAGGGTTATGTTTCCCTCAATCATGTCATATCAAAAAGTTTTACTTTCCACTGAATATATTTTCTTCATACCATTCAACATGTGGTCTCAAATCCTTAATGAAAAAGTACTACAGTACAACCCTCATATATTCCATAAATGTTATAACAAGTACACAACTAATAAAATATTCAAATGAAATAAATATTGAATAGATATATTAATTATTCATCTTTATATATGGATGTATAACAACATGATCAGTATCCAATAGCATCATTTGGGGTATATTTCATTGATGCTTGGGACATTGATTCACATAGTATCCCATATCCTGAAAACTGAAGCATTCTACATTGGAAAACTTTTCATAACCCTTAAAATCACGAACATGGTGTCCTTTTTTGCCACAATTATAAAAAAATTACATTCCCTTCAAGAATTTTCCAGGGTGATTCTTTCCACAGTTTTCACTTGTCGGAAAACCCTTCAAACCCTTCATCCCTTTATCCACCTTTGCCTCTACTAAATTTTTGTTTCTCTTAATTCCCATAAAAACCATAGGAATCTTTGAATTCTTTACTTATCTTGTTAACACATGATAATTTTTCCTAATATAATGAGGATACCTTTGAGACTATTTCCATTTGAAATTTTGGCTTAAGACCATGAAAGATATGATCCTTCCTACTATATTCATCACATGAATTGGTGGTGTTCATATTCCTTATTCTAGGTCACATTTATAATCAATGAAATATAGAAGATTATGTCATAAAATTATGAAAATTATGAAAATTCTTTAACTCCAAACATGGTAAAACAAATAACATAAATTTATGTATTTTAAATCCTAGAACCATATACTTTGGTTACATTTAAAGTATAAACCCTTCATAATGGTATGTAAGAAAATTTTGAATTATCCAAATATTATCCCCTAGGAGTGTTGAACCCAGTGTGTAGTAATGTCCATTGTCATGTACCAGGTTACCTCGTGTTCGGAGTAGAACACCTAGTTAGAGTTGTTACTCCAAGGTACATCAGTTCCAGAACCACATCAACTCATAGTATCCATACATGGATATATTTCTAGGAATACCCAACTAATATATACCTTTCCAAAACTACAATATGTTCCTATATACTTATACTCAATGTGTATCATAAAGTTTTTTCATTGATCTACAGTATCTAAATCTACTTTTCAAGGTTAATACTAAACTTACTCTACAAGCAACTGTAACTACCCGTCCCTAGAAGCCCTTAGCCAGTGCATTATTTTATTACATTATCTTGATTATAAGGAATCATATCCCAAAGGACCAATTAGTTTAATATTCTTGAAGAATGTAGTTACAAACATAGAACCAATTTTATAGTGGGAAAAGAAAATAGAATATAATACACAACAAAATCTAATAAAATATATCCTTGAAATATCAATAAATGATCTCTTCTTCATAACAAGGGGAAAGAAAACAAATGAAAGGGGTGAGCTCAAATTCTTAGAAAGGGACACATATAGTGGAAGTAAGAAACTATAATAATAGTATCATAATCAATTATACATAGCCAATATGGCATAGTGAATAATTGAAAAAACACACCATCAATAAACTACGAATGAAAGTGCATCCATAAATTTATTTATAGTAAAAAAACTCATAGAAAGTAATAACTGAATAATGAATAAAGAGAATGATTATTACTATGATTTCATTTATCTTTCAAATGAATCATCATACCACCAATATGGTTTAGTTTTGTGGGTAGAAACCCATCTGATTACGTTTTAGAAGCAAAGTCAATGGTTTTGTCTCCAAGTGTTGGTCTCATGAAACCTGTCAATGCATTGAGGGAATATAAAAGGCCCCACCTATAACTGAAATTACAAATAATTATTTATAAAAGAAAAATATTCCTTTTCAACATTCATATTTAGTAGAGTATGTAGATTCATCAATATTTCCACAGATAAAACAAAATTCAAAATAAACAACATATATAAAAGGGTATACAACTAAGGAAATAATCATATCCATTATAAGAATATGGATATTTAAAAGAAATAAATTTAAAATTAAATGTGATATCAACGGGGTAGTAGATACCCTACATTAGAATTATTAGGTGCACAATAGTTAGTAACTCTCAATGAAATGTAAATTGAGACAAAGTCCCTTTCCACATTGTAACTAATCCAATAATATGACCAACAATTAATAATCATGAAAAGAATCATTGAATACCAGGCATATAAATAGAATCATGATATAATATACCAAATGGTAGTATTCATACACCAAATATGAGAAATAACTAGCTAACAATGGAAATATCATAGAAATAAAATTTAGATGAGAAACCCCTTACATTATGCCCAAATGTGTTCATCACATGATCTTATTATCCAGAATAATAGGATTATATCCATTAATTAATTAATTAAAAACCATATCTACATTATTTTTAGTATATTTTTATTATTTACAATTTTGGCCTTTTGGAAGAGTTATAATATAAAATTTTTTCGCCTAAGAGCATTTGTTTGCATAGTTATCGCGATTGGCATACTTGTGTATGATTATATAAGTTCTTGTGGAACGGATATAATTCTACACAATTGAAGTTATATATGAATAATGAAAATAGATAAGTGTAAATAGTTATGTGTATCATTTTGTTACATGGTATGAGTATGAATCTTCAGATAAGTAATTTAGTTATAATCATTTAGATTATTATGGCAATTATTGATCACAAGGAACTCATTTAGTTTTATTATAGTATTATGTACATATTTTACTTAGAGAACAATAAAAATGGTTATATTATAAATTTTAAAATCTGTATCAACCATTAAAATTGTTTAATGAATATCTCTGAATAATAATTTGATGAATGAAACTTCATCATCCATGAAGGCTTAAAATTGGCACCTCGAGATGATGATTTCGTTTATAAAATAAGAAAGGGAGAGTAAGGAGATTGATAATGGTTATTAAATAAACATGATGTAATTACAGAATATATATTATACTAGAGTTATCATGATCAATTGGAATGAGGAAGGGATGAGATAATAGTAAATAATGAAGGAAATTGAAAATAAAATAAAAGGAGAAGGAAGAGGATTTTACCTATTGGATACTCCTCCTTCAGAATCTCTTTAACGGAATTGATTTTGGTCTTTTGGAAATATCAAGAGCTCTTGGACGTGGGGTGAGACTAGGGAAGAGTATTTTGGTAGAACATTGAGAATCTTCAAGGGTTAGAGGAGTGGAAAGAAGAGGGACTGAGGGGTGGTTTTTATAGTGAAGGGGAGGAGGGGTCTTCCATTATTTTAATCATTATTTTATTATTTTGTCAATATAATATTAATAATATTTATTATTATGAATAAAATTTGAAATAACTGCTTCTTAATTCCAAAAAATGGTAATTTACATCATCCATGACTCATGCATGATGAAAAAAATCCATTTATTTAAAATATTTTGTAAATTATCAAATTTAAGTATTCACAAAATTTCAATTATTCCACAAAAATAAAAAAATGCACCCCAAATTTTTTTGGATCCATAGAAAAAAATGAACTCCATTTTATGAATATAGTTTTCTAAATATGAGAAATTAAATTTTTATTTAAATTCATTATTTACTCGAAAAATACCAATTTTCAAATTATAACTGATTTTATAATACCCTAAAAAATAACTAAGGCCTATTTAAATTATTACAAAATCATAGGAAAAAAATTATTGATTTATGAATAATGTTTTTGAAAATGAATAAAATTTTAAATTAATTTATTAATTACAAAATAGTAATTAAATATCTATTACTCACAGAAATACCAACACTTAATTAATTTTTTTAAATATCCACTGTCATTTATAATCTCCCTTAATCTTGTTTATACTTACATGGGTGTGGTTATAGTTAATAAGGGTCATATTACTATTCATAAGGGTACATTACTATACATAAGGGTAACATTACTCTTCATAAGGGTAAGTTAATATTCACCCAAAATTTAGTTGATACTATAAGACTCTAAATGTCATTTTGAATGCTACCGTGTATGTCATTTTTCAAAATTCAAATAATTGAAGTGGAAAAATCATGTTTAATAGAGAGGTTATAACTATCTCCAATAACAATGTTTTGTTTCGTAGAGACATAGTGTTTCATGCAAACTAAGCTATCTAATGAATTGGAATTATTTATGAAGATACATACCATGAAATCATTGGGTGTCATATTAATAACAAATATATTCATAGAATAATTTTTCCTTTGTCAAAATAATTATAATATTCAATATATATATTATTCATTAAAATATTTAACTAAAAAATCTGTTGCAAAAATAAATCAAATACATATATTTATGTTGAAATATTCTTTTACACAAAATAATATTGTAGAATAGTATTTTTATTTTTAGAATATTAATTAATTAATTTGAAATATATAAATTATAATTATTTATAAGTATTTTTATTAATTAAAACACATAAATGTAAATTATTTTCTTCCATAACATAATGTATTTGAATTTTTTTTAAAAAAACTAGGGTGTTACACAAATATCCAATGGAATTCACCAAGGTCTTAATATCCTCATACCACACTTCATGCATTCGTTAAATCTATCATTGTACATAAAATATCATACATGACTAATCCATTTGCTGATGTGTATGGAATCGTTGTTATTCTTTTCCTTTCCACAATTTTTGGGAAAATTTTCCAAGAAAGGTGAATGAAATGTAACATTATAAATAACACCCTCTTAGATTTTACAATATTGAACCTCTTCAATATCTTGTCATTATATGAAACTCAATATAGTTTATGAATCATATTGAATCTATCCCAAAAGATCTTGATCCTTAGAATATATTTATTTTTGGTTATGTCCTTCATTGAGATGTTTGTATTCAATTAGGATTTAAAGGCTGTATGATAGATATTTCATTTCCAATAAGTAATATACCCTAAAAAAATACTATTTAAAAATAGACACATTCCTACCAAACCATTGATATAAAAAATAATAAAATTATATATTTTATTAATCCATATCCAATTATTGATTCATAAAATAAAAATTTCTCTATTTTTTTGGATTTAATCCACGAATTGATCAATACTATTTTCAACATTTTTGGAATCATTTGGATTCAAAAACAATTCCAGACGCATTATAAAGAAATTTTCCTGATGGTTACTTTTAAGGATGGGTGTTTTGATATCCATTCAAAAATAACATCATCCTAGAATGAAACAATTTCATGTATAATTACGATTGATTTTAGCATTGAAATTGGTGAAAAAGATTCATCATAGTAATTTCCTTGACATTATTTGAACACTTTTTCATCATGTTATGACTTATAATTTTTGACCCGTACATACATGTATAGTTTATTCTTGAATACCTATTTATAAAAAACAATATCTATATCATATAGAGGATATATGAAAATCTAAACAATGTTTTGGTGCATGGAATCAATTTCTCAATTCATAGATTCCTTCCACTAGGTATTATCTATTCCACTTACTATATCCTTGTGGGTTATAAGATCATTTTATCAACTAATAACGAGTCACTGTCCTCAGTAACTGAAGAACCATACTATAATAGTTATCTAACATATCTTATAGTTATACATTTTACTTTGGTCTCATTAACATCATCTTCCACATGGATTTTTGGAATTATTTCATTTTTCAACTCTTGTGTACCATAAAACTCTACTTTATCAATGTCTATCTCACTCCCACAATATTATTATTATATGTTCTCCCTATCCTAGAATATGTCATTTCATTCATCTATTACCATTTTCAAAGATTCATATATCTAATATCCCCATTGTTTAACTATGGTATCCTATAATGGTTCACAATGTGACAAAGTATAGAAGTATGTTACTGGAAGAGGCATTAATAAACACATGACATCCCCACACATGTATGTATGAAAAAATAGGTTACATTAAACTCTAAAATCATTATCCATCACCACTTGATGAATTAGTTGGGACATGTTTTGTATTTTTTTATCTATTTTAAAGGAATTTCTCCAAAAGTATAGTGGAAGACTCACACGACTCAGCATTGTTCTCAGCATGTCTAACATGTTGGGGTTCTTATTTTCTCTAACACAGTAACATTATGGTGTATAAGGAGTATTGAGTTAAGGCATAATCACAAAATCCCATAACTAATCAATGAAGTTTTGATTATTATATTTCCTATCACTGTCTGAGTGGTGTTTCTTAAAATTCTTTCCATTCAGGTTCTCAAAAATAATTATCAAATTCATTGAATCAGAAAAAATTATCCCACTTATATCTCCCTGAGTAAAAAAATATACATCCAATAAAATCATTAGTAAATGTAATGATGTATGATTGAATTACCCTTTCTTCAACTGAACACATTCAACACATATCAATAGGAAATAATTCAATAATCCTTTAACATTTTCAAAGAAATTAGGTTTTGGATATCATTTCATGTAAACCTTCATAAAATACAACATGTGGTTTTAGTATAATGTTTTATAAATATCCATCGTAGTGTAATATAGTCAAATTCATTTCTTTTACAAGTACTAATAGGTGATTCCAATGTTTGGGTCTTTATGATTCATTTTAAATTGTATCATTATCGATATAAATTACAAGATTTTTCTAGTCTAAAAAATAAGGAATGTAATTTAATTGATCCATACAACAAAAAATTGTTTATTTATAAAAAGTAGAAAAATATACTCCCATATTTCAAAATAAATACTTTCCATATCAGTTAGGGATACCAAAAAATGTTTTTGATAACAGATAAAACATAATAATAGTCTCTGAAAAAAAGATTAATCTAATATTTATTGTGAGAGGGTAGTCCCTAATAACCATGATAACATGTTTACATCTACTCTCTATATGTAGATATATATCCCCTTAGTAAATAATCCTAATTACAATTGGTTGATTTATTTTAATACATAGTTGAGCAATAAATTTTTTATCTAACAACGAATTTGTTAGAATAAATAAATTTCACTAAATTAAAAATAAACTGGAATAATACCCTTGCATCTTCTCCTGGGTGATGTTTTTCAGCAAGTAACATTTCCCTCAACATGATAAATAGATAAAATCCTATTATCTTTCTTATCTCATGAAAATTATCACCATGGAAGGGAATTGTGAAGAAGCTTTGGGATTAAATATTTTAATCCATAATTTCATTTTCATCACTATTAGAGATGGTGAATATTCACGTTTTATCTCTTAATGAAATTGGTGAAGCAGTTTGAGTAGTTTTATAAGAGACATATCAATTTTTTATATTAAAAATAACAAAAAATATGCAGAAGCATTAAGGGGTGATCCAAGAATGTAATAAATGTATAATTCTTTAGGTAGTTTAAACCCTACAAACTTTTAATAAAAAATTTAACTAGTAATGTTTACTAGAAAAGGCCTATATGGGACACCTTCACCATGTTTACTATGAAAGATCATTTTGGACATCTCAAACTAATCTTGTCTTTGTAATAACTAGTAAATAACATAGCGATGGTGGAGTGTGCTATATTAATCAATATATTAAGGTGTCTCCATGTGTTTTCTTAACATGGATAAATGAATGAAAAATTGAATTTAGACATTTTCACTCATGTATTTATCATAGATATTTTAATCTTTTTTACTTACCTCTATTTCTGGAGTCTTAGGATATAGGGATTCTAGTATGTTCAATTTTGATTCATGTCCAACACAACCTGTTGGCATCTAAACTATTCCATGGTTTTACTGTAGGCAAGGACATATTCTATCACCAAAATAAAAATAGCTATAAGTATATGATTAAAATTAAATTATTATAAAATTATAAAATATCATATTTTTAGTGCTTCACATAAAATAAATTTATGTGTGAACTAAATAACCTAATTTTACCATATCTCCCAATATTTTATCTTGCCAAAACAGAGCTCACCATTGGATTCAGAATATCTAGTAAATATGAAATTATTTTGAAAATAATCAATAATCCCCTTATTATAAACCATGTGATGGATCAATCAATCATTAAAAGTTATTTAGGTAGGTGGGTGTTTTACAACTGTGATATTCCATCTCCTTTAGCAATTGAGAGGACTACCTAATCCAAAAATTCATAATAGAATTTCCACGAAACATTCCTTCAATATAAAACAATTCAAGGGAGGTCTAGTTCTATTTATGTAATTCTGTTATGTAAACCAAAAATAGACTTATAAACACTATGACGAATGTAATTTACCAAATTAGGGTTAAAAAATACTTAATTATCTGGATTTAGTTCCAAATTAAGTAATTTATTGAGTAGTTCAAATTAGTATTATCAAGATGGATTTTATTTATTATGTGTAATGATTTCATTTTTTATACTTTCATGTATTGATACTATAAAATTGATTTTACATAAATGAATAACCAAGATTTGAATAATAATTTATGAATAACCCATTTATTTAAATTCATCATTTTCATATTAATACATTTAATTATGTCATCAAATTATTTTATCTATAAAATAAACAATTCTTAATATATAAATGAATAAAATAATCACGATATTATCTAATGTCTAATTTATTTAGTGGAAAATAAATTAAACTATGGTACTAGTGGAAAACTCATTGTTACTCTCTTGGCTTGGGTTTTAGTATTCCACCTGTCTAACAATCTATCACCCATGTTGGATTAATCTCAGTTCCATATTGAACCACCTCCATGTGCTAGGGGATTCACTTTTTATTACATATGTTTATTACTCAAATTTAGTTGTGTGGAATCAAAGGATTTTCTATTTAGAATTACATAAATAACCATGGACACACTAGTCTAACATAATAAATGTGGGAAGAATAACATACATGACATCATATTAAATATAATATTAATTAATTATAAACACTTGAAATGAAATTAAAAAAATAATAATACTTAATTAAACATAGTTTTGGTCAAATATCATTAATGGTCATGCAGATATAATGGATATGAAAAAGTAAACTTATAATAATTCACTTCAATTCCTTATTATTATTAGGATGAACACACATATATTAATTTGGTAATTAATTCACTATTTAATTCCCTTCATATGTATTAAATATATGACGTATCTTAGATATATCCATCATTAATGTATTCATGGGAAATTAAAAGACATGTAAAATTAATAAAAAATACTATAATAACTGAATTTATCATTTATTAATTCATTAAAATGATTATTATATAGTATAACACATCTATCTCGAACTATGGAACAAGGATATAGTTTGAAAATAAATTATTTTAATTTAATTTTTTCCTTAATTTATTAGTAGACTACACCTTATGTACATATGAGCAATAGGTCATCTTTCTCATTTCTCATGCATATATAATAAACACGTAGGGATTCTAAGTCTATTATAGGCATAATACAAGATGTGTACTAACATTATAGATTCATTGTATTCCTCTTTATTTTTTTTCCATATTACCCTTTTATTGAATCGATCTGTTCTATAGATTAAATCAAATGGCATGTTCTTTGGCTACATAATGTGTGCTCCTCTTTTCTATAATTCCACATGACCTGATGAATGAATCGATGTTTTCTTCAGACATTGAAAATAATGAATTAATTTCTATATATTATATAAATATTCCATGTATCTCATTAATTGTACAGGATATCAGTATCACATGGTTATAAATAGTTTATTTTACCACACATTAAAAGATAATTTCACTACAATACCATGTAGACTATTGGCTATTTACAACATCTACACATTATGCAATCATAAAATCAATGTGCCAGACTCGCCTGGTCAATACATGATGTACAATAAATGCAACACATTTTGTTACAAATTGGAGTGATGTTTATCCTGTGATACGTCTAGGTGAAGTAAAATTAGTTACTACATGATGGAATCTGCAATCGTTAACCAACTATTCATAATCCGTTAATAAAATATGAAACTCTATAGGATGATAATAAAAATATTGAATTCATGGTTATTAAATATCACATTAGTAAATGGATAATCCAAATATGAAAGATCTAATCACAATTTTTCATAATAAATAAACAATCAAATATTTATAAATTTAAAATGTGACCACTCTAATACCAGTTGAATGTTTTTGAAATAGTGGAAGTTCCTTTGATGGGTGAATAACCATAATGGTTTTAGTTGGATTCGAAGGATCATTAAATAAATTTCAAATATTTAAATAGCATAACCAAGATAATTTTTAAATGGAATATGGAGAAAAAAATCCTTGAACCCATATATGATCTTTGAATGACAATTTATAATAAATTTAATTTATATATAACAAATAATTACCTCATTTTTGGATTCACTTTTGTGGGATATTTTTATCAAATGAAAATCCCATTTAGGAATACTATCATTGAATATGGTGGTCCCAATGTATAGCCCCTATAGTGGTGACCCACAAATGGTACATTGATCTCTGAATAACATCGATTTAATGTCAGGTTCTAGAATGACAAATCAACCATATTGTGTTATTCTTCATGATTTCTTCAAGATACTATTAGATTGAAGGATCTTCTTTTTTTTATTTATATTCAGGAGAGGATGCGAGAAGGATGAAACATGAATGACCTCCATTAGGTATATTGATTATCAATTCTTGATTAACCATAAACAATAAAAATAATAATCTATTTATAGAGTTATGATTTGGGTTAAATATTATTAGAATTTTTAATTACCATAAAATTGTATAATAATACTATCTTAATCATTAAATATAGAAATAATAATTACATTATGGATTGAAATATTAGAGTAATAAGAAATATTTTTTTACATTATTGTAAAATTATATTTTTATCAAGGGTCAATATTAGTCTACTCATTACATAAGGAATTTATCGAAGAATAGAAAACATATTTAACAAATATTTACACATAATATAATATTAATTATATATTATAATGAATATATATTTATTATATATTAAATACATATATTAATATTCTATTTTTATTATCATAAATAAATATTTATTTAATATTTTGTGATAAGTAATACTTGAAAAAAATTCTTCCTTATGACTTGTGAATAATATTTATTGTTATAATTAGTTCAAATAGAATTTAATTAAGATAAATTAAATGAATATTATGGGAAACTATAGGGTTATCTCTCATTGGAAATAAATGGGATTTCAAAAATTCCATGTGAAACACACTATGATATTTTGATTTTTTTTCAAATAAATATAATCTTTTTGAAATTTTGTGTTACACCAAACTCCATGTTTAAACGAAACATGATATACAATTAAAATATTATTATTTAATATGATAAATATCACCTATAAATTGGAATGGTGGGTATAAATAGAATAAAATAAAATATGAAATTATATGATCTAAACAAGAATTAATTTTTTACTAATAAATTATAAATAAAAATACGAACCATTTGAAAATAAAGAAAATATTTTGTTGAAAAACTAATTTTCTATACAAAAATGTGTTTCACCTTAGTAAATTAATAAAAATAACTTTTAGAGAATTATTTTAAGGAAATTTATATATATTAAATTCAATCAAATTTTTATCATTCTACATACGTGTTTTCTAGACAAGTGATAAAAATAAATGAAATTTTTTATAGAAAAACCTTATTTTTCTAAAAATACATTTTGTCGTATTCTGGGAAATTATTTTATTATTAATTATTTACAATTGTGGAATTTTTTTTTAAGAAAATAAAATTATTTTTTGAAATAAACACGTAAATTTTTTTATGGTGAGTTATGGATAATATTTTGAAATATTTAATTTTTTAGTGAATTGGGAAAAAATAACAGTTTTAGTTTAAATAAACTGCATTTTCATTAAATTAATTTAAAGATATTTTTAAATATAGTTTTAAATGTAAAATTATTTAAATTATATAAGTATGTATTTCCATTATACCTATTTTGGTAATTATAATCAATTTAATATTTAATTTTTTTAGGAAAACTTTTCAATATGATAAACATTTCTATTTGGAAAATCACTTCCTCAATGAGTCTACAGTATTAATTTCAAATAATATGATTCCACTTATTTGATTAGAATTATAAAAAATTATTTTTATATTAGGAAAATGAATAATATATATTATCTAAAAATATAAAAATAATTTTCAGACATAACTAATAGTAAAAATTGTAAAAATTATTTACCACTGTTCATGTAAAAATCAGTTTATAGGGGTTAATCCAAATATATAAGTGTTAAAATTGATCCAAAATATCACCAAAATAATTTTTATGGAAATATTTAACATTATATATTATAGGATCTATAATGGTCTATTATGGAGAATTTTTTAATGTGAAATATTTGGGTACACATTTTTCTTATAAAATATTACATGTGTCTCACTCACCATATATATAAAAGGACACAAACTCTACTCCCCTATTCCCACTTCCCAAAACATTTATTTCTTCTGATACATGAAAAAAATAACTTCTTTACATACCTACACTATTCGTAGGATCATTTTTTCCAAAAATCCAACCTATGAATCCATTTTGTGAAAACCAAAATATATTTTATAAAGAAGAGATAATGTTCATGACTTGGAATTTCTTATTATTTATTACTCCACCTACTTTAATTATTATTAAAAAATTATGTTATAAAATATTTATTATATTTCTTATAATTATATTTAATTATGTTAATTTACTAACCAAAATCCTTCCCCTCTTCCATCAAATTGGTTACAAATTCATCATTTGAGTATATCAAGGATTACCGACTTGCGAGCCCGTGTCATTCATCTTTCATGAACACGTATTAAGAATGGATATAATGATTAATTAATATATTATATATGATATTTATGACATTATATTTAATCTAGAATCATTATATAACATGGGACTTTTTATATTCAATTCGTTGGGAATACGATAACATCGTTCGTTTGTTTGGTGGACGACCACCCTATGAAGCATTGTGATTCGTTCATGAATTATATATAAGGTGATAATTATGTGTTTAATAAAAATATCTGATATATATTGAAAAATTATTAATTAATTGTAACATATTTTTTCCTTTCATTATTTCTTTCTTTTGGGATAATGGAAATAACATTCATGTGTGTATACGACCAATGGTCCCTATCAATGGAGCAATTCATTTTCTTTCTATAGAATTATTAGATGAAAATAAATAAAAGTAAATTAAATATGTATGATATTTATATAATGATTCACATAATTTTGATTATGGATACATGATCAATTTAATATTACCAAAAATAAAAAATCAAAACATACATGAAGCACAATAGAGTTGTTTCTCAAAATGTTATTTTAACATGGAATTATTAATAAACAAGTAACAAAATGTCATAAGTAATAATACATTGATCGATATATATATATATAGTAATTCAATATATGTATAATAGACTTATATTTAATATACAAGATTTATGAATGTGTAGGATGGTTGTTGAGTCTTATGTAAAGGGATCTTTGAATTTCATTTATTTTCTTTGAGATATAAGCCATATTAACCATGTTCTTCATTTATGTAGTTTATATAAGTATAATTATTTTTTATGATTATTATAAAAATATGGATACATAAATATCAATTTTATGATCCATCTTTTATGGAGTTTATAGATAAAAATTTTCTAATATGGTAAGGTATTTTTTTTTAAGTTGTTTTCTTTGGGACATACATTCTGAAATGCACCAGTCTTATTTTATGATTTGTATATGCATCTAATTTGATATGTAATATCAATAATTTATTTATTCTAATGATATTTTATGCTTAAATTAATTTTATTCTTTCATGGGTATTTAATTCAAATATAACAAAGTGTACGTGTTTTATTAAATAATCTCATTGTTTATATATATTTTTTATGTTTATACTTCTGAAGATAAAATAATACGATACATCTATAGAGAAACTAATGAATTTTATTCTTCTTTTGTTATTTCATGAGAGTAAATGTTTCCAATTCATTTCACTCTCTTTATATAATCTCAATTTCCAAAGAATATTTCAAATAAAACAATTTCTATAATTCTCTCTTCAGTCGAAAACCATTTTTTCATTGATAACCATGTATTCTATGAGTGTTTTTAAAAATATTTATAACATTCACAATTGTTTTCATTAAAAAAATTCTCTCCCATGATCTATTTTTTTTTAAAAAAATTCGAATGGAATCTTCTAGTTTTTTGTAAATAATTCTTGTTTTTATTTTCCCAATAATATGAAACTAATCATTAGTTTCACATCTAAGACAATGAAAAATTCCCCCCTTCATGAACATTATTTTCATTAAAGAATAATTTATATTTTTTCATGATTACATTAAAATAAAATTTCTTTCAAAATGGTCTATTTCTTTTAAAAGTTTATTTTATCAATTTAGAAAGAATATTTTCGTTAAGAAATGTTTTTACTTATTTTTGAAAATATCTTTATTTGTTTCATAGTTTATTTTCAATGAAAATTATTTCAATTTTTTATATAAATTTTTTTTTGAAATTTTTTTTTGAGAAAATATATTTTCACAAAACATTATCCAACTATCTTTTTATAATAATTTTACTTCTAAGAAGAAATATATTGATGTTACCTATGACTTACTGGGTATATAAACCATGTATACCATTATTAATCATTTTAGGAATGTTTTAATTAAATGATGACATGTTATTTATGAAACATTTTTCTCTTCCAAGGGTTATACAAAGTTGAAATATTTATGAACCCAACTTATTTTCATGGGTTATTTTATGATGAAATGATAAAAGTATTATAAAACCCTTATATTTTCCACATGTTATGATATAATGAAATATTTATAAAATATATTTTTTTTAATGGGTTATGATACGATGAATGATTTATGATCTTGTGGAAAACAATCACGATTTAAATTATTTGATGGGTGAGACCTATATCTCACTCCAATGAATTGGTTAAATATTTGTATGTCATGATATATAAATGACTATAAAAGAGTGTGAACCTAGTTTAGTAAGAGACTTTTTCTACAATGATGGTATTTTGAGTGAACCTTGACTAATTTTATGGTTGGGGTAGTTATCCCATTCAACCATTATACCGTTGTATGTGATCCTTGATTACTATTTATATGATTATATTTATTTATTTGTATGAAAAATTCCATATCGTATTCCAACATTAAGATATCATGGATCTCAATATATAATTTTCTTATGATTGATTTCTTATTAACTGAACTTCACTATTCCATGACACATGATATTGATATTTTATATGAAGTTCATGGTTTAAAAATGACACTATCACATTATAATACCATTATTATTGTATTTTTATATATTTTCCTTGTTTACACATACTGATCATATGATATTACCCTTTATTATATTTATAGTCAGTAGGATTAGTGATAGATATTTACTTTTATTTATCTAAAATGGGTTTTATTTATGAGGAAATATGTCAAAAAAGACGTATAAATATAATTAAGTATCTAGTTTTCTACCATGTTTCCAATGTAAGGAGACGCTTATTATCCCAATATGTGTGTTTGTGTAATGTAATGACTATTAACCTAAAAGAGATAATATCTATGTGGGATGTTAGTTTATTTACTACTGGAATCAAATAAATGGTTTAATTGTACATTTTAAACAATGATGAGAGAAATTTAGTGAGATTCCAAAGGAATTGTGTAAGGATATGTATAAGGATGGAAAAAGAATAAAAATGATCTATAATTTTGGTAAAGGATAAAGAGAGTGGTTTCCAAAAAATTATATAAATGTATAGATACAAAAATCGGATTTGAATATTGAATAGAGGAACCTAGGGGTAAAAACTCTGACAACGGTTTATTAATCAAAACATTCTAATCACTGGGTGCGTGGGAATAAGATTTTCTTTATAGAAGATTTCACACTCCAAGGGTATATGATTTAAAAATTCACAAACAATTTATGAACCATTAGGAATGGTTTAAATAGATTATGACTATGAATGGCCTTGGATAATCATATTTTTTCATAGGATAAAAATATTTTTTTCATGATTTAGACATTCAATAAATGATTTTTATTATGTGGTTTCCCCTATATATATTCTTACTAACACTATGATTTTTTTCAATAGTGTAAAATAGTTTAAACTCAATTAAAATTGAATGCGATTTAAAATATGTTTATGTGTAAAAAATTGGTCGATTACTTGGGTAGATGATATTTTTATCATTCTTAATCAGTTATGAAAATATATTATTGAAAACATCGAACACAACAATCTATCGGACACAATAAAAAAGAGAAGGGTAGAGTTTTTTAATAGCTCTCATGGAGGAAACTATGGAGGAAATAAGAATTAGTTTCCAATATGTAAATAATTTTGGGAGAAGCACATAAGAAAATCCCTCAAAGGTATGAGAAACATTTTTGAGTGTGGAAATGGACACAATGAAAATATTAGTTAACACAGGGGATGAGAATATTTATCTCCCTAATATATTTTCCCCAGATGAATGTATTAAATGTGTAATGTATAGGAATTATATAAATGGATTCCCTATGAGGATGGATTATGAAGAGAATCATCATGGTGGTATGATCAGTGGTTATACTGAAGATGATGAAGATACCTTGATTGAAATATGAAAGTTATAAGTTATTCTATCTTTATTTTTTATGTTAGACTAGAGATGAAAAATTAAATTAAGTTTGATGAATATTAATTCATGATTTATATTTCATTTCAAAGGAAATATTTATTTAGGAATAAGATAATGAATCATATTTAATGGCTTATGAATAATGTCGAATTGAATAAATCATTTTTTATTATGATTTAAAAATTATAAAATATATTGTTTTTTCAGTATAAGTTTATCATTACTTATTTTAAAAAATATGTTAACTGGTATTGAGGTCCATGAAATGTGATTTAATGGAAATGTTCTATTTTTTAGAAAACACATTATTAAGGGAATATAACCTTTAATATGTTCTTTATTTTTAGAAATTGATTTTTTATTTTGGATAAAGTGGTGATTGATAAGGATAAAGTATACTAGACAGTATTGATGAACCCAAAAAAAAATTAATGATTTTTTGGTCTAGTGGCATCTGATATAATTGATTGATTTTATGGGGTTATTTCACTTATGGAATATATTAAGTAGTATATGGTTCTATTCAATTAATAAGGATGAATACATATTTTCTTGAATGTTTAATGGTAATTCTATTCAGTACCAAGATTCAAGAGAATATATGACCATGGTATTCACCTATTTGACACATGACCACTATGTGCTACTTAATGTTACTTAGAGGATTGATGTTATGTTAATTTTTCAACATTTAGTTATCTTCTTTATATATATTGATTTTTAATGTGTTATATGGATTACCATTTACAGAATGGTTTATGATTAATTCTGGATAAGGTTTTAGAGATTGATATATTACTTCACTATATATACACATAATCATATAAGATAACCTATGATAGAAATTTTTTTAGGATGAATTATTGAAATAATAAAATTAAAATATCATTATATTATGGATCTTCTGATCCATTTGGGTTTTAGGCATAGAAAATTCATGTTCATTTATTATAATAGGATATGAATATTAAGTTGATTGAAGAAAATACAAGAATGAAAATCTTTTTACGATATAAATGAAATCTAATACCTAAGAATATTGGTTCATTTTAAATTTTTGATCATTTATATACTAAATATTATCTCATGAAATTTCTATAAAACCTCTCATAAGTTCACAATATGATCCATGTATTTATCTTCTGGAAGTACATACATGATCCATTAGATGTACATAACTGAGAGGATAGAGTGTTAGAACATGATATTTATTATATAGAATATCCTATGGGAAATCTAGATCTAATAGAGAATGATCCATGAAATAATACCACTCACACAGTCAATGTTTTTTGTTTAAACCACCAGCTTGAGGATGTTATGTGCAAACCTAAAGATGTGACGATGATGAATTACCTCCATGTATTGGTACCAAAGTGATGAATTTTGTTATAACAAGAAAATATAAAATATGTAAAATTTATTTGACAGAATATGGGAAATTAAACCCTTGTCTTAAAAACTGATGAAATATATTTCATTAAATTTAATCTCTTCGATAGATAGTGAAACACAAAACCCCACATCTAAATGAATCTTAATATATTATAATATTATTACCTAGTTGATATATTGATACGAATTAACAGTAATAACTAAATTATGAAAATTAAATGGTTTACACATTTAAACATTTACATGGTTATCAATTTATTCTACATAAAATAAGAATAATTTAAAAGAAAATCAATTTTTGTTGAAAAACTGTATTTTTTCTAAAAGACGGTTTACTCACCCACTGTGCGTATGATTTAGAATTAATTTTCACCAATTTTCGAAAATATATTATTAAAAAATCAATACTTTAAATTATCAGATAAATATTATTTTAGGGTGAATTTTTTGGGTTTTTAAAAAAGTTTCATTTTTCATGAATAATGAAAAATACTGAATTTTAATTAAAAACTGCCTTTTTGTTTAAATTATTTATAATACTAAATTATATTTTTTTTATTTTTTATAGTGTTATTGGTTTATATATATTTATGTGTTTTAATAATTTTTAGTTCATTGTAATCATTTTTATCTGAAATTTTTAACTTAATTTTGACCATAATTAATAGCGAAAACAGTAAACATTAATTATTACGGTTAAGGTAAAAATAAGATTATATGGGAGTGATATAATAAAATGATAAGTATTAAAATGACCTAAAAAACACTCTAAAATTTTATTTATAGATATATTTATAAATTAACATATTCATCCCTAATTTATAATCCATTTTAAAACATTTTATTATGTGATGAACATTGGAACAAATTTTTCTTTTAAAAAATTATAAGTGTGGTGCTAACACCACTTATAAAATTCCAACAACATGATCTCTTATTTATTCTTTAAAACCCATTATTATTGGTAATTAAATAATAAAATCACTTATATAATTCACTCCTATCATAATAGAAGCCTTATTTTGGTTATAAATCCATCATTTGAAGGCTTTTTGTGAAAACTTAAGGAGGTTACCTGAAGAAGATGTAACTTTTTTCATCAAGAATTTTTTATTTTATTTCATACTCCAAATATATCAATTATTATTAAACAAAGATGATATTATAACATAAATATATTAAATATATTTTTATTTTTCATTTAAATTTAATTACATACAACCTTCCCCACATCCATCATATGTGTTACGAAATCATCATTTACCTGTATGGAAGACTACCCACTCGTGAACTGATGTCATTCAATTTTCCAACACCACATCTGAAGGATAGTTTTAGTGATGTATATAAATTATGTATATAATAATTAAAACAAAATTTTACCTCTAAAATCATAATGTATCATATACCATTTTACTTTCTATTATGCAGGGGATACAGTAATGCTGTTCTTGTGAACGGTGCCCTACCTCATTGTGATGTGAAGTGATTCATTATTCACTAACATTATACCTGAAAGGTGATAATGATAAAGTTAATGCATTTATGTGATTTAAATGATATAATTTTGATATTCATGAAAAATTTATCATTCTTAAAAAGTAATATAATATATTATTTCTTACCTTTTCACTCACATAATGATGATAACATTGTTAGTGTATATATTGACTACCACCTTGAAAAATGGATGTGAATAACTTTTCATCACCAAAGAACAAGGATGATATATATAAAAGTATATTTAGTGAAATAGTTTGTTTATTCAGGATATTTTGATAATTCATTAAACATAGTATACTACTTACCTCATTTATTTTATGATCATTGATAAATGGAAACGTTACATATGTATACGTATGACCTACCGTCTCCATGATCCTAATGCACTTATATCTCAAAACCATATTTCATGATTTATATTAAAAGTATATATTATATTTAAATATGATAATTATTTCATAATTAGTATTTATGAGATGATGTAATGATATAATATAGACAAGAACCAGAACAATCATGATATGTCATGAATGAGAAAAGAAGAAAATTAACACCTGAAACATGGGAAATAATGAATGACTATTATTATATTGGTGATAAGATATTAAAAATAATCTTATATTATATTATAATTATTAATATTGATCTATAATATTTTAGTAAAACATATAAATCCACTGTACATATGGTCAATGCATGTTCAAGAAAAAATAGTCATGAGGTAAGGGACTTCATCTTAATTTTCTTTCATTATGGAATATTGTAATGTTATGTACGTAATTTTTTATATGGTTTATATAATACCAATTTTACATTTTATATAATTACTAATTATAAATTCATGATATTTCATGTTTCAATTTGAATTATTTCATCCATGGGGATTTGAAATTAAAATTACAAATTGGTAATACATTTTCCCCAAATTTTTACATATAAAAAATATTTTTAATTTAAAAATAATGTTTTTTTGAAAATGTTGTCTGTTAGACTTGTACAAAAATTATTGAAGGAGTCATTATTTTAACATACTTTTCCTGAATGAAATTTCTTGCTACCATGAAAATTGATTGTCTTCTAAAATCCTACCTATGTTTCAAATGTTATATTCAATTATTTTTGTTTCAATTTTTCTGAACCATTAATGTTAAACATATATTTTCCAAATAAAAAGTGCATTTTCCTCAAAATGATTTTAAAATATATTTTTATGTAATTTTAAATTTTTCATGACATTAAAACTTTATTTTACATATACTAAACGAGGCTATATGGTTTATTGATACCTTCCTCATTCTACAACTATATTCATTATGATGATTCTCCCCAGGATAATATTAACATTCACATCCTTTATTCATTTTTGAATTAATTATGTTTTCCTTGAATTATTCACTTTTATATGACATTAAATTTCTCCTAAATAACAATATTATTTATCATAAATATTCTTGTTTATAAAACCATACATGAACCATTACATGTAAGTCTTGTTGGACATGAATTTATGATTCCCCAATTTTTACAACTTGCCTTATAATATTTTACTCTAGGGGGTTTCTCCTATCCCATTGAATATTTTTTCAGTGAATGTTATTTGATTGACTGGGGAAATGCTGATAATATGAAATCTTTCTTCAATATGGATTTTTAATGGTAAGTAATATATTTCATTAATTAAGTTTATTATTTTATACTTTGATAATGATTTGGACATGTAGATATGGGTAGGGATCAGTTATATATATCCCATTTATGAATTAGTAGCAGTATGAGACAAATCAGTAGGATATATTTAGATAAATGGGTTTCATGTGTTTAATAAACCATAATTTTTAAACTATACTAAGCAAGGATATTGAGATAAAGGTATCATGGTTCCTGTGATCATGATGTCCAATATATACACATTTCCTTCATTAATAATTCAGTTATTGCAATCCATTTTTTTCACAATGTTATAATATATATATTTATTTCATTCATATTTTATTGGTTAAATGGATTTTATGTTTAATAATTTACCATTCCATATTGTTTATTCATTATCTTATTAACCAAGAAATTTTCATAATTATATTATATATGGTGGAATTTCATTTCCTATTAATATATTAAATTTCATAGGTTTTCTGTTATTTACATATCCATTTTGATTTTTCCCTACCCTATGATTATAGTCTAGTTATTCAAATAGAACTTATGATCATTTCCTTAAATTCCTATATTGGTTATGCATATTAACTTATCATGAATTTTTTTATACTTAAAGCTTACTGGGTATTTGATCTCACCGTTATTTTTTTACTTTAATAGGAATCTATGAAGCTTACTAAGAATGATAGGAATTGATATACTATAGGAAATAATGCTATTATAAAAAAACATTATGTTATAATATTTTTATTCAAACTTAATATGAGAATAATGTATGTATCTAGATTAATAGTACTAAAAAACTCTTCGATCCTTAGGGATGAGAATCCTTATATTTTATTCCAATGTTATAAATTAATACACCGACTCTGTGTTACTGGAATCAGGGTCATTAGAGTGGGTATTAGAGGAAGTTTATTAGAACCCTTCACAACTAGATTTTGGAAAACATAGATTGGGTGACATAACCCTATGATAAACATTTATGATAAGTTTAGATGAACATATTAATGTTTCGGTATGAAATAAATTATCTGCATTTATAGAAATACATACCTATATGTATACTACAAGAAGATATGGTTCTAGAAAAATTGTATATAGGATTAATAACTCTGAAAAGGGAGTATCAGGCTTGACCTGATTATTATCCATTAAAAAAATAGGCCTTTATGTATACATGGTTTGACACTCACACGAGATATGTTTAGAATAATTCATATTTTCATTACAAACATTTCTAACGGATTTGAAAGATAAGGACAATGAATGAACTAGGTTATAACTAAGGTTTCTTATATTGAAAATAATGTTCCATGAGTTAAAAATACTTTAAATGAATTTTGGGTTTTCCCAGTATGATTGTTGATTCAAAAACTCCTCTTTTTTTGTTTTAGTTAATTCCAAGACACCAATGGAATCATGTTTTTAGTGAATATGAAAAACAAGATGGTTACTATGATAAACCGAATGAAATGATGATTGGAGAGAATGATTTTGTGACCAGGATTAATAATTTATCTTAAAATAAGATTAAAAACACTTACCTTAACATACTCAATGAATCCACAAACACGATAATTATCTTGTTAAAAAAGAAGTGGAGTAATAGAAAACATAGTCGAAATGAGACAAGATTTACCTTATTGGAGAAATGTGGTAAGCCACACCTAGTAAAGAGTTTATAATAAACATTAAGATGTTTTATTTATGTGAGATATGGAATTTAAGAAAATAATTTTGAAGGAAAAATTAAATGTATAATGTATGTAAATAAATCTCATCCTAGGGATCTATTAATAATTTTTTTTCTTAAATTTAGAGAACCTAGAAATTATCTATGTGAATACCCTAATCCAGAGGATAACCACTCTTCTATGGGAGGACCTAAGTTGAAATAAAATTGCTGAATTATTTACTAATTTGGTATCAACAACTAAATTTTATATGAATTTTTAAAAATGGTATTTTTTATATATGAATATAGAATCATTTGAGGTCTATGTTAAATTTTAGAAGAATATATATCTTTATTAACATAATATTTGTAGATAATATCATGGGTTTATGAGTTTAATATTATTCATAATATCAAAGTCTTAATTTTTTAGGTTATATATTATGGGAGCACTACTAGAAAATCTGGTTTTGGAGGCGGGGCATCTATAGAGGCCTCTAATACCATCAACAGCGGCCACCAAATGGATGCCGCTGCAATTTTTCCTAAAAAACCATCTAATTTTCCCTCTTTCCCCTCCCTCCGCTCCCCGACCCCGCGACCCCCCCTTCCCCAACCCCACGACCCTGACCCCGACCCCCGACGACCCTCCCCGACCCCGACCCCCGACGACCCTCCCCGACCCCCGGCGACCCTCTCCGACCCCCAGCGACCCCGACCCCGCCGGCGACCCCGACCCCCGTCGACCCCGACCCCTGACCCCCGACCTCCCAGCGACCTCGGCAACCCCCGGTGCGCCCCCGTGACCCCACCCACTTGCCTCCGTGCTGCCGGCGACCCCCACCCCCGTCCTCCCGACAACCCGACCTCCCGGCGACCCTGACCTCCCGGCGACCCCGACCTCCCGGCGACCCCAACCTCCTGGCGACCTCCGTGCGCCCCCGTCCTCCCGATGACCTCTCGGCAATCCCCACCCCCTTGCCTCCGTGCTGCGCCACCTGAAACCCCCACTGCCTTGCCTCCACGGTGCGCCCCGTGACCCCGACACCCCTTGCCCGCGCTGCACCCCGTCGACCCCCACCGCCTTGCCTCCGCGCTGCGCCCCCGTGACCCCGACACCCCCGCAACCCAGCAACCCCCACCTCTGCCCGCGCTACACCTTTGGACAGCCCCGCCGCCGCCATCCCCTCGCGGCCCCGTTGCATCCCTATGTAAAGTCCTCCTACCTCCGTTGGACCCTTCCGGTCCATTGTGCCCCGCCGTGTAGAACCCACCACGCGGTCCAACAGTTCCGCTCCTTTCGAGTCCGGCCGTCGAACCTATGTCGTCAATTCACTGCGCCCTCATGGATCCACAATCGAGTCAGACCCCGTTACCCGCAGTCGAGTCCACCGCAGGTAATGTTTTTTTTATCCAAATTTGGTTTTTAAATTCTAATGATATGTGTTTTTTTAGAATTTAAATAAGATATTTCACTTTTGATTTCTATTAAATACAGATATGGATAGGAGTTGGATTGATATGCAAGATAGATTTTCAGCTAAATATCATGAGGGGATTAAGCGATTTATGGATTTCACCAACAAATTTCCAAGCGATATGATTATTTGTCCATGTAGAAAATGTGAAAATAGATATCTCTTCAAACGAGATAGTGTTAGAGAACATTTGTTTTTGAATGGGTTTTTGAAAAACTATAAGACATGGACGCGTCATGGAGAAGATTCTGTTTCATGTCATCGCTTAGAAAATATTCATATGAATGTTGATTTGGGAACAGTTGATCCAATGAACATAATGCTGAATGATATGATGCGTCTGTTTCAATCTGAAGACAGTAATGTCGTAAATGACGACGTTGGATTGAGTAATCCTCGTTCTTCTGCAGATGGAGAAGCATTGAAATTCTTTGAAATTATTGACGATGTTTGTATTGAATTATATCATGGATGCACTAAATTTATTAAACTGTCATTCATCGTTGAATTGTTACACCTGAAAACCTTGAACTAGTGGTCAGACACCTCATTTGACATGTTGTTTGTATTATTGAAGAAGGTACTCCCTGTTGGAGCGAAGATTCCGGAGTCATTATATCAAGCTCGCAAGTTAATCGATGATCTTGGTTTTACATATGATACAATTGATGCATGTCGCAATAATTGTATGTTGTTCAGAAAAGAGAATGCACAATTAAATAATTGTACTGTTTGCTATACATCCAGGTGGAAGACCAATGAGATTAATCATGGTAGTCAAATTCTTCCTGGGAGAGTCTTGAATCCAGGGAAACAAGTTTCCACTAAACAGATGCGTTATTTACCACTGAAACTGAGACTGAAGAGATTCTTCTTGTCCACTAAAATTTCTAAATTGATGACTTGGCATTCAATGAGAAAGAAAGAGGTTGATAAATTAACTCACCCAGCAGATTCATTGGCATGGAAAGAGTTTGATCAGAGACACCCAGACTTTTCCCGAGATGATCATAATATTCGACTGGGTTTGGCAGCAGATGGTTTTAACCCATTTAGGTCCATGGTTGGTGCGACACATAGTACATGTCCAGTGGTGTTGGTTCCATACAACACTCCCCCAAGGGTATGAATAAAGCAACCTTTTTTGTTACTGTCAATTCTAATTGATGGACCGAGAGGACCTGGTGATAAAATCTATGTTTATATGTAACCTTTGATTGATGAGCTGCAATAATTTTGGGTCGATGGTGTAATGACTTTTGACTCGGCAACAAATGAAATGTTTAGACTTCGGGCCGCTTTGTTATGGACAATTAATGATTTCCCACTGTATGCTAACTTATCAGGTTGGAGTACAAAAGGATAATTTGCTTTCCCTTGTTGTAATAAGTGTAAGAAATCTATATGGCATAAGCACTGTAGAAAGTGGACATATCATGGTCACAGACGCTTTCTTTTTCCATTGCACAGGTTCAGAAAAGACCGTGTATCGTTTGATGGGAATAGAGAGTTTGAACCATCACCACAAATACTGTCTGGGGTTGAAATTTATGCACAACCTGATGAAGAAAACATCCGTACAATGTATGATTTTCAAGATTTATTGGTTCCTGCATTACCTTCTATTCCTGCTGCAAATAGACAGCGAAGTCATAATTGGAAGAAACAAAGTATTTTTTTTGAATTGCCTTATTGGAAATATAATATTTTAAGGCATAATTTAGATGTGATGCACATTGAAAAAATGTATGTGATAATATTTTGTGCACCATTTTAGGCGTCAAGGGGAAATCAAAGGACAGTGCTAATGCTCGACGTGATTTGCAAGAAATGGTATTGAGAAAACCTTTACATTTACAGCTGGGTGAAGGTAATCAGGCATACATGCCTGCTGCACAGTACACAATGAGTAAAAAAGAGAAACAAACATTTCTATCAATTTTGAAGACTGTTAAGGTGCCAGATGGTTATTGCTCTAATATTTCGAAGCACGTGAATATGACGAGCATGAAATTACAGGGTTTGAAAAGTCATCATAATCATATTCTGCTTCAACAGTTAATTCCTATAGAAATTCGTGATTTCTTACCTTCCCAGGTTGTTGAGTCGTTGATTGGAGTTTCTAATTTTTTCAGACAGCTCTGTTCTAGGAATCATCACATGAGTGATTTGAAAAAGCTACAGGATAAGATTGTACTTGCACTATGTCACCTAGAAAAACTCTTTCCGCCGTCTTTTTTTGATGTCATGGATCACTTGACCGTGCATTTAACTGGTGAAGTCATTGATGGCGGTCCCGTGCAATTCAGGTTGATGTATCCAATAGAGTGATACTTAAATACATTGAAACACTATGTGCGCAACAAAGCTCATCCAGAAGCATCAATTTCCAAGGGATATTTAATGGATGAGTGTACTAATTTCTAAGCTTCATATATTGATGAGGTTGAAACAAAGATAGATAAACCATCCCAGATTGACGTGGGTCCAATTGGAGAAGGAATAACATTTGATATGCGGAACGACGAGTGGGTTCAAGCTCATCGATATGTGTTGTTCAATACTCCATCAGTTATTCCATTGATACAGTAAGTTTCATAGTTGATGTGTATTTTGTTTATATATTTATTTTATTTCTTACCTTATATTGTGTTGTAATTTAGGATGCATATCGCTGAGTTGAAACGTGAAAGGCCCCGTGAAACTGAGTATCAAATCCAAAAACATAATTTCAACACATTTCATGAGTGGTTCAAGACTCATGTACGTATAATTGATTTAATACTTTTATAGCACAACTAAGTTGTATTTTCACAATCCTTTATCCATTAAACTATATATGTGAAATTTGAAGATTCAAAAGTTACGTGATTTAACCCAGCATGTGAGCGAAGAACTCAACCAACTAGTTGATGGTCTATTTATTACAGCTCGTCGCTACAAGTCTTTGGATGCTAACAGATTCCGATTTCGTATTAGCGATATTGACATGAACCGAGCCACACAAAATAGTGGCGTTGGTTGTTCTTTTGTTTGTGCGGGTTATTATTATGGATTGTTGAGAGATATTATTGAGGTTATTTATGGTCGTGGCTTTAAACACATATTGTCAAGGTGTGATTGGGTCGATCCAGTTCGTGGAATGAAAGTTGATAACTTCCAATTTACATTAGTAAACTTTAACAATATGCTATATAAAGATGACCAGGTTAGCAACGAGCCCTTCATACTGACATCGCAGGAAGAACAAGTTTACTTTGTCGGCATTGATTCTGATTGGAAAGTTGTGGTGAAAATGTCTAGAAGAGGGGTTTTTCTGATTGACCAAGACGAACATGAAGTTGTCACGTTTCCTGATCAAACACTTGACCAAACAACAGTAGCTGTACGAGATGAAGATATACAATGGACCAGAGAGACGGTTGAAGGAGATACGATAGACTTGCATGATTAGTGGAAATTGTAATTATATTCCTAGTTATTTTTTGTAAAAATATTTATTAGTTATATATGTATAATTTTTTTTTTGATTTAACTATAATTTCTTTTAATGCAGGTATGTCACAGGGTGGTCACAATGGTTCACCTGATGTTATTGGTATGTATGTTTTCATTTTTCTAAATTAATTGATTTCAATTTTCTGTTTATATTTCCCTAACTGTTTCTAATCATTAATTTATATTGTAATTGAATTATGAATTTATGTTTATCAGGATCTACTGCTTCTTCCAGCAGACGCAGGGGTCCTGGTAGAGGGGTTCGATCCTGGAACTCTGGAGCCCGATTGGATGTGTTATTTGACGACACATTTCATCCAGTTGGAGATGGTGCTACTGCATTGAGTCGTTAGTTTGGTCATATGATACGAGACTCACACAGATTCGCTCTGACGACTCGTGACTAGAGTTATTTCCCTCAGGATACGATGGGCAGATTATGGAGGGAGGTTCAGGTAAATTCAATGTTTAAGTTTTCATGATATTGTTATTATTATTGTCCCATCTACTGACAAAAGTTTTAACATGATAATTTGACATCCTGTCCAGATGAGTTTCGAGCTATTTGTATGTCGAAATGCTGAAAATTATGGAATTATTACAAGTCAAGGGTGAAGAGAGATCACTGGACACCATTTGTGGGTGTGCCAGTCATTCTACAGCGAGTCCCTCCGGGCATTCTTCCTGCGCAGTGGCAGGATTTGGTTGCGTTTTGGTCGAGTGAGGTAGCGATGGTAAGATTTATTACTTTTAATCTATAAATGACTAATTTTTAAAATGTCTATCAAGTAAATACATTGAATGTAGACCGAGTCTGCTCGTCATTCACATAATTGGGTGATGCAGGCCACGCCTTCCAGACTTGGCACTCGACATGTGTCACAGCTTAGACATGATGTAAGTTCAGAATTCACTATTTCATTCATATTTTAAAAATATTGTAGTATAACATGTTGAACCCCTTTATTATAGTTACACCAACGCAACGAGCCAATCGATCGGATGTCCATATTGATGAGGACTCGTAGGGAGGGTGATCCCGATGTTGTCGGTGTTATAGTAAGAAAATTATTTACTAATTAATAAATGTATTTTTTATTTTATATAAATTATGCATATTTGTTCATTGATTCATTATATGCTACAGGCTCAGTTGGACGCTCAGTTAGAAGAGTTTCCAGAGGAGCAACGTCGTAGTACTGTAAGTAGAGATGAAATATTTCACCGTGTCGTGGGGCATGACAGTCATGGTTATTCTTTGACTTATGGCGGCGATGTCCCACGACGTGCAGTTGTTAGAGTAGATGTGATTAGTGCATGCAGAGAGTCTGGGATGCACACACAGGCTGAGATAGATGCTTCCATGCAGGATATGCAGCGCAATTTTGATTCACAGTTTCAGCAGTTACGTGGAGATTATGAGGAGAGGTTGTCACAGATGTCATCACGTATCGATGAAATGACGACGCAACAAGTGGCACCACAGGTAAACAATAAAACAAGCCATACTCAGATTGAATTTTATTGATATGTTTAAGATACATAATATTGATATATATTGTAGGCTCCAAATACATCTGGTGGACATAACAGTGATATTGGTGATCCAGATGAGAATGAACCCCATGCATGAGGTAATTTCATTTGTCTTGATGAATTCTTTAGAATTTTTTATATCCTTGATGAATATAATTTTCCTTTTTACCTAGATTAGTTTGTTTTAATATTTGTGGATGACATTTTCGTGCACTCCAACAGTGATTATGATCATACCCAACATCTTGACATCATACAGATTACACTTATTGACTATACGTCAAGCTATATATATGTCAGTTTTGTATTGATTATATAGGTATAGTTATTGGGTCAAATAATTTCAGAGGAAGGTGTGTCAGTGGATGGAGATAAAATCTAGACAATTGTTTCTTGGGAGAAGCCGAAGAACTCTTTCAATATTTGTATCTTTTTAGGGTGAGTGAATTGTGATGTGGTCGAGCAGACGGCACGTCAATCGGAGGTGCGGTCTGCACGGTAGGGCTCATTATGCTTTCTTTAAGCGTTGCGCGC
Source organism: Viscum album (assembly GCA_963277665.1). Taxonomy (NCBI): domain Eukaryota; kingdom Viridiplantae; phylum Streptophyta; class Magnoliopsida; order Santalales; family Viscaceae; genus Viscum; species Viscum album. Next base: position 1,274,769,240 of record OY728121.1, on the reverse strand, counting down.
GCTTGATAAACGCGTGTGTGTGTGTGTGTGTGGGGGGGGGGGGGGGTCCCAAACTGGCCGAACGATGTCCGAATGGCCTGAAATCGGACGAAATAAAAGGGTGAGGGAATTGTGATGTGGTCGAGCAGACGGCACGTCAATCGGATGTGCCGTGTGCCCGCGGTGACCGGGAACGCCGTTCTGGTGTCATAAATGGCCAAAACTGGTGTCTAACGGTCAAACTCATAGCAGACGACATCAGATTGACCTGAAATCACAGTACAAAAATAAAATTATTATTCGCGACGTGCACGCGCAGACGACACGTCAATCGGGCGTGCAGTCTGCGCGGTAGGGCTCATTATGCGTTCTTTAAGCGTTGCGCGTGCTTGATAAACGCGCGTGGGTGGGGGGGGGGAACTGGCTTAACGATGTCCGAATGGCCCAAAATCAGTCGACATCAAAGGGTGAGTGAATTGTGATGTGGTCGAGAAGACGACACGTCAATCGGACATGTCGTGTGCCCGCGGTGACCGGGAAGGCCGTTCTGGTGTCATAAACGGCCAAAACGGGCGTCTAACGGTCAAACTCTTAGCGGACGACTTCTGATTGACCTGAAATCACAGGAAAACAATAAAATTATTATTCGTGACGTGCACGCACAGACGGCACGTCAATCAGACGTGCGGTCTGCGCGGTAGGGCTCATTATACATTCTTTAAGCGTTGCACGCGCTTGATAAACGCGCGTGGGGGGGGGGGGGGGGGTCCCAAACTAGCCGAACGATGTCCGAATGGCCCGAAATCAGACAAAATCAAAGGGTGAGTGAATTATGATGTGGTCGAGAAGACGGTACGTCAATCGGACGTGCCGTGTGCCCACGGTGACCGGGAAGGCCGTTCTGGTGTCACAAACGGCCAAAACGGGCGTCTAACGGTCAAACTCTTAGTGGACGACATAAAATTGAACTCAAATCACAGGACAAAAATAAAATTATTATTCGCGACGTGCACGCGTAGACAGCACGTCAATCAGACGTGCGGTCTGCGCGGTAGGGCTCATTATGCGTTCATTAAGCGTTGCACGCGTTTGATAAACATGCGTGGGGGGTCCCAAACTAGCCGAATGATGTCCAAATGGCCTTAAATCGGACGACATCAAAGGGTGAGTGAATTGTGATGTGGTCGAGCAGACAGCACGTCAATCGAACGTGCCGTGTGCCCGCGGTGACTGGGAAGGCCGTTCTGGTGTCATAAATGGCCAAAACGGGCGTCTAGCAGTCAAACTCTTAGCGGACGACATCAGATTGACCTGAAATCACAGGAAAACAATAAAATTATTATTGGAGACGTGGATGCGTAGACAACACATCCATCAGACGTGCGGTCTGCGCGGTAGAGCTCATTATGCGTTCTTTAAGCGTTGCACACGCTTGATAAACGCGCATGGGGGGGGGGGGGGTCCCAAACTGGCCGAACGATGTCCGAATGGCATGAAATCGGACAACATAAAAGGGTGAGTGAATTGTGATGTGGTCGAGTAGACAACACATCAATCAGACGTGCCGTGTGCCCGCGGTGACCGGGAACGCTGTTCTGGTGTCATAAACATCCAAAACTGGCGTCTAATGGTCAAACTCTTAGCGGACGACATCATATTGACCTGAAATCACAGGACAATAATACAATTATTATTCGTGACATGAACGCGTAGACGGAACGTCAATCGGACGTGCGGTCTGCGCGGTAGGGCTCATTATGCATTTTTTAAGCGTTGCGCGCGCTTGATAAACGCGCGTGGGGGGTCCAAACTGGCCGAACGATGTCTGAATGGACTGAAATCAGACGACATCAAAGGGTGATTGAATTCTGATGTGGTCGAGCAGACGGCACGTCAATCGGACGTACCGTGTGCCTGCGGTGACCAGGAACGCCGTTCTGGTGTCATAAACGGCCAAAACGGGCGTCTAATGGCCAAACTCTTAGCAGACGACATCAGATTGACCTGAAATCACAGTAGAACAATACAATTATTATTCACGACGTGCACGCACAGACGGAACATCAATCGGACATGCGGTCTGCACGGTAGGGCTCATTATGCGTTCTTTAAGCGTTGCGCGCGCTTGATAAACGCGCGTGGGGGGGGGGGGGGGGACTGGCCGAATGATGTCCAAATGGCCTGAAATCTGACGACATCAAATGATGAGTGAATTGTGATGTGGTCGAGTAGACGGCACGTTAATCGGACGTTCCGTGTGCCCGCGGTGACCGAGAACGCCGTTCTGGTGTCATAAATGGCCAAAATTGGCATCTAACAGTCAAACTCTTAGAGGACGACATCAGATTGACCTAAAATAACAGGACAACAATACAATTATTATTCGCGACATTCACGTGCAGACGTCACGTCAATCAGACGTGCAGTCTGCGTGGTAGGGCTCATTATACGTTCTTTAACCGTTGCGTGCGCTTGATAAACGCGCGTGGGGTGGTCCAAACTGGCCGAACGATGTCCGAATGGCTTAAAATCAGACGAAATCAAAGGGTGAGTGAATTGTGATGTGGTCGAGTAGACGGCACGTCAATCAGACGTGTCGTGTCCCCGCGGTGACCGGGAACGCCGTTCTGGTGTCATAAACGGCCAAAACGGGCGTCTAATGGTCAAACTTTTAGCGGACGACATCGGATTGACCTGAAATCACAGGACAACAATAAAATAATTATTCGCGACGTGCACGCACAGATGGCACATCAATCGGACATGTGGTCTGTGCGGTAGGGCCCATTTTGCGTTCTTTAAGCGTTGCGTGCGCTTGATAAACGTGCGTGGGGGGTCCCAAACTGGCCGAACGATGTCCGAATGGCTTGAAATTGGACAAAATCAAAGGGTGAGTGAATTGTGATGTATTCAAACAGACGGCACGTCAATCGGACGTGCAGTGTGCCTGCGGTGATCGGGAACGCCGTTCTGGTGTCAAAAACGGTCAAAACGGGCGTCTAACGGTCAAACACTTATAGGACGACATCTGATTGACCTGAAATCACAGGACAACAATAAAATTATTATTGGAGACGTGCATGCGTAGACGACACGACAATCGAACGTGCGGTCTACGCGGTAGGGCTCATTATGCATTCTTTAAGCGTTGCGCGCGCTTGATAAACACGCGTGGGGGGTCCCAAACTGGACGAACGATGTCCGAATGGCCTGAAATCGGACGACAGAAAAGGGTTAGTGAATTGTGATGTGTTCGAGCAGACGGAACATTAATCGGACGTTCCGTGTGCCCGCAGTGACCGGGAATGCCGTTCTTGTGTCATAAACGGCCAAAACTGGTGTCTAACGGTCAAACTCTTAGCGGACGTCATCGGATTGACCTGAAATCACAGGACAACAATAAAATTATTATTCGCGACGTGCACGCGTAGACGGCACGTCAATCGGACGTGCGGTCTACGCGGTAGGGCTCATTATGCGTTTTTAAGCGTTGTGCGCGCTTGATAAACGCACGTGGGGGGGGGGGGTCCAAACTGGCCGAACGATGTCCGAATGGCCTGAAATCAGACGACATCAAAGGGTGAGTGAATTTTGATGTGGTCGAGCAGACGAAACATCAATCGGACGTGCCGTGTGCCCGTGGTGACCGGGAACGCCGATCTGGTGTCATAAACGGCCAAAACGGGCGTCTAACAGTCAAACTCTTAGCGAATGACATCAGATTGACCTGAAATCACAGGAAAACAATAAAATTATTATTCGCGACATGAACGCATAGACGGCACGCTAATCGGACGTTCGGTCTGCGCGGTAGGGCTCATTATGCGTTCTTTAAGCGTTGCACGCACTTGATAAACGCGCGTGGGGGGTCCCAAACTGGCTGAACGATGTCCGGATGGCCTGAAATTGGACAACATCAAAGGGTGAGTGAATTTTGATGTGGTCGAGCAGAAGGCATGTCAGTCGGATGTGCCGTGTGCCCGCGGTGACCGGGAAGGCCGTTCTGGTGTCATAAACGGCCAAAACGGGCGTCTAACAGTCAAACTCTTAGCGGACGACATAGGATTGACCTGAAATCACAGGACAACAATAAAATTATTATTGGAGATGTGAACGCGTAGATGGAACGTAAATCAGACGTGCGGTCTGCGCGGTACGGCTCATTATGCGTTCTTTAAGTGTTGCGCGCGCTTGATAAACACGCGATGGGGGGGGGGGGGTCCCAAACTGGCCGAACGATGTCCGAATGGCCTGAAATCAGACAACATCAAAGGGTGAGTTAATAGTGATGTGGTCGAGCAGACGCCACGTCAATCGGACGTGCCGTGTGCCCGCGGTGACCGGGAACTCTGTTCTCGTGTCATAAACGGCCAAAACTGGCGTCTAACGGTCAAACTCTTAGCGGACGACATCGGATTGACATGAAATTATAGGACAACAATAAAATTATTATTCGAGACGTGCACGTGCAGACGGCACATCAATCGGACATGTGGTCTGTGCGGTAGGGATCATTATGCGTTTTTTAAGCGTTGCGCGCGCTTGATAAACGCACGTGGGGGGGGGGGGGTCCAAACTGGCCGAACGATGTCCGAATGGCCCGAAATCGGACGACATAAAAGGGTGAGCGAATTGTGTTGTGGTCGAGTAGACGACATGTCAATCGGACGTGCCGTGTGCCTGTGGTGACCGGGAACGCCGTTCTGGTGTCATAAACGGCCAAAACTGGCATCTAACGGTCAAACTCTTAGCGGACGACATCAGATTGACCTGAAATCACAGGAAAACAATCCAATTAGAACAATAGAATAAATGATTTTAAATTTATAAAATGGTATTCATATTTATGAATATTATTTTGAAAATCAAATACTTTAGATCTGTTACAGTAAGTTTGAAGTTAAATATTTGTTTTCTAGGTTTTATTCGGTACTAAGTTTGTTATTAAATTTTTTATGCAGTTATATGTGATGATGGATGCGGAGCTTGGAAGATGACATCCGGGATTTATTTTGTATATTAATGTATAATTGAATTTGTTTTAAAAAAAATTAAAATTTAATAGCGGCCGCCAATTGGCAGCCGCTAAAGCCCATCCCGGCTTGCCTACAGCGTCCGCCAAATGGCGGCCGCTGATAGTAACAGCGACGGGGCAAAAGCGGCCGCTATAGGCCTTTAGCGACGGCTTTTGGCGGCCGCTAAAGGTCATTCTTGTACTAGTGGAGTATGAAATGATTAAATATGTTTTCAGAAAATAAATGATGGGAATATAACCTATTGGTTTAGTATAATATTTAGTGAAAAAGTTATTTATGTAACAATTCCCTTTCATTTATTCTATAATAATTTTATTTCTTCGGTAACTAATATGTTTCATCTTATAGAATGGGTTTTTTAATCCCTGACCCTTGTTTTTATATTAATAGGGTTTATGTTATCATGGATGTTGAGGTAATTATGGGATACTATGGGTTGGAAATATTATAAGAATTATAATAATATAATATGAGAAGAAAGACAAGTTGTCACGACTGGAATGGTCATGGGGCTTGAACCCATACACTAAGGATTATATGGGTATAGCACCTATCACTGGCCTATGTGATTTCCTAGTAAATATGTCATTGTTTTTAGTTAATTGATTTGATAAATAAATAATATTTGTGAACTAGTGGAATTACTATTGATGTTTATAGTTTAATGTACTATATTGGATAACTTGTGACAAATATATTTTATTTGGAAATGTATTAGATATTTAATGATAGTTATGTCACTACTTTATAGATCTTATGATATGCCAAAAGTGACTTTTAGTATTTCATGCACAAAAAATTCTTTTCTGAAGTAAGAGGTGAATAACAAATTGATCAAATCCTAACCAAAGGATGTAATTGTGCTTATTATATATATATGTATCAATTATATTTTCATACATTAATATGTGAAGATAATTACTTAACTTTAGGAAAAACATCTTGAAACAATAATGTTATACAATAAACTTCCTATATGATGATTCTAATGGAATTTTAAATCATCAATGATTTATGGTTTTTTATTTAAATTTCTATTGATAATTAAATTTTTTTTAATCAATGACCTATATCACTCTATATAATTATTTACTTTTTTTCTTACTTTTCCACATATTCACTTTCCACACATGTCATCATATGAAGAAACCAAATTATATGTTTTTCAATATATCCTTTATACATCCCTTTATCTGTTATTAATTATATATTTTTGTAACCCTTTTTACCATATGGTTTTTCAACAATGTAATTTTTAAATATCATACCATTAACATCGATGTGCATTATCAAATTAAGAGGAAATAATTTATTTAATATGGGGAGATTATAACAACCCAAAATTATAAAATAAAAATAATATATTTTATATATTATCATACAAAAAATAATGATTTTAATCAACCATCAAAATATATTTCATTAAATTTAATATATTCAATTTATTGAAGTACATGCAACCTAGAGTCTAAATGAACTATAATATGGTATACCATTATAATCAAGCAATTAAATGGGTGTGTATGAATAGTAATAAATAAATTAATAAAATATATGGATTAGACATTTAAAAATAAATTTATTGTCCATCTAATGATTCAAAATAAAATAAGAATTATTTTAAGGAAAAAGAATAGTTTTTGGGAAAACAATATTTTCTCTCAAAGAAGGTATTGCGAAGCTTTGAACATAACATATAAAATTAACTATTAAAACTTTGAGAAAATTTATTTATTTTTAAATAATTTTTTAAATACCAATATTAAAATTATCTTAGTGTGAATTTTTGGTATTTTTCTAAAAAGTTTCATTTTTGATGAATAGTTAAATATACTGAACTTTAATTGAAATTATCCATTTTTTAAAAAGATTTATAAATATAAGTTATATTTTAAATTGGATTTAATGTAATATTAGATGACTTGTATATATTTTTATTAATATAATTTAGTTAATTGGAATAATTATTATATATTATTTTGATATAAAAACATTGTAATCATTTGAACATTTCTTTTGAAAAACTAGCATCTCATGGATTCTGAGGAATTAGTTTTAAATCAAAATTTTCCACTTCTTTGAATTTAATTTGAAAAAACATTTTTATTATTTGTAATAAAAATAATGTTAGTTATATATTAAGTAAAAAATTAATTTTTTTACCAAAATTAATATAGAAAATAGTAAAAATTAATTACCAAGGTAAAGGTAAAAATGGGTTTACCTTGGTGGTTAAAAATTAATAATGGATAAAATGTTCTAAAAAATGTATAAAATATATTTTATGGAAATATTTATACATTAAAATATAAAAATAATAATAAATATCCTTTTGGACCCCTTTGGAATGTGAAAAATGTGGGTAGGCCTTTTTCTTTTCAAAATTTAATAGTTTCCCACTCACCTCACTTTTAAAAGACCACCCACTCTCCTCTTTTCTTCCCATTATTAAACCCTTGTTTAGTTAATTAAAAACCCTAACAACTTAACAAATCTATACTATCATTTTATTAACATTATATAGATAATAAATCCAATCATGGATGGATTTTGGTTCAAACCTTAGGAGGTTATCTAAGGAAGAGGTAACATTCATCATCAAGAGTTTTTTTTATTTCGTCCTCCGACTCATCAAATTATTATTAATGAATAAATATATTATAAAATAAGTATATTACACATATGTATATTTTATGTTATGTAAAATACCTAATAAAATCACCACTTCCATAAATTAGGATAAGAAATCATTATTATTGTGTATGATAGGCTACCACCTCATGAAATTATGCAATTAATTTTTCCATTATCACCTCCCATGGTGGGTATGTTGATTGATAAAAAGAATATATTCAATATTTATACCAATAATATACCTCTTTATTCATTATATCATGTATAACATTAGACATTTTATTCATAGGGGATACGATAATGTCGATTGTCTAAACGACAGGCTACAACCTCAAAAGCAATGTGGGTTATTTTTTACTAACATGTTATAAGGAAGGTTATAAGGGTATATTTAATGAATATATGTGATATAAATGAAATATTTATTATATTCATGAAATATGTATCATTATAAAAATTTAAGATAATATTTTATTTATTACCTTTTCAATCATTTAATGATGATAACATCCTTCGTGTACATGTGGACAACCACCTTATTGAAGAGATGTGGCTATCTTATCATAACCAAACCAAACAGAGGAAATATATTAGTGAATTTAAATAAATGATATGGTATTTATGATATTATTCTCATTATTACATGATGTAATTTTACTTACATTATTTCTATTATGATCATTGAAAAATGTTAACATTACCCATGAGTACGTATGGACTACCCTCTCCATGATCATAATATACTTTAAATCTAAAAAACAACATTCATGAGTAGTATTAAAAGTATAAATGATGTATTAATATTATAAATATTTAATTATTATTATTTTTGAGATTACATAACTATATAATATGTAAAAAAATAGATCATTCATGACAATGAACGATTTAGAATACATGGAAATTAACACTAGAAATAATGAAAATAATGAATTAATATTAATTAATAGGTTATAAGATATTAGAAAAATGATATATGATTCCATAAATATTAATATTGTTCTATAATAAGTTAATAATTTTTTTAAACCACTATAAATGAGGTTAGATAACATTCATCTAAAATGAAGTGCGAGGTAATGGAATTCATCTAAATTTTCCCTTTATTAAGGCCTATTTTGATGCTATGAACATAATTTATATTATATGTTGTATATATTTCCCATTTTAAATTTAATATAATTATTCCTTAAAATTTCATGTTATTTAATGTTTCAATTTTAAATATTTCATCCATTGGTATTTGAAATTAAAATGAAAATGTGGTATGGATTTCCATAACTAAATTTCTTTTCATTAGGTTATATAATTTCTTAATTTTCTCTGTTATTTGATGATTATCTGTGTAATTAATTTGAATACATTATGTTTTATTTACACTTTTTTTATATGAATATGAATTTTATACAAATAATATATTCATCTATTAATTTCCACTTAAAATTTATGATCAATGTAATGATTTATTCAACAATCTCATTCTAATAGAGATTCATTATTATTAAATTTCCATTGAAGGAAATTATTTTATAATTTTCGAAAAATAATATTTCATTTTCTTCTACACTGTTTATTGTTGATATTTTTATGTTATAGTACCATTTTCCCATTCATTGGTACAGAATATAATTTAGAAAATTCTTTTATAAATATCGGACATTAATTATCTCTTCAGTCATAAATCATTTTTTCCAAACTAATTTTTTCTAAAAAAAATTAATTTTTTTAATTATTTTCAAAATGATTAATTATTTAAATTTTTACCCATTTTAAAATTTTTAAAAATATTTTTAAAGGAATCCACATTTCTTTTATGAAATATACCCTATTTGGATTTTATCAAAAATGTGAAAGAATCATTATTTTAACTTACTTGGAAAGTATGGAATTTCCTACCATCATAACCAATCATTTTTAAAAGATTATATTAAATTAACAAATAGTTATTTTAAAATAATAATATTATTAAAAAAATTTATGCACTATTATTTTTAAAAATTTATTTTATAAATTAAAAATATTTTTTTGTTAGAAATATTTTAATGATATTTTTATGGTTTTTAAATTCGTTAATACCAAAAACTCTTAGAATTATATATACTCACTATGTATTTGTTTTATTGATACCCTTTTCATTCATTGGATTGTTGAGGAACATTTTTAATATGAATAATATTTAAAATTCACTACCTTTTATTTTTATAGAAGTTATCATTACCATGAATTATTCACTATTACATGAACATTAGAAATTTAATTTCCCATTAATATCCACCTTATTTATATTGGTTCTTATTTCTTAAACAATGTCTCATTTAAACATATGGTGTTTTACATTTAATGTTGTTTAATATATTTTGGAAACATTGATAATATGTATTCCATATTCAATATAGAGATTCAATGGTAAGTAAAGTTGTTCATAAATTAATTAGATTATTTGATATATGAGGAATGTATGACATATGAAGGCATAGGTGGAGACTAGTTATACATATCCCATTGTTTCATTAGTTTTCTCATGAGATGAATCAATTGGATAGCTGTAGTTAAATGGGTTTCTAGTATATACCTACCAATCAATTTTAAGCATTCTTGAAGAAATAAATTGATGATAAAGGTATAATGATCCTAGAGATCATGTAATAAAATAATAAAAAAATTCTATAATTAAGTATTTACTAATTTTAATCCATACAATTTTTAGTGTACCTCCCAGTAAGTCACTAAATGGTCCCCCAAGATGGTTGGACACATGACCTCAAGTGAACCTCCCCATATGCCAAAGACCACCAACTAGTATCCATGGAATATGGTGTGTCCATGGGGAGACTATTCCCTTATTACTCAGATTATATCTTAGTAGTAACAATAAATGGGAACTGGTGGAATTAGACACAAATAATAATTAGTGTAACAAAAAAACATCCAAATAAATAAATATTCAGAAGCTAAATCATAAAAAAATAAAAAATTATGGTGATCATGTCATGTATCTTCAAAAAAATGGGGTACATGGGATACATGGGAAATAGGTATATACCAGATGATATACATAAATTAAAAAAGATTAAAATATTCCTTTACTAGAATCACAATCATATGCACAGTCTTTTTCTCCCTTACCCTATCTTAGAACTGAAAATCATGAATCCAAAACTAGATGATTCCCTTTATATGAAATTTCAATAATGATGTTTTCTTGGGTTCCATAGGTGTCTCAAGTTGTGTGTATGATATTCATAGTAGGCTGCCACAAATGATGTCTAGAACAATCCATTATGTTTATAAAAATTCAACAGTGTTCAACAACAAAATAAATGTAATGCTATCAATAAATGAAAAATATTGTTATGGGTTCCTCATGGATACCTGAAAAATAGTACCTGCTTTGGGAAAATATGGATATTTAGGAATTGAGGTCATCCTATACTTATATGATATGGGTGTTATAAAAATGATTCATCATAAAACAAGTATCATGATATCAAGCAAACCCAAGCATCTGATATGGCTTGGAAGATGTGTCTATGGATAATACCTAGTCATTCATTTTCTTTAACATAAAAGTCATCATTATAATTTAATAAGAGGAACCCTTTTCAAATTTAAGGGGATTAAAATTGGAATCCCAAGTATCACACATTGGTAACTATAAATACTTAATACAATAAGAGTTTATCCAAAAGAAATCTAAAAATGGAATCCCATGCATCACTCTCAGCATGGTGTGAAGACAAGAACCTCCGATCTTTCCCCTGTTATGTCACATAATGTATTATGTTTCACTAATGAAATTTTATAACAATCCTTCCTCCTAGCCTATCAAAATGGTCTCCCCTAGGGAACTGGAATAACTCATAACGAGGTAGAGAATCCACCTGTTGATCTCATCCAATCCATTCTAAGTATCCTTCCCAACTTATCTAAAATGCATTTACAAAATATTATTATAATGCTTGATGATTTCATCCAAGGCACCCACAGGTCAAAACCTACGTGTATCCCTCAACAATATATTATGGTATTTTTAGATATCAACTTCTCATATGAATTAATAAGAATGAAAAACATAAAACTTTATCATGGAAAGAGAATTCATATAATAAATTTAATTTGAGCTATGGAAAAAGGAATATGGGCTAACTCAGGACTGAAAATTTTCTTTCAAAACATATCACATTTTTAAGGTATCTTTATAAGGGAATCCAACCCACCTAAAAGAGTTCTTTATAAATTTAAGTAAAATGTGAAATTAGGTACTCAAGGAAGGGGGGACATCCAAAGGGGCAGATCATGTGAAGGAAATCTCCCAATTAAATTGTTTCATAGGATTCTAGAGTTACACTATACACCTAAATAACCTTTAATTTAGTTAATTAAACCTTATAACGGTTATTTTAGGATGTTCCTCACATGACACATGGTGAATGATTAAAATTAATTGAGACATTGGGGAAAAGAGATAGTCTACCTACCTTAGGTTTTTTGCACTCTCCATATCTAATTATACCCTTGAATCGAGCTAAACCTGAGAAATAAAAAAATGGAAAAAGTTATAAAAATATGTCATATGATGTGAATAAAAAATCGTATAGAATATAGAAAGATAAATGATAGAAGGAATAAAGTGTACTACATAGTTTATCATTGGATATCCAATACACCTAATAGAAAAAAAACAAAGCACAGAAAGAGGAGATCCATTGAAACCTATGTAATGTTTTATGAGATAGGTCTTGTGTATTAGATCTATATATAGAAGAAGAAAATGAGCCACTCTCAAAATATGATCCCATGCCCTTTTTTAAAACTATCACTTTGTATTTAAAAGACATGTAAATGCATTATATGTCATATAATGCTTTGTTTTTTGCACCAATAAAACAAATTACATGTCCTGAATGGGGTATGTCCACCCAAGATCATGTCATGAATTTAAATACACATTGAATATTTCAAAACACATAGTGTATTTGGATTGATGCAAAATTTCATCCCTCCTTCCACCTTCACCCAAGATGTGAATGGACCAACATAAAGGACTAGTCACCAATCTCTAAACTAAAAGAAGAAATCAATAATAGATTAGAAAAAAATAAATGAAAATGTACCTCACTAAAATTTTGGGATGTTACATCCTCCCCTCATTAAAAAATCAAAAATGGGTTTCCCTTCAAATGGTCATAAATAATGTTCTATGAAAAGTATCATCCACTGAGACTCTACACAGACCTCTCAATTCTAGGACTTTTCCTAAACACGACCATGATTCCATAATACCCATACTAGAGGAACTTATTGGGATTGTGGAGCCGTCATTCGATGATCACCGATATGTATTAGATTCTCCAAAAAAGATGTATCTTCCTCTGCCTCGGTATCATTAGGTTAAAAAAATGAGTTGGGCCAGAATGGTACTGGTGAAGGTGCGATACATGGAGGACATCGTTATGGAATGGTACCTATGAATTAAATCCATTTTAAATTCTACTTTCCTGACTCTCTTAAAAGTATCAAAAGTCCATACATCATGAGGTAATAGATTTCGCAATCTCTGAATCTATATATGACCAAATAATGGAGAAAGTCGAAAAATGACCTCATACCCTGCCTCATACTGTAGGGTTCAACCATGAATTTATGTATTATAAATTTTCATATAGTAATCTATAGCCATAAATTTATGAAGCAATTGAACATACTCTCATGTCTCCTGAATTAAATGTGGACCGAGTATTGATGCCTCATCTTCCTCAGACTAGCACAAGTGTGAACAGAACTGCCTACTGCAATTGGAATCATATGGATCCATCTGATTTTTCCCCTCAAATATGTCATTTTATGAGAAAAGAATGATGTATGTGCTTCTGCAATAAACCTGTGAAATCAAGGATGCATGTTTGAAGCATTTCCTCTAACACCCATATCACCCACTCAGACTATCCATTTGTATAAGGGTGATATGTGTTTCTCAAGGGAACCTATGAACCTATTTAATTTTTTAATCCTAGATACAACCATGATGTAAAATGTGATTCTTAGTCTAATATGAAAAATGGGAATAACATGAAGGAATACAATCTCTTATATATAAAGGCTCCCATTCTCATCTACTAATAAGGTCTCTCAGATAGGTAGAAAGTACTTAACCTTTGTGAACTTGTGATTGATCACCCATATTGCATCACTTCCCTGAGGAGAACATGAAAATACCATTAAAAATTCAATAGGGATGTCATTCCATTTCTAGTAAGGAGTGGAAAAATGCAGTAGATTCAAGAAGGTTGCTGATGCTATGCCTTCACCCACTGATAGGTGAAACAACTCGTGACAAAATTCACAATATTCCAATTCATACCTGGTCAATAGTATTATCTTAAAATGTATCGTCACATATTAGTAAGCATATAGTGAACATACCAAAAATAGGCATGGGAATCCAACATCAATTCTTTTCATATGTCTATAGTTACCTAGATATGACCATAGATGTAAAGAATCTCATCATTATCAATAACCTAAAATGTGGCGGTTCCTCTCTTGATATACTCTCCCATATCACTAGTCACTGAGGTTCATATTGTTTCCCATCAAAAACTATTTAATAAAGGATGATGACACCACTAAAGATGTTAAAATTGGTTGTTCATGTAATTTTTGAACCACAAGGTTCAACTCAGAAAAAGGGGACATCAACATTGACTCTGTACTTGCCTTTTTGATTTACATTTCCTATGTCTTTTGGCCCAGGTAATTGTCCACTACATTTCCATTTATAGGTGTATAATAGTGACAAATTTTTAACTTTTACAAGTATTTAACCTCATATGCTTCTTAAGATTCACATCCTGGTTTTTGGATATGCACATAATAATTTTTTAGACCCTATAAAAAATAAACCACTATCCCAACAAGTAGTTTCTCAAATAATGTATAGCATGAACTGAAACTTCTTTCTTATGGATTTTTAAAGGGTAATTCCACTCAGAAGGTCTCAAATAATTAGACCCATACACTATAACTCGATCACCATGATTCATAAATACTTTATGACCTATTCCAATCACATAAAATATTGAATTATAGATTATTCCTAGTTTTGGTAGAATTGGGATAAGTGCTGATGTCAGTCTACTAATAAAATTCTGAATGGTGGTCTCTCAAGATTTATAACATAAGAATTTAAAAAAATTATTTGTTATTTCCTTAAGAGGTGATTCTAGGTAATAACAGTAATTAATAAAAAAAATTAATAGACTTCCTTCCCCAAGAAAATATATAGGTAAAATAAATTCCTGGGATTCCCAAAGAAAACTATGGAACTCACCTTCACAGGGCAAATAGATACACCAACCTAAGAAAAAATATGATCCATGAAGTGAACCCCATCAATATAAAGGTGGTATTTTCCGAGCTTAACATATTGATGGTGCTCTCTGAGTGTATTAATCATGATATTTTGATGTTTTTATCATCCTGTAGAGTATGAAAATATAATAAATGTCATCCAAAAATACTACCACAAATGAATCTAGATACGTGTGGATAACCAGATTTATCATAGCCATAAAAAGGGTTGGTGCGTATATAAGGATGAAATAAACAAAAAATACTCATACAAGACATATCTACTCTAGAATATTATACGTGGTATGTATAAAGGCCCCACATGCACCTAATGGTACCCAAACCTCATATCAATATGAGATAATACTATCATTCCTCATAGAAGTTGGATGAGGCCATATATTAGATTCAGTGGATACAAGTTCTTTACCATTAGTTGGATCAATCAGTTGTAATATATGCCCAATCAAAGTATATCATCCACCTTATTTGTGAAAAGACTAGGGGAACCCCATATTTAAGTATAGGTTCATATAAAACCCTTCACCCCTAGGTCTTATAACACTGTCTTGAGTTCCTAGAGCATTGTTGGTGTTATCCTATAAGGAGGAATATATAGTGGTGTTGTACCTTGAACTAGATCAGTTTTGAACTCCATGTCTCTATTAAGATGAAATAATGAGAATTCATTAGGGAATATGTCCCTAAATTGATCCACAATAGGAGGGAATTAAATAAGACACATTCCCTAATAACTCATAATGATACTAATCATTTAGGTTGTCACTCCACCGAGTCCAGGTTGCATGGGTCTGTCTTGGCTATACTGGACATCCCATTTACCCTTATGAATAAATTTACTTCCCTCAAATGATATAAAACAATACCATTGGCGATATAAATAAATTTGGACTTGGTAAGCAACAAACTAGTCTATCCTAAGAATTAAATCAATGTTTTTCATATCAATAACCAAAAAACATTAAAGAGGATACATCCACCCTCCTCTCGAGGGAAATCCTCACACCAGTGTATACTCTTTGAGAAAATTCCTGAAGGTGTGTCAAGATGCCTTACACTAAATAATTACTCTAAATTGATGACTATACATTCTATAATTACCATATATATAAGATAGTATTATTTAATTTAATAAAAAAATATAGAGACTAAATTAATGTTCTCTAGAATAGTACATAATACTATAGAAGGCTCTAGACTCTACTCATCAGGTGGAGGCTATGCTGTATAGAAATGGAATGATCTATTTCCCTGAGTTTCAACATAACTAACTTTGTAATATTCTATCTACATTCAATAAACCACTGATGTTGTATACCATGGTTATGACCACCTTGTAAGCCTGATTAGTTGGTAGTAGACCAAAACCCAACCTAACACTAAGATACAATTCCTCTACACAAATGTATTTTCTATAAAGATCCCTTCTTAATAGGAACAATAAAAAACACAATTGAAGTAATGAAGGTGACCCACAATGTCTCATGATTGAAACTAGATTGGGTTCCACATACACTGGGGCTTATCATTACCTACCCAAAAATTGTGTTGGTAAACCACATAGATATTAGTGTGTGTCATATAGCTTGAACTTCCACCATTACCCCATGAAATGATGTTTCCTTCATCTAGAAAAACCATCTTCCTACCTTGAAGTTAAAATACATCGGAACACATTTTCAGATTCCCTTAGGTTCCACTCTATGATAAGGTCTTGGTTAACTATCTCATAAATTAGGGTCAATAGTAAATATTTCAACAATGTTTGGATATCATATACATGCCCATAGTCAATACTTCTCATAGCCATCAAATCATCATGACTCAACATCATTGAAAATCATTGAATCTTATTAAAATGAGTTGAATACTACATGATTGATATAACACAATGATATAGCTGGATAAACCCTCTAGATAATTTTTCAATCATCATCTAGGATATGAAGTAGTAATAAAATACTATCTAGAATCCCACACAAACCATACCCTAATAACGTTCGGCAAAGGAGATAACATCCCATAATCATTTTGAAGAATCATGAAACATATATGATGTGAGATTTACACTTCAATCTGGAGGATTCTCTAAATGCTCAAAGATTTATAACATGGCATATATCTATGGATCAACATCCTGATGACTATTATCCTTTGAAATGGTTAGATGAGTTTTATTTTTGTAATTATAGCTTCAACATTTCCATATTTGGGGAAATTCTTGTATCTCCCTTTACAAACTAAATAAAGGGGAAGGAGCTATCTCAAAATTGAGAATCATATCCTAGTTGAAGATTAGTATGGGGTGACTCAGTTTCCACTATAGGTGGTAATATTAGGGTTCTATGGCCTAAAAACTATAAATCATGGACATTGAAACCCTCCTTGAATATGAATAGGGGATTTTAGGGTGGAATAACACAAAAATTTCAGAATGCACACCAAGAATATGATTTAAAAAATGATATGAAACAATGAAAGAAGCTACAGATAGGTATAAATCATTCCTATAATGAATTAAACCTCTCTTTATTCTCTTAAATCTAGACCTAGGTTCTATGAATGATGAAATAATTCTCAAGAGATAGTACCTACTCCCACAAATATGGTATGATCGGGTTAAAGGTCTCATATTACACAGAAGATGTTCGACATATGGGGTTTCAATTGTAATTTATATAGGAAAAAACCCTTTACTTTTCAAATGGAATCCCCATTTAGCAGTGGTATTTTCATTTAAAATATTAAATTTATTTGATTTCAAACTTATTTATAAGAATATAGTTATCACAGTCTAGTCAGTTGTGTCAGAATTCATAATTAGGAAAGGCCCATACTCATTATAAATTTCATTTTTATGTCATGTAACAAAAAAATATCCATTATGTCTTGTATTATTATGTAACATGTCTTGTATGATTATTTTATAATCTGAATCACTATTTATTATTTAATAACGTCCATACTTTATAAAAAATAATTGGCATTCATATAAACAAACCAACTAATGTTTCAGTCCAAAGAACAGTGGTTCATAGCTCAAAAATTGAAGAACTTCTTAATTAATGTGTCATAATTAATATATATAGGAAATCACAATTTATATTGAGGTATAACCTAAAATAATTCAATTATTTTATCACTATAAGAAAATTTTATATATTTCCCCTTATAATTATCCAACCACTAACTATATGAAATATTCATTGAATACAAATAGTAAATGAGGGATTTCCAAATGAATGAAATATACTTACTAAGGTTTATATAATGATTCATGATAGAATACTAGCATTCCACATGATAAAAATGTAATAAATTCGTAATATTAATAATATCAATAATAATACTAACGTCATAAAACACATGTGTCACCCAACAATGATATTATTAAAACTAATAAAAGTGAAACCAATAAAAAAATATACCACAATTAGTAATTTGGTCTTCCTATATATGTGGGATAGATACTACTAGTCTTTGGTTAATTACCAAATTTTGGTACATCAAAGTATCCTTTAAAATACCCAAACTACAAGACAAAACAAAAAATGATCTGGTACCACTTTGTAGAGTCCCACCCCAAACTACAATAAATGGTTCCCCACTATGATTGGACACATGAACCCAAGGGAACCTATCCATATATAAGAGGCTTTTTAATAACATATATTACCTTTTTTATGTTATAAGTGACACTGTTACCTCATTAGTAAGAGTATAGAACAATGTTTATAATAAATTCGAACCAGCTGTAGAATAAATAAACATGTAGCAGTAGAATAATAAAACATAAAAAAATAGGTTGAACATGAATCCTAAATAAATAAATAAAATATAGACTATCATGTCATGTAGATATAAAATAATGAGGTACACATGATACTGGGGAAACAAGAATACATACCTTCCCAAAAATTAAAAAAGAGACCAAAAAATTACTCTACTAGAATCATGATCATAGGATTGGTATTATTTTCTATCACACCATCATTGTACTAGAAATCATGTATAAGAAGTTGGATGATTACCATTATGTAAAGTTTAAATCATGAAGTATGTTGGGGATCTATAGGATTCCAATGTAGTGTGTGAGATATAATCAGTAGGCCACAACAATGAGTGTCTTGAAAAATCATATTCGTTATTATAAAATGATCAGTGTGCAAGAATAAAATAAATGTAAAATAATAAATAAATAAGACATGTTTTTCTAGTTTCATCATATACACCTGATAAAAACTACATGCATCATCCTAGGATGGATATGTTTGAATCATGATCAACCTATTCAGATATGATATGGGTTTAGTGAAATATGTATTCATAAAAAAAAGTATAACAAGATAAACTGAACCCAAGAAAGGAATTTTTTTGGTAGATGTGTCCCAAAAAAATATTTATTCATTCATAGTCTACAATAGAAAATTCATCATTATAATTTAATAAAATGAACCCTTGTCTCCTTCAAGGAAATGTGAAATGAAATACATAGTATCACTCTAGAGGAACTATAAATACTCAACATCTTAAGATTCCATCCACGGTGATTCGTAAATGCATAAAAAGTATCCCATCTAGTATAGTGTGAATACAATAACCTTCAAGACCATCATTGGTATCTCACATTGGGGATTGATTATTTCTCATGGAATGGTATAACAATCTTTCTACTATGAAAATTGATGGGGTCTCCCATAGGGAACTGATATCACTCCTATATAGGTAGTGATTTTTTACTAGTTAAGTTATACAAGGTATTCCAAGTATAACTTCTGGCATTTTTTAACTAATATAATAAATCTAATTATAAATCATGATGAGCCTGCACAAAGTGTGCTCATGTTTGGACCCTGTGTCACCCTCAATACGATATTAAATTAATCATAGATATAAATAGCTCATGCATATTAACAATTACAAAAAACATAACATTTTATATATGTTGGAAGATACATTTAATTAATGAATTTTGAGATATGGAATAAAGTATAAGGGCCTAACTTAGGGCCTACCATTAACATCAAAACAACTCACATTTTAAAAAGGCCACCTTCTCCCCATTCATCGTTACACATACAAAAAGATTTTTTAGATATAAACATACAAAATACCTCACTTAATTCCATATTATAATACTATAATATTTTTTTTCATAAATCCATCCTATTAAGACTTTTGGTGAATGCTAGAAGTAATTATCCAAAGAAGATGTAACATAACTAATCGAGAATCTTATTATATTTTTCCTCCACCTCCATAAATTATTAATATAAAATTATGATATAATACCCTTAGTATAGAAAATATAAAAAGATCATATTACTTAAATTTAGTAACATAAATCCTTCTCATCTTCCATTAAATGGGTTACAATGTTATTATTTGTGTATACGGGGGACCGACGTCTCATGAACTGATGTCATTGATCTTTCATCACTAACTATAATGGAGTGAACTAATGATGTATTTAATGTTAATACATTAAATTTATGGTATTATTATTCTTATTTTATCATGATGTCACATGTTTTTTCTTACTTCCCATTCAATGGGGATATGGTAATGTCATTTATGTGTATGGAAAACAACCACCTCTTGAAGCGATGTGATTCATTCACCCATTACATGGAAGGTATCAATTATGGTTGTAATAAACATATGTGATATATATGAAATAAAAATTATTTTTAACGGTTAATATTATATTTAACTTCCTTTATTTGTTTCCATCAGTTAATGGAGACAATGTTCATGAATATTTATATCCTACCATCTCCATGAATGATGCATTTCATATTTTTATCTCTATCTTTTATGGACCACTCTAAATACATGTATTAATAATACATATTATATTTATATCGTGGATAAAATTATTCATATATTGTAACTATGATCAAGTTAATGGTACCACAAATAACAAATCAAAACACAAATGAAAAACTAATAATTTATTTCCATGAAACATCAATTTAACAATGAATTATAAATAAATTGGTAATAAAATGTTATAAATAAATCATATATATTATGATATATATTATTGGTTTGATAATAAATTTATAAAAAAACATATTTTTTTATACATGAGGTTTGAATGTGTATGAAGGATATTGAGAATTTTGGTAAGGGATTTCCCTATCATTATTTTTTTAGGTGAGACACAAGCCATACTAACCATGTGTATCATTTATATAAAGTATATACTACACTTTATTGTATTTTATAAATAATATCTTTAAAAGTTTTGGTATTAACATATCCCTTTTAGTATCTCACCTTAATGGGATTTATAGTACAAAATTTACTAAAGAGGTATGTGATCTTTTACGGAATTTTTCTTCTTTAAGACATACATTATATTGTGCACTTTTTTATGAGGAGTATCTAAAGTCCCATTTAAATGTTATCATATGAATTAATTTATACTCATGATATTTAATGATTAATTTAATTCCATTCTTTCATGGGGAATACAATTAAATGTTACCAAACTCGTATGGGTTTTAGGATACAATCTCATTATTGATCAGGATTATCTATGTTTATGCTTCTGATGATGAGATATTTTTATAAATCTCTTAATAAACTCAATAATTTTATATAATATATTTATGTCATGAGAATTCATGTCTAACGTTAATTTTTTTATGTTTATTTACTCAACACTTTAAAAAAAATTATTAATAAAATCTGCCTTAATTTCTATCTTTGGCCAAAAACCCCATTTTCATCCCAAAACGTCTTTTCCAATTTTTTTTAAAAACAATTCTTTAAAAATCATAAAATGATTTATTAAATGAATTATTATCAATTTTATATTTTTTAAAAATATTATAAAGAATATTTATATCATTTTTCAAACAATTCCAATATGATGTTTACCAAAAATTTGAAAGTAATCTTTGTTTTAAAGTGAATGTAGTTGATGAAATTTCCCACCAGCATGAAGATTATTTTCATTAAATATTAAATATTGTTTTATCTAGGTTATTTTCAAGAAACAATATTTTCAAAAATTTTTGTGTATTAATATGTTTTCTTATATAGGGAATGACAAATTCAGTGGGAAATGTATTAATTGATTTTGTAGACATTACATTAGATGTTTGAGTGTTTATATCCAAGAAAAATGAATTAAAAAAAATAATTTTATAGAAAATTTATATTCCTCAAGAAATGTTTGTAGTGAATTTTCAAAATCACTTTCCACATAGGATGATATATTTTGATGTTACCTATGACTTATTGGTGATATGATCTATGGATACCATTCATATTATTTCATCTAATGGTTTATTGTTTTGATGGAAGGATGTTTATGAAATATATTTTTCATTAATTGGTTATACCATGGGTATATTCTTATGAAACACACTTCTTTTCACATATTTTTTACTAGGGAATTATGAAATGATTATTAAACCTATCTATTTTCCATAGATTATGATATAATGGAAAGTTTATGAAACTGACTTGAATTAATTGGTTATGATATGATGAATGTTTTGTTAAATGTTTTATTAAAAATGTACGATTTTAATTATGTGAATGGTGGGAACTAATTCTCTTTCCAATGCACTAGGTAAACATTAATATCTCTTGAGATAGGTAGGGATAGAATAGGGAGTGAACCCAAATCAGTTAGTCACATTATATAATTTGATGATCCAAGGTGTAAAACATGTATAATAATGTAGTTGAGGAGTGAAAATATTCAATTATGATATACAAGGATGTGATCATTGATTAATATAGGAATTATTTTCTCTATGTATGTGTACACAATTCCAATTCTTATGTCGATGTGATGCTCTCAGGGCTCGTGTAATTTAATTTCCTTCTAACTCATATCTTTTGAAATTCCATTAATTATGTTATGAATCATGATTTTTATCTTTGATATATAAGTTATGGTTATTATTTGTTATTATCACTTTATCAAACCCTTATTATCATGTCATATTTAAGTATTTCCCTTATTGACCCTTGCTGGTCATCTGAGCTCTCACTTTCTTATGTGAATTCTCCACTGGTTTTGATGACAGGTATTATATGTGATATTTCTTATAAGTATTCAAGTAATATTTATATATGTGGGATATGATGTGGAACTCTTATTAACTTGTTTTTAATATTCCCATGCATTAAAGGTCCATATGCCTTTATGATCATAATGAGTGTGTTTTTATTAAAATAATGAATATACTACTAAAAGATGTAAAGTCTATGTATGATAAGTTTGGGTTTATAAAAAAATAGTATAGTTTAATAAGGGTTTATTAAACCTAATAAAATGATATTAATTTTTCAACATTGACACCCACTTGGGAGTTCTTTTTTGTGTAATGTGATATCCTTGTCACAATATCTTTTCTTTTAGAATTAACATTACTATCATCAACTTCTATACATGATATGTATTTCATTTAATACGTAAAATATTTTTTTTTGAAAATGGTCATGTAATTTAATAGGATAGTTATACTTTAATAAATGGGACATGATATTAATTTCATAAACATGGGCGGGAAATTTTTTCCTCAATTTATCCTTTTTTATTGGGGTTGAAGCCTCATTTTATTATTAAAGCAAAGAAAATACCTCTTTTAACTAGGTAGAGGGAGACCCATTACATAGACCGAAGGCCCAGTGGAGATGTAGCCCATTACATAGCCCATAGGCCCAAATTTTTGGCCAAAGGCCCATTTTGTCAATAGTAATCTGGCTGCTACAGTACTCGCCGCTACTACAGTTCCCTGCCACTGCTACAGTGTCCTTTCGCCGCTACAGTACCACCGATGAATAGTACCATAACTGCTACAGTACCACTATAGTACTGCTACAGTCCCGGTTCCCAATGGGGTTTGAACCCCCATTTTTCATGTAGGATGATGGGGTGATTACCACTAAGCTAAACCCCAACTACCCTCAAGTTACCCTTGAATGACACGTTTTTCATGACGTACCCAACATAGTCCACTTTCCATAATCATACAGTGTCATAGTTTTTTAAAAAAATCAATGTGTGTGAATAATTATATGATATAATGGTAATTTTAATTTCTAAGGACCATAACAAACAATCAAATATAAGATTACCTAAAGAAATACAATCATGAATAATTTCTACTAGATGTTATGTTCTCATAATATGTTATCTAAGAGTCTCTCAACTGAGAACTTCATGAGATGAATCCTCTACCACTTATGATTAATCATACTTGAAAATAAATATATTATGATCCCAAAATAGAAAATAATCTTTTTCAGAACTCGGATTCAGAATACCATTATGGAATTTGAAAGACCTCATTATAATGAGGATGGGTAATTCCCTTTTCAATGTATTAAATACTCATGTAAATTATTAAAAAAATGTGATGTAAAAACTGAAAAATATATTTTAAGTTGTTTTTTTAATATTAATGTTGACTAATATACATATAATAAAATGTAAAAATAGCTGGTTCTAGAACTCCAACTCCAACATAGTGGATATATTATATAATAAAAACTCTAGAATGATCCATTAGAATGAGAAAACTGTATAAATAAAATCTTGTGATTGTGTTGCATAGATAATTCCATATGATTAACTATTATTTTAGTTACTATAGAAATAGATATAAGTGATCATTATATGAATAAGAATAAGATAGATAAATGTGATGTTTTTGGATTGGTAATTGATTTGTGGTTAACAATTTTTTTAGTATAATAATCTATTTGTGATGTTTAAATGGAAACAAAATGATAATAAGAATACATTCTACCACTTCAAATATAGTAGAATTCATGAAAAACAATGAGTTTTTTAGAATGAAGAAAAATGTGAAAAATACTAGAAATAAGAATTCTAGGTTTACCAGACTATGACGATCAAATAAATACTATTATATAGATATGTGTTTGAGATGTTTCAGATTGAGAAAGTATTTTCAATTCTAAAAGGTGGAGAAACATTAGATTTTGTAAATAGGTTAGAGATACAGGAAAATTTATGTAAATTTTTTAATGTAAATAATAGTGTGTTTCCTATTTTGTTGTCTCAATAATCACTAATATTACTATTATTTGATGATTTTTAAGTGATTATTGAAATATAGATTCAAGAAAAATTCAATAGATAATGTTTACACTAATATTTCAAAATCATTGAAAGGCATTCTAGTAAATGACTAGCTGGGCATTGAATTTGAAGTTATATGTTGTTCATCCCCATTTATAATTTGTATAAGTATGGATATATAATGGGGTGAACTATTATTGAGAGTTTTTTTGGGTGTTATTGTGATAGACCTGAATTGTTTATGTTTTTTCATTGTTAGTATCCAAATAAGGAATAATTTTGTTAAAGAAGGAGAATCTAATATGGGTGAACCCAACAATGGTTAAATAGACTAAGAATAATCATATATAAGAACTAAAATATGGAATACTAAATTGTGGTTCATTAGATAGACCCATATCAGATGGAGAATAATGCATAACGAATATAGGTGAAACATACATAGTGTACCGAACATAGATTTGCAAGACATAGTTCATAGTGGGAAACATTGATTATTTTATTATTTTCTTGGATCATAAGTATAAGTGACCATTTTGACTAGTGAGATCCAATATAATATCCTATTGTGAGAGATAAAGATCTCGATGGGAGTGAGAACAGTTGTATTCACCTATTTTAGTAGTGGATATCTATAGATTAATTAGAGTGAACAAGACTTTACAGGGTACTCACATAGAGATCAAAACATATAAAAACATTTTTTCATTTCTTAAATTTTTTACTTCCTATATTAGTGAGGCTGAGTTTGAACAGTTAGTGGACCCAAACAATATAAAACTCCATGGGTTAATTTTAAGAGAAGGAGAATAGTAAATGATCCCCACTAATTACACCATCCTACATCACTTTGATCTCGACCTTCTTGTGATATTCAATATTAAAGAATAATAAGTCAACAATATATTAAATATTGAAAAAACATGTTATTCCACATAATGTAATATATCAGTGAAAATAAATCTATTAAAAGATAAATATATCATAAATCTCAGGGTGTCACTTCATTTCTTTGAATATGGGCCATCTTATAATCCTTTCTTAAATTTTGATAGCCTATTACCATTCATCATAATTGTTATTTTAATTAGAGTATGTTAGAATAGATTTTGAAAAACTGTATAAAGATGGAGACCTCTAAAAAATCGTAATAGTAATTCTAGGTTTATTTTATTTAATTATTTCTCTATTTAATAACTTGAATCTCCTTCAATTACCAACATAGTTTGAACAAAAATATGATTTAAATGGTTTAGGTAATAATGTTGATTTCTTTGTTTATCAATAATAGTAGTTTCATTGACTATTTTGTTTTCATAAATAAGCATTCCCATTTCAATTTAGCTACATAACTAAATTTACCCTTCATCATTGTATAGTTAATATTTAAATATAGTATATATATTTTAATCAAGGGTTGTTTTCTTTTCTCATTGTGTTGTGTATTTTTTAAGTATAACCCATCAAGGAACATGTATCACCATGTAATTTCATTATTTTTTTTATGACCTATTTTTTTCTAGAATGAAAATGAGATAATAATTTGAGTTATATAGAGCCATGCTGAACCTCCCTCACATAAACTTTAAAATAATTGGGTTGTCATTTCTTTACAATATAACATGAAATTTTATTGCTTTTTCATGTGTAATTTTCTCATTCCCATTGATTTTTTCTTTATCTATGTATTTCATTTCAATTTATTCCTCCAAAATCAGTTTCCAAATGTATAAAAGAAATTCATGAATATTTTTGTTCTTTTAGTTTTTTCACATGACTTTCTATATATTTTATTCACCAACAATGTCTATTAATTTAATTACTATACTAATCTTCCATTTTTTACTACATTGTTACATTAAAATACCACATTCTTGGAGTTTTTAAAAGTAAAAATGTTGTGTCATACTTTTCTAAAATAGAAACTACTTATCCTTTTTATCTTGACACCATTTTTAATATTCTTGGCTGGGGATAACTATTTATTTGTATTCTACTTATCACCCAACTATGAATAACTATCCCTCTTCATAAATATCATAAAAATTTCCCTTTCATGATTTTATTCCATGTCCTTTCCCATTGAAAGATTGTCTCCATTCTTCTACTTTTATGATATTTTAATCCCATTTTCTTTTGTTTCATACTTTAAGGATGTATGAATTCACAACTGTTCACTTTCAATACTATATTTTTAATACTAATAGATGTATTCAAGACTATCAAATATTTTTGTTGTATACAAGTTATTATTCATGGTCAATGGATATTATAGAATATTTGGAATTATCCCCCTTAATGTTGGTTCTAATTTTATACCATGGGATGAATTATTTTACCAGAACTCTATAACCATAAAAATAATCTATTATGAAAAATTAATAACAAAAAACCATATTTTCACCCATTTAACATCATTATATATATATATTATAAAACTTGATACTTTAATTTTTTTAATTTATATCATATTTTTCAGATTATTTCATAGAAAACCACCTTATAAAACATTTTTATACATAATTGACATGATTGTTGAATTATTATAACTTTTATTCATCTATATTTGTATATTTTTGGAGTTTAGTAATTAACTGTGTATAAAAATTGATGAAGAGTAGATAAAGTTATTTAATTTTGATATTACCTTTAATTTTTTGGATACTTTAGAGTAATCATTGGATGTTCTCAAAATATTATTTCCACTATATTGAGTACTTTTAATATAATATTAAATATAAATTGTTTTTCTAAGGGAACCTCTTCATTAAACTTATTGTAAAGATCCATATTGTGTTATTTCATGATTTTTTCAATATAATTACATACTCCATGATTTTTATAGTAAGGATACCTTTATCATACTCGAATGATTTCATATTTACTTAAAATTATTTCTAATTTTTTTAACTAATCCAACATTTTTATATTCATTATGTAGACATTAAATATATATGATCCTCATGGAATTGAATGCAAGTTGATCGTTTTTTAGAAATTTCTTCTCACACATTTCATCATTTTTTAATATTTTACTTATCTTTTTCTATCACAAAAACTATACTAAGAAATTCATTCAAAAAAAATATTTCTTCATTACCCTCATTCATTATTTTTATCAACATTATAAATTTATATATTTATATATATATCATATCCATTTTTGTCACGACCCGTCCTCGGGGCCTGTACAGTGACTACCCGAAGCCCGCCTTCCATAGGCCAGGGGCTGGCGACTAGCACCAAAGGTGTAAATCCCGATAACTGGGAAGGCATTAGCTTTATAAAAGTAACAAAACACCACAGAGTGCAAGCGGAAGTAAAACACTAAGTACAAAGAGAAGTGCTGAAAGGTAAATGGGCCGGAATACAAACTCAAATGAAAGTACAACTACAACTGAACAAAGTACAACAGAAAAAGACAACAGCTGGAAGAACGGAAGCGGCTCCTAGGTCGTCCACCTCGGATCCTACCTGAAGGGTAGGTGTAGATGGCGCAACTCCTGGATCATCCACCACGGATCCTACCTGAAGGGTAGGTACAGATAGCCTCCACAACGCTCTCGCCTGTCAACCTCCTCCGCGTGTCGTCTCGTCGCGAAGTCCACCTCCGGATACTGACTCGTCATGTAGTCCACCTCCGGGTACTGACTCATCGGGTAGTCCACCTCTGGGTACCATCTAATCCTCAAACACTCGGCCTCCGTCAGCATTTCCCATCGTCTGCAACCAACACAACGAGGTGCGGGCATAACCCGTGCATGGGTGAGTATAACGATACTAAGTAGGGACCCCGATACCCTCAAGGTCTCACTAAAAACCAACAAGGATAACCACAAATAAGATCTCAACAGATAACCTCTACTTAGGTATATGCCCATGCATATACCTAAGTTATCAAGTAGCCCATCACAATCATGAGGAAAACACCAAGATCATGAAATCAACGGATAACCACTACCCATGTATATTCCCATAGATATACCTAAGTTATCAAGTGAACCATCTCAATCATGAGGTAAACACAAAGGTCAAAAGTCTCAACTCAAACCCGGATTTTCATTATCGAAACTGTAACTATTGAAGAGCCCCGTCTCTGGCATGTACAGTGGTCCTGTCACGACTCCGAGGTACTGCTCACTAACCTAATACTGCTGAGGTACTCCTCCTGTCGAGTACCGCGGGTCGGCCAACCAAACACAGTAGTGCTTTCTGCCGGAGTATGTCACCCAAACACAGTAGTGCACACCCCCTAGTAGCCTGCTGAGGTACTCTCCGGACGAGTACCACAGGTCTGCACTGTCACACAGGTAGTGATCCGTCCTCCATGGGTCTGCACCCTAACAAAGTAGTGCTCTGTCCACTGGGCTAGTCGACTCACTCCAAGTCGAGTAGGTCAAGCAGTCGTCAGGTCTCAGTCGGCTACACAGTCTCCGTACTCCGCACGCTTGTCTCTGGGAGTGTCTACTCCACGAGCTAAAGGTCGATACTCCAAGTATCTCAAAGTCCCACGAAGAAGTAACTCAAGGGACCACCTCGTCATAGGGGTCTCAACGAAACAGACGGCTCGTCAATCGGACGCCCGATCTGTGAGTTATTAGCATTTTCGTCCCTGGGGCCCGGTTGGTTTCATGTGCGAACCAATCCGGCCGTAACTCAACTGTACCCCTAACTCTCATAGGGTATACTCATAGGGACCGTTTCTCAACATGATCACCAATGCCGCTGACGGTTCATCAAATGGACGTCCGGTCTAAAAGATTTCAGCTTTTCCGTTCCAAGGGCCCGATTGGATTTTGGGTACATACCAACCCGGCCACAATCCAGCTGCATCCAAAACTCGGGCGAAGTATGCCAAAAGTTCCGTCTCATCAAGAGGAATTCAACGAGACAGACGGTGAGTCAATCGGACGCCCGGTCTGTGAGTTATTGGCTTTTTCGTTCCAGGGGCCCCGTTGGTTTTGTCAGCGAACCAACCTGACCGCACTCCAACGACATCCAAACCTCGAGCGGAGTAAGCCAAAAGATCCGTCTCACTTAGAGGAATCAATAAAAGTTGTCATCATGTCAATCGGACGTCCGGAGCTCAAGATATAAGCGTTTTCGCTCAGTGGGCCCGATTGGTTTCGTATCCGAACCAACCCGGCCGAACCCAAAGTATTCCGAAAACTTGGGTGTGATAAACAGAAACGACCATATCGTTCCAAGGATCGCTACGCAACTGACGGTACATCGATCGGAGTTCTGTAGCCCAAGATATGGGCAAAAGAACAATGAGGGTCCGAAAACGAGGGGTCTGGGCCCGGACCGACCCCCCCTGGGTCGGCCCGAACCGGGTCGACCCGACCCGGGTCTGACCCGGCTGGGCCTGGCCCGGCCTGGCCGACGCAGCTCGGCCGAGCGGAATCCGCGAACGAGGTGCATGGTTCCCCCCCACTCACCGCTGATTGAAGCCGACGGCAAACCGCCGCCGCCAGCCTTCCGGCAGTGCGCCGCCGCCGCCGGTCGTCAGCGCCGCCGCGCCGGCGAGGCGCGCCGCCACCGCTTTCCGCGGACCAACGGACGGGCTCCAATGGTCCGTTTCTCCTGCTGTCATCACCAACGGTCCTCCCGGGACCTGACCTTCACTGCGAAGGGATTCAAACGCCATAGCGGCCTGCTTCGTCGTCATCCGTTTATCCGCACATCGATAAACAAGCTGCAGAGGGTTTTCGGGCCGTGTTTGTTCGGCCCGCGTCCTCTGCGTTAGGTGTTAACAATTTGCAAATAATAAACACATGGTTTTAATCATGACTAGGGTATAATTTATCCAAAATAAATTATACGAACACCTTGCAATCAAATACCCATGCACCAGAGTTTAAAATTTGAATGCGCGGCGTGACGACATCACGCATTCTTGCCACTCGATCCTGTGCGGTGTGATGATGTCACACATCCTTGCCGCTCGATCCCGCGTGGTGCGACAACACTGCGTCAATTTCATTCGATCCGCAACAACACGAAAAACAATAAGGGAGGGGGACTGCCGTGTTTTTGCGGTCCGGACTCCTCCCGTTAACTGATATCATGCGGTCCAAATATCGCGGATATAAGACAGAAGAGAATCACGTAAGGAAAATCACGTAAACCCCCTACCTCGGTTTCAAGAGTAGAGTCACGGAAAGAGGATTTGAAGACGTTGACGGGGATTGTCTGAGATTGAACGTCGTCTCCCTTCCATTGACATGGGAAGAAAAACGAAGGGTGGCGCGTCGCGGGTATGGTGTCGCAGTAAGCGATCTCCGAGGGCTCATCGTTCTTCGTTGGGAATCGTTCGTTCTTCGCGTTCATCGTCGAAGATGAAGAAGATGATCTCTAAGCTCCTTTCCTTCTTTTTACCCCAAGTCCTCTCAAGCAACAAAGGAACTAACCCAAAATAAATTAAGCCACACTCAATTTATTAACTCAACATGGCTTTTGAAATTCAAGTGTTTGAATTTCAAAAATTCACATTAAACTCACTACATTAATGTCATAAGTTATTAACTTAAGTTAACAATATTAATGGTGAGTTGAGGGGGTTAGAGGATATGAAGGGGTGGGGTTCTTGTGGGCCCCACCACCCTCATAACCTCCCAAGGGAGGTTGGGTAGTTACCCAACTTCCTTCCAAAGGATTAAACACTTAGAATAAAATAAAAATTGTTGTTAAATTTTTATTTTTAACTTCCACAATTTTTATCAACTTCTCTCGAGTAAACGCAACTCCGGAATAGGCGTTCATAAGAAAATACTGGCGCTGCGGTTCCATCGGTGCCCTCAGAATTTGATTCCGAGCACTGGTTCAAAAGTTAGAAATTCCTGCTCGTTCGTTCACTGAACGTACCCGAGCTAAACTTCGGAAATTGATTACGGCCACACCGGGCCTCAGAATCAGGTGCCGTCAGAAACTGCGTTCTTCTAAAATCCCAAAGAAAATTAAGAAAAAATTTTCCTTGAATTTTACGAGTCTTTACATTACTCCCACCTTAGGAATTTACATCCTCGTAAAGCATTAACACAAACTAGGGTCACAAAAGTGGTACTGAGCACGCATCTGAGCCTCCCGCTCTCATGTGCTTACCTAGAGATTCCGTACTACCAAAGAAAGTGCACCCGAGGAATCGACCATCATCGTAGGATCCGCTCATGTCGATCCTCGATCCCTACTGGAACCTCCGTGGAAGTAACCCCATCACCATCGTCCTGCTCCTCATGGTCGATGATATGCGAAGGGTCGAGCGCGTATCTCTTCAGTTGAGATACCTGGAAAACGTCGTGCACCTGGTGAAACTGAGGTGGATGGGTCAAGCGGTAAACCACCTCGCCTACGCAGCTGAGGACCTAGAAAGGTCCGTTGGACCTCGGAGATAACTTGCCTCCCTGGCCACATCTCCGTAAACCTCGTCGAGGTGAGACCCGTATAAGGATGTGATCATCATCCTCGAACTCTAGAGGTCTCCAATTCCTGTTAGAATTGAAACTCAAACGACTACTTCCACAAGGGTATGGTTGACCGACTCAAGAGTGATCGGTCGCACCATCCTGTGAAAGAGTTTATCCTGTGCTGCCTGGGGTTTCCTTTTCACCGACCAAGGAAAACCCATCCCGACGTTTGCCTAAAACCGTCAATTTGAGTATGAACAGCTATTGCCCATTCCATACTCAAACCAGCGTCATAAGGCCTCGACGCTGCCACCAAGAGATTCCAACCGAAACTCTCGCCTTGAGGGTCTGACCACACTGTCGGCGTAAGTTTGATTATCGAGTCTCCTCCCAAGGTATCTCCAGACGTGAGGGTCAAGTCCACAGATTATTGGAAACTCTAGGTCTGGAACAAGATTTGTGAAAGAAAGGAATGATTCATATCGACGTCCGTTACTACAGCATCTAGTAGTGGACACATACTATCCCTTGAATCATTTTTAGAGCCATTGGGTCACACTCTTTGACCGCAGGCAGCTACTCTCTTCCTCTGCCCTCCAGCTTCCTAAGCCTGGCGGGGATAACTAAGGTGGGTGGTTGTAGCATGTTAAGATGTACACCACCTCATGCTGCTCTCCTAGATCCGCCTCCACGTCTGCTGCTCCGCAGACTCATCTCTCCTTAAATCTTCCTCTTCTTTAAACATTTAACATGCTCGAGTCTCTAAGACTGGATCCGGTTTCCGGTTTCTTACTGCACTGTGCAGTCTTCATCCACTCCTGGATGATCTGTACCTTCTTTGCATATGATCTGTAAGAGCTGCTAAAATTTATCCTTTTCCAAAAAGAGAAACTCGGTCTCATCCCCTGGATGAACCACGCCCATTGCCTAATACAGTCAATCCTGACATGAATGTTCTATTCATGCCATTGATGATGTCGTAAGGCCTCGACGTAACTACCAAGAGATCCAACTGTCACTCTCGACTCCAAGGGTCAAGTCACACTGTCGGAATCAGTGCGAGGTCACTGGGTCTCCTCCAGTAGAAATCTCGAAAGTGAGGGTCTAGTAAACAGTCTTAACCAGGACCACTCAGTATCAACCGAACAAAAGGACAGGAAAGCAAACATCACAAAGATAAGTGTCTTATTATTACTGCAGCTCTAAGTACAAAGACACAAAAAAAAAACAACATGGAACTAGAAGTACCAAGAACAAAAAGGTATCCACTAGTTCCTCTCTGGTCCACCTGCTTTCGGAGCTCTACTACCTTGGTGGCTCCTCCAACGCCTGCAGATCGACAGTGCGGGGGGTCGGACAGTCATGTGCCAGGTGACCCTTTCCACCGCATGAGTAACACTGTCCGTTTCTGGCACGCCTGGCTCTGACCCCACCCTTGGTGCCCCGCACCACCGATCTTAAAACCCAAGATCGCCTATCTGCTGGTCTGGTCCTCCTGGACCTCTTCATCATCTGTCTACTGCCTATAGATGAATCGGCTACTGATGGAAAAACACGTGGCAAAGGCAGAAGCTCATGTACATGCTCTGGGTGTAGAGCTACTGGCACAAACTCCACCCTGAAGAAGGTCTCTAAGTCTTCCCATGTGAAGGTCATCCCGTCGCAAAACTGGAACAAGTGGATCCACCACATGCCTGTTATTGCCTGAATAAGGCTGGAAGAAAAGATCACCATGAAGTCTGCAGGCGTCCCCACTAGCCTGAAGACTCTCACGACAACCTCTAGCCAAACCTCAGCCGCCTGTGGGTCCGTGTCTGCCGGGAACCTGGGTGGCCTCTGGCACTGGAACTCATGCAGTGCACTCAAGTGGCATGCATCGCCTACTGCTGGGGCTGGTGGCATCGGTGGCCCAACTTATGGTAGTACCGCTGGTGCCTCTGCTGGTGCCTCAACTGCAAGAGGGCCCTGTACTGAAGCCTTGTCACTCGACAGGCTATCAGTACACACATCCCTCTGGGCTCTAGCTGGTTGTCCGAGAAAAGGCATCATGAAAGAAACAACGTGACACGGTCAAACGATTATACCTGGTGAGCTGACCTGGTTTGAGCTGATATTTAAAGGGAAAACCTTTGAAAACACACACAATCAGTGTTTTCGTGCACAAAGTTGGAAATCAGTTGTTAGGGTCCTGGTGTATGGATACGTCGGCCACCCGCACCAACACTGGACTCCATGAACTGAAGACCACACTCAGTACCCTTAACACTATTGCTTCACAGAAAGAAAATATCAGAGTTATAATTTCTGCAGTAGAACCGACTCCTCTGATACCAATTTGTCACGAACCGTCCTCGGGGCCCGTGTCGTGACTACCCCAAGCCCGCCTTCCATAGGCCAGGGGCTGACGACTAGAACCAAAGGCGTAAATCCCGATAACTGGGAAGGCATTACCTTTATAAAATTAACAAAACACCACAGAGTACAAGCAGAAGTAAAACACTAAGTACAAAGAGAAGTGCTGAAAGATAAATGGGCTAGAATAAAAACCCCAATGAAAGTAAAACTATAACTGAACAATGTACAGCAGAAAAAGACAACAGCTGGAAGAACAGAAGCGGCTCTTAGGTCGTCCTCCTCGGATCCTACCTGAAGGGTAGGTACAGATGG
Source organism: Viscum album (assembly GCA_963277665.1). Lineage (NCBI taxonomy): Eukaryota > Viridiplantae > Streptophyta > Magnoliopsida > Santalales > Viscaceae > Viscum > Viscum album. The sequence goes on along the minus strand of OY728121.1, from coordinate 1,274,734,072 downwards.
CGCAGCTCCTTGATCGTCCACCACGGATCATACCTAAAGGGTAGGTACAAATAGCCTCCACAACGCTCTCGCCCATCAACATCCTCCGTGTTTCGTCTCGTCGCGAAGTCCACCTCCGGATACTGACTCGTCGTGTAGTCCACCTCCGGGTACTGACTCGTCGTGTAGTCCACCTCCGGGTACCGTCCAATCCTCGAACACTCGGCCTCCGTCAGCACTGCCTGTCGTCTGCAACCAACACAACGAGGTGTGGGCATAGCCCGTGCAGGGGTGAGTATAACGATACCCAGCAGGGACCCCGTGACCCTCATGGTCTCACTAAATACCAATAAGGATAACCACAAAGAAGATCTCAACAGATAACCTCTACTTAGGTATATGCCCATGCATATACCTAAGTTATCTAGTAACCCATCTCAATCATGAGGAAAACACCAAGATCATGAAATCAATGGATAACCACTACCTAGGTATATGCCCATACATATACCTATGTTATCAATTGACCCATCTCAATCATGAGGTAAACACAAAGGTCAAAAGTCTCAGCTCAAACCAGGATTTTCATTATCAAAACTGTAACTGCTGAAGAGCCCCGTCTCTGGAGTGTACAGTGGTCCTACCACGACTCCGAGGTACTGCTCACTAACCTAAGACTGCTGAGGTACTCCTCCTGTCGAGTACCGCTGGTCAGCCACCCAAACACAGTAGTGCTTCCCGCCGGGGTATGTCACCCAAACACAGTAGTGCACACCCCCTAGTAGCCTGATGAGGTACTCTACGGATGAGTACCGCAGGTCTACACTGTCACACAGGTAGTGCTCCATCCTCCATGGGTTTTCACCCAAACAAAGTAGTGCTCTTTCCACTAGGCTAGTCGACTCACTCCAAGTCGAGTCAGTCAAGCAGTCGTCAGGTCTCAGTCAGCTACACGGTCTCCGTACTCCGCCTGCTCATCTCTGGGAGGGTCCGCTCCACGAGCTACAGGTCGATACTCCAAGTATCTCAAAGTCCCACGAAGAAGTAACTCAAGGGACCACCTCGTCATAGGGGTCTCAACGCAACAGATGGCGCGTCAATCGGACGCCCGGTCTTTGAGTTATTAGCCTTTTCATCCCCAGGGTCCGGTTGGTTTCGTGTGCGAACCAATCCGGCCATAACTCAACTTTCCCTGAACTCTCATAGGGTATACTCATAGGGACTGTTTCTCAACGTGATCACCAACGCCGCTGACGGTTCGTCAAACGGACGTTCGGTCTGAAAGATATCAGCTTTTCCGTTCCAGGGGCCCGATTGGATTTTGGGAACAAACCAACCCGGACACTATCCAACTGCATCCAAAACTTGGGCAAAGTATGCCAAATGTTCTGTCTCATCAAGATGAATTCAACGAGACAGATGGTGAGTCAATCGGACGCCCGGTCTGGGAGTTATTGGCTTTTTCGTTCCAGGGGCCCGGTTGGTTTCATGAGCGAACCAACCCGACCGCACTCCAACGACATCCAAACCTCGAGCGGAGTAAGCCAAAATATATGTCTCGCCTAGAAGAATCCATCAAAGTCGTCGGCACGTCAATCGGACGTCTGAAGCTCAAGATATAAGCGTTTCCGCTCCGAGGGCCCGGTTGGTTTCATATCTGAACCAACCCGGCCGAACCCAAAGTATTCCGAAACCTTGAGTGCGATATACCGAAACGACCGTCTCGTTCCAAGGATCGCTACGCAACTAACGGTGCGTCGATCGGAGGTCCTTATCCCAAGATATGGGAAAAAGACCAATGAGGGTCGGAAACCGGGGGGTCTGGGCCCGGACCGACCCCCCGGGGTCGGCCCGAACCGGGTTGACCCGACCCGGTTCCGACCCGGAGGGGCCTGGCCAGGCACGGCCGGCTCGGTCCGGCCCGACCGGCCAGCCGCGGCTCGGCCAGCGCGACCGAGTAGAAGCCGCATGCGGGGTGCGCGGTCCCCCCACCTCGCTGCTGATTGAAGCCGGCGGCGAACCGCCGCCGCCGCCGCACCGGCGTGGCGCGCCGCCACCGCTTTCCGCAGACCACCAGACGTGCTCCGGTGGTCAGTTTCTCCTTCCGTCTTCTCCAACGGTCCTCCCGGGACCCGACCTTCACTACGAAGGGATTCAAAAACCATAGCGGCCTGCTTTGTCGTCATCCGTTGATCCGCACATCGATAAACAAGCTGCGGAGGGTTGTCGGGCTGTGTTTTTTCGGCCCCCGTCCTCCGCGTTAGGTGTTAAAAACTTGCAAATAATAAACACATGGTTTTAATCATGAAGAGGGTATAATATATCCAAAATAAATTATACGAACACCTTGCAATCAAATACCCACGCACGAGAGTTTAAAATTTTAATGCGCGGCATGACGATGTCACGCATTCTTGCCGCTCGATCCCGCGCGGTGTGACGATGTTTCTCATCCTTTTCGATCGATCCTGCACGGTGCGATGGCACCGCGTCAATTTTATTCAATCCGAAACAACAAGAAAAACAATAAGGGCGGGGGACGGCCGTGTTTCTGCAGTCCGACCTCCTCCCATTAGCTGATATCATGTGGTCCAAATATCGTGGATAAAAGACAGAAGAGAATCACGTAAGGAAAATCACATAAACCCCCTACCTCGGTTTCAAGAGCGGAGTCGCAGAAAGAGGATTTAAAGACGTTGATAGGGATTGTCCGAGATGGAACGTTGTCTCCCTTCCTTTGACGTGGGAAGAAGAACGAAGGGTGGCACGTCGCGGGCATGGCGTCGTGGTAAACGGTCTCCGAGGGCTTAGCATTCTTCGTTGGGAATCGTTCGTTCTTCGCCTTCTTCGTCGAAGATGAAGAATATGATCTCTAAGATCCTGGCCTAATTTTCCCCCCACGTCCTCTCAAGAAAGAAAAGAACTAATCCAAAATAAATTAAGCCACACTTAATTTATTTACTCAACATGGTTTTTGAAATTCAAGTGTTTGAATTTCAAAAATTCACATTAAACTCACTACATTAATGTCATAAGTTATTAACTTAAGTTAACAATATTAATGGTGAGTTGAGGGGGTTAGAGGATATGAAGGGGTGGGGTTTGTGTGGGCCCCACCCCCCTCATAACCTCCCAAGGGAGGTTGGGTAGTTACCCAACTTCCTTCCAAAGGATTAATCACTTAGAGTAAATTAAAAATTGTTGTTAAATTTTTATTTTTAACTTCCACAATTTTTATCAACTTCTCTCGAGTAAACGCAACTCCGGAATAGGCGTTCCTAAGAAAATACCGGCACTGAGGTTCCATCAGTGCCCTCGGAATTTGATTCCGAGCACTGGTTCAATAGTTAGAAATTCCTGCTCGTTCGTTCACTGAACGTACCCGAGCTAAACTTCGGAAATTGATTCCGGCCACACCGGGCCTCGGAATCAGGTGCCGTCAGAAACTGCGTTCTTGTAAAATACCAAAGAAAATTAAGAAAAAAATTTCCTTGATTTTTACAGGTCTTTAAAATTTCTTCAAAGGAATTATACGAACAATTGTTCTTTCATCATGTTGGGTGATATACTCCTATATGATTTTTGTAGTAGAAAAAAATAAAAGTGACTAATTGATATGGAAATCACCATAGGGTCAACCATAAATAAGAACATAAACCATTATATTATTTATTACATGATTCTAGAGAGATGTGATCTTCCCCTTCTTTCTTGTGTAAGGAAACATCTCCATATTCATCAATACTTTAATCACAGTCTTTTTTTCGTATAACTTAGGTCTTCATCAAGAGCATTTTTAACTCTCCCCATCTTTCTTTATTTCAAATGACATATCATGAAATAGATGTAATAGAGCACACTCATCCTATTTTTTCATTTTATAATATATATATATACATAAGAGTTACAACAGTATCAGATATTTTTAATATTAAAAATCCCTCTCGACTATTTTCTTAATTCATAAAATTTATGTTATTTCATAATGAATGAATTTATTATTCATGTTCACATAAAAAATGTATGAAGACTCAATTAATGATTTTATACATGATATATGTAAATGAACATGATCTTATCGTTCAATTAAATAATCTAAAAATTACTCTTTTAACAATTCCACATGTGAAAAGGATTATCTATATCATCATTATAAATTACATTTTTATTTATAACACTTTTAAAGGAAAGTGAGAACCCAATTCTGAATAGAAAACCATAGCATCAAAAAAATAAATATACAGATGAACCATTGAAATCATGTTTAAGCCTATTATATGAATTATTCAAAAGTAGTTTCTAGATAAGACCATTTAAATCAATCTCTAGATCATATCTGACGAGGTACTCGAACCAAATAGCTAACTTGTCTCACATCTGAATGAACTCTTCCATTCCTAACTTCCCACCATGAAACCCTCTTTCCAAAATATGATCTAGTTTGTCCATCCACTCTCTATGCATCCTGTTATTTTCCACTTCAAGAGATCTCTTAGATATCAGAACCAAATCTTTTAGGGAGGCATTGAATGGAATCGATTTCTCCAACATCTCTTCCTCGAAATGGATGATAACTTCCCATGTCTTATCAAGAGGGACCTACTCCATCTTCTTCAACACCATAATGGACAGAGCTTCATCATCCATTTCTTTATGAAGGCATGTATGAAACTATATTCATGAATCCACCATTTCCTCATCACCTGATGGGATGAATAGACCAACAACCTTGCATCCTGTGGGCACGGGGTCGATGGGGGTGTTAGCACACCTCGAGCTTGTCACCATTTCACTTTCTCAAGGGAATGATTTCTTTAGTTGTAGGAGCCTTTGGGGGAATCATTCCATTTCTTGAAGATCTAGTAACAAGATGAATAGTTAGGTTGGAGTAGTCCATCCTAGGCCGCACCCTCCCATTTTTAGTAATGAAGCCGTCAGAATCCATAATAATGATTTTGACCTTCCACAACAAGGATCTAAGATATTCCTCAACAATGACCAGTTCCTTGGATGTAATGGGATTCTAAGCATCATCCATGTACACTTTAGAAAACCCCCTTCTACCAAGGCATCCTCTCCATTTGTATCCCCACGAGCATGGATATCCTCTTCTCCCAACACTGCAAAACAATTTATATAATTCGAAATCTGACCTCCAGAATTAACCTTCTCAGCATAAGAAATTATGGCTTCCGAGACCTGTTGTAACTTTTATGGAGCCCCTTTATGGGAAAATCCTCGACCCATAAATTGGAAATTCGTTGAGATTTCTACAATAACTGGACACTGGAAATCCACACCAGTTTATTCATCCCTGAAAACTACCTCATCCACTGAATTAACATTGAATGGATTTAGAGGATCCAACTGCAGTTCCTAAGAAGTATCCAAGCGGACCTCCATTTCATCCCTCCCAACCCCTTCTTGATCAACTATTGCACATAACCCACTATCACACTATGGAAGAACAACGTCCTCAGACAAGCATGCCATACTGAGATCATGCTTCAAGCAATGAAAAATATCATTGGCTATTGGGTTATCTGGGGAAACCTGAGATGGCTTCTGCTGATCAATAGCAGCATAACAAATGATCCCGAAAAGAGGATCAGCTCCAGACCCTGCCACGAGCCCATCCTTGCCCGGGGGAGGGTCACTGGCAGTGTGACCCCATTTTCATTTCCTCCCTCTGTGCCGGTAGGAATGGGATAGGTTCACGAGGTGGTGGCACAATGGATATAAGAGCGTCTAGGACTCAAACACAACCGATTGATTCCAACGGAATTCATCTCAAATTGAAATCAAAATCCATTTGAACGGGGTTCTTAACACATATAATTCTATACAGATGCATGGAGGGATCATGTGGAATAATGAACTAGTTTTAAAATCCAAAAAGAGAAAACGACATACTAGGTTCCTGAGCATTCGGATGATATAAGGGTTATGAAAGGGGTGGGGGAGCTTCGGAAAGTGTACCCAAAAATCCATTGTTGGTGCATCCCACATCATATGAAGATTGAAGTACCATTTCATAATATGAAAGTGATAGCTGATGCAGGATCAAGGAGCCATAGACCTTGTAGTGATCAGATCTTCTAAGGTGGAGAACCAAATTATAATATGTCAATTGTCCAAGAGCCTGATTGTTGCACGTTCCAAAAGCCCCCATTTTTTTAAAAATATATCGAAGACGTCGACTGATGGATGTTGTGAAGGGAACCAAGCCACCAAATTCTAGGTAAGAAGAGTAAAAGCTTCTGAAAATTCCAAGGTCAAAAGATCGAGTTAAGGGGAGCTGTCATAGAGATCTGGGACCTTAGGGAAAATGGATATTTCTAGGAATGGAGGAAAAGAAACAAAAAGGAAGGTGGGGAAGAGGAAGAAGGATTCACCATTTCAGGGGAAGAGAAACCCCCTTCCCTTGATGACAAGGGAGGGACAGAGGTGCCGGCCATGGCTGCCTAGGTCATGGGAGAGGCACCAAGAGTTGAGAGCTGAGCGACTTACTATCCCAATATTATCTACATTATCAAGTGAATGTAGCATGGAAAATCATACTTCACATTTATGTAGTTCTACTGTAACTTTCTATATATCGGTATATTTATTATTACCTCTAAGTATATTGTACAAATATGGATTTACCTTCCCAAAACTAGTATGTGACCTTTATGTAGAAATTGAATTTTATATATACCTTTATAGAGATTACTCAAAATCTATCCCAAGATCCATGAAAATAAATTTGACATTTATATATAGCATCCCAAAGGATTGAGAAAATGTATAAGTCTCAATCATTCATATGTAGAAGTATAGAATTACAATATTTAATTGATCTTGGATTGAACACACAATAATTAGACCAAATTTGAGTATTTACCACATGAATAACCAAATGACCATGATTATATTGACTACAAGTACATATCTAATCAAAATTACTATTGGGATTAGTAACATGAATAGAATCAATAAAACATGATTGAAGTGATGGTTAGTGGATTTACCACATGTACATTTTCTATGTCCCAATCCTAAAATTCTATAAATTATTATTTTAAAACTATGGAATACAAAATCCATATTAGCTACTTATTAACACTAAAAAATAATTTTTTAAACTTGTCTAATTTATTCATAACTTCACCTAACACTTCTTCTTTCCCATGTGACCCATAGATGGAAATATCTTCCAATATTGAAGAATGTCCTAAAATTCCCATACAATTTTTAAAAATCATTATTAATTGTATTTCCTTGACTGGGAACTCCAACCATCTCTTTATTTATCATAGGGCTTTCAAATTAATTTGATGATCTTTTATACTTTATATGTTGACTCACATGGGAAATAAATATAAAACAATATAATGTGGGATCAGAAAACACTTCTAGGGAGTGAGTAAATATATCCCTAAGGAATTAATCACATGACAACAACCAGTCTATCATAAATCTATATGTGAAATATAGGAATATAACTTTAATAGGTAATAATTATACATCATAAATCAATAAATCTGTACGGGTAAGTTAGAATACATGAAAAAACAGAAACAATGTTATCAAAATCAAACAATCTATTTAGAATACATTTAAATAATAATTTTCATCCAAATACACTAAACCTTCTTTGAGCCAATATCAGAATCCATATATGCTACCTGACTTCCATATGGGTCAGACCATCACTAATTTCTTTCAAATATCATTCTATATACTTAGAGGTGAAATATATATAAACATATGTATATGTATGTATGTGTTACAATAACTATTTTAGCTAAGAGACGATATCTCATTATTATGAAGAACATCGTACACATCTATAACCCCATCACAAATGTGTTAACTCCACTTATCTTGTGAATAATTCTCTCAACATATATAATAATATACAAAAACATCTCTTATCCTTTATATAGGGAATATCTCTTATTTAGGATGAAAATATAATATTTATATATGATTCATCATGAGAGATAAAATTCTCGTCATCTAGAATGGAACCACCATGAAAATCCAAAATATTTATATATCCAATAAAGAGAAAAATAGGTTTATCTATATGATATATTATCCAATTAAACCTCTATTATCAATGATCATATTGATTTTAAATAAAATTAATAGGACACATGTTTCTTTCTAAAAAAAATTAATATAACAAGTAAAAAGGTAATTCCAAACACATATTTTTCTTGAAAGAAATTCTTTGAAACATCAAAAAGATACAAAATAAGTGATTTTATATGGTTATCCTAAATTTGGAATATAGTAATGGATTTTAGGATTAATCAAGTGAAAATTATTGACAAATCCAAATATTTGGGTGTTTCCTCAAACCACGATAAACCATTATAAAACAAGGAATTAAATATCCTAACATGGTTTTTTATCAATATAATTCAATAGAAGAATCAGGGGTGTGTACTCATGTCATAAATCCTCATGGGTGAATAAAATTTAATCCATTCCAAAAATATTTTTATGGAAAATTGTAGTATAATTAAATAGCATAATCATAGTAGTGTACACATGGAATACATCCTCAAGGGTGAATAAGGTACAACCCGTTTATATTGGATGCATTAGATTTTTTTATTATGTTAATATATATGATACAATACCTAATGCCCCTAATATAGTCACACCCAATTTTCATATGTCAAAGACAAGTGTATCATCCAACTTATCTTATCCATATTTGATTCTATAATATCATAAGGATACATTTGAAATCACCAACATAATTTAGAACCATATGATATATAAAAATAATGGATAACTTACTATCCTAAAATGTAACAACATTTGTTTACATTTTTTTAAGTAGAATTACCTTAAAGGCTAAAATTTAATAACTCAATTATAATTCATAGGAATATATATTAGAAAATTTTCATTGATTATGAATTATTAATTGAAGATAACGATAAGGGTCTAGAAATTCTATTGTAAACATATTAGAGAAATAATGAAATATGACAACTCCAACTTATATATTAACGAAGGAAACCAATAACCACTATATGATAATCATATTTGAATACTTAATAAATATATTAATGATAATGATTAGAAACATAATATGATAACTCATTCCAATGAAAAAAAATAAAAGGATGAAGAACAAAATTCATGTTTGGGAAATAAGGTGGGTGAATTAGGTGTGGAAATACAATTTCACCCCTAAATTTTCAATGAAAAACCCATAGTGTATTGGATTAATACTATAGGTTCACTTTGTACCTTGGGGGCCTAACATTGCTACAATAATCTACCACTACCACATGGTACTCAATTCCCCCATACACCTTGAGTCACTTCATTCTTCACCCCATCTCTCTCAGGAAATCCTATAATCCCCCAACAACTTTAATTAAAATAAAAATATTTTAGTAACTCAAATTAAATGATAAAACCAATATATATTTGGGTATAGTTCTTTATAACCTCCCCGAAATCAGCTACATGTCCATGAAAATCATCAACTAACATGTTTAGGAAAAAGGCTTTTCTATATAGAATTCATTATAGATTAATGTTCCCAAGTTCCATTTTAATGTGACTCATGCTACCATAATATTCTCACTATGGTGAAAATAATTTTCTAAATGATATTATAACTCTGATCAATGATATAAGTTGGATTCTCTATAAGTGTACCATCAAACATCAACTCACTATCAACATATTTAATAATTTATGTTGAAATGAGTATATAATTTTTTAACAATGATACAATGAAATAATAAGGAATTAAACTAATTAGGGGAGGGAATAATTACCTATATACCATATACAAGATAGTTTCAATGATCCCAAATGATGTAATGAATTAAATATCAAGTCTCCCTCACTTTTCCAGCACTAGATGTTATAATCAAGGGAAGACATCCTTAAACACAAGATCACTATTTTGAAATTACAATGGACATAACCTTTTACTATCTTAGGAATTCATGTTGCATGGTTAAATCTAAAGAAACATCAAAATAAATTCCCCACAATACATTATCTCTTATACTATTTTATACCCTATTAATGAAGATTATTTAATCTATATAAATCATAAGAGAGGATAAAATGTATTAGCATGGTGTGCCTCAAATTGATCCATATATTGGACACTAGATTGATGACATTCTATTTAATATACCCTGATATATATAACTCTCCTACAAGACACAAAAATCACGGATGAAAAAAAAACACATCTAATAATGAATGAATTATCCTTTCTTTTTAACCATATATCTATGGTTGATACATAGTTCTCAGCTTCAATTATGATGTAAGAGCTTTTTTTACCCCTTTCCATAAATTATACATAGTTTGCGAAAATGTTAGTTGAATCACTATAGAGGGTTAAAATCAATGTAATATTGAGATTTACTACCACATAAGCTGATTATGTCTCCTGAATAAAAATGAATTGTGTAGCCGGGGTTATGTTTTCGCCAATCTCAATTACCATATATTTTCTCATAAAAGAAACTTTTCATCATACTATGAAATCCATAAAAATTAATACCATTTATTTATAGATATAAAAAGTGGTTGTAGTTATTCAGTGGTTCACTAATGTTTCATATTAAAAAATTTACACTTAAATTATTGAAATATGAATATAATTATCTCTAATTTCATAAAATTATAAAATAAATTTCTATGATTATCTTGGTATATCATTGAAATTACAAGGAGGTAAAAAAAAGTGGGGATTGATAATCTCTCAAAAAAATCATCCCTCATGATATTATTGACAACTAGTGTTCCATTTACACCTAAAAGTGAATCCAAATCAGAGGACCATTCATTTTTGATGTCTCATCCATATATTCTCTTTCAAATGATCATATTTAGAGAAATTAGAATCCTTCACCTATTTTATACCTTTTAATTTGATATCTATTGGATAAAAATACATCCCATCTAGATCTATGATTAGATCTAAATGCTGGTTTTCTAACACATAATTAATATTCATTCATCCATAGACCAATGAAAAATTTGAGGTGGTGATTACATACTTAGGGCATTAACCACAACACTTATTTTACCTAGTGTATAAATAATCCCATAATTAAGGGAAAATAGGCATTAATTGCATGGTTTATTCATTAAATTGATATCTCTATGAGAAAAAAGAGCATGAGGATCTTATTTTTAGTATATATTAAAAACTTCTCACCAAATCAATAGTGCCTCCAACATTGTATGGTTTATAGAATTTTGGAAATTTGAAGGTTTTGTGTGTGGTAATCTATCTCATGTGGAAAAAATATCATTGAACCATATCCTACCATAATAATATATTTCAATAACACATACTAGGTTCCTCTTAGAGAAACATCAAAATATTCCCTAAAATTATTGCACAAATCTCAATTTTGTTTTTCATAAGTGATGATTTAAGACACATTTATAACTAAAAAATGTCATATTTGAATCCTTAGTCAAAAATAAATTTATCTTTCCATGTTAAAAACATTCATTTGAGAAAAAAATTAAACAATTACGAAAAGAAAATTCAGTAATTCTGAACAAGTCCTATGAAAATAAAAACTCAAAAAATGAACATAGATCATTTCCTAGACATTACTACTACCAATTTATAAGGATAAACTGCAAATGAATCTTCTAACATCATATATACTAAAATATTTAACATCTCAAATCCATATTGAATATTTTTTAAGGGTTAAAATAAATCCTATTCTCCCTTAATGATCTTAAATCACAATAAGACAAATTTTATTCTCCCCTTAGGTTTTATAATACATCAAAATTTCATACAGAAAGAAAAAAATAGATCTAACTATTATTATATTATCATGTTCATTAGATCTATAAATTCTATAGGTAGAGTAGTATGTTAATAGAAAAGACAAGATATTCAAAATTACCATATAAACATCAAAGCATGGTATTAAAATTATCTTATAGTCTCAGATGAAGTTCACGACACCTTAAACTCTGTTAAATTTTCGAAAACCATTTATCCAGATTCAATTTTCCGAATAATTAATTTATTCTATGTAATGAGTATATGTTTCCAATAATTTCTAACTAAATATTTAAAAATCTATTGAATGGATAAGACACCCATCTATTTTTTTTGGAAAAGTGAACTGGAGCACCCCTATGAGAAATATTATTCCATATAAAAACATTGGAGTATAACTCCTCAATAGAAAATTTTAATAGAAATAACTAAATCTATGTGATATGATATATTCATGTCAAAATTGTCCAATTCATGGAATAATATCAATCAATAACACCAACTTACATTTAAGATGAATCCCAAAAATGCCTTAAGTAAATATTTCTATAAATATCCCAACCATAATGGGTATATATATCAAATTGATTCAATAATAAGGAAAACTAGACTTTATATTTGACAGGTAAGAGTTCAAACATTATATTGATCCCAAACCATTATACATGACTCATAATTCAATTCCATAGTACGACTCTGTTGGGTTCCAGTTAGAGATAAGAATGAGACTTGCCTCTTAGGTTAATTGTTTTGTTATTTTAATTGTATTAGCAGCCCATATCTTCATTTAAATTAAATAAATTAATATCAATAGAAGATAAGTCCTAGATGAGTTAGAATAAAAAATCATAAGTCAATAAAAGAGGTATTTCCCCCAATCTAACCATTTACCTAATTGGGATTAAACAGTTATAATAACCAGATATGATTCCACCTGTAATCCTAAAGTTGAATCCAACTACTAAGAAATAGAAAAATGGAATTCCCTAGAATCTAAAAAGTAAAATATGGGGTGTAAATGTATAGTGTATTGTATCTCAATATTGAAGGACACTCCAAAATGTTGGTATTCAATTACTTAACCAAAAAACCCTATATAATCTATCATGATTTCTCTTTATCATAGATCATTTATTTTCTAATAGTTCCACTAAATATTGGATTTCCCCTTCTCAATTGTTACTTTATCCAGGATAACATTAAAGAAGAAGGGTTCCTTTAATGACTTTTCCACTAGCATAAAACTACATCATCTAAATATGATGTGGTATCTATGAGACACTAATAGTTGGTGTAGACCTGAAAAATATAAATATTACCGTACTTACTTTACTGATGGAACTTCTTCATCTTGGAAGGGATGTTATGTTCAACCACAAAAGAATAAAATCATATGTTTTTTCCTTGAATTTGAGTAAACTGAGGAATCCCCAAAACAACTCCCTTGTTGGATCTCAGCATGATTGGTTTCCACTCATCCTCAATTATTCCGTAGGGAGCATCCCCGATCATCTATAACCTGATCATTTACATCAACTATCTTTAGATACAGCTAATGATGATAAATGCTCTTAAAAAATAATATGTACACTCACTCTTGGTGTCAACCTGATTTATCAACATACTTATAATGATAATGGATCCAATAAATCCATTATTTCAATGGTTTCTAGGTAATACCACCCCAAAATGTTTGTTGAAACATGATGGTGGTGTGTTCGTAGTGATGTTACCATCAGAACATGTAATATAGCATATGATCTTGATATCTAAGATCTTGGAAGATAATATAGGTCCTTGTTGTTGGATAATGGTCATAGATTCAATTTTATGGACATATAGATGGTCAACATGGTGGGAGATTTTACATTAATGAAGGGAATAATGTCACATTCCATTCTATTAATGGGATATTATGAATTTATATCTACATAGTTATAATTATTCTAAATCCATATCCCCTGGTCATACCATTTTATTTATTATGGGTATATTATTTTAAAAAGAATATTAAAAGGTTAATTTGAGAATAAAAATTTATAAATAATCCTTTCATTGTTAACATGAATTTTTTTTAGAAGGAAATATAATTACTCAAATGATCCATACTAACCTACTTTTTTAATTAATAAATATTCTAACACAAATTATTTTTTAGTGATGTTTCAGTTTCTATAAACAATCAAATACTCCAAAAACAAGGAAAAAAAGAATAAAAAAGAACATGAAATTCAATGTCATCATCTCAATGCCGTCAATTTTTTTTCTCATAATGAATGAGACTTAGATAAGAAAGACTAAATTAAAGAAAATATAAAAATGAGTAATTGAATAGACTTGGTACCTTAATATTCAACGATAATTATGATCTATAATATTATTTATTGGTCACTTCATGGACATTGATAGTCATATTTTCTCACTAACCAAAAACACATACCAAATCCACCTTATGCCTCCATAATACCATTTATTAATGAATTGAAATCGGTTATCTTAACAGACCAAATCAGAACCCAAAAAAGACCTTAATAATACATCCTAATTTTTAGAGGATAGTATAAATTTAGAGGGAAAAAAGAAAAATAATTGGATATGTTTTCCCACTTTATAAGATGAGTTCATTGTTAAATTAAAATATAGAGTCAATTCATAAGTCAGGAATGACTATTTTGGATAGTGGACCTAGGTGATGATATGAAATCACCCTAAAGTGGGAGACCTATTCATTAGTTATATGGCCACTACATAATTAAATAAATACATGAATATGAGAACATACCATATTTTTGTCCAAAAAATCTATATAAACAAAAAAAGGAGTAAAAATAAAAAATAACTATTTATACATAATGTGTGGGATATATATTTCCAAAGGGTCTAATGATAAGTGTCTCATGGTGAAATACATTGTGTGGAAAACCAGGGATAACCCTCATACACCATCCTAAAATGTTTTCCAAAAAAACAATTATTATCCACTCCGACTCTACAAAAAATTAGTGGCAACCTATAGTACAATGAAACACTTATCAATCAGAAGTTTTAGCCTTTCCATTACTGGCATCATTCAAAAATAATATTATATGTATACCTAATGGAACTTGTGTATGATGTGATTACAATATACATAATGAAATTCACAACCTAATTGGAACCAATCATATATAAATCCAAGGTTATAATTCTAGAATATATCATATGTAGGTAACTTGTATACATAAACATTATATCCTTAGATTGTAGAAAGAATTTATCCTTGATGAAAATGTTTTAAAATTAACAAAATCAAATAATAAAATAAATATACATTTCAAAATAACATTAATTAATTTCAACCACATTTGAAAAACCTTCATTAAGCTGATATCAGAATCCAAATAGTGTACAGGTCCACCATAGTGGTGTGAATGTTGAGTATTTCCATAAAAAATAATCATCTATATGAGGTGGTTATTATAAATTTATATATTTTTCAATAGAATTCCACCTAAATTATACTCTCTCATCATAGGGATGAACTTCTTATTCCAATATAAAACCCTCATCTAGGTGGTCAATCATATTATTTTAAGAAGGAACACACACATAGATACACAAGTCGACACACAGAAATAAATAGAGATATACATAACCATATACCTTAATATAATTTGTACAGTATAAGAGGTATGTATGAACATATATAGGAGGATATAATATTTATATATGTGTACCATGAGAGAGAAAATTAACATGCCTTAGGCTAGAACCTGCAAGATGAGGCTCAATCCTTATATATCAAATATTGTGAAAAACATAGAACTATATATGAAATATCATCCAACAAAACCTATTTCTTAATAGATCATATCATTTTTAGAGAAATGAATCATAAATAGTGTTTCTTATATAATCAATCTATCCATAACATTTTAAAAGGTCATTCTAAACACCTAATTTTCAATGAAAATATTTTTGGAAACACCAACAAGCTAAAACATAATTGAACACACATGGTATTTATAAATTTGGCACATTAGACAAGTATTTATATAATAATAAAGTAAACAATTGAAATATTTTAAAGCACATGGGTTATCCTGAAACAATGTTAAACCATTAAAGAACATCTATTTAAATTCAATAACATGGATTAGTTCTCAATATAGTTTAATAACAGCAGCATGAGAGTTTACAATAATTATAAATCCTCTACTTCTGAAAATAGAAAAACCACCCGTCATTGATTCATTAGTAAAAAAAATTATTAATTTTTTTACTAAAACTAATATATTTGTATCCCTCACACATACCAATTACCATTAAATAATATCACATAATCTATAAGAGAGATAGATATGAGGATCACCCACCCTTGCATGTGGATATGTGATAAAGAAAGTCTGAAAGGAGATTTATGGCACTAAAACATGTTTTAAAATAAATTTAGAAAAAATTAAATGTTTTCTCACTTCATTAATAAGAAAATTACATTCTAATTAGTGGTCATACATAAATTATTCAGATTTTAGACTATAGCTACCCCCTGATGGAAGATCAAAAATATAATAACCATGAATCTGAATCGTAGATTGAAGAATAGGTTGAGGGAATATATAGTATACTGAAATAATATAATGTAATTGATAAAATATAAACACTACTCCTTATGATAAATGAAGGAGTAATCCCTCAACCACAAGGTTATGATTCTAGTTGATGGTTCAAGCAAGTGATGAAAGGGAATATAGGAGGAGCTATCATATTGAGAAAAACACTGAAATGAAGATACAAAGCCCTTGTTAGGGATTTAACAGGATGAAGTATGTGTGTAAATAATTTTTTTTATATGATTTAAATATCTTACATACTAGGTAGCTGGTATAGGTCCACTGAGCATCCAATGGCCCTAATAGTGTAGTCCCAACATTGTTACAACCACTAGGTTTTTGAGGCCCAGACTCGAGGTAGATATTTCCACCCAACCCCTTGGGTATATTATTTAATCCTATTTCTCTCTTTCTCAAAGGCCACTAATCCCCTTTAAATTCAATATTAAACAAAAATGATTTTAAAAATATCAAATAAAATGAGAACCTATACAAGTAATGGTATGGATTTTAAAATTCTATCTATGTCTACTTGACAAACATTATGAAAACATAAATACAAAAAATACAATTTCATGTGAGATTTTGAAAAATTTATATTATATAAAACTAATGATGTCATTGTTTTGTAACAACATGAAGTGGTTTAAAATTCATTGTAATTATTTATTTCTTTATAATGTCTTTATATCCAATGATCTTCCATCAATTTGTGAGAATGTAAAATATAAAGAAAACATAAAAATATATGAAAAAACAATAATGATCATATAATGAAACTAATAATTGTATTATATAAATTATATAGTATTATAAACACTGAATCATTTAGTGGAATAGTGTTTTTAGAGTCCTCAACACATATTTTAATGAACAATACTATATTGAGAATGTAGAAATTAAGATCACTCCCACCTTTTTAATTCCCTAGAAATTGGATATTCATAATCTAAGGGATCTACAATATTATCATGAAACAATGAGAAAAATAAAATATGTTGTTGATGAAATGAACTAACTATTGAGGGCTCCACATGGAATGGAAATTAGGATATGTAAAATGGTATGCATATTACCACTTGTCCGGTGGTTGGGGTCTAGACCAAAAAAAGAATATCATATATATAGAAGGTCTTATCATATTGATAACCTATAATAATACACATATCTATATTGAAATATAGTAAAAACAATAACCAATTATAATTTCTTGTAATGGATAATATAATTGAAATCATTAATGTATGAGAGTTTTATAGTTAGTGACAACAAAACCTAGGAAAACTCCAATAGAACAAAAATTGAATAATTGTATTTGTGAATAACAAACCAATGATAATAGAACATACATCCTTTTTGAAATGAATCTTTATATGATATCCTACAGTTACCAAATTTATCAATCACAACAATAAACATTTACAACTAACTCCATTTACCATAATGATACCCTTAAAATTTATATAATCAGCACAAACACATCAGGAGTGTGAACAAATAACCTTGTAGTGGTTCATATTGAAAATAAATAGTGAGACACAATGAAAAAAATAATTAAAGAATAAAAATACAATTTTTCTATAATAAAAATGATTCAAAAATATAGGGAGACCCCAAATTATAATTATATATTAGACATCTATATTATCAATGACGTTTTATCTTCTCATCCTATATGTAAGTCAAATATAAAATGAAACCAAGGATTCATAGTATATCTTATGAACATTATCACCACAATTTCCAAACCATCAGTTATTTTATGAATCACTTTTAACTATCGTTTGAGAATCTCAAATAATCATGGGTAAATTTATATTTACTAACAGAGTAACAATCCCAATTGGGGTCATTCCCGAACACATCAGAGAGTACCAACTCCATTAATATATGACCACACCTAAGTATACAAAAAAATTACCTAAACTTCATCTATCTTATGGGGGATCATTAACGACTATGAATTTTGTACTAAGGATTTGATAAAATCCATGTATATAATAGAGGAATGTGTCATGACACATGGTTGTTTACTTTATTATACCTATGAATGTCTTCCTCAAATACTGTTTCATCCTTTTCAACTACATGAAACTAAAACTACCCCAAAGATAAATGTTAATTACCATTGATTTTTAATGTGATCCAATGTTATATTCAATTTGAAAAAAACTCATAATTGATAAACTATTTCTTTAATTTGGACACATGGATTATATGATGAAAAATATAGACAATAAGAGAAATTGAAAATCGTGTAATTCAATAAATATGGTATGTTCATCTTGTGAGGTTATATGGGAATGTATTTATATAACCAAATCTTGTTGTTTTATCCTACATGAAATATCCTAAAAGTAACAACTTTAATAGAACTCATGGTCTTTCTAGGGCTGTACTATAGAATCCCTGATCATATAACTCAATATATTTGATGTATGATACTATTAAACATGATATCTTTTACTCAAGAATAGACCATGAATATAATATCATAAATCCGATACCATATTTATTAATATAAACATGGATTATTATTGAAATATTATCATCATTAGATATTTCGTCATTTCCTACAAATCCTATCCATTAGTTGACATGTGATATGAATCATACTTCAAATAACACACATCAAGTGGTCATGTTTTGAATTCTGGTAAATCCTAGCTACCCAATATGAAAAACACTACCAATTATCCCTCCATCACAAAAAATTTCTACTAATTATATATCTTATATTCTTTCTTCCACATCCCAATGATAAACTTTTGTGAGACACCTTTAAACCCACATTCATAGATCTAGTGATAAAAATGAAATATTCACAAACTAAAAATTATAGCAACAAAGATGACCCAAATGTACATACATAATTTTACCTATATTCTCAATATTAAAACACAAACCCAGGCAACATATTTTTATTTTCATTAGATATTTCATATATAAATGAATTATTAAACAATTATTCATTAAAAGGTGCACAAAAATATCCCCACATGATATGTTCATAATAATATCTCATCATATAAAATCTTAGGGATATGGGAAAAAAATATGAATTTAGTGAGATAAAATGTTAGGAAATGGAAAAATAACATCAATAGGACATTGAAGAATATATCATAAATATGTGATAAAATATTAAACAAGTATAAATAAAAGATTCCAGAATATGTTAAGATGATGTGAAAATGAAACAATATATCATAATCACCAATCAAAAAATATAAATATTCGACCATAATATATTCCATTAATAGAGAATAACCACTACCATGGGATAGAAATGTGAAATCATAAAAAAATAATTATGAAAAATAAAAAAATTTAAAAAAGAATGTGGAATAACATATATGTTTTTCACAAAAATACTTATATAAAGTCATTTCTTATGTAAATATTTCAGCTACGATAATAATAATAGAGTAGGTAATGTCCCATAATAAATTAGATTTAGCTAACCCCCAATTCCTACAAACAAAGAAGATTAGTTTCACCACCTGGTTCATTATATAACATCTAATGAGATATTAATAATTGCACAATTCATTAAAGGGATATATATTTCTTGTCCCAACCATCACATATTGATAAATAGTACATATCTAATCAGTAAAAATAAATCAACAGTAAAGTCATGATTAATGCATAATTATTAGATGGATTACATATATACATTATTGTCATATAAAATTCGTACAATAAAAGAAATTGGATGACATTATGAATGAAAATAAACATAATGGTACATATATTATCAATATAGGATTAAATTATAAAGATACCCAAATAAATTTAATGAATATATAGATATATAAATAGTTTTCCCATACCAATTTTAAAGGTATAAGTTTTTAGGTTAATACCATTCAATGATAAGAAGTATGTATAAGGTTATAAAAATGGAAATACATTTTATGAAAACATTATATTATATAAAAATATCTGTAATTCAATAAAAATGAAGTGATGGGTCCCACCCCTCATAGATATTTCCATTGATACATTGAATCTTTGTTGATAAATCAATGGAATATAAAAAATTAATATATTCTAGAAAAAAATTAATGAGGGGAGAAATGATATATAGATCAATCAAAGGATTGAATATAATTGAGTGTCAATGTAGGTGAATAATCATTTTGAGAAAGATAATAAATTATACATGTTTTATTAATGTAAATCTTTATCACTATCATAATGATAAAATAATGATAAATAAGGAATGAAAAATATTAATTTTTTTAAATATATTAAAGAATATATTTATATTTAAAAAATTTGTAATATTAAATATAATATATATACATTCAATAAAATAAACCATTATAAAAAATAAAAAAATGGAAATGAAATCAAGGAAAAAAATATAAATTATCATAAAGTATTAGTAAAAACCATGTTAAACGAAACATTCAAAATAATTTCCCAAAGCGTGAAAAGAAATATTTTAACAAATTATATAAAAAATAAGACTGAATATTGGAACATTGAAAAGTCAGAAACCTAATATCATGGAATCATGGATTAGAATACACAAAATATACAAATGTGGTTAAAAATATCCTCTTAAATAAATTTAACCCTTTAAAGTTACTTACATCAATAAAAATTACATTTAGAGATAATAAAAATAAAATAGGAGAATCATATAATAAAATATGCATTTTATTATAAAAAAATTAATATTTGTTGTTGTGAAAATGAATTATGACATGGAAGAAAATTTTACAAAATTGAAAGTATAATTTTTCAATTAAAAGGACCAATATTTAATAATTTCAATGTTTTGGGAATGGATGTCCTTGATAACATTTTAGTTAAATGTAATTTTTTAGGCTAATAGCCCAGTTATTTTGTTTATGGGTTTTTTGGTGGTATATTGGGGGCATGGGATAATAAATGAGGAGGAATGAGGCCAAACATTGTACAATGAACAGTTGGAGAGAGGTTAGAGAAAACCGTATACCAGGCCCCAGAAACTATGAAACATGGGGACCCATTAAGTCATAGTCTAGTGCATGGTTACCACATATTTTTGCTTTTTTCATGGGTTCTCATAGGAAACCATGCATCTTAGAGCCTCTTGGATAGAGGGATATTAAATGTTTATGCAGGGATTGGCTAACCATGACGCCAAACTATGCGGCCTTTAGAAGGATGTTTTTTACCATCCCCCTAATATCATTTCTATATTCCAAATTATTTCAACCCAGTTGACCCCTTATATATTAGATGATGAACCAAACACTCCATGACATGCAAGAGATGAATCTTCATCAATTCATAAGCATTTGGAGTCCATTTGGCAGAGTATCAAAGATCTAGGTGAGTTTAACTCTAATCATTGATCAATTTTATGGATTTGAACTTGTAGAATCTATTCATTCATCCTGAATACCTAGAATCCCCACATTTATAGAATATTATATTTTTGATCCTTAATGGGTGTTTTTTTTAATCAAGGGATGAGTTTGGAGATATTAGACATCTTTGGACATGAGGTAGACAATCATTATGTTTTTCCCATAGTATTGATGTTATATATGTATATATGGAAATGAAAATCGGTTTCCATGTTATGTTTCTTTATTATTGACTGTGGAAAGTGTTTTGGGCTATAGATTGAGGTTTTAAACCTTTTACAGCCCCGTTTGGTCTGTTGGTGAGTGAGATAGAACCTATGGCTACCAATGGGGAAAGATAAACATTTGTAATTGGTAAATAAAGATGGTAAATATTAAAATAGGGAAATTGTGAGGATTAATGGGTATTAAAAGTATAATTGGTTATGTGTCTAGTTTTAATGGGTAAATTAAAATGACTATAAGTTTTATTTTGTAAATACCTAGGAGGTTTTCTAAAGGATTTAACAATGTGATTTTGGGATTTTTATTGATGTTATATTTATTGATGGAAAAATGATTTTTTAAAGTGATAAATGTATTGAAATGAGGTTTTGACCTCAATGTAATTCAAAAATGGTGTTTTAAAAGATATATCAAATTATTTTTAAAATTGAGGCTAGATTTATTCATTTTGTGATAATGGTTTAAAAATTATATTATATGGTTTAAGTGGAGAAAACCATGGGGCATGTTTTAGTTTTCAAAGATTTAGATTCATGTTTTAATATGTGTCTTCAAGATGTTTTTAAATAATTATTTATAATTGTGTTTTACACCATGTTACATTTTTAAAGTTCAAATGGGACCATAGTCATTGAATATGTATGAAGGTTAGTGTGATATGGCCCATGGTGATTATGTTGGCTTCTTAACAAGGTTATGATGTGAGATAAATGATGAATGTGAATAGTTTGTGACATTACATAAGGGGATGTTAGTTATAATGATATATGTACTTGATAGTGATGGTTATGTTAGTAAATGTGTTAATGTGTTATGGAATTTAATTTTTAAACGTGCTAATGGATTGAGGCATAAATATGATTTATGAGTGGCATAAAATATTAATTGTGAATGTTATGCATATTTATTGATAATGGTTTGTGATAAGATATATGTGGTATATGGATAAATAAGAATCTACATATGTCTTTGTAGTTGTGGGGTATTGTACATGAGGACCTATTACCATGGGTCTTGATTGACAGAGGCTCTAAACCCCACACATACAATGCATAAGTTAGAGAAGGGGACTGAGGATCTATGACCCTAATAGTTTCATTTTATGAGAATAACTGGACTGAGGCCCCAAGTTATGTGTGATGTATTTGTGCATTAAATGTTTATCCATAATGATATATTGAACATTACATATTAATCTATGTATTTTAATTGTCCGACTAAGGCCATAGTGTAAATGAAATAAATGAAAAACCATTGGGGAAAATAATGATAGTGATCATGTGAATATTGTTAAATATAGGTCATGTGATCATTTTTTATTATTGAACATGCCTTGTGGATAAAAGTGTTAGTAAACACTTTATTCCTTGGCTTATAATCAGAGTGTTTCTTGAGTTAGTTTTTAGTTTGTTTGACTCTATGGAACATAATGAATAATCTGTATATTAGATAATTACTTAAATGATTTCCTTCTTTCTATGTTTATTTATTTCACATGTTTCCTTGAATAAACTATTATACAGAGTAGTTATTTATTTAGACACTATTGGTGGTGGCCTCCTAAGTTGTACTCACACCCATCTCATTATGCCAAGAATCTTGGGTATCCGTGTATTTGAATTTTTTTTGATGAAGGTTTAGGACCGGGACATAGTGTTTGGTTGTACATGGGACATTGGGATGGACTAGGGAAGGTCAGGACTAGGTTGGGTGTCAGGTCTATGTTTGGGGTCTTGTAGTAGTTTTGGTTTTGGTTAATGTTTGTATGACTATATAACATGTAGCGAACTCAAAATATAGTTATAACATGTGATTCCTTATCACTTATTTTCATTACCACAAGATGACCATTTAATTTTTCCTTCTGGTTATTATATCAGGTAAAATTATTTCTGTTATGGAATTACTGTGAGAAGTGATTATAGTCTCCCTAGTTTTTCATCATAGACCCGTGCTATTAGTCAAAATAATAGGACATATAGAAAGGGGAACCACCGTTCATGTGTCGACCCATCATGGGGGCACCGAGATGTGGTCACAAGGAAAGAGACACTACAAAGTGGTTTCAGATCACGTCTTCTGTCTTTTCTATTTGGAGGATGTTATGCAGAATGCTAGGATCGTGTTAGGGCTCAATATTGAGATCGTGCATGGGTTCCTTCTGCCCCATGTATTGGGGGAATATGTTTCCAAGGTTGTGAATTGAAGTTCATTTTTCGTTTTATGGTTAATTGTTATTTCCACCTTGAGTGGAGAACATGGATGTGATATTGTTGATTTATAAGTATTTATCTCTTGAGCCATTGTGGAAAGAAAGTGTGTAGTTGTTTTTGCATCATTCTAGGAACATATGATTGGTAGGTTTCCCATATGTTTCATGTGATTTATATTACGTTGAGATTCATATGCTGGTACTATATTTTTCTTAAGTTAAATTATGGTTGTTGGGTTTTACCATGAAATTTTTATAAAGTAAATGCCTTCAAATGTCAATTTTATTAAAGATTATATTATTAAATATTGGGTTAATAAAGTGTGTTCTTGAAATTTAAATATTTGGGGGTTTTAAAATAGAATATTTTAAAATGTGAATCCTCTTGTTTTAATTTGTAAATTTTAATTAATAAGGTAGGTGAATCATGATAGATCTAGAATGCATATTTGAAATCAGTATCCCTATTTTTGTGATCAGAACCTATGAATGGGTGGGTTGGGTACCGATAGTTTCCAAGTTTGAGATCTTAGTTCTAGATCATGAGGCTTTTTTAGGTTTCAGTTTATAGTAAAATTAATTTTATTGTTGTTTCCTCATTATGGTTGTGACAATGGGTTATGAGTTTTAATATTGTAATGTCGATCTAATAACTTTTAAGGTTTGGGATTATAAAAGTTGTGTTCTGGATCATAATGGGTGTTAGGTTCCTAGAGCTGATATATGTGTGTGGGTGTTCTTGTTGTGAGGCATATAACAAATTTCTTATGAGGTGCATTAGACACAATATGTTTTTGAGCGGGGGAAGGAGTGACTTCATGAGTAGTGAGTTTGTTGAGGATTGATGTGTATATCATATATATATATACACCTTTTCTTAATGTGACTCCAGTTTATGGAGATGGTACCATTCATTATTCGATGATGACCCCTGAGAGATGTTGGTTGGGTTGTTAGAGATTTTTTGTGCATATGACACAGGTAGAAATTCTGGACATTGATAGTGGCACACAAAGATTGTTTCTCAGAATGGAATTGATGAAGAGGGATAAGAGAGAAAGTAAATGGTTTGGGTAATGTAACTCGAGTGGTGGTTATGAGTTGATGGATTTGGGATATCAAGGGTAACCTCTTGAAAGGATGGACTAGTGTTGAAGGTTCCTTAATATGAAAATCATGAGATGTTTACTTAGATGAAGAATCAGAATATGGTTGGTGCTACTTAGTGTGGTAACTATTTATGGTTATGCCTGAGGTCCTTTCTCAGATTATATCTAAGTGCTTTTATTTGGTTTTAAGGTCAGTTTCTGGGAGATTTTAGGCTGTTAGGAGCCCCTTCATGCAACATTTATAGTGTTCGATGTGTGAATAGGTGCTGTTTTGGAGAAAACTGGTCTACAATGACCAAATCATGGATGGAAACTTCTGGAAATGAAGTGACAAACACCGTGGTGGTGGTCATGTGATTGGGCTTCTTTGTATGAATGGTTTTTTGTTGGGTGATATTGTTGAGGATATATCGAGTCTAATGGGGATAATGGACCAGGAGGCATTGTTATTTGAGTGAGAGGGTGTTGGGAATGGCTCTGGTGATCTACATTCAATGTGACCTAGAGTCGGGTTCAATGTGTATCCATAAGAATGAGAGGGGATATAACGACCCATACTTTACATACATTGTTAATACTTCAAAATTGAAGTACACTTATTACAACATATGACAAAACCACAAAGGACCGTATAGGTATAGTGTCTTTAGAAACTGGGAAACATAAACAACTGGTTTATAAATCTTCTACAGTGTCTCCAATTTATTTCATCATATCTAGGGTCCCTTTTAGCATATTCTACTTAATATCCATCTTCCTGACCTGGGGAAAAGAAAACATAAAAGGGTGAGCTCAAATGCTCAGCAAGGGCAAATAAAGGAAATAAAAATCATATCATATCTTTTTGAAAATCAAAACCTGCAAAAGAGATCATAATATCTTAACATGGAATAAATCATAGAAGTGAAAATGAGATCCCCATAATCATAACATAAAACTTGAAACTTTGTGTCATGCACACATAATCATGGAAAATCATTTCTTGTTAGTCATGACTCATTGCCAAGACTATCTTAGTGGACAAAGTCCCTTTCTGAACCGAGTTCACTCCTCGTTTCAGTCCTGTATCACTGAACCGAAATAACCTTCCGTTCCAGCCATGTCTATCTCATGAGATATAAAGTCTTTACCCAATGCATTGGAGGGAGATATAGGTCCCACCCATCTTATAATGAATCCTTTCTTATGTGTGCCACATAATCATAAACCATACATCATAACGTAACCCATGTAATAAAAATGGGATTCTTAAACAACATGACATCATAAAACAATTCATATAAGATAAAGGAATTCATAAAAATATTTCCATCACAACATAATCAAATCCATGTAATAATAGGGATAGAAACAGAACCCTTTATTATCTTAGATTGAAAATAATTTTGATAAAACACTTGAACTTCATTCTTGAGGAAAATATCCTTTCTTTTTCAAAAACATTTTACATTTCTTAACATGTCATACAACTTTAAACTAAAAGAAGTTGATTAAAAATAAACTTGAAAACTTTTAAAGGAAGCTTCTTGGAAATAATGTTTTAAAAATCCATTCTTTTTGTATAAGTTAAAAAAAACATTCTTCGTACTTTTGTCGGAAAAGTCAAAAAGTACCTCGTACGGAAAAACGACAAAAGATTCATTTCATATTCTTTACTAAAAACTCACCTAAGGGTAAAATTGGATTTAAACTATTGTAAGTGGATGGAAACAATATTACATATTGAGGGAACATGGATGTGGATGATAAAATACACCCCAGTAAATACTTACGAATAAACAATCTCGGATAAAAATGAGATTGTGATATTTCCCTTACCTTAGGTCCGATTTTCTTTGTTCGTGTCCGAAGCTCCTGTATAATGGTTTAAATAATGTTATTGACTTATTACAGAATCATAAATATTGATATGAGATCATATATGGTCATATTATTAGCTTCTTGTTAGTAATATTTCATTGTTACTTGTTACTCGGGTCTTTATAACTTTTTGTTCTTATGCGTGTTTTGTCGAATAAATTCTTATTCTTATCTTTAGGTTATAGATAATTCATTTCCAGAATGTTATTAGTGTAGTATATACCATATTCATTCATTCAATTCATTTATATAATCATTATGAAATGAAGATCATGTAGAACGAGTCGCATCACATCGTGGAGACGGTATTCCGTACGTACGCACGAGTGATGATATCGTTCCTATGATCGTGGAATTGTATTGGAGTATATATATATTATTTCAGTATCAATATTACTTCATAATAATCATATATAGTTACTCATTACACCATTATACCCATCCTTGTAAGGTGATGGTGGAAAATAGATTACACCACGGCGTGGAGACGGTATTCCGTACGTACGCACGCGCGGTGATTTCATTTTTCCGTAGGATGGATAGAAGGTGAATTAGTGTTGTTTAATATTTATAATAAAATATCAGTATGTAAGTAATACTGATGTTATTACTTTATCATGAAACAACTAAAGAAGAAGAAGTTGAAGAAGAAAGAAATTGAAAAGATCGGTAATGGATATTACCTCTTCTTTGGAACGCCTCTTTGAATCCTCCACTTAAGGAACTATGATTGGTCTTTGGAGAAGACCAGAACCTCTAGGATTATTCTTGGGAAGTGGAGAGGAGAAAATGGCAGGGGTTGGCCGATCTTGAGTGCTCAATTTGGTGTGAGGAGGAGGGAGAGGAGGTGCCCTTTTATAAGGGAGGAGAGGGGCACATTAGGAATATCTCAAAATATTATTTTATATTAAAGTCAAAATCGGTTTATAATGGTTCCAAAGGGTCTTATTTCGAAGCTAAAGTGGGGATGGGTCGAAATACTATCAACCAATAGGATTTAGACAAGTTTAGGGTATTATTTTAACCTTATCAATTAGATTTAACTCTAAGTTAATTAATTTAACTTTTACCATGTCTTTTTGTTTTCTTTCACTATATGGTTAATACACTTACTATAACATGCCAAACGAACCCCAAATTGTTTATTATTAATATATATATCCTTATCTAAGTCATTTGGCCGAACCTTAGATTTTTAGGAATAAAATAACAATTAATAATATAATATTTGATTTAAAAACTATTTTGTGTCAATTTTGACACTATTTGATATATGATTTTTGTGAAAGTCATATCAGAATTATATGTTCGAACCAAGTTGATTAAATCAACACTAATATATCATAGTAACCTAGAAAATTATTGGAATTCATAAAAAGTCTTAAATTACATTTATTTTGGTATTTATATTATCAATTATGTCAATATTTCATTAATAAGATAATTACTGCATCATCTTTGTGTCATAAATAAATTAAATTATTTGATGTCTAAAAATTACAAATAAAATACCATCATGTAGGAAATCTTTTTATCTTTCTAATTAATATTTAAAATCGAATTTATCTTATGTATAACCCCATATTAAAAATGATTTACTTATTAAACATTAAATTTAACTATTTTAACCCTTCTTTAAATAAATTAATAATAAATGTCCTAATCTAATCCAAGTGGGCCTAAATGGTCATATTCTATTCCTGAGTTTGTTTTTGGTCGAATTACACTTGTCCAATAGAATTAGGACACGTGTTAGGGTAATATTAATATCATATTTACCCTTAGTTACCCTATTTACTATTAACCGCGGTAAAAAAAGTAAAAAGTTACTATTCACCAAAAATTTATTTTCATCTCATTGAACCACATTTTAGTCCTTGATATTAACTGTGTCTCTCGGATTTTCGAAATTCCATTCACAGAAGCGGTAAAATTAAGTTTTATGCAAAATTCAGTTTTTTAACCTACCACTTAGTGGTTTCACTATTCATCAAAAATTGAAAGTTTTCAGAAAAATACCAAAATTTCACCCTAGGCTAATTTCGATATTCTGAGTCCAAAAATGAAGTCCATTTTGAAAAATAAAATTTATAAAATTTCAAAAAGTGGTTATTACTATTCATAACGGCTAGTTTTAATAGCATATTGTTGTTTAGTGAAACTCGGTATTGCGTACGACGCAAGCTATCGAGGAAGGTCGCGATTGCGTGTAAAGAAAGCCAAGCAAGTGTTGTGTAGAAAAAGATTCCTTTGATGATTTATATAACATAAAAGTCTCGGGTGTTACATTCTACCCCCCTTAAAAAGAATTTCGCCCTCGAAATTCGTCACTTTGTTACAAACAGATGAGGATACTTCTCCCTCATCATATCCTCGAGCTCCCATGTAGCTTCCTCAAGTTGGTGGTTCCTCCATAAAACCTTCACTAAGCGAGTGGTCTTGTTTCGTAGGACTTTTTCGCTACGATCCAGAATCTCTATCAGTTGTTCTTCATAAGAAAGATCTTGCTCCAGCGGTACAACTTCTGAGCTGAGTACATGTGAAGGATCTGGTATGTACTTTCTCAGGAGAGATACATGGAACACATCGTGAACTTGAGAGAGATTTGGTGGAAGCGCCAATCAGTAAGCTACCTTTCCAACACGATCCAATATTTCAAAAGGACTGATATATCTAGGGCTCAACTTCCCCTTCTTTCCAAATCTCATAACCCTCTTCCAGGGAGATATTCGTAAGAACACTTTATCGCCCACTTCAAACTCTAGGTCTTTTCTTCGGTTGTCGGCATAACTTTTCTGTCGACTCTGAGCTGCTCTTATGTGTTGTTGAATAGATCTGACCTTTTCTGCCATTTCATCAACGAGATCAGGTCCTAATAGCTTTCTTTCCCCAACTTCATCCCAGCAAGTTGGAGTCCTGCATTTCTTTCCATAGAGAGCTTCATAAGGAGACATCTGAATACTGGAGTGAAAGCTATTATTATAAGAAAATTCCACCAAAGGTAGGTGTTGATCCCAACCTCCTTTGAAATCCATAGAGCAAGCTCTCAACATATCTTCTAGGGTTTGAATTGTTCTCTCAGACTGACCGTCTGTCTGGGGATGATAAGCAGTGCTGAAACTCAACTCTGTATCCAGAGTATGCTGAAGACTTCGCCAGAACTTCGAGGTAAATCTCGGATCTCGATCAGATATAATAGAAAGTGGTACTCCATGCAATCTTACCACTTCCTTTACATATATCCTGGCAAGCTGATCTAGAGAGAAATCCTCTCTAATAGCAATGAAGTGTGCAGACTTTGTAAGACGATCAACTATGACCCAGATAGCATTATTGCCTTTGGATGTTTTAGGAAGTCCTGTGACAAAGTCCATAGTGATGTTTTCCCATTTCCATTCGGGTATGGGTAATGGTTGTAACATCCCCTTAGACTTCTGTCTCTCAGCTTTAACTTGTTGACAAACCAAGCATCGAGAGACATATTCAGCAACATCTCTTTTCATGCCATCCCACCAGAAGTACTCTTTCAGGTCCCTATACATCTTCGTGCTTCCAGGATGAATAGAGAATGATGAACTATGAGCCTCATCCAGCAGCTCATTCTTTAATTCGGGGATGGGAGGAACGCAAACCCGATTCCTGAACATTATTATCCCATCACAATCAAGGTTGAATTCAAGAACATTTCTCACCTTCTTTTGTAACTCGACATCTTCTTTCTGTGCCTCTTTAATCTTCACATGTATAGATGGTTGAACATTCATTTGAGAAAGATAAGATTTTTCCCCTTCCATTATAATTCCAAGATCCATCCTTTGTAAATCCATAAATATTGGATCTTTTGTGATCCTCATCATGGATAAACTAGCATGGTCTTGTCGACTTAATGCATCTGCCACCTTGTTTGCTTTCCCAGGGTGGTAATGGATTGAGCAGTCATAATCCTTAATCAGCTCCAACCATCTTCTTTGACGAATATTCAGCTCCTTTTGTGTGAAAATATACTTTAAACTTTTATGATCAGTATAAATATCACACCTTTCACCATAAAGGTAATGCCTCCAAATCTTTAATGCAAAGATTACCGCAGCCAACTCCAAATCATGTGTTGGGTAATTTTGCTCATGGATTTTCAACTATCGTGAGGCATAAGCTATCACCATATCATTTTGCATAATAACACACCCCAATCCCTTCTTGGATGCATCACTGTAGATCACAAACCTTTCTCCACTACAAGGCAGTGTGAGCACAGGTGCACTGGATAACCTTCTTTTCAACTCCTTGAAATTCTCTTCACATTCCTCTGTCCAGAAAAACTTAACTCCTTTCCGAGTCAACTTGGTGATTGGATTAGATAATCGTGAAAAATCTTTTACAAAACGTCGATAATATCCAGCCAAACCAAGAAAACTTCGGATCTCAGTTACTGTTGTTGGCCTTGACCATCTTTCGATAACCTCTGTTTTTGCTGGATCCACAGATATCCCCTCTTTTGAGATTATATGACCCAAAAATGCAACTTTTTGAAGCCAAAATTCACACTTGGTAAATTTGGCATAAAGCTTCTCCTTTCTCAGGGTCTTCAATATAATTCTCAAGTGATCTTCATGCTCTTCCTTGCTCTTTGAATAGACAAGAATATCGTCTATAAAGACTACCAAAAATTGATCAAGATAGTCTCTAAATACTCTATTCATTAGATCCATGAAGATAGCAGGGGCATTAGTAAGACCAAATGGCATCACTATAAATTCATAGTGTCCATACCTTGTACGGAAATCCGTCTTTGGTATATCCTCCCTCTTGACCCTTAATTGATGATACCCTGAACGAAGGTCAATCTTAGAAAAGTATTGAGCTCCACGTAGTTGGTCAAATAAGTCATCAATGCGTGGGAGAGGATATTTGTTCTTGATAGTGATCTTGTTAAGTTCTCGATAATCAATGCAGAGTCTCATTGACCCATCTTTCTTCTTAACAAATAGAACAGGTGCTCCCCAAGGTGACTCACTAGGGCGTATGAATCCCTTATCAAGATTCTCTTGGAGTTGCTTCTTCAATTCCTGCAACTCAATTGGGGCCATTCTATAAGGTGTCTTTGAAATAGGCAAAGCACCCGGTACGAGTTCTATTGAAAACTCAACTTCACGATTTGGTGGAAGACCCGGCAATTCCTCCGGAAAGACATCATCAAACTCCCGTACAATGGGCATATTCTTTATCGTGAGTTTCTCACCAACCATTTGAGATAAATAACCTTCATTTAGTGGAATCAAGACCCATAAGATGGAAGGAATTTCCACTGGAAGGTTATGTTCATCCTTGCATTGGTATACGATCGTAGATTGATCTGGAATATGAAATGTCACTTCCCTTCTTTGGCAATTGATATGAGCTCCATGTAGAGAAAGCCAATCCATGCCAAGAATCACATCAAATTCCACTAAAGGAAGGATCACAAGATTTGCAGGAAGCACTTTCCCACAAACTTCGATCGGAGAAGAATTATAAACTTTTGATGCGATTGATGTGCCATTAGGTGTTGTCACAGCTAACTCAACATCTAATTGTTGAGGTAATACGGTGATACCCTTAGAAAAGTCTTCAGAAATAAAAGAGTGGGTGGATCCAGAATCAAATAAAACATTTGCTACTTTAGAGTGGATGGTAAGTGTACCTTTCAACACATCGTTATCGTACTCCACATCGCTGATAGAAATTGCATGTGACATTCCTTTGTCTTTAGCCTTAAGAGTTTGTTGACATCGACCATCATCATCAACCCTTGGATTTGGGCATTGATTGGCATAATGCCCCATCTCCTTGCACTTGAAACATTGAAGTGTAGTAGGTTCATTCTGTGTATCCCTTCCTTTGTTTGCGTCATTAGACATCTTCTTCCCATTATCACGGCATTCAAATGCCCGATGACCTTCTTTTCCACATTTAAAACATTTACTTGTCCCTTTAAGACAACTCCCTCCATGTTTCTTTCCACACTTTGAGCATAAGGAAAAGCTCATCTTCTTTTCTGTGTGCTCTTTAGATTTTTCTTTGAATTCCATCTTCCTCTTCTTATCAAACCCATGTGACTGATGGGTTACTCCAATCTCCATCTCGACTTTGAGAGAACATCGAACGATTTCCTCGTAG
The DNA here is from genome assembly GCA_963277665.1 of Viscum album. Lineage (NCBI taxonomy): Eukaryota > Viridiplantae > Streptophyta > Magnoliopsida > Santalales > Viscaceae > Viscum > Viscum album. The sequence continues at coordinate 1,274,700,773 of OY728121.1, read as the reverse complement.
CTATTAAAGTCCCTTATGGCTAACGCCCTTCGAAGACTTGGTTTTAAGCCACTAAAGAATCGATCGATCTTACTCTCAGGTTGGATAATAATACCAGAAGCGTACCTTGCCAGTCTTGTAAAATTTGCTTCATAGGTACCAACAGATTCATCATCCCTTTGCTTCAGTTCAAGAAACTCTTTCTCCATCTTTGTTCGGAGAATATGAGGGAAGTACTTATTGAAAAATAAGTTCTTGAACTCGTCCCATTCCATAGACTCAATTTCATCCCTTTGCCTCGTATTCTTAACAAGATTCCACCATTGATCAGCATCTCCTTCCAAATGATACACTGCTAGGATGACTTTATCATGTTCAGAACATTGAAGAACTGAAAATATCTTTTTAGTAGTACTAATCCATTGTTCAGCAACTAATGGATCAGTAGCCCCGCTGAAAGAAGGTGGACGCTGCCTCATGAAGGATTCAACAGAATGTTGCTCCCTCCTTTGCTCGTTTGGAAATCCTGCATGATTCATAGCTTGAGAAAGTTGTGTGAGCATGGCTACAAGATTTTTCATTCCAGCTCCCATATCGTTTGGTTGCTCAGGGGGACAATCATTGCATTGCCCATCGCATTCCGCATTAACACGGTTCCTTTGGGTTCCAGCCATTGACTAAAACCAAGAAGAATAGTGTGAGCAACACTAATTATAATAGGAAACCACATAATTCAAGAATAAAATTTTCATGCTTATGGTCTTATCCTAGGTTATTCAAGGCCATTTCTAAAACACTAAGATTGTGTACTATTCTTAGACTTATGCTTAGGGTTCTTACTAAGGCTTTCACATCCTAGTTTCCAAAGGTTGACTATACCTTTCCTCTGATACCAACTATAACGACCCATACTTTACATACATTGTTAATACTTCAAAATTGAAGTACACTTATTACAACATATGACAAAACCACAAAGGACCGTATAGGTATTGTGTCTTTAGAAACTGGGAAACATAAACAACTGGTTCATAAATCTTCTACAGTGTCTCCCATTTATTTCATCATATCTAGGGTCCCTTTTAGCATATTCTACTTAATATCCATCTTCCTGACCTGGGGAAAAGAAAACATAAAAGGGTGAGCTCAAATGCTCAGCAAGGGCAAATAAAGGAAATAAAAATCATATCATATCTTTTTGAAAATCAAAACCTGCAAAAGAGATCATAATATCTTAACATGGAATAAATCATAGAAGTGAAAATGAGATCCCCATAATCATAACATAAAACTTGAAACTTTGTGGCATGCACACATAATCATGGAAAATCATTTCTTGTTAGTCATGACTCATTTCCAAGACTATCTTAGTGGACAAAGTCCCTTTCTGAACCGAGTTCACTCCTCGTTTCAGTCCTGTATCACTGAACCGAAATAACCTTCCGTTCCAGCCATGTCTATCTCATGAGATATAAAGTCTTTACCCAATTCATTAGAGGGAGATATAGGTCCCACCCATCTTATAATGAATCCTTTCTTATGTGTGCCACATAATCATAAACCATACATCATAACGTAACCCATGTAATAAAAATGGGATTCTTAAACAACATGACATCATAAAACAATTCATATAAGATAAAGGAATTCATAAAAATATTTCCATCACAACATAATCAAATCCATGTAATAATAGGGATAGAAACAGAACCCTTTATTATCTTAGATGGAAAATAATTTTGATAAAACACTTGAACTTCATTCTTGAGGAAAATATCCTTTCTTTTTCAAAAACATTTTACATTTCTTAACATGTCATACAACTTTAAACTAAAAGAAGTTGATTAAAAATAAACTTGAAAACTTTTAAAGGAAGCTTCTTGGAAATAATGTTTTAAAAATCCATTCTTGTCGTATACGTTAAAAAAAACATTCTTCGTACTTTTGTCGGAAAAGTTAAAAAGTACCTCGTACGGAAAAACGACAAAAGATTCCTTTCATATTCTTTACTAAAAACTCACCTAAGGGTAAAATTGGATTTAAACTATTGTAAGTGGATGGAAACAATATTACATATTGAGGGAACATGGATGTGGATGATAAAATACACCCCAGTAAATACTTACGAAGAAACAATCTCGGATAAAAATGAGATTGTGATATTTCCCTTACCTTAGGTCCGATTTGCTTTGTTCGTGTCCGAAGCTCCTGTATAATGGTTTAAATAATGTTATTGACTTATTCCAGAATCATACATATTGATATGAGATCATATATGGTCATATTATTAGCTTCTTGTTAGTAATATTTCATTGTTACTTGTTACTCGGGTCTTTATAACTTTTTGTTCTTATGCGTGTTTTGTCGAATAAATTCTTATTCTTATCTTCAGGTTATAGATAATTCATTTCCAGAATGGTATTAGTGTATTATATACCATATTCATTCATTCAATTCATTTATATAATCATTATGAAATGAAGATCATGTAGAACGAGTCGCATCACATCGTGGAGACGGTATTCCGTACGTACGCACGAGTGATGATATCGTTCCTATGATCGTGGAATTGTATTGGAGTATATATATATTATTTCAGTATCAATATTACTTCATAATAATCATATATAGTTACTCATTACACCATTATACCCATCCTTGTAAGGTGATGGTGGAAAATAGATTACACCACGGCGTGGAGACGGTATTCCGTACGTACGCACGCGCGGTGATTTCATTTTTCCGTAGGATGGATAGAAGGTGAATTAGGGTTGTTTCATATTTATAATAACATATCAGTATGTAAGTAATACTGATGTTATCACTTTATCATGAAACAACTAAAGAAGAAGAAGTTGAAGAAGAAAGAAATTGAAATGATCGGTAATGGATATTACCTCTTCTTTGGAACGCCTCTTTGAATCCTCCACTTAAGGAACTAAGATTGGTCTTTGGAGAAGACCAGGACCTCTAGGATTATTCTAGGGAAGTGGAGAGGATAAAATGGCAGGGGTTGGCCGAGCTTGAGTGCTCAATTTGGCGTGAGGAGGAGGGAGAGGAGGTGCCCTTTTATAAGGGAGGAGAGGGGCACCTTAGGAATATCTCAAAATATTATTTTATATTAAAGTCAAAATCGGTTTATAATGGTTCCAAAGGGTCTTATTTCGAATCTAAAGTGGGGATGGGTCGAAATCCTATCAACCAATAGGATTTAGACAAGTTTAGGGTATTATTTTAACCTTATCAATTAGATTTAACTCTAAGTTAATTAATTTAACTTTTACCATGTCTTTTTGTTTTCTTTCACTATATGGTTAATACACTTACTATAACATGCCAAACGAACCCCAAATTGTTTATTATTAATATATATATCTTTATCTAAGTCATTTGGCCGAACCTTAGATTTTTAGGAATAAAATAACAATTAATAATATAATATTTGATTTAAAAACTATTTTGTGTCAATTTTGACACTATTTGATATATGATTTTTGTGAAAGTCATATCAGAATTATATGTTCGAAAAAAGTTGATTAAATCAACCCTAATATATCATAGTAACCTATAAAATTAGTGGAATTCATAAAAAGGCTTAAATTACATTTATTTTGGTATTTATATTATCAATTATGTCAATATTTCATTAATAAGATAATTACTGCATCATCTTTGTGTCATAAATAAATTAAATTATTTGATGTCTAAAAATTACAAATAAAATACCATCATGTAGGAAATCTTTTTATCTTTCTAATGAATATTTACAATCGAATTTATCTTTTGTATAACCCCATATTAAAAATGATTTACTTATTAAACTTTAAATTTAACTATTTTAACCCTTCTTTAAATAAATTAATAATAAATGTCCTAATCTAATCCAAGTGGGCCTAAATGGTCATATTTTATTCCTGGGTTTGTTTTTGGTCGAATTACACTTGTCCAATAGAATTAGGACATGTGTTAGGGTAATATTAATATCATATTTACCCTTAGTTAACCTATTTACTATTAACCGCGGTAAAAAAAAGTAAAAAGTTACTATTCACCAAAAATTTATTTTCATCTCATTGAACCACATTTTAGTCCTTGATATTAACCGTGTCTCTCGGATTTTCGAAATTTCATTCACAGAAGCGGTAAAATTAAGTTTTATGAAAAATTCAGTTTTTTAACCTACCACTTAGTGGTTTCACTATTCATCAAAAATTGAAAGTTTTCAGAAAAATACCAAAATTTCACCCTAGGCTAATTTCGATATTCTGAGCCCAAAAATGAAGTCCATTTTGAAAAATAATATTTATAAAATTTCAAAAAGTTGTTATTACTATTCATAACGGCTAGTTTTAATAGCATATTATTGTTTAGTGAAACTCGGTATTGCGTACGACGCAAGCTATCGGGGAAGGTCGCGATTGCGTGTAAAGAAAGCCAAGCAAGTGTTGTGTAGAAAAATATTCCTTTGATGATTTATATAACATAAAAGTCTCGGGTGTTACAGGGGAGTTGAAGGATTTGAGAATTTCCTGATGTGGGATCATTTTGGAATGACATGATGTTGTTCGGATGTATGAATAAGTGTCTTAGTATAAATGCCTATCATATTTCTATATTATCACAGTGTGAAGCATGATTTATGCATGAAACAATTGGGTTGCGGATGGGTGTAGTGGTCGATGTATTTATTTATTGATCACTTGTTTCAGGCCAGAATGACTCAAGTGGGGAGGTGGATGTGACGACAAAGAGAATTTTGGGTCATGAGAAAATGACAATGGGTCATTAAGTTGTGGTTAGGGTGTTTGGCGAATCCATTTCAAGCTGATTTATTTGAGTGTGGATTAAACATTGGCAGACACAGAAGATCGGGACTTGCAGTAGATGAATGTGTTCACATAGTGGGAGGTGAAATCTATGATGGAATTTTGTTTTGTATTTTTTGATGACTTATTAGTGTAATTGAATGTATAGATGATCATGTTCCATATCTTAACATTGTCTAAGGTACATTGATAAGGATCTGTCATTATTCCCAGTGACTCGAATGTGTTTTGGTTTGGTATGGGACATCGTAGAGGTTATGATCTTGAGGCGGAACATGTGGATTTGTGTGTTGGTGATAACACCATCAACTAGTTACCAAAACAGTCATCGATATGAACTAGATGTTGATGGAAACTAGGTGTGTCGTTGTTAGGATCCGATAACAGGTAACGTTTGATGTTGGTTTTTCTGTTCCGAGAAAAGATATTGAAAAACCTCTAAGTATGAGTTTCAGGTTGTGATTCAATCATGAGACATGGTTGTTGAAATGTCTTATGGAAATTTGTGAGAAAAATAATTCTAATGTGTGGAGTGGTATGTCAATAATTAATAAATTCAGTAGACCATGGCGTGGATTAAGAGGAATCAGGTGCTAATGAGAAATCAGTAAGGGCTTGTTTGGATTCCATGGATAAGGCCATCTGGGTCATGAATGTAGTGGAAGATCATGTCGAGTGACAAATTTTAACTCAGAATGGTTTTAGAGGATATAGGTGTTTACAATGGGATTCAGTATTGAGTTTTGTAGAGTCATAAATGGTTTTCATATCGGTGGATTCTCTTGGGGTGATGATTAATAGGAGGTCGGGAATGAACTCTGGTAGGTGTGTTATGATGATTGGATATACCTTAGGCAAGAAGGTTTTGGGTACATGTAGATGACTACATGCTAACAGTTGAAGTTGGTTGCCAATATTTTAAGTCGGCTGGGATGACCTGACCTAGTTGGGAAGAAAGGGAATGATTGTGGTGGGTTCTAAGAAACCTTCAATTAATTATAATATGTTATGTGCACTCTGGTATGAGAATAATTCATGAGGAAGAACCAAGTTTTCATTTGATGATATTGGGATGCAAGATCTGTGATTAATCTGCATGGTATCGATGACAAGGCTGAGTGCTAGAGTTTGAGGATTTTCAATGGATATTTGGGTGCGACGAGTTGGAAAATGCATCAGGAATGTCCCAAAGGTTGAGTTGAGGTCCTATTGATATATTTATTGATAGTGAAGGTTCCCAAAATCAGTTGATGGTGGTGGAGAGATAATTTATATGGTTAGGATCATAATATCGGCCATGTGGTCAGTTGATGATTTGAGTATTAGTTTGATTTGGTTGGACACATGTATGATCCATCATGGGGAAGCAGTGTTGGATAAGGGCATTAGATCTAGTTTTTTGTCATTTTGAAGAAGACAATGGCCATTCTCAAGTGTACTTTAGATTATCAGAAATGGGATGTGGACATTAGGACAAGATTTTTTGACCAATTCAGGTTAATGAGTGTGGATAAAATATATGTATCCATTTAGTGGTGACGATCATGGGTCACCATTAGAGTCTAAGAAAAAAAGTGATTGAACCAAGTGTTTTGGGCCCTGAATTGGGGAGATGATCAAACCATGTCATTTTAGTCAGCTCTCCCATGGTAATGTATTAACTTATTGGGGTACATTTATTGGTGGACATGTGATGTTACCTGATCCCTTACCTTGTGTTAATGTTGGTAGTTATGATGATAAGGTTTATGTTTCCTTGATGAGATTTATGTTAATGTTTGTGGTTTATAGTGGAGGAGGTCTTTTTAGGAAGGATTGTTTGCTAGGATTGATTGTAATGGAGGTGTGGCTCTTTCTAAGAGAATGGTTGGAAAAAAAATTTGACAGGTGTGCCCCATTTCTAGACCATCGGTCTTGGAGGCTCAGTAATGTGTGGAAGTCTGACTTAATGACAACTCGTTATATATTGGGGAGGTTGTAAGATTATAAGCATTCATGATTTCACATCCTTGTTTAGTTTTGGTTAAAAATCATTTATTTAGCTAATGATGTTGTTCTTGGTGGTATGGAAGGTTTTGGGGGGTATTATAAGGGTACGGGACTTGAATGGAGTAGAAAAGAGGCCAAACAACGTACAACCCACGGTTGGAACACGATTAGAGAAAACCGTGTAGTAGGCCCCAAAAACCATACTTCATGGGGACCTTCTAAGAAAGAGCCTACAACATGGTTACCACATGGTTTGGAAAGCTATATTGGTTGTCCCATGATAACTTATGTCTCCCACCCTCTTGGAAAGAGGGAGATTCATAGTTGATGCATTTTTTTGGCTAACCATGTGGTTAAACTGTGCGACCTTTAAGAAGTTGGTTCTTACAATTTTCCCTCCAAATTCAATTTTTTTCTTCCACATTTTTTCACACCATTTGACCCCCTATAGTTTGGGTGATGAAGAAAACCATCCATGAATTCAAATAGACGGCTCTCCTTTAATTAATAGGTGTTTGGAGTGTGTTTTGGTGCGAATCATTGATACAGATGAGTTTAACTCTCCTCTTTTATATATTTTCTTGATTAGGAATTTCAGAATCTATTCTCACCTAAGAAGCCCTAAAATCCTCACATTTTCTAGTAGATTGAATTTTGTGGATTTAAAGGGAGTTTGAGTTCAGATGAAGGGATCTGTTTGGGGATAGTAGTCATCATCGATCATGATGTAGGTGGTATTTATGATTTTTCCCATAGTATTGTTTTTTATATGTGTATGAAATTGTGCCAATGTGTTTCAATGTTGGGTTTCTTTGTCTTTGATTGTTTAATTTGTTTTTTGCCATAAATTAAGGTGAAAAATACTTCAAATACCAAATTGGTTCTGTTGGCGAGTGATACCAAATGTATGGCTAGTCATGGGGTAAGAATAACCCTTTTAATCAGGGAATAAAATTGATAAACATTGACATAAATAAATTACAAGGTTTAATGGGTAGTAAAAGTGTAATCGATGATGATGGTAGGGTTAATGGAGGAATTGAAACTAATATAAGTTGGATTTTTAAAATACCTATGAGGTTTTTTAATGGATTTAATGGTGTGTTTTGGGGCATTGACACAATTTAATATTTATTGAAGGAATGATTATTTTTTAAAGTGAGAAATTTTCTGATAGGATGTGTTTACATCAATGTAATTAAATAAAGGGTTTAATTAAGTTATTTAAAATGATGTTCTAAATTTAGGCAAGGTTTTATTATTTTTGTGAAAATGTTTTAATGATTGTTTTAGATGGTTGAAGTGGAAATAAATACTTGGGAATTGTTTTAGTTCTCAAAGAGGGAGATTTGTTGTTTAAAAGGAAGAGTCATGAATTTTTCAAATAAGTACTTTGTATTTTTTTACCATGATGGGGTTTTAATGGTCTGTTAGGACCATAGTCAATGAGTTGATCTACAGGTTAGTGAGATATGACCCACGATTATTATGTGGGTGTATTAACATGGTCAGAAATTAAACTAAATGATGATTTTGAATTGATAATGTCATAGAATAAGATTGTGTTAGGAATAATTATATATTTTTATAATAGTTATGGTTGTGTTGGTAAATATGTTAGTGGTTTATCAAATGTAAATAAAAAATTTATCAATGAGTAAAGGCAAGAAGATCATTCATGTGATGAATGAAATATTAATTGAGAATGTTATGTGTATTTTTATAATGGTTTGTGATATAGAATTTATTGTAAATGGATAATGAATCATGTCAACATGGATTGGTAGTTATGGGGTATTGTACTTGTGGATGTATGACCACGAGTTTGGTTAGACTAAGGCTCTAAACTACACCCCTACAATGAATGGGTTTTGGAAGGGTAATAAGGATCTTTTCCCCTAATGGTTTTATTTGATGAGACTATCTATACTAAGGCTCCAAGTTTGGTGTGATTTTTTTTTTGAAATTTTAATCACATGTTAGATCGGGTACATGACCTATTCCCTTATGTGTCATAATTGTTCGGCATATTCAATAGCATAAATGATGTAAATGCCTAACCCCTGGAAAAACTGATGAGAATGATCATGTGAATATTGTTATCTAATGGATAAGTGATAGTTATAGACTGGGGAACACCCATTCTGGTTAAATGTGTGTGTAACACAATTTTCCTTGGAATAGAATCCTAATGTGACCCGAGTTAGTTTTGATTATTGGTTCAATCTATAAAATTTAGTGGATAAAGTGGAAATTAGATAATTACATAAGTTAATTCATTATTTCCATGTTTATTTATAACACTTGGTTCCTTTCATAATTTTTTTACAAAATAGTTATTACTTTAAACAAAATTAGTGGTGGCCTATTGAGTTGTACTCACACCCTGATCAGACCACTAGGGCATAGGGGTAACCAAAGAGATGCTGCTTTTTTATTATATAGGTTTAGGTTTGGGACCTGGTGTTTGGTTGTGCATTGAACATTGAGTTAGAGAATGAATGGTTAAGACTGGGTTGTGACTCTTGTCCATGTTTGGGGTCTTATGGTAGATTTGGTTTTTGTTTATGTCTTTATTACTATCTGATATGTATAGTATTAATTATATTGTTATAACATGTGGTTCCTTTTCAAATTTTGGAATTCTCACATGATGTCCATTTATTTGATCCAATTGGTTATTATATTTTTTATATTATATTTGTTGTTTAATTTCTTTAAAAAGTATGTATAGTGTCCAAAATTTATTTATAGACCCATGCTCTTAGTCAGTAGGATTTGGTGTATGGGGGGGGGGTGCTTGAGGTCATGTGATGACTTATCTTAGGGAACCATAAACTATCCAACAGGACAGGGACTTTACACATATAATGAAGTAAGAATCTTTTAAAAAGTGTATTTTTTAAATCAATTGTATTATAAATAAAAATAAAGATAATATAACACATAGGATAGATAAATTGAATATTATAACAAACATATAATAATAGAGCCAAAGAATAATGATTAAGAATCAATAAAATGAGACTGTGCCCTGAAAAACCATATGAATTTAATAAAATATAAACAAAAATAAAATGATAAAATAATTGAAATAGAATAGTAAATTCTATGATGAAAAAGTTAATAATAAAAAAATAATGTAATGTGGAATTACATGTACCATATAAAAGAAAATAGGTAAATACTATGAATCATGTCTCAGGGAAAGAAAATAGAGATGAAATGTCACACCCCAAACTTGAAATTTTAAATATATTAACTATTTATATCATTGTTTTTTATTGTTGTCCGATCTGGGTTATTTTTTAAAAAAATTAACGCGAAGAGGAGACATTTTCACATGTTTCACATGGTTAAGTATAACCATGAAGAAACTGTGCGTGGGGGTTAGTCATTAGGATATTGCAGTTTTGAATGATTTGAGTACATTATTCTCAACCATGGAACTTCTAGTAGGTAACAGTGCATGGGTTCTTAGCCTTGGTAGTTCCCATCATGTGTTTAGAAAAGGGTATGCTAAAAAATGCACAAAACATGCAGATCTCACAAAATTTTAATATTTGTTTTTAAAATAATATTATTTTTCATTACTTTTATTTTTACCTTTATTTATTCCCCTCATTTTCTCTATTGCTACCCCTGTGCATCATGTGGTGCCCTTCCCTTCCACCTCCATAGCCACACATGATCCCCCCATGCAGCCTCCTCTCGTGGCCGATTTATACTGGATTTCATCAAATTCATAGTCACTATCTCAAGGTAAGATCGTATGTTCGATTTTCTCCCCTATTTTGGCCGATATTTATTTTTTGTGTCACCCCATTTGGTTTGGATAAATCCTAGGGTTTTTGGTATGCCAATTTTTTGATTTTTATGTTGTTTTTAGAGTGTGAAATGGGTCTCTCGGGTCATCTTTATATTTGTTTTAGTCCGACAAACAGAATTTTTTAGGTATATTTTTCTTTTTTCCATTGCTTTTTCCTTAATTTTAATTAGGTGTTTTGTAATTTCTTAAACTGGAAATTTTATTTAGTGCTTTTTGGTTTTCCATTCACGAGGATGACTAACATGCATGTGTAAGGGTAAGACATATATATATATATATATATATATATATATATTTCCTCTTTATACATATTCTCTCATGGTGATGGGAATATGTGAAATGAAGTTAGGGGTATATATATATACATACATATATATATAAATATATAAATGCACGTTCATGTAGTAGAGAATGGCTAGTTCGAGTGGTATTCTTCAAAAAGAAGAATGTTTGCGGTAGGTTATGCTTGCCTACACCTTTAATTTGAATTCCAGAATTCAGTGACTGTTTCAAAAATATATTTTATATTTATGTAGTAAATTTATAATCCTTGCGATCTGGTTGTGATAGATAGAAATTGTTCAACATTTGTTTCCCATAATTTATCTATGTTTCTAAAATGTTCTTTTCTTTTTAATATATTCTCTATACCTTTGTTTCGAAATATGTAATACATTTCCCTTGCTCAATCAGTCCTAAACGATATATATTTAAATGTGGATTCCTAAATGGTTTTGAGTGGGTGTTAAATATTTCCAATGGTGTTTGGTATGTGTACATTTGTTTTTCAATCTAACTTGAATAAATATGGGTTAGCGTGTTATTTTAAAAAATGGGACATTTTATGATTTGGATAGTTTTTAAAAATTCACGGGTTTAGGTATAAATTTTTGGATAATAGGTAATATGAAATTTTTAAAATGTTTTCATAGATTTAATAATGGTTTTATGCTAATTTTTAAGTATTGATCCTTGGTTATTTAATTAGGACTTTAAAATTATTTTTGAAGGTGTTTGTGGATCATGACTTTCTAAAATAAAAATATTCCATTCAAAGTAATGATTCACATCTGGAAATTCAAGAATGGATTTTGAAAATTGAAAACTCCTATTAAGGCATTAACCCCTTGTTTTATAAAAATAGAAGTGTACATTAAATGTGTGATTTGCAATATGTGACCGGTAAGAAGGCTTATTCTTCATTGTGTGGAATAAAAAGGAGGATGCACTCGAGGAGGATATCGGTGGTTAGAGGTTGAAGGGGATTTTGGATAAATAATTTCATATTTTCATCAATGTTTGATTGATAAAATAATACCACCATTTGTACTATAGAACATAGGTAACCCCATGTTTCTAAGTGGGAAGACTAGGACAAGTACTCTAAATGATATGGAAGTGGTTTTTCTTAGTTTCATCTAGCATGATTGAAAATACAACACTAACTAAACACTTACGATGATTGGAGACCACAAGGGCCATGGGATTTTCCCTCCTAGTGTCCATGCATTAGAAAGACCTTAGTTTTGGTTTATATGACATGTTTCATTGAGGTACAAGGATCCTAGGACCCCAAATAAGAGTAGATTCTTAGGGATTTCCCATGGTTCCAATTCTGGAATTTTCATTTTAGTAATTTCATGTTTCATCTCCATTTGTAAAAACCATATCTTAATATAAATTGACTCTTTTAATTTTGAACTGTTAATGAATTCTTGGAATCTATTAGGAAAATGTAGTGGAAGAGAAATTCCTATCATGAAAATAAAAACATGTTACTTGAATTTGAAAATAATGAAAAATACTATTCTATTATGTCTTATTTTCAAACAAGTATGATTTGGGTTTCATTTAAAAGGTAATATAATAGGGTGTTATTTATCCTATGCATTCCTTTTGAGCATCTTGGTGCTCACACCTACTCTATTTTTCATTTTCAGGTTCTGATGGTTTTAGATCTCTCTTTGAGGGAGCATGGTTCGTTGTTTGGTGGTGACCCACAAGGTCACATAGAGGTATGTTTAGGTATGGAGATTTGTTTTATTTTTTTCCTCATCTAGTGTTTATATATTTTGTTCAGTATTTATTTATTCATCTGTGATTTAATTATGTGAAAAATCATTCAAAACTATCTTATTTTGATTTCCAGTAGTGGCGGAAAAAACATGAGGATTTGGAACTCCCTTTGGGCCTCATCTTGGATCAGCTCATGTGAAAATTTTATGCTCTACCTGGGGTTTTTCTTGAAAAAATAGTATGGGTGTAGGATTTTGTTATTTGAGGTGTTACGTAGCTACGAGATTTGGACCGTCATGACTCAAAAGGTAGGTGTGGGAAGTACGTCATGAACCCATTCCCGTCCTAATCCTCATGTTTTCCGGTGTAGTATGAGATTTTAGTTTTTCTTTTGTTAGGTATATGCGGATAATGGATGAAAGAGGCAGTGACCCAGTATTACATGATGGTATTTCATGGAGTGGATACCCATGTACAGTCTAGGTTCATGGTTCCTGATACTTCTTATTGTGGATGCTTACTCGGGGCATCATATACTATTCCATGTTCCTACGTTCTGCATTTCCACAATTCCTTATCCTTGTAGTTTTGTAGTGAGTTCTGATTTGAATTAGTTTTTGATGGCATTATTGGATTTAAAAAATGATACTGGTTTATAGAAAAGGAATTTTCAAAAGGGAAAATGATTTTTGGAGTGGGAAAAGGTTTTTGAAAAAAAAGATTCATGGAAGTGGTTTTCTTTTAATGTATTGTGCGCTTTCAAAGGGAAAAATTGATTGTTTTTTGGAAATAATTTTCATGTTTTGGAAATACTTTGTCGAAGCTAAAATGAATTTTTCTTGGGAATTTGGGGTTTATGTTGAATGATATATTTTGGAAATGATAAATGTTTATGTATTTCTGTGAATGATCAAATATAATAATGTATGGATATGGAAAGTGGATTGTTGGTGGTATGTGTGGATGAGTTCTTGATCTTGGAAAAGGATATATATTTATATCTCTCTCTGTGTGTGTGTGTGATTTCATGGAATACCAGCAGTTCGTGTTTAAATCATATAATTTTTCTTCTAAAAATGGTTTTCAAAAAGGTGGATTTCAATGTTTTTAAGAGTGAGTGAGTTTTTTTTGTTTTATTCTCGTGTTTCGAATTATTTTTCATGGGGTATTAGTTTTGAAATGCTGAAAATGGGGTTGAAATGGTTTTTTGAGTTTGGATTTTAGTTTGTGATTAAAGTGTGTAAATTTGGTTTATGAACTATTTTGATTCAGCTTCATGCTTCTTATTTTTGAGAATATTTCCCCGAAAAGTCTCAAAGGTTTCTGTAGGTCTCTTATAGTTTAAGGTTCTACCTAGAATCCTAGTGGAGTGGTGGAATTGAGTTCTTATTGGGTTCCCATATTATGTGGTGATCATGATCCATTGGAGGCAATAGAATGGGTTGATGAATTTGTTGGTCATTTCAAGTTATTGGGAAATCCCAAAGCTATGAGAGTTCATGCTGGTTCGAGTTTGTTTCAAGGGTCAACATTGGATTGACAGAAGAGGATGATCTCATCATCATTGCTGGATGGGATGTCTAGGAAGGTTTTTAAGTCCACATTCATTCGATAGTATACACTTTTGGAAGTGGTGGGGCGGAATGTAGAGGAATGCACGAGTGTCCATTGGGGCCAATGAGCACTATAGGTCAGCATTGGTCATTTAAATGAGTTGGTTCATTTTTTTTCTGAAGTTATCATCCCAGAAAAAGTTAAAATTTGCTCCTCTGTGGGGTCTCATTCCAAGGTTCAAGGAAATTTTTTTTATTGTGTTCTGGGAGGTTCCCCATCCGGTGTAGAGAGTGAACTGGAGGAACCCATTTAACATAAGTCTTCATGTTATTTTCATCTCACCATTTATCTTTATTATATTGTGGTTGGTTTGGGTACTTTAAGTCACCTTTTCACTATCCTCAACTGGCATGCCATCAGTGAGGATATTTGGATCACTTACAGAAGTTATACATGTGGAATCGTTAGAAAGAGTCTTGGACCGAGGATGTCAAATTCTATCTATGAAGTAATAGAGGATTCATAAATTAAAGCTCTAGCCATAGGCCCTAGAGTGAAGCATAAGTGCAGTCATAAATTCCATTATGTGTGGGAAACCTTAGAATGATAGTAATTCAAAATCACTTTTATGATTTATTTTATTTCTGTGATTTTTCTCCTTATTATGAATATTTTATAGACTCGTTCTCTTGGAGTTATGATGATTGTGTTCTTTTTTGAACATGATTCTAGGATTATTATTTGTTCCTAGTGTGTACCTATATTTTATGAATCAATTTTTGATTTGGGTTTCTTATTGTTCTTATTTCATAGATGCTCATTTCATGTGGAAGTGATGATTCTAAATTCAGTTCTCTATTTGTTCTGAAATATTTCAATTGGATTCCATGGTTTTGGGGGTTTTATTTTGGATTGTAAATTCCTATGGGTTTTGTTGGTTGGTCTGTGTGGGAGTTTTTTATCAGTGTTAGTGGTTTCCAATTTGGTTTGTGTTGGTAGTTCTATATTTAACCATCCCGAGAGTCTCAATGATAGTGGTGCTAGTCAGGTTCTTATGGTGGGGAGAGTCATCCCCTTTTCCTCATTGTTATTCTACTTGAGATTTCCCATAGGGATTTTCAGGTGTGAATAATGGATTGAAAGGTCACACTGAGATTGTGATTTCATTGACCTGGTTCTATTTTGAACTCAAGATTGATTCCACTTTTAACTGGGAGACATTATGAGGGAAAAATGTTTTTTTGGTTGCGAGAATTATCACACCCTGACTTCAAAATTTTATTTATTTTAATTATTTATATCGTCATTTTTTTGTGGTCCGGTATGGGAATGTTTTTTTTTAAATTTCAATTAAATAGGGGCGATACACACAGTTAGGTATAAATGTTCAACAATCGTGACTGAGGTTGTATAATGAAGATTGTTTTATTTAGAATAGATTGACTTGGTTTTTCTCAAATGTGTTCCAATTAGTAGGTAACCATGCAAGGGTACCTGGACTTGGTAGTGGCCAGAGCATGGTTAGTGCAGGATTAGGAAAACTATTTGCAAAGCATGATAATTTTTCCAAATTTTAATTTTTTTTATTTTAAGTTATTTTTCTTTATTATTTCGTTTCAGATTTTTTTTTCATTTTCTCTCATTTTACACTTGTGCGTCACACAACCCCGCTCCCTTCCTCCTCCATAGTTTTTCACAAGCCCCACCTTTCATCCTCTTATCAGGAATGATTTACATTATATTTCTTTCATATTTGTATCCACCATCTTTATGTAATCCAATATTTTCCATTATCTCCCTTTTTTTGAATGATTTTAATCCCCCACATCGCCCCATTCGGTTTAGCCAAAACCTAGGGTTTTGGGAAAGCTACTTTTTGATTTTCCTCTTATTTTTATGGTGTGAAATTGGTCTCTTATATCAGCTTCAAATGTGTTTCAGTTCATTTTATGCCATTATTTTTTATGTATGTTTTTTTACCCTAACTTTTCCCTTAATTCTAATTAGTTATTTTTTAATTTTTTAATTGTAGTAATTTGATTTAGTATGTTTTGGTCTATAATGTGCAAGGATACTAACACACATGTGTAGAGGTATGTAATATATATATATATATTCCCTCTTTGAACATATTCCATTTTTCTGGGAGAATCAATGATGTGCATCTAGGGGTATATATATATGTGTGTGTGTGTGAGTGTATTTAAAATATTTTGTGTTTATGCATGAAGGGTCAGTTCGAGTGGTCTTCATCCAAAAGTGGCATATTTGAGGTATGTTCCCCATGCCTAACCATTTAATTTGAATTCTAAAATTTTATGATTGTTTTAAAAATATGTTTTATATTTATATACTATATGTATAAGCAATGAGATCAGGTTGTGATTGTTAGAAATGGTTTTAAAATTTTTCATCAAAATTTATCTATGTTTCCAACATGTTCTTTTCATGTTGATATATGCTCTCAACCTTTCTTTAAAAAATTTAATACATTTGTAATGCTCAATCTGTCCTAAATTATATTTCATTAAAACTGGATTCCTAAATTGTTTTGGGAGTGAGATAAGTATTTCCGATGGTGTTTTCTATGTGTAAAATAGTTGTACAAGATACATTTAATGAATATGGGTTAGTGTGTGATTTTTGAAATGTATAATTTCCTATCATTGTTAGTTTGAAAAAATGAACGGGTTTTGGTATAAATTTGAGGTTAATTGGTAACTAAATTTCATAAAAGATATGATTTTTAAAGCATGGTTTCAATATTCATTTGAAAAGTTGGGTGCCTTGGTTTATTAATTTGGATTATAAAGGGATTTTGGAAATTATAGTTTGATTATTATTTTCTAAAATGAAAATATTCCTTGTAAAGTTATTAGTCCCATTTAGATAATTGAGAATGGTTTATGAAAATGGAAAATCTCTATTAATCCATTCACCCCTTGTTTAAGAAAAATTAAAGTGTGTATTAAATGTGTGATTTGTGATTTGTTCCAAGGGAAGAAGATTATGTTTTTTTGTGTGGCCTAAAAAGGGAGATGCGCTCAAGGAGGAGATAAATGGTAAGAGGTTTAATGGGGGTTTTGAATAAATAAATTTATATGTTGATTAATTTTTTTCATGATAAAATCTCATCACTATTTGGAATAGAGAACATGGATAACCCGAGGTATATAGGTGGGAGGACTAGGAATAGTACTCTAGAAGATTTAGATGTGTTTAATACTCATTTCATCTATTAGGATTGAAAATACAACACCAACTAAGCATTTATGATAATTAAAGACCACTAGACCCCTAAGGTTTCCCCTCCTAGTGTCTCATGCATGAGAACACTATGATTTGTTGTTGTTATACCTTGTTTCACAACAGTTTGTAGATCCTAGGTCCTCAACAAAAACTAAATTCATAGGGATTTCCATTGGTGCTTGTGAAGTGATTCTCATTTCATCTTTTTCATGATTAATCTCTCTTTTGTAAAAACAAAAATTTAATGTAAATTGTTATCCTTTCATTTTGAACTATTAGATCATGATTGGATTCTATTTTGAAAAAATAGTGAAGGAGAAATTTTTTTCATGAATATTTAAACGTGTAACATGAATTTAAAGAGAATGAGAAATATTATTCTATTTTGTCTTATTTTCAAAATATCATGATGTGGATTTCTTTTTAAACATAATGGTATATGGTTTTATTTAGCTTTGGTATTCCTACTGACAATCTGGGTGTTCAAAACTACTCTATTTTTCAGTTTTAGGTTCCTAAAGTTTTGGATCCCTCTAGGTGCGAGCATGGTTCTATGTTTGGTGGTGACCCATGAGGACACTTGGAGGTATTTTTAGCTGTGGATATTGGTTCCATTTTTTCCACTACTAGTGTTTATTTATTTTGTTTAGTTTATTTTTTTAATGTTTATTTTATTTATGGATGAAATCATTCCCATGTATCTTAATATGATTATTTTTCACAAGTTTCGAGATCCTGGGGGTAGAGAATGAACTTTGGGCCATGTATTGGATCTGCTCAGGTGACTAGTTCATGGTCGACCCAATTTGGTTCGTGACATGAAAAACCATTAAGGACATAATAATTTACAAATAAAGAATCATTTCAAAATGTGGTTGTGAGAAGAAACTGCGAATCCATAAAAATGATTGATTAAATAAATTATAATATAATAATTTTGTATAATTAACCTAACTTATAAGAATATTATCAAAGAGGGTGTTTTGTGACTCAATAAATAGAGATTGAGTTAAAAAACTCTTACCTTGGATTCCTACATGGTCAAAGGCTCCCTAGTTTCTTAAATAATGAAATTATTCTCATTATCCTTGTATTTAATAATATTTTTCATATTAATTATCTTTTATATTATTTTTTTCTAATAATTATTTTCATAGATTTTACTTATTTTTAGCTTATATTAACTAATAATAGTTAACAGTTTCAGTCATTCTTTGTTAATTTTATCATGGAGCTGTTGATCATCATTTCAAGTTCATGAGTTAAAAATTGATTGAACATTTTATGTACTATAATAATATATCACAATGATTTATGATTCTCAAGATACATTCCATGGGAGTTTCAGGAATTCTTATTAATGATGAAATTAATAATGAGCTTTTCTGGGTAAATTTCTAAGAAGAAAAGTGTTATATTAAAAAAGAGTTAAATATTGATATTAACATTAAAACACATACAAAATAAATTATTCCATTATTAATAACACATAACACATGTAATAATGTTTTCACTTCCATCTGTGATAAATATTGTTTCATTGTTTATGTAGGTCGTCAAACAAACCAAAACATGCTCATACTATAACAAATTTATGTGTATGATTACAGTGTGAAACTAATAATATATATTTATAAAATATGTTTAATTATATATAATTATTTTTTTAATTTTAAAAATCAATATTATCTAGAGGTATAGAATGAATATAAATAAAAAATAAGGATAAGAAGTTATTACATTAAAATCAAAATTATATCTTTTAATAGATTGCCTATTAGTTTGGAAGGATTTAGAGCATACACTTGATTTTAAGGGACATAAAATGAGGGAAGATTTTTAAGGAACAAAATATGGTATATTATAGGTATGAATTATAATTTTATGTATTATTAAGAAAGGGTGGTGGAGGGGAACACTTATCAGTGAGGAGGAGTGACACTTTCCCAAGTGACCAT
The DNA here is from genome assembly GCA_963277665.1 of Viscum album. NCBI lineage: Eukaryota > Viridiplantae > Streptophyta > Magnoliopsida > Santalales > Viscaceae > Viscum > Viscum album. The sequence goes on along the minus strand of OY728121.1, from coordinate 1,274,681,373 downwards.
TCCATCTTATGTAAAACAAATAATTTATCAAAAAAGTCACTCAAAAATTGTGAATCAAGGAAGGTAGATCGTTCATTCTCTCATAATTATATTTAAGTTATAACTAATGGGTAAATTTTATAATTGTTTTCATTATATTAATTATTTATCTCAATTTTCCATTTTCTGTGGTAACTAACATTAACCACACTAGCTGATTTCTTTTAAAAAAAATGAAATTAACCATAATAATTAATTTTTAAATTTTTATTCCATATACTAAATAAATTATATAAAATTCAGCTTATAAAGGTTATCAATTATTTTGAAATGAAAATTTATAATGTATAATTTTTTTATTTAAATATTTTTTATGCCCAACAATATATTTTTTCTTATTCCATACAACTTAATAAAAATTAATTGTTTTTTGTGTAACATATATTTATATATAATTAATTTCATTAAAAATCATACTCTTTTAGTGATGAATTGAACTTAAGGAGGTAGCAATACACAATATAATCAAAAGGTAGTTCATCAAGAGAAAAATTTCTTTTTAGCATTAGATGATTTTATTCCCATTTTCAATTAATTAATAATAATACATGATTTTTAATAATATATATATATATATATATAATATCATTCATTAAATTTAATACCTTAATTATAAGATAATTTATATTTCAATAAAATGTATAATATCAAATAATAAAATGTTTTTACATAAAATATTATTATATGAACATGAAAAATATGATTAGTAGTCTTTATAGTTCCTTAGTAATTTATTTATTAATTTTATCCACATTAATAGTCATTTATTTAATTTTAAAAAACCATTTTTTTTGATTTTTTTTGAAATTAAGAAATTAAACAAGATTACAAATTTTCTTAAAAATTACAAAAGGAGTGTACATAGAATGTTAATAAGGGTTCATGGATTGGTAACAAGGTAGGGAATTTCAAAATAGTAAATAACCACCTTATAAGAGAAACTCCCTTTTTTACTTTTATATAAAACATAAAAAAATTTTATAAGTACATATTTTAAAATAATATGATTTTTGTTCTGGACACCCATTTGTGGAGTAAGTAAAACCAATTTCAAGGATGGATTAATTTGGGCTATTTTATGTATTTTAATCGATTAATAAGGATAGTTATATGGGACTAGGGTATACCACACTTAGGAAATCATCTAATAGGATGGTAGTGTTTACAAAGGTGAAATAGAAAAATTTATAGTATATCAAAATATTTGATCTAGAAGAACAATTTTAATGGGTTACAATCCTAGTTTAGGAAAAATGAAAATAATAAGATGCATTTGGATTTTATTAAACATAAACTTGTAGATTATTACATATAAGAATAAATTAAAATATCTATATATCATTCAACATTCAGGGAGATAATTTAACATTATTATTATATAGAGATGATAAGAGTGGAAAAAATGCATTAAGATATTTTTAAAATATGTCATGTGATCTACTATGTAGTTCTGTGACTCTATAAGAAGAATCCAGAATGAGGAGAGAGATTTAGACCATTCCATTCTTGAAAAACCATATATGATGGGTCTTTACATAAATATAGTAAAATATATATTCACAAATACATCCAAAAAGAACAATTCAAAGGAAAATTGTTTTAAATACCACATATCTCAAGGAGTTGAAAACTACTATGCAGAAAATGGGGAAAACATTCCAGTCACAACACTGGAATGGTGAGGTCATCCAACACATCAAGATAAAAGAGTGTTTATAGTTTTCAGTAATGAATTATAGGATAGGCTTTTATTATCTTCATATGAAATGGTTATTCTTTTTTATAAAGAAATTCATAGACAACCAAGGAATTAGTAACATGAAGTTCAAAAAAACCATTCCACACATGGTTCATCTAAAACTATTGGTTTTTTTTCAGAATTACAACTAGTTCCCACATATAATAAGTTAGCGATAGATGGAGTTTGAGTTTGTGATCCCTGGATGATATTTTGAAATCCCAAAATCATTAAAATAGGATTTACCCAAGAAATTAGTGACCTAGAATAAAAAAATCAATTTTTAGTGTGGGTAGTTAGTAATTGGTTCATCAACACACTATTGATTTCATGATCATTAGATTTTAATTTTTTGGTGAATTACGTAAAAATAAGGATTCCCTTGAAATTTTCATTTACTGTATTCACATAAGGTAATTAGATGATTATTTATTTGATGAACTTATGAAAATGGTATAACTCAGTTTATACCTATGTAGGAAAAAATTAATCAATGGAAAAAAATTTAAATTGGGCCACACCCTAATTGAAACTCCCTCCCTCTCAAGGTGACTCAGGGCCAAACATGAGGTATCAATGCCTAGAGGACATTTCATAGTGTTTAATATTAGTTATTTTTTCACATATATATTCAACCCAGAAGCCCCCATTTTAGTGGAACATAATTCAATTAATGAAAATAGGAGTTCAAGGAATATATAGATACTTTTATGGATGTTTATATGAATTTGGTCATGTAGGGAATTATTCTATTATGTCAAAAAAATATTATATTTAAAAAAAATTGAAATTAATTCTTTTATTAGTTTGGAATAAACAGTTTCTCTAAAAGATGAAACATTCCAGATTGTTTCCCATTTAAACCTATCTAGGGTTAGGTTTTTATGTCTGTAAATTCTATATGGATATTAGTATATGATTAAGGGAGAATAAAAAATTATCCAAAGGAGTGTAACGGAATTTTTTGAAGAATAATGCCTCATTTTAATATACAAGGATAGGAGGAGAAATCAAAATATGACCCTGGAGATTAAGGACTCTGTAACTAAGGTATCCAATTCAAAGTATATTATTTTATCTAATTGTAGTTATGGTTTAGAGAATATTTTAGATAATAAATTTCAGAATCACTCATAGAGTTGTCATAATGTAAGCTTAATGATGAAATTAAAAAATTATCATGATATAAATGTATAAGTTATTGTTGTTTCTAACCAGAGGAGTTATACATCATAAATTAAAAGGAGGATCATTGGGATGTCATTCATGGAATATATAATGAAATCGTTAATGACTTGTTTTATTGAAAATAAAATTATTAATATAGTTGTGGTGGTCTTGAAGTCCAGAACAAATAATATTGAATAAATGATTATAGATAAATGTAACTTGGTTTGATGATCTCCCCTAATAAATCAAAAATTAGATAATAATATATAAAAAATTTAAGTTAAACATCATTACTCTAAATGATATGCTAAATTAATGAATATAATTTGAGATAGAAGAAAAATAATGATTAAAATATATAGCTACCCATCATAGGAAGAAATAGGAACATGTAAAAGATATTTAAACAATGATTAGTTATAAAAATTAAAATGAATGGATATATATTTTCTTTATAGAATTATAAATAATAGAAACATGAAAAATATAAAATTTAAAATTATTGTATACGCAGAATATCCTCACCAAATATGATAAAAATGGTACAAAATTAATCGAAGTATAATGCTGATAATATTTTTCTAAAATGGGATATATAATTTGTGTGTTTCTAGATGCTCGTGGGCCTATTGGGAGAGGAAGGAATGCTCCATAAAAATATCAATTGAATGTTTACCATATGTTGTGTTATTTGTGGATGTTTTAATAGTTTTTACCATGGTAATAGAGAAAGGAATTGTAGCATGATTGATGAAAGAAGATTAATTATGATTTCCACCACTACTACGACACACATGGATATGATTTACATATTAATGACTCTTATAAAGACAAAATAGAGGTTTACTATTTGGAAAGTAAATTTTAGAGAACATTAGAAAACAATATCAATCAAAACATAGAAAAATTATTGGAAGGAAAAACTAATTTTTTTTGAATAAATGGTATATATTTTTCCAATTATGACAAAAAGAGAGGAGAATAAAAATAAAAATCCTCCAAATAATTAGAATTTAAAGGTGAATTTTATTTAAAACAATGGATAATCCTAACTAAGTGGTCTTAAAAACCATCTATAATGCATGAAAAGAAGACTGGTGGAAAATTTTAATAATATAAAAGGACAAATGGTAATGAAATATTTGTTATGAAATAAAAATTTGAAACAAATATAAGTTCTATTTATATCAAAATAAAAAATTATCCTAAACCTAGAGTAAAAGAGTATAATATTATCATTTGAGATGAAATTTTTATATATGGAATCAAAAAAAGGTGGACCAATTTAAAATGATTGATGTTGATCGAATTGAGAATGATCAAGAATAAAAATAATTAATGTTGTTTTGGAATTCCATCTTTAAATTTAATAAATTGAAATTATAGTGTGAATATGAAGTGTTAGGTCATCAAGACCATCAATATTCCTCATATTGAAGAATTTGGAGGTATCCCACTCCAATTTTTCTATATTTATATTAGCTGACTTGGTTTATGTGTCGTAGTATGGAGTGTCTGATGTAATTAATGGGGTGCATGTTCTCATGAAAACAGGTGTTTAGTCTGAAATAATAATTTTTAAAACTAGAATTGATGTATTAAATAAGTAGTGTCAATGATATTTCAAGTACTAATTGGTATCATGCCAATAGAGAAATAACTAGTCCAAACTGTAACATCTCAACCTGGGAGCGACATAGTGGTTCTGTGAGCCAGTTTGTCACATGATGTCAAAAATTCCATCCCATATACCAGAGGCTTCGTACTAGCAGTGAATTTTTAATATATTACATAAGGAGACTATACCCTCATTATCAGAGTAACAAAATAGAAGATATAGAAAATTAATATAAAAATAATAATAATTAGAATCCTGAATAATTTGAAGGTCAATATATACAAAACTCACATGATGAACAGAAACATGGATAACTGACCATAACTAAAACAGTAAATATGTCATGTCATTGATTTTTAGGGGTAAAATGAAAAACCCAAATTTAAAGACACTTAAAACTCCAATGTGGGTCCCAAATAAAATCTTATTCCCTTATCCATGCTCCATTACAACTCATCCATCTAACATCAGTCTCTTTCCCTTATCCTTCATGTATACATGATGAATATTTTCTCACTAATTAGTAATACCGAGTATGGTGTGAGTATAACTCAACATGCCACCACCAATGGATTCAAAAACATTATCATGTTAATAATAGGGTATGAATTTTTATAAAGAATAAAATACAGTAACATAAATTATTATCACATTTCATTATTCATTAGTTAACCACATAAATTACCTAGGTTTATAATGAATATGAAAACATCAATACCTTCTTCAGCCCATACCATAACCTGAACAATATCTTATAGAAAATAATAATTCAATATCATATAGTATTTAAATAATCATTTAATTTCAAATCATATCAGGGCTAATTTGAATGATAGTCCAATGCCATCACTTTGTGCCTATAAATCCAAGGTAAGAACACCATGGGTATTTAATGCTTTTGTTCATATCCCAAAAACCGATTTATCATTAAATAATATGATTTATTTTTATGAACATGTCTTAATCCCAAACTCATGTACCACATGCATCACATGTGGTTGTTTTATACATAATTTCATGTCCCACATTCATTTATCACATGAATTCATTTGGGTGTACAACTCCATGTCTAGATCCCAGTGGGAATTTCATTAATCAATCCTTATCCAACAACCCATTTATCAATCAATCAAAAATATGAAATATATTACATTTATCAGGGTTAATCATAATTTACCCTATCATCAACATTTGACATCATGATATACCAATTGAATTTAAAAAACAATCAAGATCTATCACATTAATTCATATGTAATTGTATGAAAAACCCAATATTAATCTATTTATCTACAATTAATCATATAATTCATCAAAACATCAAGGATGGTCTAAGTATCCATTACTTCCCATTAATCAATCAATTCATTATTAAATTAATCAATCAATTCTACAATCCCATCAGTTCACCAATCACCCAATCCCATTAATTGATTAATTTCGTAACCCTATTAATCAATCAATTGAATATTCCATTAATTAATTAATTTTAAAAATTAAATAACATAATTCAAGATTTAATTGATATAAAATCAAAATAAATTTCATAATTTCATAAAATTAATAGAAATCAAATGAATTGAATAATAGACCACCACATCAGGATCATTGGAAAACACCTTCAAACTGAAATCCCCAAAATTAAAGAAGATTATTAAATTTTAAAATGAATAATGAGATCAAGGTCTAGAATCTAGACCTAAAATTGAATGGATTAAGATCTATTGATACATACATCTAGATACTTCACCAAAATAAGAAAATAATCTATTCAAAAGATGATAAGAAGATGGGAGAGAGAGAGATAACCAATCAAGATGAGAATATCGTTTTGAAAGAGTGGCAGATTCATCAATATGGTCTTAAATTAAATAATAAAAGAGGTAAGAAATCCATTTAATACATACATAATCCTTCAAAGATAATATAATAACATTAGGGTCGAGTTGGGTTGAATAAGGGTGAAGGTCAGGGGGTTCATTAATTTTAAAAATAATTCTCATGTAAATAAATCTTGCATGCATGGTTTCTTGTGAAGGGTCACATGGTTTTCCAAACCATGTTCCATTACCATAAAAATATCTTATTGGGTACATAGTTACTCATAATAGGGAACATATATTAAAAAATAGTGTTTGAACCATGTAGTACATCTCTATTTTGGGATTCATGGTTTTATGTGGTAGGGAGACTGTTTTGGGAAAACTGTGCGCCTACCATGCATTTCCCCAAACCCCTACAAAAAACATCCAAATTATACTATAATGCACCAAAGACATGTTGCAACTAATGAATAACCAAAAAAGGAAAAACAGTAACTATAATTTTTTTGAGACATCACTATAATAGATCATGATATTATAATATCCCCAACTTCTAATAGATCATCATCAAGATGAACTCCAATTAATATCTAATACTCCAATGTAAATTGATTAGGCCACTGAGCCCACATATCAGATTCTCTCTACAATGTTTCCTCATGAACATACCCATGTTTCCAGAATACATGAACTTTTAGAACAACCTTTCCCCAAAATACAATATCACTATGGTCCACAATATGTATCAGATGATCCTCAAAGAAATCATCGATTTGATGCTCATCACCATTCATATAGATCACATGAGAATAGTCAGGGCGACACCATTAAAGTTGTGTCACTGGAAAAAAATCATACATAACACTACACCACTGTGGAAAATTCAATTGGTATGCCACCATCCGAATTCTCTCTATAGCCTCAAACTGTCCAAAAAATATGGGCACTAACTTTCGCTCTCTTTGAATACTATGTTTGTCCAATCTAGGAAACACCAGAATGAACACAGGATAACCCACTATGAAAAAAATGGGTCATTGATTTCTAACAACACATGAATTCTATCTACAATGTGATATAGCCATATGTTTTTAAATTAACAGAAACTTCCTATGATGTCTCCTGCAAGAGACGTAGTCCCGCCTATTTTGACTCTCCTACCACTATCCAATATTGAGGTGATCTTCATGGCCTATTATAAAGAGGCTCATGTGCTAGTATATTAATTATCTCTTAATAAGTATTTTTATAGGATAAATACAAAAGAGACAAGAGATTTTTTCAATAACCCCCAATGTTTAGGACACACAACTGATGTATATCCTCTAAAACCAATATAGTACTTTCCATCTGTAGATTTTTCTGTGGGTGAAAGGTGGTATTCAGTAAAACATGTGAACCAAGAACCCTCTTAAAGACCTATTAAAAGTGTGATGTAAAACATGATCCATGATTTGAATCTTGATTTATATACACCCTTTGGGGATAGACTATCTCTCGGAAATTTTATACACCCAACATATCTACTAAGAAGGTCTCTTATATATGAAATAATTCACTATATTCATTAGTCTATCCACAAACACCCAAATGGAATAATTCTTTAGTGATGTCGTTGGGAGACCCACCCCAAAGTCAATGGTATCTTTGTCCCACTTCCAATATAAAATAGGGAATGATTGTAATAAACCAATATGACATTGATTCCCATCCTTGACCTTTTTATAGGCATTTCATCAAGTCATGAACCATGAAATATATTTTTTAACACTAGTCCACCAATACTTCCAATTTAGGTCATATTATATTTTTTTCATACACAATTTCACTTCACACTTTGAGGCATGAAATAATCACATCAAATCCTCACACATGACAATATATACAACAAACCAATTCCTGATACAGTTGATCTTATCCTAATATATGGATGAATCAGAAGTAGAATCTCCACCTCCAAGGATTTCCTTCAAGGAAATAAATTTGGGATCTTTATACGGTCTCTCTATGATCTGGATCAAAATTGTAAACTCAAATAAAACTTATTTCAGAGTCATATGAACCTAGAACTCTTGAATCAAAACATGAATCTCATACAATAAATTCATCATCTTCCACATAGAGAAAGACTCTATAAGTTCTTATGTTTGTGTTTCCTTCTTAGAGAATCAAAAAAACTATTTCCCTTAACATGAAGTATATTTTAGGTAAAAATAAAATGACTAAATATACTCTACCCACATTCACTTATGAAGATTAAAATTTCATTGGGAAAAGATATACTTTACCCACTTATTGTTGTTATACATAGTAAAAGTTTCACCAAACAGATCAAGTCACCAACACATAAGGGATTAAATGACTATAAACAACTCGGGGTCATGTGTAGGGTAATTCCATTCATGTTTCCTCAACTTCCGAGACCTAGATTCTACAACATGATCTCTCTAAATTAAAGATTATCCTTTTCTAACCTGATAAGAATCACACAACACCGTATACTCCTCACCCAACTCGCATAGGAACAATATTGGTTTCTTTGTTAGCCATTTCTTCAACTCTATGAAGGTATTCTCAAATAATCCAGACTATTCAGACTCATTCACCTTTTTGGTTAAGCTAAAAAGTAGTACTGAAAAATAGGAACAATTATGGATGAGCCTTTAATAATATCCCCTAATCACTGAAAACCAAGTATATTGAAACCATTTTTTTGGAATACCCCTTGAAAAAAATGCATGCAAATTCTATGGGTCCACTAACATACCTTCCTCCAATATGAAAAAACACATGAATTGTGACTAATCATTCTATAATTGACACTTATATATCACGAGGCATAGGTGATTCTCTCTCAGTGTATACAATACAATGAAAATATTTTGGAAATGATCTTTAGGAGTTTTTCTGTACACCTAGATTTTATAAAAAACCACTAGAAACTGATCCAAGTACACATAGAATATTTGGTTCATTAAGGCCATAAACAATGATAGTGAATTTTTTGGATTAAATGACATCAAAATGAATTCATAATGTCTATACCAACTTCTTAAATAAGTTCAAGTTATGTTATAGGGGCTAACTCTCATTTGATGATATACCAATCTCATGTTGATTTTGGAGAACACATGAGTTCCTCTCAACATGTCAATGAGTTTTTTGAGACATGGAAGATGATACTAGTTCTCCAATGTCCTCTGGTTCAACTTGTGGCAATCAAAACCAAAGGGAAAGGTTCTGTCAGCCTTATTAGGAAAAATTGGTGAACTCGAAGGTGATATACGTAGGTAACTAAACCTATGATCCATTAAATAATAATGTTGAGTCTTGGGATCTTGAAGCTATGGTGGTGATATTAAATAAGGTTGAATTGATAATTTCTTATATCATGTAATCCGTTCAATAATAAAATAAACATCCCTCTCAGTTGGAAGCCCTAATAACTCATCATGAAACACATCTTGGAACCATTCCATCACGAGTGGAAAGACGTTAGGATTTACACCTCCATAATCCTATAAATGAATTGAATCCTCGGTGGTGATCTTACATAGTTTTCGATGAACTATCCCTTTTATTCTTCCTTATTATCCAACTCTCCATGATGAAAATAATTTCAACAATTAGAAGATATAAATTTAACTCTTAGGTGGAGAAAATATATTTGGCATTGGTGTGATACTGACCAGTATATATGAAGAATCAATTAAATTCCAAATAAATCATGTATATAAAGAACCAAAGAGAGACAATACTCCCCAACCATGACTGAACAATACATACATAATCAAATATCTATCAACCATACCTCAAAAGATGTACTGATCTTCATAACCCCCACTCAAATACTCTACTAGCAGGCACAACTTGTTCAAATGTTTTGATGATATAAAATAATTATAGTCACCATTTCAATATAAGGCACTAGAAATCATTGAAGATACAAGAATTTTATATTTAACTCTCTATCGTCTAACCTATCTATTCACAAGTTTCAGATGAACTGAATGTAATTTTCCTTATAATGACCCATCCATAAATATTACATAATATGGAATTAAGTTAATAATTCTCAATGAGTATCTTTTCAGGTAAAGCGCTTTAGATAATTAGGTCATAAAATATACATAACAAATTGAATATTACATGTAGACACTTCTACTCCGTATCCATTTTTTTCATAAAATAAAAACTCTTGAAAAAGAGAGTCATGTATAGTTTTATGTTTTAAACAGAATGACTTTTCTTTGATCCCATCCTTGACACTATTCATCTTTATGTCCTGTGAAAAACATTTCAAAAACATGGTATGAGCATAAAAAGCTCAGTAAGGATTATAAAATAAAGAAAGAAAACATTAATACTTCAATACATAACAAGAATAAGATCTTAAACATTCCTCATGAAATCATAAGATTTATGAATAACACATAGAAATCATAAATCATAAAGGTAACTTGTGGCATCCATATCATACTTACAATTTAGCTACCACAACTACCTAGGGATTTACGTTTGGAATACCCATCACATTATATTTCCTAAATCTCTTAGGAGAAAAATTAACATTTACATCCGTCATGTTACCCAATTCATTATAGAGCTATCTCGAGCTCACCCTCCCTAGGTTTATCACTGAAACACCTGTATATGTAAACAATACCCATGAACCATAACATATTCACAAAACATAAAACAAACATAAAGGAAAGATAACATTTCCAAATTTCAATCAAAATATCTAATTTAAATATATTGACATAACAAATCCATTATCAAAACCATTTTCAATACAAAAGTATATAAAAGAGTTTATGGTATTTATTTTCCTTTTTAAAATATTACTTCTTGTTATGGAATCCAAATATCGAATAATGCTTGAGACGACGGAAAGGTCATTGTCACCATGTACGTTAAAAAGAAACATTCCTTTTTTTCATTTAGTAAAATCCTATGTAGAAACAAGATTCCAATTGAATGAAATGAAAAGTCAAAGGGGATTTTAAACCACATAAAATAAAGGCATGTAGAAAACATAATATGCCTCAATGAAAGAAAATTGAGATGATGTCCCTTACCTCTTGTCAGTCTTGACCCGTTTGTTCTTTAATCTCCGAAATGTTTAACTAAAGTTAATTTTTACTTGTTTCAAAAACTTTTTCAGGTTTATTATTCCTTTTATATCACTTATCACCACGTTATAAACATTGTATAACCATTTAAGTTAATAATTGTTGTTTTGTTGATATTTGGTACTTGAGTCCAAAATGAACATCTTATAATTATAAGTTTTTCATGTGGTCAAATTTCCATTATCTACAGAATTATATTCATGATTTAGATATCATATATATCATATATATCAATTATATAAATGTATTTATAACATTACATAACCTTTTGATATAAGAAATGAAATGCAACGTTCATGGAGACGGTAAGTCGTACGTACGCATGAACGCAACTTTTATTTCTATTTCTTATTTTAATGGAATGAAAACAAAATGATTCATAGGTATATTATAAATCCAGTATAATATCATATATATTTTCATTATCTCTATCCTTTATAAGTCCCACATATGGCATTAACGAGTCATGTCACTTTGAGGGTGCGGTAGTCTGCACTTCCTCAAATGAATTTATCGGATTTACCCATTATGAAAACCATAAATTATTTCTTTAAATGAAAAATAAATAAGCATGGAGACAATATAAATATAATATATATCACATATAAATATAGTTCCATCATAATGTCTATAATGAGAGGCAGCTGGAGATATTTTAACAATCGTCGTATCGTGAGGTAGTAGTTCACCGTCCACAGAAACAATATGTTCGTATCCCTTAGATGTAGGTATGTAAAAGTGTAGTTGTAATACTTTTAATAAAACTACCTAGTATATTTAGGATACTGGTGTTTTTAAAAAATAAATTAATAATGTGAGTTTAATAGGGGGTGGAGAAGTAAAATTAAATAAATGAACTTAAGTGAAGACGTTAACTTTAAAACGGGTATCTCCCTTTGGATTGAACCAAAAGGATTACTTGAATATTCTTCTGTGTATGGGAAGGATTCTAGAAGGAGAAAGATGGAGATGTAGGGAGATTAATTGGGAAGAGTTTGGTTGATCCAAGAGGCTTGAAAGTTGTGAGTATTGGGTTAGAAGTTGTGTCCTTTTATAAGGGGGAGGAGGGGCTCTTTAAGAAAGTATGAAATTATTTTTTTATTATACAAATTATTTTCGATTTAAAAAAGACCAAAACTCATTAAATTCTAAGATAAGATGACTCTGGTTCTAAATAAAATCATCCAATAAGAATTGGGCAGGTTTTAGTTATTTTTTAAAAATTTATAATCTCATTTATTTAAATCATTCATTAGTAAGGTAATCAATGTATCATCATTGTGTCAAAAATAATTTTATTTATTTTATGTCTAAAAGTTATAAATCAAATACCATGATGTAGGAAATATTTTTTTATTTAAAATTAATATTTATAGTCAAAGTGATAAATTATATAACCCCATTTAAAAATTGATTTACTCAAAGATATAGGTTTATGTCATTTTTGTCATTACTCTCAATTAATTAATAGAAAGTGTCATTATCTCTCCTTAGTGGCTCCATGGGGTCCCAAAATCGACCCAAGGATGACCGTGGTCCGACATGTATCATAAAATATAATTATAACACATGTTTGGGAAATTTAATATTATTTTAATAATATTTTTTTACAATTACTTACCAGATTTATCCTTTAACCATGGTAAATAAAATATTTACTGAAGTAAATATTCATAGTGTCTGAAAATAAAAGTTACCTATTTACACAATTTGGACCTCCTAATTACAAACATGGAATCCACTTTTTCAAATTCAAAACAAATATGTGGCAGAAATTAATTAAAAATTAATTCACGTTGTCAAAACAAAAAATATGTTTTTAAGAAATAATTACTATCAAAAGATGGATACTTGTTTATGTCAAATTTAAAATTGAAATTACTTCTAATGACCAATATTGGATTAGAGAGTAAAAATATAATCTAATTACACATTAAAACTAATTAAAAAGATAATATAACCATATAAATAAATTATATTAAATGGTAGTTTTGAATTAAAATATAATTTTTTAACTATTTCATTAAAAAATGAACACTATCATAAAAATACCAGCATTTCATCCAAAGTAAATTTAGATGCCTTGATTCTAAATAAGAATATTATTTTTTCAAATAGAACATATAAAAGTGACAAAAACATGATTTAAAAATAGTTCGCCATCAAAAGGCGGTAAATCAGTCCTTTAAAGAATATTAGAGTATTTAGTCTTAAAAATGGATTCTTTTTTATTTTAAGCCTATTAAATTTATTTGATAAATGTAAAAACGTTTTACAAACATGTATAATCATATTGTAGTTAATTTTTTTATTCCCTCCATTACAACGGCTATGCCCTAACTACCATTTAAAATAATAATAATATTATATTATTTTTCAGTATAACTCAACGTTGTGTGAAACGTAAGATTTATGAAAAAATATGTTGTTGCATGTTGACTACTCTATCAGACATTGCATCCCCTTTAAAGTAAACTTAATATTTAATTAAAAAAATTAATAAATATGAAAATTTCATATTCTTTATTCACCTGAGATGTTACATCCTTCCGCCTTTTGGAAATTGCGTCCTCGAAATTTTATTCAGTTATCAAATAAGTGGGGGTATTTATCCCTCATAAAATTTTCAGATTCCCATGTTGCCTCTACAACCATATGGTTTTTCCACAAAACCATTACCTGATGAATTGCCATATTCCGCAACAGTTTCTCTCTACGGTCAAGAATCTGGACTTGTTGATCCTCATAAGAGAGATTCTCTTCCAACTGAACTACCTCTGGGATCAAAACATGAGATGGATCCAAAAAATTTTTTCTCAACATTGAATCATGAAAAAAAGTGTACCTAGATAAACCTGGAGGTAAATCCACTCTGTATGCAACTGATCCAACTTTCTCCAAGATTTCATAGGGTCCAATGAACCTCGAACTCGGATTTCCATTCTTTAGAAAATGCATCACACTTTTCCATGGAGAAACATTGACAAAGACATGATCACCTACCTCAATTGAAAGATCCTTACTTCAGTTATCCACATATCGTTTTTGCTTACTTTGAGCTATTCCCATGTGTTTCGAAATAAATTGATCCTTTTATGCCATCTATTCTACCAATTCTGGTCCCATCAACTTCCTTTCACCTACTTCATCCAAAAAAAGGTGTTCAAAACCGCTTTCTATATAATGCCTCAAATAGAGCCATCTGTATACTAGAATGGAAACTTTTATTATGATAAAATTCATGAAAAGAAAGATATTGGTCCAAACATCCCTGGTAATCCATTGAAAAATCATATAGAATATCCTCTATGTTTTGAATTGTTCATTCTGACTGCCCATCTGATTGAAGATGAAAAGCTGTACTAAAATTAAATTCAGTACCCAATGAATTTTGAAGGCCTTTAAAAAAGTTAAAAGTAAAATTGGGATCACGATATGATACAATGGAGAGGGGATCTCCGTCTAACCTGATTAACTCTTTAACATTTAACTGAGATTGTTGATTTAGAGAAAAAGTATCTCAAATAGGAATTAAATCTACAAGTTTAGACAATAAGTCAACAATAACTGAAATTCCATTTTTTCCTTGAGATTTATTCAATAATCCCATATCAAAGTCCATAGATATATTTTCCCATTTCCACTATGGAACCGGTAAAGACAGAAGCATCCCTTTTGGTAACTGGTTATCTTCTTTAACCTGTTGACAAGTCAAACAATTACCAATAATGTCAGAAATATCTCTTTTCATTCTATCCCATTAGTAATACTCCCGAAGATCTCTGTACATATTAGTACTTCTAGAATGAACTAAAAATGGAGAACTATGAGATTCATATAAAAACAAATTCTTTAACTGTGAATCACAAGGCACACATAATATCTTTCAAAATCTCAAAATACAATAGTTATCAATGTAAAAATAATGAAACTTACCCTTCTGAACCAACTCTATCTTTTTCTACAACTCACTTTCTTCCTTCTGTGTTTACTTAATTCTATCTGATAGAGAAGATATTATTAACACCTGAAACAAAAAAGAGGAATCTCCTACACCAACAACTTCTATTCCAATTTCCAACAAATCTTTAATCAAAGGATCTTATTCCAAACATAACATGGTTAATGTAGCATTACTTTTTCAACTCAAAGCACCAGCCACTTTATTTTCCTTTCCCAGATGGTAATTGATCACGCAATAATGATCCTTGATTAATTCTAACCATCTCCTCCATCTCATGTTCAATTATTTATGAGTGAATATATTATTCAATCTTTTGTGGTCAGTATATATTTCATATTTTACTCCATATAGATGTTGCCTCCAAATTTTTAAAGCAAAAACTATGGAAGATAATTCCAAATCATTGAAAGGGTAATTTTTCTCATGAGGTTTTAACTGACGTGAAGCATAAGAAATTAATTGATCATTCTGCATTTGGAAACAACTAAGTACTTTCAACAAAGCATCACTGTAGATAACAAACTCACCCTTTCTAGAAGGTAGTTACAAAACTATATCATTCACCAATCTTCTTTTTTATTCCAAAAAATAATCATCACATTATTTTGTCCAAATTAACTTAACAACTTTTTGAGTTAACATAGTCATTGGGCTGGATAACCGTGAAAATATTTCAACAAACCTCCGGTAAAACCTACCAAACCAAGAAAACTACAAATATTAATAATATTTGTGGGCCTTTTCCATTCTTTAACAACTTTTGTTTTAGTAAGATCAACAGTTATGCCTTCTTTAGAAACAATAAGTCCAAGGAAATAATTTTTTTGTAAACAAAACTCCCACTTTCTGAATTTTCTGTACAGTTTATTTTCTTTTAAAGTTTGCATGACAACACTTAAATGATTTTTATTTTCCTATTTAATTTTGGAATAAACCCAAATATCATCATTGAACACAACCAAAATCATATCCAGGAACTCAAAAAAAAAATCCATTTTTAAGATCTATGAAAACAACAGGTGAATTGGTTAATCCAAAAGTCATAAACACAAATTAATAATGGTTATATCTAGTACGGAATGTAGTTTTAAGAATGTATTCTTACATTAATTTCAACTGATGGTTCCACGAACTCAATTCAATCTTTGAAAAATACAGATCTCCATGGAGTTGATACTACTTCATTTGATGCCCCAACATCTGCTGATGTAGTTGCAATGGATTTAAACACCACTTTCTGCTTGTAGTCTGGCTACTTTCCCTCAGTTGAGTTCTTAGTTGGACACTCATTTGCATAATGACCGATTCCATTCTACCTAAAATATTTTACTAACTATAATTCAGATTTTGTCTTACCATTACCTTGATCGTTTTCAGTGTAATTACGAGCCTTATGTCCCAATTTACCACATCAGTAGCACATAATAGAATTCCAAAGACATTCTTCAACATGATTTTTACCACAATTTTCACAAACTTTAAACTTAAGTTTCTTACCATCACAGTTTTTTGAAGAGTTCTTCACATTCATCTACCACCTTTACATCATATTTTCTTGTTTTTCAAAGAACACTTGATCATTGAAAAAAACCATTTCCACCTTCTTGGCACATCGAAAAAGTTTTTCATAAATTTTGAACTCACGAAAAGCTAAATCCCCTCAATACATTGGCTTTAATCCTTAGTAAAACTGATTGATTTTACTATCAATATCTCATATAAAATTTGGAGAATACCTTTCCGGTCGAGTGAATTTTGATTCATAAGCAGCCACTGATTCATCCTCCTACCTCAATTCCAAGAATTGTTTTTCTATCCTAAGTCAAACCACCTTAGGATATTATTTCTCAAGAAACATACCTTTGAATTAATTCCAATCAAGAGCATCAGTCTTCTCACCATCCCTGATATTTTTAACCATCGACCAACACTAATCTACTTCACCTTCAAAAAAGTAAATAGAAAGACCTACCTATTGATGTTCTGAACACCCCATCAATCAAAAAATCTTCTCTTGTTCATTAATCCACCCTTCATCTAGCACATGATCAGATGATCCTCTAAATGATAGGAGATGTTGCCTCATGAAATTCTCTAGTACTGACATGTTTCTCTATGGCTAATCTGGATGATCTTGTTCATGGATACCACCACCATTTATAGCATGAGTAAAATGTTCCTTCATTGCTAAAAATTGTTCAGTTATGATTCTAACCATCTCAGGTTACTGATTTAGAAGGTTTTCTTCGTCTTGATGTCGTCCCATTATAGCTTCCTTGTTTCCTCTGTGGAAAATGATTCTGAACACAAAACTATCATAGGTGATGCAACATGGTAATCTGTAAATTCTATATCATTTAAATTTGACCATAAATTAATTTATGGACAATAATCTAACAATAATCTAACTCCTAAATTGTCCAAACCGACCTTTGATACCTACTATATGGACCCGACCTTAAACATTACATAACATTGAATTAATTTAATAATTCACATTGAGAATATTTTTGGGTTTAGAGAATTATAGAATTAGGTCATAACATATACATAACAACTTGAATATTACATGTAGACACTTCTACTCAGTATCCATTTTTTTCAAAAAAAAAACTCATGAAATGAAGATTCATATGTAGTTCCATTTTTTAGACAACATGACTATTCCTTAATCCCATACTTGACCCTATTCATCTTTAATTACTGTAAAAAATATTTCAAAAACATGGGATGAGCATAAAAATCACAGTAAGGATTATAAAATATAGAAAGAAAACATTAGTCCATAAATACATACCAAGCATAAGATCATAAATATACCTCATGAAATCATAATATTTATGAATAAAACATAGAAATCATAAATCATAAAGGTACCTTGTGGCATCCATATCATACTTACATTGTAGCTATCACAACTACATAGGGAGTTATGTTTGGAATACCCATCACATTATATTCCCTAAATATCTTAGGAGAAACATTAACCTTTACCTCCGTCATGTTACCTAATGCATTGGAGAGTTATCTCAGGCTCACCTGCCCTAGGTTTATCACAGAACCACCTGTATACGTAAACAATGCCCAAGAACCATAACATATTCACAACACATAAAACAATCATAGAGGAATGATAACATTTCCACATTTCAATAAAAATATATCATTTAAATATATTGACATAAAAAAATTCATTTTCAAAACCATTTTCAAGACCCAAATACGTAAAAGTGTATATGATATTTATTTTCCTTTTTAAAAAATTATGGCTTGTTAAGGAATCCAAATATCAAATAATTCTTGTGACGGTTGAAAGGTCATTGTCACCGTGTATGATAAAATGAAACATTCATTTTTTTCGTTGAGTAAAACTCTATGTAGAAAAAAGATTCCCCTTGAATTAAATGAAACTTAAAATGTGTTTATACACCATATAAAATAATGTCATGTATAAAACAAAATATGCCTCAATGAAAGGAGATTCAAGATGATGTCCCTTAACTCATGTCTGACTCGACCCGTTCATTATTTAATCTCCTGGATAATAAACTAAAGTTAATTTCTAATTTATTCAGAACATTTTCTGGTTTATTATTCTTTTTATATCACTTATTACCATGTTATAAACATTATATAATTATTTAAGTTAATAACGGTCATTTTGTTGATATTTTGTACTTGAGTCAAAAATGAAATTCTTATAATTATCGACTGTTCATTTGGTAACAATTACATTATATTATGAATGATATTCATGATTTTGATATCATATATGTCCTATATATCCCATATATGTATTTATATATAAAATTACATAACATTTAGAGATAAAAAATGAAATCCACTGTTCAAGGAGACGGTAAGCTATACGTACCCATGAACGCTACTTTAATTTCTATTTTGTATTTTAATGGAATGAAAACATAATGAATCATAGGTAAATTATAAATCCAGTATAATATCATATATAATTTCATTAACACCGTCCTTTATACATCACACATATGGCATGAACGATCATATCACTTTGAGGGGGTGGTAGTCTACACTTCCTCAAATGAAATTATCATGTTTACCCATTATGGAAACCATAATGGTATGAAATAAATGAAAAATACATAAGCATAGATATAATATAAATATAATATATATCACATATAAATAATTTTCCAACATAATTTCCACCATGAGAGGTGGTTGGAGATATTTGAACAATCATCGTTTTGTGAGTTAGTAGTTCTCCGTCCACAGAAGAAGTATGTTAATATCCATTTGATGGAGGTGTGTGGAAGTTTAGTTAGAATTATTATCATAACAAAAACCTAGTATATTTAGGATACTGGTGTTGTTATAAAATAATGTAATAAATAGAGTTTTGGGGGTGGAGAAGTAAAATAAAAGAAAATAACTTAAGAGAGGACATTACATTTAAATCGGGTATCTCCCTTTGGTTTGAAGCAAAAGGTTTACATGAATTTTCTTTTTCCTAAAAGAAGGCTTCTAGGAGGAATAGTGGGAGTTAGGGCGCTTAATTTGGCAGAGTTTGGGTGATCTAATGGGCTTGATAGGTGTGGGTAATGGGTTAGAGGTGGTGTCCTTTTATAAGGGGAGAAGGGGCTATTTAGGAAAGTTTGAAAGTATTTTTTATTATAAACATATTTTCTGTTTTCAAAGATCCAAAACACATTAAATTAGAATTTAAGATGACTCTTGTTAAAAAGAAAATCTTCCAATATTAATTGGATAGGTTTTTGATATTCTTTTAAATTTTATAATCTCACTTATTTATATCATTCATTAATAAGGTAATATGTGCATCATCATTATGTCATAAATAATTTTCTTTATTTGATGTATAAAAATTATAAATAAAATATCATGATATAGGAAATAATTTTATCTTTCGAATTAATATTTTTAGTAGAAGATATAACTTATATAATTCCATATAAAAATTTATTTACTAAAAGATATTTGTTTATGTCAATTTTGTCATTACATTAAATTAATTAATATAATGTGTCATTATCATTCCTAAGTGGCTCCAGGGGGTCCAAAAATCGACCCAATAATGACCATGGTAAGAAATGTATCAACAAATAGAATTAGGACACATGTTTTTGTAATTTAATATTATTATAATAATATTTGTTTACCCTTATTTACTAGATTTACCCTTTAACCATGGTAAATAAAATATTTACCGATGTAAATATTCATAATATCAAAAAATAAAATTTATCTGTTTACAAAATATAGAACTCTTAATTCCAAATATGGAATCCATTTTTCCAAATTCAATACTCAAATTAGGCAGAAATTAATATAAAATTATTTCCTGTTGTCAAAACAAAAGGCATGTTTTTAATAAATAAAAATTATCAAAAGATTGAAGCTTCTTAGTGTCCAATTTCTAAGTAAATTTACTTCCAATTACCAACATTGGATTAAATAGTAAAATATAATATAATTACACTTTAAAAACAATTAAAAAGATAATATAACCATATAAATAAATTAGATTAAAAGGCAGTTCTGAATTAAAATACAATATTTTTAACTATTTCATTAAAAGATGAACATTATCAGAAAAATACCAAAATTTCAACCAAAGTAAATTTCGATGTCCCGATTCTAAAGAAGAATAATAATCTGTCAAATAGAATATATAAAATTGATAAAAACTAGATTTAAAAATTGTTCCCCATCAAAATGTGGTAAATTAGACTTTTAAATAATATTAGAGTATTTATGCTTAAAATGGATTTTATTATTATTTTAGGCCTCTAAAATTTATTTGATAAAGGTAAAACATTTAACAAACATGCATAATCATATTTTAGTTAGTTATGTTCATTCCCACCATTAAAAAATCTAGGCATTAACTACCATTTAAAAGGATAATATTATTATATTATTTTTCAGTATAACTCAACATTGTGTGCAATGTATGATTTCAGAGAAATCTATTTTTGTGTGCTGAGTGCACTATCAGACATAGCATCCCCTTTAAAGTAAAATTAATATTTAATTCAAAAATATTAATAAATATGAAAATGCCATATTCTTTATTCACCTGGGATGTTACAGTCCCACTTCTCTTCCATCTTTTACAACTAGATTACGCTAAGCTACACCACTATACTAATATTTCTAACCTTTACAAGATGTACCATGTCCACTACCTCAACCACCATTTCTAGTAGAACTATCCCTGCCAAATGGATATCGGAATGAATAACCCCTTCTGACACTTGAGTTCTATCTATTTTTCCTATCACAACCTATCTATCATGGGTTCTTATAGAACCATTGAATATTTATCATCCTTCCACAAGATTTTAACTTTACTAGTGGCAATAGAAAATGTTTATGAAAGTGATATGGCCTACTACTCTAGTGACATGTCACTCGAGTAAGGTCCTATGTAACTAAACCATCCCCTGACCAATATTCTTAAAATCAAAATGGCTTGAATTCTCATATAGACACTTCGCACCCTCGGAAGTCATACCTCCAGATCATCTTAGAGAAACCACATATCCTCCATTAGAAGCCTCCTTTATATTTCCATAAAATATGAGATCCTAATGTACTACTTTTAAAAATACTTTTAGTCGAAATTTAATATCATGGAAATTAATTTCACAAATAATCCCATCCAAAAACCATTTTTTAATAGTATCCTCAACCCTCAACATTTATGGATCAAAGTAAAATAAATATGTAAAGATACTAGTATAGGCCATGACTACCATACCCCCTAATACATCCTAGAAAAATAAACTACACTCTCCATCCAGAGAATCCCAAGTTAATAGACCTCCATGAACTTCATTGGAAAGTCCATCCATAAAATTCTACACAAATTTCTATCATGAGTCTTGAAGTCCCACCACTTATTTTCCTGTCTACATAATATATACACAACTAGTTTGACTATCTTCTCATTCGTAGTAGCTATGTCCACCCTCTATGGTAAATGTCAGAGGGCGGTGCAACTGAAACTCCCATATAATGTAATACATAATTATCCATACTCATCCAAGGTCCCTTTCCTTAAAATATGTATAGAGAGAAAATTTCTCAAAGAATGTATCTCCATATATCTCACTTATCACTATAGATTCCCCGTGTTCCCCTACTAGAGGATCATTTTTAGACACATCCTCTAACTATCCTATATAAAAATGCTATTGTGGATCCATATCTCTACAATTATAGAGAAAAGTATTTGGTCACATTACACAACATTAACACATATATGTAAGTGGTATTCACATAATCCATATCAATTCATCTATTATTCCCCTCCACATAGTCAAAACCAATGCACTATCACTACCCTTAACCATTCTACAACTAGGTTAGGGATAACAAAGGGT
Source organism: Viscum album (assembly GCA_963277665.1). Classification (NCBI taxonomy): domain Eukaryota; kingdom Viridiplantae; phylum Streptophyta; class Magnoliopsida; order Santalales; family Viscaceae; genus Viscum; species Viscum album. Next base: position 1,274,658,501 of record OY728121.1, on the reverse strand, counting down.
AAACATAATATCATTTTATGTTTCTCATGAGACACCCATTCTTCCCATTTTTCACCAATTTGCAAGTTTAAATTCCATATTAGGATCCATTTTCGCTTCAAATTTTTATAAGAAATACAATCACTTTCATATAACCAACTCATCATAAAACTTTCATTTCCAATGAATTCTTGAAATCATGTATGTCACAATAAGTCTTACGTGCCTAAAATGATTCATGTTTACATAGTTCTATTTCTTTACAATTCCATTAAATAAATATTAGTAAAATATAGAAACAATAAACACATCAAACAATAATTGCTTCAATAATGGTTAAATAACATCTAACAATAAAAATAAACAACAACAATAGAAATACCATCCTGGGTACTTGGGGTGTCCCCCATTCATGGATGAGATACTCTAATACATAATCTCATGACCATGTACTAACTCTTCCATGTATCTTTTCTACCTTTCCCAAAATGTATGAAAAAACAAAAGAAAATAACAGTACTTTGATACCACTTTGTAATGTCCCAAATTGGGATCCACATACAGGTGCCCTGAGTAGGTTGGTCAAACAACCATAGGTGCGCCTCCTCATAAAGCAGAGGCTGAAAAATAGTATAGAAGGTATGTTAGGACCAATAGGGGCCTATATACCCTGAGAGGGGGGGGGTGTTAATCAGGGTATGGATATTGTTTTCCAAAGTTCTTCCTGCCCCACTGGATCTTGACCTCTTTATTACAAGGGTCACTTTGTTTGCACTTGTGTGTTTATTATGATAACTTATTTTCTTCTTTATCTGATGATGTTTCTTTAAATGCAATGCAAGGAAATAAGTAAGTAGGCACAAAAATTTTTAATTTGTTCACCCCCACTAGGCTATGTCCAAGGAGCATACGCCGACAAGTTGCAGGTCATACCAAATTCCACTATTCTTCACTAGATGTGGATACAAAGGTTCAGGCTAGATCACTTCTATGCCCAGGCTCACTACCTTTACAATGTTTAGGGTCAGCTCACTGCATTCCAAAGGGTCACTGCCTGTTTCTCTCTCTCTGGCTCACTGTCGGGGGAGAGGATCACCTTCTTTTTCTTCCTTTGCTCACTACTTTGGAAGGAATCCACTCAAAGTTTATAGACCTGTAGGTCTCTTCATTTTCATGAAGGAATGCATCTTTCTATGTATGTAGATTCTATGTTGAAGTAAAACTTTCACCCGTAGGTGAATCTATCTTTGAACTGATGGTATCGGGAAAACATCCAGCTTCCACGCATCCCGAAAACACTTCTGGAAAATAAACCTTACTTGGCGTACAAGTCAAATCTAGCGCACAGGTATCGGTGCACAAGTCACAACTGGCATGCAAGTCTTCCTCAGCACTTGCACAACACAAGCCTTTGCAACTCCAAACCTGCGCGACTCAATCCCCTTTACTCCCAAAACATCATTGGCGCGCGACTACCATCTGGCGCGCAACATTAAACATTGAAGCGCAAGTCCCACTTGCATGACACACCACCACTTACGTGACCACCACACCTACACGACGGGAGCTCGGAATTTTCAAAGTGTTGAACTCCTTTCAAAATGAGGAGCGGTGGTCCAGTATTTATAGGCAATTTGACCACCTTGCGTGATGGTGTGAAAGTCTCCCTTTGGCGTGCAAGTATCAGCGCACAGGTCTCTGCCCCTACAAGTCACTTGCGCGACTCAATTCCAAACTTGCTCGAAACTTTTTCCTTTTCCATATTTTTATCTTCTGATCTTGAAAAAAATAGGCGCGTAAGTTTCCAGTCCTCTTAGGCACCAGCGTGAAAGTCCTTTCTCTTGGTGCGCAAGTCACATGTGAAAACGACGCCACCTTGTAACTGTTCCTTTTGTACTGCCTCCAGATCATCCATTCCTTTGTCGAAGTTCTTGAATCAAACATTGATCATTAACCACATCTCTTGAACTTGGCATGCCACCATGAAATCTGCTTTGTCAACAAATTTGAATGTCATGGTTTGCTTTGTCAACAATCACAACATTTTTGTCCACTTTTTCATCAAACACAATCACCTCAAAAATGCTTCAATGATACCTTCAGGGATTTTTCCCCAACAATCTCCCCATTTGGGTTTGTTGAAAACTCTTCCATAAAAAGATACATCGTTAATTCTTCAGCTACCATTCACCTTTTGTGATTCTGATAGTGATCAAGGATTTACTCAACACATACTCTAAGCCCACATGAGTAATGATCGGCGTGAGAAACAAGAGTAAATGAAAAGTTAATCAATGAACCACTTCATCTCTTACACCCATTTTTGACACCAAACTGATACCAATTTTCACCAAACTGATACCAATTTTTGGAAATATTCTTCCACCACCACTCATATAATTTTATCACGATCCTCAAATGTCGTGATATCTAGTCTTTGATCGATCACTTCTAGCATCGTCAGATTTAATACGCTCCCCCTTTCTGTTCACAACTTCAAACCTTGTCAGCTTCAAAACCTCTTTATCCCTATTTCTGGTGTTGTCCAAGCTATGCTCTAGCTAAGCACGTTCAACTCCCCTTATCTGGCTGCTCCACCTGTCAGCTTCTCCTCGTATCTTTCATGATTTCTCAAATAACCACACTGTCTCCCCCTTGAACAATCACTATTTTCTCCCCCTTTGTCAACGAACACAAAGGTAACTCCTTTGTAGTCTGTAACAGAGTAGAGAACACATATCAACACATTAAGGAAAAACAAATCATACCTCGAGGATAGGGGAGGGGGGGGGGGTTCCAAATGTAGACTATTTCAAGTGTGGGGAGTCGACTGAACATCTAGAGCCAGTCGATGCCTTTCAAATGCTTCCTTGGGTAAGGCCTTTGTCAGAATCTCTGTAACCTGTAGCTCTGTAGGCACATACTCCAACTTCACAATTCCCTGCTCAACTTTCTCCTTGATAAAATGATACTTTATCTCAATGTTCTATGTCCTTGAGTGATGGAAGAGATTTTTTCTAAGATTGATAGCACTTGAGTTATCGCACTGGATTCCAATTGGAGACTTCACTTCAACTCCCATATCTTCAAGATGATGCTTCATCCACAATAACTGTGTGCATGCTTGAGTGTCCACAATATACTCAGCTTCCGCGGTGATCAATGAAATGCAATATTTCTTCTTACTACTCCAAGAAATAAACAATCCACTAAGATAAAATGCACCACCTGACATTGATTTTCTATCATCCACTAAACCGGGCCTGTCTGCATAATTAAATCCCAATAACTCTGTCTGAGATTTGTCAGTATATGTCAAGCCGAAATCCACTATGCCCTGGATATACTGAAGTATTCTTTTCACTGAAAGCATGTGGATTTCCTTGGGATTACTCTGATATCTCGCTACTTGGCATGTGGAGAAAACAATATTAGTCCTTGTTGCGGTTAAGTACAACAGACTTCCAATAAATTTCCTATATTCTGTGATATTAACTACCTTTCCATCCTCATGTTTTGATAATTTCATCCGGGTAGCAACCAGAGACTTTTTTCCTTGGAATTCTCCATTAAAAATATTCTCAGAACATCCTTGGCATATTTAGTTTGAGAAATGAATGTTCCATTCCTTCCTTTTGTAACTTGTAGACCAAGGAAAAATGTTAGCTCTCTAATCATTGACATTTCAAACTCATTTTTCATGAATTCGGAAAACTGTCTGCCCTGAGCTTCATCTGATCCGAAAAAAATTATTTCATCAACAAACACCAGCACCACCATCTTTTGATTACTTTCATTGATGAAATAGAGATTATAATCATCTCCTCCACGCTGGAAACCATGTTTCTTCAAGTACTGATCAAGCCTTGAGTACCATGCCCTTGGTGCTTGTTTTAGATCATAAAATGCCTTCTTCAGCCTGAAAACTTTGTTCTCATCCTCATGAATGAGAAAACCATTTGACTTCTCAATATAAACCTCCTCTTCCAAAAATCCATTCACGAATGCGGATTTGAAATCCTTCTGGAACACTTTAAACATTCTTGGAACTACTATGGTAAAAAATAATCTGATTGTCTCCAGACTTGCAACTGATGAAAATGTCTCATCAACTTCTATCCCTCCATCTGGGAGTATCCCTTTCACATTAGACGTGATTTGTTACGAATCATTGTTCCATATTCATTAATTTTGTTGCGATAGACCCATTTAGCCCCAATGACATTTTTGTCTGTTGGCCTCGAAAAAATCACCCACGTCTAATTCTTCTCAACTTGATTTAGCTCTCAATTCATGGACTAAACCCACTTTTCATATTCAACTGCATCAGCAAAGAATTTTTGGCTCAACCTGTGATAGTAATGATGTCTGATGAAGTGATTTCATTCTTCTTTTCTGAACTGGAGCTAACTAATCACTGATGATATTCTGCCTGTCAATTTCTGCTCGAGTCATCAGCTTTTGTGCAGATAAGGATTTTACTTCCTTGTACTCACCTTAGTATCCTCTTCTGAATCAACTTCAGCCCCTTCTACACTCCCTTGGTCTCTTACCACTTCCTTACTTTTAATAGAAAACTTTTCACTTTGTCATTGTTCAATGATGTCATTTCTTTGAACATCTTCTCTCAAATTTTTGTTGACACACCTTTGATTTTCTCTCACAGCTTCTTGGTATCCTGAAAGTAGTGAGTTGATACCACATTGTTAGATCAAAATAAATGATCATGAGATACATGATTGTTGCTGCTTCTCCCGCAATATTTCATTCTTCCCTCGATAGGGAATGCCTGAGCTGAGTCATCCAATTATTGATTTGATGGATCTTGCATCTGATTCTGTTATGGAATGCTCCCCCTATATTATGCAACACTTAATGTGGTTAGGCCCACTGTTTAGACCCATAACCATTCATCTCCACCTCTATCATTTATTCCAATCTGGCACTCATCATTGAGCCATTAAAAAAATATCTAAGCCTACTGAGTTGGAACTCATTGTAGGAAACAAGAGATAAAGTTAATAACAAAATCTATTCTTATTCTACTCTATTTCTCCCTTTCTACTTCAACCCTGCAACCTGATTTGAGTCAATTGAAACTCTGAAGCATATCACTACTACTTTGCATCTTATGATGCCACTTCCCCTTGGATCGTATCTCCCTAAAACTTGAAACACTTGAATAATCAGTTAACTGAATTTATATGCATAGGGAGAGGGGTGACTTCTGGACTCCTCAAGATGAGGATTGTGGGTGATCCCGATGGGTCAACCCTTTGATTCTTTCTTCAAGATATCACACTCCTTCCTGGATTCTTCTAGCTTCCTTTCCAACTTCAATTGCTCTGTCCAAATGACTAAGCATCCATCACCTGTATACTGAGTCTTTTTCTGATATGACGATTCTGCAGGCCTGACCTTTCTCACCATTTTGGGCTTAAACCCACTATTATATATCTTCGCCTTTGATGTTCCACTAAAATTAAATTTCCCTTGATTCCTTCTTTGGGTAGGAATCTCTCTACTTGTCATCTTCCCTTACTTCTTCCACCATTGCAAGGATCTTGCAACTTCCTCCACTTTTCGTTGTGGGACACAACATGCGACTTTTTAAATACATTATTTGTTTATCTTTCTTTTATCAGATGTCTGAGTAACCACACTATTTTTCACTAGTGGTGAGTCTTCTATTGAACGTTCATTCTTCTTTATCACAGCTGGAGTAGATCCCCCCTTAATCATACAGGTTAATTCACATTCTCTCCATGAGAGCAGTTTTGAGTAGGACAGAGGAGGTGACTGATACACCTTTCGTTCGGCTCCATGTGATTTGCCTCAGGCTCTAATCCTATTCTTCTCCTTACTATTTTGTCTCCCAGTATAGGCTTCTTTGTTGTACACTTCATGTGGTGGAGATCTCTTTTCATGTTCATTTTCATTTCCTGCTTTCTTTTTGCTGCAATGTCTTGCCAAATGCCCATAACCAGAACATATAAAACATGTTCCATCAAATGCATACCTACTTTCATCAATTATCTGTCGAGATGTTGATGCATATTGGGTTCTTCCTCTGACATTGAGCTCTTGAGCTTCCTGACACATACTCATGGTGTGTCCCATTCTTCCACAGTAATAGCATCTAACAAATGCTTTCCTCTGATAGACTCTTATTTCTGATTTCTCATGACGCTTCATCTTATTCTCAGATTTTGTACATTTTCTATTTGCACAATATGAAATGTATTCCCGAGCCTTTGAAAAAGAACTTGATGTGTGACCATGAATCCCATAGAAATATCACATGTCATCACTTCTTCATGAAAATGTCTTCCTAGGCTTATCTCCAGTACCTGCAGTATTTTTCTTACCTCTGGAGATTTTCACTGCATTTTTCTTATCACGCATAAAAGTGGGACCATCATTTCCAATTCTATATTTTCACAAAATGGATGGCCTTTGGGATAATACAATCCTTTCATGCTTCTCCTCTGATGTCGCATATTTGGCTTTCATTTTATCATCACTTGCCGAAGGATAATCAAGTAATAAATTTAGTGCATCCTTCAACTTGGGTTTATCTTATTAATTAGATTTCTCCATTTCATTCTTGACCAATTCTATTTCTTCCTCCATTTGCTGAATCTTTTTATCTCTTGATACAAGTTGAGCATTAAGTTCTTTTCTGAGATTATTATGGCTACTCTACTCATCTTCAAGTTCCCATGTGAGATTTTCCACAATTTAACTTTTCTCATTTACCTTCAATTTTTCTTGAGCAACATATTCAGAGACAGATTCATTCACTTGTTGTAGCCTTTTATTATTCTAAACTTCTTCAGACAACTGTGTTTCTAGATCATCATTTCTAGCTTTCAGATTCTGAACATCATCTGACTTTTGATTCTCTTCATAATCACTAGCCTTTGGTTTTCCTTTCATTTTAGCCATCTTTTGTAGTTCTTCACCTTGAGAATCATTCTTCTCCTTTAGGTTAGTATCCACATCAATAAGCCTTTCATTTAATCCTCTTAACTTTTTGACCTCAATTTCCAATACTTGGATCCTGATATTTTTAGATTTAACTTCTTCATCCAATTTCTGATCTATTTCCATTTTCATGCTGACAACATCTACAGATGGCCTCTTTAATACTTCTTCATCATCATTTGTTTCTATATCACTTGGAATATCAGGTTCTTCACTCATTCCTACATCACAAATGAGTGAATAAATCTTTTCCCTATCAGATTCATCCATGGATTCCTTTAGTAAGCCGTTTGATTCTTTTAGTTGAATCACAATCTTTCCATAAACACTTCCACACTGAGGGATACTTGACTTCATATTCTTCTTTGATGTTTTTCCCTTTTCCATGGTACACCGAGATAAGATCAAACTGATTTGACCACAAAAATCAACTACACAAAGTCATAGAAAACAAATCTATTAAAAGAACCTTCCCTCTGATACCAATTATTAGGACCAATAGGGGCCTATATACCCAGAGAGGGGAGGAGGGGTAAATCAGGGTATGGATATTCTTTTCCAAAGTTCTTCCTGCCCTACTGTATCTTGACTTCTTTATTACAAGGGTCACTTTGTTTTCACTTGTGTGTTTATTATGATAACTTATTTTCTTATTTATCTGATGATGTTTCTTTAAATGCAATGCAAGGAAGTAAGTAGACAAACACAAAGATTTTTACTTGGTTCACCCTCACTGGGCTACGTCCAAGGAGCATACGCCGACAAGTTGTCTGTCGTACCAAATTCCACTATTCTTCCCTAGATGTGGATACAAAGGTTTGGGCTAAATCACTTCTATGACCAGACTCACTTCTTTTACAATGTTTAAGGTCGGCTCACAGCATTCACAAGGGTCACTCCCTCTTTCTCTCTCTCTGGATCACTGCCGGTGGAGAGGATCAACTTCTTTATCTTCTTTTGCTCACTGCTCTAGAAGGAATCCACTCACAGTTTATAGACCTGTAGGTCTCTTAATTTTCATGAAGTAATGCATCTTTCTATGTATGTAGATGCTCTATTGAAGTCCAACTTTCACCCGTAGATGAAACTCTCCTTGCACCGAAGGGATCGGGCAAACATCCAGCTTCCACACAGCCCGAAAACACAGTCGGAAAATCAACCTTACTTGGCGCGCAAGTCAAATCCGGCGCACATGTATCGACACACATGTCACAACTAGAGTGAAAGTCTTCCTTAGAACATGCGCGACACAAGCCTTTACAACTCCAAACCTGCATGACTCAATCCCCTTTACTCCCAAACCAATATTGGCACACAACTACCATTCGACGTGCAAATTTCATCACTGAAGCGCAAGTCCCATTTTCGCGACAAACCACCACTTGCGCGACCACCACACCTGCGCGACGAGAGCTCTGAATTTTCAAAGTGTTGAACTCTGTTCAAAATGAGGAGGGGTGGTCCAGTATTTATAGGCAATTTGACCACCCAGTGCGATGGTGCGCAAGTCTCCCTTCGACGTGCAAGTCTCGGCGCGTAGGTCTCTACCAATGCAAGTCACTTGCGCGACTCACTTCCAAACTAGCACGAACCTATTTATTTTTCCATATTTTGATCTTCTGATCTTGAAATACAACAGGCACGCAAGTTTCCAATCCTCATAGGCACCAGCGCGCAAGTCCTTTCTCTTGGCGCGCATGTCACCCGCGCGACCAACTCAATACTTGCGTGACCCATATCCATTTGCCATATTTTGATGATATAATATTGAAAAACATATGGCCCTCATGTTTTCAAGCCATCAAGTACATGGCGCACAAGTCCCTTTTCCAAAAACCACTTTTCTTCATTTGTTGATTTCCAGGCCGAAAAATTTGGCAAACACTGGAAAACGGCGTCACCTTGTATATATTCCTTTTGTACCACCTCCAGATCATCCATTCCTTTGTCGAAGTTCTTGAATCAAACATTGATCGTTAACCACATCTCTTGAAATCGACATGCCACCATTAAATCCCCTTTGTCAACAAATTTGTATGTCATGGTTTGTTTTGTCAACAATAACAACACAGTTGTCCACATTGTCAACAAACACAATCACCTCAACAATGTTTCAATGATACCTTGTGGGATATTTTCCAATAGGGTATAATATGTAACATGGGAAGACAATACCATTTTTTAGAGTAATACAATTGACAAAATTGGTAAATAATTTTCAAATAACAATAACCAACAACCATATTTACTTAGAGATCAATAAAAACCAATATCACAAGATAATCAACACATGAATAATATAACATAATAATATTAGTATTTAATTCCATAGTACATGTCATTTTTCAAATGAAAACCAAAATGTAAACACAAAAAAACACCCAAGAGGGTCTTGAATGATGTCATACTCCTCCATCCACTCTGTATCCCAAATCAATGATATAATTAAACGCTCTTACCCATATCAAGTCCAAAAAAAATTATTATACCTAGGTACCAATTAGTAAACCCATGTACAGTGTGATTACAACTCAGTATTCCACCACTAGTGGAGTATAAAAAAATATCCAATCAACAATAGTTTATTTAGTAGTACATAGAATAAAATAAAGTAAATTGTTATCAATTTTTTTATTCATTAATTAACCACCTAAATTACATGGGTTCATAATGACACCCAAACCACCAATACCTTCCTTGGATAATGTTGGTGTCTGAAACATATCATATAGTCTTTAATTATCCATTTAATTTCTATTCATATCATTTATAATTTGGAACATTGTCCAATGGTAGAATATTGGTCCTAGAATGCCATAGCTAGAAACCCATGGGTATTTGAATCCTTAATATGTGTCCAATAAATATTTTAACAATCAATCACATGTTAGATTTTGTGTCATCATTCTATGTCCCAAAATCATTTATCAAATGCATCACATATGGGATTTGGAAGAATTATTATGTGTCCCACAATCATTTGTCACATGCATGAATTTAGGTCTTGAACTCTATGTCTAAAACCCTGTGGGAATTAAAAGAATCATACTATTTCAGAATTCTCTTTTATAAATTAAAAAAATATAATATATATCTCATTCAATAAGGTTAATAATACTAATCCCATCATATACATTTTACATCATGGTATACCAATTTAATTATCAAAACAATCACGTTCCATCACTTTAATTCACATGGAATAATATAAACAATTCACTATTAAACAATTTATCAAAATTTAATAATATAATTCATCTTCCTTTCTCGGTTATGAAAAATATAAATTAGATTCCATTAATCAATCAATTATTTTTTCAATTAATAAATCAATTTCGGAAATCCCTTCAGTGGAACAATTACTCAATACTATTAATTGACCAATTTCGTAACCCCTTTAGTCAATCAATTTCTCAGTTCATAAATTTATTATTTAATGAAATTAATTAATTTAATTAAAAGTTTAATTTCTAAAAATGGAATAAATATATAACAATTAAATAAACATTATTTAATTAATTTTTTTGTAACTGAAAAATATACCACCTACCACAAGATCTTTGATGGATACTTTCCAATTGAAATCCCAAAATTTAAGAGAAATATTCTATTAGGTAATGAATAATGATATCTAGATCCCATACCTTGACCAAAAACTAAATGGAAACATATATATATATCAAAACCTAGATCTATATACATCCCCATAAAAGGAATAATCACTTCAAAATATGAGATAAACACATGGTATAGGGAGAAAACCAATGAAGATAACAATCTCTTATCGGAAGAGGTGTATATTCTTCAATCTAATCACCACTTCATTAAAAATGGAGTTCAAAACCCCTTGTAATCTATCTGGAAAACTAAAAATATTATAGAAAAACTATAGGGTTTATTTCGTTTGAATTAGGTTTATTTTTTTTGGGTTACATGAATTTTAAAACTAAATTTTAGTGAAAGAAATCCCATATAAACCGATTCCTAGGAAGGGGCCAAGAGTTTTCCAAATAGTGTTATATAACAAAGTGCCTCTTTTGTGGGTTTTCATGGTTACTCCTAAAAGGAAACATGGTATGAAAACCCATGATCTATCCATTAAATCTATCTCTATCTAGGGTTTCACGGCCTTCTGAGTTAGGGGGTATGGTTTTGGTAAACTATGTATGAACTGTGACCTTACCAAAACCCCTCCAAAAACATCCGAATTTCCCCCAAACACACCCAAAACATGCCTCCACCAATGTATAAAAACCAATATAAAATTTTACCTTTAAAAGGGTATGATCCATTATATTAAATTTTTGGGATCATATATAAAGCATACACATCAATATTTGTAAAAAACAAGTTTCACTATCAAAACATTATATGAAAACTGTATAATGAAATGAAGGTTCTTGGTGTTTTTTGAATTTATAGAGGAGAGCCAAACATGGGATGGATGATTTTGTAAAATCATCAATGGGAAATACTAGCAGTATATTGAAAAATATATTTTATTATAAGTGATATTATTCTATGATTTTGTCGATGTTCTCTATTAGAAAAAGGAAGACTGGGTTTGAGATTTTTTATCTATAACAATTGTGAGAAAATATGTGTGGCAAAAAAAATGATAAATTTGTTTAATTTTCAATGTAACATCGAAAAAAAATTTCATTATTTTTTTATATGGAAAGCATGGTAATGTAATATGAATAATAAGGTATCATTCCAAATAAGTGTTGTCCCCAAACATACAAAGATCCCATGAAATATGGTTATGTAATTTAGGTGGATTCAGTGCTGAATATTCAATGATGTTCAGAATCATCTATGATTAATGTTATTGTTTAAGAAATGATGGAATTTTAGTTCAAGTTATAACAATTAATTACTATTAACAAGTGATAACAATTGTCCAAATATTTTAAATCTAAAAAGTTCTATGTTTCTCACATCAATTGATTACTTTCCAATCTCTTAATGGTTTGTTGTGAGAATTTGATAATATCACATGATGTGTTTTTTTATTGATAGTGGTTTTTTCTTAGTTGTAAGTATTATTATTGAGAACCAAAAAGTGAAAAGGATTACTTTAATGGAGTTAGCAGAAGCAATTTTTTCCTATAATAATTTCATACTCAATATAATGAATGGATTTATTTCTACACAAAATTATAAGTGGTAGAATAAATCACTTGAATTATTGGTCAAATTTAGCTAGTATTTTCAAAATTTGTTTTGGTGGATAATGTGTAAGATCTTATTTTTCAATTATTATTTATTAATATAAATTTTTTTAGCCATTTTATATCTAGCATGGTGGAGTTTTGTAGAATTAAGATTTCCATCCATAGAAATTTATTATTTAATAAAAATATAATAGTTTACTAATTGTTGTATGGAGTAAATGGTAAAAATAATTTAACAGATAAACAAATATACCTTCTATTTTGAAATAGTGATTTAATTTTAATTTCAATATTGTTGGAGTTCCCTTTTTTCATTTACAATAATGGGGCATGAGAGGCCACCATAAATCTAAACATTTCAAATATAAGAATTATATTTGGGGAAGTTCAATAATATGGAATAGATGGATTTTGAAAGATATTATCAATATAATAAAAAGATCCAAAGGGGTCATGATAAATTATTTTAAAATTTATGTAATATTTGATTTGTTGAGAATATGTGTTATGGGGTTGGAATTGGATGTCATTCTTAATAAAAAATCAATTAAAGAAAGTCTTATGGAAGATTTAACTAGAAACATGTGGTGTTTTTATGGAATAAATAAATAAATATATATATATATATAGACAAAGGGATTTGAATTAATTATGGGAAAATATGGATATATTTTAATGAAAATAATGTGTCCAACTACAATTCCATCATCCATTAAGATGTTGGCAACATTTGGAATGGTTTGGGATTAAGAAGAACACAATCAAAGAGAATCCAATTAAATAGAGTAATATTATTGTCTGTAAATGACATGAGTGAAGTCTATATGTGTGGGGGGATTCAAAGGAATATTCACTATATGTGGAAACATAGTGACCCTACCAGAAGGTTATATTAGTGGGATTTTATTGGGTAGTTTTGATGTTCCATGGTTGATATAAAATATGATAACATAGATAATTTTAAATGTGGGATTTCATAATATGATGGAACTATTCATTGAATGGAATGAGCATGGAAAAATAGAATAACATCACTAATTTACTCATATTTATTCTTTGGAATGAGCATGATATATAGATGATTGATAAGATAACAACACCATCATTCTTACATTAAAATTCTCATGATTTCATCTCTACACCAATGATGAAATAATGATTTATTCTAAGACAAGATATACGATGTGAAGAAATAAGAAACACCATATAAACATGTTTTTTGAAAATAACGAAATGATATACCATATGCAGATAGGTGTGTAGAATGTAATACAATATAATAAAATTTATGAAATTTTTGAAATGGTACTCTATTGGGAATCCTTATTTGGAATGGTACATTAAAGGTAACCTTGGAAGGGTATTTATTTAACGTACCCAGGCAATTTCAAAGGGAATGTAGACGGGTACCACATAATTTTATTTCATAAATGTATTGTCCAATTTGTAAGGGTAACACAAATTGATTTTTTTTAAAATCAACCAGGAGTAGTTATGGGTTTATTTTTTTAAATAAAAAAATATGTTTTATGTTAAGGAAATATTTGAGTAGAGTAAATATCGATGAATTTAAATGATTGATCATTCCATGATATTTCATTTATTTTAATCCATGATTATGGTTAGTTGTGTGGGACTATAGTGGACCACAGACCCCATATTGTAGAATTATCTGGTCATATCATTTAATGTGTCACTTCAATTTGTTTAGTGCTTTTTAATATATGATCTCGGATAACTTTTTCAAATGTCCACTTTCCAGATATAGGTAAATATAAATTCTTCTTAATGAATGAAGAATTAACTAAACTATAAATAGGATAGTATAACATATACACTGGAAATAAAATATCAATGTATATTTAACATTTCAGGAGATAATTTGACCCATGTGTTGGAGTGAGAATATAAAAGGAAATAAAGAGGATTACATTTTTTAAGAAATAAAAATTGATCCTGCATTCAGTTCAGTTCCAGTATATAAAGAATAATATTAATAATTGAGAGATAATAACCAATCCATTCTTGATAATCCACAAATCGGGGCCCTTAATTTCTATGATGTAAAATGTACATTTAGATTCAAATCCAAGATTAGTGAGGAAATGAAAATGTGTCTACAACCACATCTAAAGAAGAGATATTTATATGTGTGCATGGAGTGTGGATGAAATTAATATTACAAAAAAATATGGGTGAGGTGATCCATACTCATCATGAATAACGTGATCATGGAATATACATGAAGTGAGAAGAATAAGGGTATTCCCTAACTTCTCATGGAATAATTTTGATACTTTAAAAAAATAAATTCACAGCCTTCCAATGTGAGTGTAACCTAGTGTTCTAAGGCACCTATCTATACTTCTCACATAAACCAAAATATGTGATATTTTTTACCTTGTGTGATTACTGGTTCTCACTTTGGAGTAGTTAGGGAAGGGGATATAGTGTGGCAGTGACACTTGAATGGAAATGATCCACTAATAATCCAATGTTTGGGGTGCTCCTCCCGGAATGAGTGACCAATCCTAAAACCTAAAATTTACCCGTGAGGTTAGTGGTTAATTGTTTCATCAATAAACTATCAATTAATTTCTCCTTGGATTGGATCATTTTTTGTGAGACAAGTAAAAATCATCATGTCCCTTGATTATTTCATTTAAAATATTCAATTTAGTGAATTCAATGAGGTTTTAAGTGAATAAATTTTGAAAAAGGTTGAACATGGATCCTACCTCTTCGGGAACACAATCTAATAAAGTAAACAAGTCAAAATTTCTAACAACTTAAATCACACCCCTCTCTGGGGGTCATGCGACCTAACATAATGACCTAAAATGATATTTTAAGGACAATATTATTAATGAGTAACTTAATAATATATTATAAACATGTGTGAAAACATGAACATGAGAAAAATAAGTAATTGATTAATAAGATCACATGGACTGAATATTAAACATGATAGTATAATCATAGATTAATACATTTTAATTTTGAACCATAATAGAAACCATCAATAGGGAACACCAAATAACATGTACATAAGTATTGAAATAATATTATAATAATCATGTTCCATGAAAACATTAAAAAATTGTTGTAATTGTTTTTGGAAAATACATAATCATAGAAAATCAATTATTTTTTTAATTATCAGTACCATGAATATCATAACATTGTAGATAAAGTCCCATAAGATATTATATTAGGTTCACTCACCAATCACATAAGCATAGAATATTTAGTCCTCACCATATTACCTTACATATAATCACATGAGATATAATAATTTACCCATTGAATGATAGGGTAATATTATTCTTGGATCACCATTCACATAATGATACCTTATACATATCCTTTTCTTATTAATAAATCATGAGTAATATTATTATTAACCCATAAAATTAATTCATGGTGATAATAAACATTAAGGAGGTATAATTTAACACCCCAATATCTTTTTTATGTCTCTTTTAAAATTCAATATATTTTATAGTTTATTATTCACACAACAATATGTTAAAAACCACAGTATATTGTTAAATAAGGCCACTGTAATAGTAATGTGACCATTATGAAAAGAAATATGACCAATAGAATAGTAAAATCAACTATGAAATTGTATATAAAATTTATGTATCTTATAAAGGAAATGAAAATATATTTAAATCTTGGATAAAGTAAAAAATGTTTTAAAAATAATAAATTTAGAATTATTATTTTTGTGAAACATAAATGTTAATTCTGAGTTTTATATTAAAAATAATTAATTAAAAGAAATTTATTTTTGTGAAATAAATTACTAAATTAATATTTTTTTGTATTATAATTATAATATAACTTTATGAGATAATAATTAATTTTCAAATGTATAATAAAATCAGTTATAATTTTAAAATAAAAAATTTTCAAGTAAATGATGATTTAATTTAAAAAATAAATATACCATATTGAGAAAAATATTTTCATAAATTAGAGATTAATTTTTAAGTCTAAAAGTTAGAAAATGATTACTGTGATTTTTTGGTATTTTTCTAAAATAGTTGAATTTTTTGTGGATAGTGAAATATATTAATTTACGGTATTTAATAAACACAATATTCATTGAATCCATGACGATGTATGGATGATGTAAGATGAAAATAAAAAAATTAACTTCAATTTATATAAATATTTAGTGATAATTCTCAAACTATTCAATGTTTTGTTCCAAAATAATAAACAAATGAATAAAATTTTAAAAAACTCCCCTCTCAAACACTATGAATATCACCCCTCGCCACACCCTCTACTCACTGAAAAAACCCTTGAACATTGCTTATATTTTTTCCATTTCCTCAACTAAAAAAGAATCTCATGTTATGATATTACTAGAGTAAAAAAAACCATTTAAATTTCCCTATAGAAGTTCTCAAGGAGACGAATTGATGTGGTAAATCCACTTTTGTTCTTTTAATTTTTATTCAATTTATTTAAATTTCATATCCTTTCCTTACCTACTCTATCGAAAAATTCATGAAAAATAACTTGTTTACTATATAATAGAATTTTTTTATGATAATATAATATAAACCATCATTTTTCACACCTTCTCTTTTTTATTATATTAATGAATACATCTTCAGTGAGTTGTTGATTTACCACCTTCATAGATGATGAGTTTTAGTTTTATTATTCCATATTAATGGCTAGTCATAAAATAATTTTCATATTTAAAATAGAAAATAATATATTTCATTCAAATTATTTAATGTTATTTAACCAGTATGTTAATTCATAAGACATATTTATTGTGAGCTTATCGAAAAACTCTAAAATAATTTAAATTTTTGTCATTAATGCCTTATTTAATGATTCATACCCATCCCAAATAACCAAAATGACATATAAAATAATTTAATATTATTTATGTTCATTAATAACCTTTAATTTCAATTTAGTATAACTATTACCATTTTCATGAAATTTCATACATGTATACAAGTGAACCAATAATGCGAACAAAGGAAAAGACACCCCCATACGACAAAATTAAATCTAAATACATATAAAAAAGATGATAAATGAACTTATGAAAATTATAAAAAATAAATTAAATTTTGAATAGGATCTGAATTAAATTATTAATTATTATTATTTCATTATCCATGAAGTTATGTACATGTGCAGAACACTTTCAGACATTTGGCAATTGATTCTACCCAAATCACCATTTTTCTATTGGGGTATGCTTTCTCTCTCATTAAAATAATGTAATTCATATTTATTTTCATATAAATACTCTTAATTGTGGTTATATGTTCAAGACCCATGTATCTATAGCATTTTATCTTTCTTTTGTGGGGAAAACATGATTTATAAGGTTTCCCACATCAATCCCTCCCGATAAGTAAGCACAATTAAAGGGAACTCTCAAATTTCTTATCTATTTTCAAGTACACTCCCAAATATGCATTAAGACAAAATTTTTATATAATTATATTTTTACCATGAAAAAAAAATTCAATCTATCTTTTGGTTTTATGAGAATAATTAATCTTTTCATGATTTAAATACTCTTTAGTATCTTACCTTAAAATACACTAAAGTGGCTCATTTCTAATGTTTCTTAAATGCTCTTTTTACATGTTTTCACTTCAGTTGGAAATAATTTTTGCCTTAAATATTATTTCATTATCCCTCATATTTTTGGATAAAAATTTATATTGTCTAATTTTTTCCAAATACAAATGATATTTTAAAAGAACAATTATTTCTAGATAAAAAAAGATATTTCCCTTAATAATGTTTCGGTTTTTTATTAATTTTTTTCATATATTTAAATTTTTGTTATTGAATCTTATTATTAATTTGTTATTGAAAATTTAGGATATCATCAACCATATTTTATTAATTTGTTTATGAACATTTTAACCGTTTATGTACTATTTTGATACCAATTACCAAATTACGCAGAATTTTTAGTGATTATGGTTAATTATTTGGTAAAGTTATATACATTTCATATGTATATGTTGTTTATGTTTCCAACCATTCATACAATGAATGAATTGGACTAATTATGTGATGATTAGGGCATGCTATATCCCCTCAATACATCAGTAGGTCTCATGATAGAAAATTGATTGGGTTTTACCATCTTATATACGGTGTCTTGTCTAAATCCTTAACAATGGTTTTTGATGTCTAACATTATGAATTTACTCATTATGATATTATTAATTGATAATCCATGTGATTTTTGGACTAGTATAACATCCATGGTTATGTTTCATTCTCATATGATTATTTATATGTATATATTTAATTAGTTTATATTCATTCCAAATTTACACATGTTTATTTTTAAAGGCATGCGATTTTAGTTATTGACCACGCCTTGATTTTTATTTTTATTTATGATAGATTTAAATGTATTTAGTACCCTTACTAATAATCTGAGATCACCCATTTAATATGTTTTATATTTACGCCATATGAAAAAATGTATATTATGAATGAAAAAGCAAGGTAAACCTATGTGTTTATGAGTGTTTCCAGTGGAGTTTTTATGCATTATTACATTTCAAGTTATATGGTAATACTTAATTATGTATCTAGTCTTCCAAAGCGCCTGAACTATTTAGTCCTTTGGGAGGAAAAAACTTGTTCATATTAAAAATTTAATAACATAAGGCACATTCTTCGAGCTACTAGGGTTAGGTTCTATATAGTTGGTATCAGAGAATTTTTAATAGATACCTTGTAAAAAAGATTTATAAAATAGAGATTGGATAACACAAACATATGATAGAGTTTGGGGATAATAATAGAAGAAAAAATAGAATTTTTGTAAGGTATTAATTATATTGGACTTTCAAAAAATAAAACCATATCTGGATACTACAAGTGGATGTGGTTCTAGGATATTTGTACCTAGGGTTAACAACTCTGAAAAGATGTTTTAGGCCTGACTTGACATAACCTAGTACAAAAAAATGGCCATTACTGTGCACCTAGTTTGAAACCTCAAGAGGATATTGTTATGATAATTTATATTTTATTGAAAAATAATTTTGATGGATTTAATGGTAATTTTTTACCCAAATAAACCATATTTATGATAATGGGATTTGATATGCATAAAATATTCAATTTATTTAATGTGTTATTAGTTTGATATTTTTCATTATGATTAATAAACAAATTTAGTGTATGATATTGTTTTGAAATGTTACATAGTTGAAGGGATGGAAACTATATAAACACACAAATTCAATGTATTCATTTGGCTGCTATGAAAGATAATGATGCTGGAGTAGGTGGTGCAACTAGAGATGAGAAACATATAAATATAATAAGATAGTTTAATTATGTTTTGTATAATAATCTAAACCTTATGGATAATCATGATCCCTAACATGGATGGACACTGTTAGAAGACTTCATGATACAGAACCACCATAATTTGGTGGGAAACCCCCATTTTTTTGGTGGGTAATGAAAATGTTATTTATAGAATATATTTCATGCTTTGGGATGTAAATAAGGGGAGTAGGTTGTCATAGAAATTTATAATTTCTTGAGAGATTCTGATTAATGCTGGTATTTAATTCAAAAAAAGGTGGATGATGAAATAAAATACATGGAATGGAAGGATTTTGAATAATCTTCTTGTAAAAATATTTCCATTGTGAAAAAGTAATGGATATTGAGAGATAATTTTTGAATCTATGGAAAAAAGGAAGATAAAATGATGCTATGTATGAATCCCACTTTACCAGGTTTGCAAGGAATGGTGCATATTTTACATGCAATCCAAAGGGTAAGATTAATAGATTCTTTTATGTGTTAAAACTATTAACACGAAGGGAACTAATATCCGAAAATATCTCATCATCGGAAGATATAGTGTATTGTACTATCAAAAGATAAAAATAACTATCTATGTTATATGAATTTAAAGGGAATCATGAGAATAAGAGAGATATTAAACACTCTAGAAAAGGAAATATGGAAAAATAGAAGAAGAGAATTTTCAAATTTACATAATGTCATCAATATGGAATGAAACAACCTTGTATATGCCTAAAGGGAATGTGAGTTTGTTACAGGTATTCAGAAATAGGATACCAATCTTTTGATTATATGGTAATGAATCAATACACACAATTTCAATTATTTAATTGCAAATATATGAAAAAATACAAAAATTATTGGGCTAATAAGTAAGGAAACACTCTCTATAAAAGGCCTTAGGAGAATGGCCATGCTTCTGTGATCACAACTGCGGATGTTGAAATTCCATATGATTTCATGGGAGTTACTTTAATTTCTTCATCAATCTCATCCAATGATTTATTTCATTATATATCTCATTTTTTTAAATCTTTTTATTTTTTCATAAAAATTGTACATTTACCATTTATTTTAATAATTTTTTTCTTAGTCAAAAATACAAAGGGACGTCTCAATGAAACAAAGATATGTTGTTTATTCACCTTTATGAAACATAAAGGTGATTTAGTTATAGACCTTGTTATCATACCTATGATTTAATTTGATATAATCTTTAGTATGGACTGGCCTTCAAAATATGAAGTGAAAAACTATTTCTAGAAGAAGGAAATTACTATTGGTATGGAAGATGTAAAATCCCTTATCTTTGGAGACTAAAACAAATCATATAATTATTTTCTAGATCCAACTCCAATAGATCTATTGAATGAAATTATTGAGGGGGAAGAGAAAATATCATCTATGTATGATAATTTAAATCTTTAAACTGATGATTAAACTATTATACACGAATAAATTGATGTATTTATAGTTGATTTACCTAGACATCCTCTAGAGCAGGATGTTGAGTTATCTTTTTATTTAATTCCTTGTCCCAAACCAATATCATATACTCTTTGTAGAATTGTGACTATGGATTTAGATTATCTAATTAAACAACTAGATGAATTGAGTTGTAATGGATTTATTATCCCAAGTGTTTCTCCTTGGGGGTCCATGTTATATTTTTCAATAAAATGTTGGATCCATGAGTCTATGAATTGACTGTAGATAAATCCAATTTATTAAAATAATGAAAAACTATCTTCTACCTTTCATTGATGATTTATATGATCATATTCACATAAATAATTTTTTTTCAAAGGTTGACATTCATTATGGACATCAAGGATTTTTTTAAGGATGGATGATATTTATATTTCATCATTTTAAACTAGGTATGGACATTAAAAGATGACATTAATTCCATTTTCACGGACTGATACACCCTTTATTTTTATTTATTTGATGAATAAATTATTCAAGGAATATTTTCATGTTTTTTTGTGTTATTTATTTAAGATATCTTGATATATTCCAAAAGTTATGAGGAACATGTGAAACACTTGTGGGTTATTCTGAGGACTCGTAAATGAAAAGAGATATATGGCATTTTTAGTGAGTGAGAATTCTGGATTCATGTAGTTTATTTTAATGGACACATTTTCTCTATGTATGGAATCTCAATTAACAATATGAAGAAAAGGCAGTTTCAGAATAGCCTGCAACAATGGAAATAAACAATGCACATAGTTTTATTAGTTTAGTTGGTTACTATAAGAATTTCATCCCAATTATCTCCAAATTATCTATCCTGCTAACCAGGTTTACTCATAAATGGGTTATGTTTATTTGGAAAAAGAAATGTGAAGAATATTTTTCTAGAACTAAAGAAGATATTATTGAATGATACGATCATGAATCTACTATTAGGAAATGGTGTATTTGATATTTAAATTGATGCATAAATGAAAGGACATGTGTGTGTCCTTATAAATATTGATAAATTTATTTCATATGAATCAAGGTATTTGAAAAATCATGAATAGAACAATCCAACCCATGATTGTGAGTTAGAAGATGAAATAATTTCTATAATGATATGGAGACACTATATCTATAGTGAATGATGTGAGATATATACAAATCAAAATAGTTTGAAATATATATTCTCACAGAAAGAACTCAATATGAGGAAAAGGAAATGGATTGAGATAATCAAGGATTATTATTGTTCAATTCACTACCATCCAGGGAAGGCGAATAAGTTAGTTGATGCTTTGAGTTGGAAACATCATGGAGTACTTAAAAAATGAGGATTGACAAAGATCCTGTGTATATGGATCTATTAACGATGGATACAAGAATTATCAAGGGAGGTGAAACATCACCACGATTTCAAATGGTTTCTGAGCCATCTATATTGGTATTTATTAAATGTTCATAGTTTTATGACTCAAATTTTTAAAAGAATATTAAATTAGTGAATGATTGGAAATTGGTATACTTCATATATGTTGATTTAGTTATGAAATTTTGGAAGAGAATTTATGTTCACTCTATACCCATGATAGATAGGGAAATGTTGGATGATGCTCACAGATCAAATTTCTCTATACACCTTGGTGGTATTATGATTTATAGAGATATAGTGGGGCATTTTTAGTGAGATAATATGAATAAGAAAATTGTTGATTATGTATCAAGATGTTTACTCTATTAATAGGTGAAGTATGAATAAAAACATCCTAGAGGATTTATGTAACCACTTTCTATTTGTACTTATAAATGAGGTGAAATTACTATGGATTTTTTCATAGGATTACCAAATAATATAAGAATGAATTATGCAATATGGGTAATTTTTTTATCAATATACAAAATCTGCACATTTGATCATTATAATGGAAAATTTTCCACCAGATAACCTTAAATGACCCTATATTAATGATGTTTTACGACTTCATTGACAACGTCATTCATTTTTTTTGTGATAATGATCCATGATTTACATAAATATTCA
This sequence comes from Viscum album, assembly GCA_963277665.1. NCBI lineage: Eukaryota > Viridiplantae > Streptophyta > Magnoliopsida > Santalales > Viscaceae > Viscum > Viscum album. The sequence goes on along the minus strand of OY728121.1, from coordinate 1,274,635,509 downwards.
GGAAATTCCATTAGAAATATTTATAAACTAAACATAATTTGAGTATAGATTATCATAATCAAACTGGAGGGTAGTCTGAAAGAACCATTAAAAAATTTTAAGACATATTGAGATCAGGATCAATTTACCCATAATGTTTATGGGACCAGAATTAAACATTTTTAGAGTTTTCCAATAATAATAGTTTTAAATTAACGTATTAAAATTGAACAATTTTAAGAATAGTTTGGAAATACATGTTATACACCAACATATTGGGATGAAGCATGTTTGATGAAACTCATAGGCCCGTAAACTATAGAGGGAAAAAAATAAAAAGTAAATACTATTCAAACATATATCAAAGATCTTCAATGGAGAAAAAATATTTATACAGATTATTGAAGGAAGGATTTGGAATTTAGAGTGGGATATCACATATTCCTGAATGTATCTCCATGGAAGGGAGTTATCATATTTGGAATGAAAGAAAAACTAATCCCCATAAACAATTGTCCTTCTGAAATTCTAGAGAGAATATGTGGTGGGGATTATTGTTTGGTGATTCTACCTAGCCTTTGTATAGTAAAAAATGTATTCCACGTCTATTTATTAAGGAAGTACATGCCAGACCCAACACATTTCTTCATTTATAAAGGAACAAAATTGGAACCTAATTTATCCTACAATGAAGATCCTATCCAAATTTTGGACACTAAATAACATTTGATGAATAATATGACAAATCGGCTAGTAAAGGTACCTTGGAAAAATCATAAAATTGAAGATGTGGTGTGGGAATAAAAATATTTTATAATGAAGATCTACCAAAATATTTGTTTTAGGTGACATTATAGAAACTTCGAGGAAGAAATATTTTTATTGAGGTGAGAATTTAACACCCCATGATCATATGTTATTTAAATTTTTAAATATAAAATATTTGATAGTTTATGCTTTACGCAACACCGACTTTAAAACCATAATATACTGTTTAATAAGATCTTTGGAATAGAAATGTTACCATTAGGAATAGTAATATGACCACTAAAATTGTGACTTCACCTATTAATGTATAAATAAAATTCAGGTTTCTTATTATTGAAAATATAATGTATTTATATCATGAAATAAGTACATAAATGTTTAAAAAAGAAAATTTAGTGTCAGTATGTTTTTGAAACATAAATGTTAATTCACAATTTTATAATTAAAATTATTTTTTAAAATAAAATACATTTTAATTAAACAGATTCATAAATTAATATTTTGTTTTTTTATGATTATAATATAATTTTATGAAACGTTAATAAATTTCTTAAATGTCATAAAATATGTTATAATTTTAAAATTGGTATATTTATGGTAAATGGTGAATTTAATTCAAAATTAAAATCTTCATGTTTAGAAAATTATTTTCATAAATTATAGTTCATTTGTTAATTATACAAGTTAAAAAATGGTTTGTGTGATTGTTTGGGATTTTTCTAAAATAGTTGGATTTTTCTGAATAATGAAATACAGGAACATATGGAATTTAATAAATACATGATTTATTGAGTCATAAATGATTTATGGATGATGTAAGTCTATAATATCATACTATCCATCATTATTTTAAAATATTTTGTGATAATTCTAAAACTGTTCATTTTATTGATCAAAAATAATAAACAAATGAATAAAATATTCAAAAAACCCTCCTCCTCCACTATAATTACCACCCATCACCAACCCTTCTCCTCACTCACCCAAATCCTTGAAGCTTTCTTATATTCTTCCTATTTCCTCTATCAAACATCTGCTCCAAGTTTTGGTCCTTCAGGTATCACTAAAATTATTTTTCAATTTCCCTTAAGGAGGTTCTCAAGGAGATGAATTCAAGAGTTAAACACCTTTTTGTTTTTTTTCATATAATTTAGATTTGTTTCATATAATTGCATTACCTCTTAAGTCAAAAAATTCATTATAAATCCAGTTTTTTATATATAATAATTTTTTTTATAATGGAATATAAATCATAAATTTTATTCCCTTTCCCTTTTTCTTCTGAAAGTGAAGGCATCATCCATGAGGTGTCGATTTACAGCCTTCATGGATGATGTGTTTTCATTTTTATAATTATGATTTCAAGGACGGTCATAAAAACCTTGGAATGGGTAAAATAGACATTTATATATGTAATTATACTTTTTTAATACACTTGAACTAGTATATTAATTCATACTAGTAAATTAGTTCCTGATTACCGAAAAACACCAAAATAATCTAAATTAGTATCAATAATTCTTATCTAATGATTCTTCCTCATCCAAAATAACCAAATAAAATATATAACCATTTAATCTTAAACATTTTCATTAATAACATATAATTTCAATTGTGGATAACTATTCACATTTTAAATTATTTTTCATACATGTATATAAGTGAACAAATTCTAAAAAACAATGGAAAAGAACACCCATGTATGACGGAATTAAATCTTATATCTCATCAAAAATATCACTAAAGAACATTGTAATATTATACTAAATAAATCAAATGTTGTATAGTTTATTAAATAAATTATTAATTATTTTTATTTATTTCATTATTTTGGATATTGAGTACAAGTGTAGAACACATTTAGGCATAAGGTAACGGACTCTACTAGAATCTCCCTTTTTTCCTTCAGGATACTCATTTTATATCATTAACCCAATGAAATTAATCATTGTATTCATATAATTATTATAAATTCTATTTATATTTTTCAAAATCATGTATCATGATCATTTTATATTTCTCCATTGCGGAAATACATGATCTATATGGTTTCCCTATTTATTTTCTCTCGATAAGCAAGCCCGATGAAAGGGATCTTCCTAATTATACATCCATTTTAATATACACTCCATTATTGGTTTTAGGAAACCATTGTTTTTATAAAACAAATTTGTTATCATGATAAAGTAATTTTTATCTTTTTTGTTTTTAATCAATTATAACTTATCTGTTATAAAGATTATATTGTATTTTCCCTTAATACACACTAAATAGGATCATTTATAATGTTTCTTAAATTCTATTTTTACATGTTTTCACTTAAGTTGAAAATAATTTAACCATACAACATAATTTCATTGTACCTAAATTTTTTTCAAGGATATACATGTTTAATGAATAATTTTATAAAAAAATTCAAATGATTTTCCAAAAAAAATCATCTTTCTAAAGTGAAATAGAATTTCTCCAAATAACACCACAATGATTTTTGTAGATAATTTTAAACCATTTAAACAACCTCTATTAAATCATATTCCAAACTAGTAATTAATCTTTTTATGATATAATCTACCATATATTATTAAATTTTTTATGATCATTTTGACAATAGATGTGCTACTTTGATACCATTAACCATATTACTCAGAATGTTTAGTTATTAGGTTTAATAATTGGGGAATGTTATTTAAATTTCATATGTATAAATTGATTATGTTTCAACCCATTAATATGAGTAATGAATTGACATAGTATGTGACTAGTGGGCATGCTATATCCCCTTGATGCATTGGTAGGTCACATGAGACATACTAGATGAGGTTTTTAACCACATTTGCATAGAGTCTTGGATGAAGCCTTGATGGTAAGATTATGATGTGTGACATTATTTGTTTCCTCATTATGATATTATTAGTTGATAATCAATGTTATTATTAAAATATTATAATATCAATAGTTACGTTTCATTCTCTAATTATTTTTATATGTCTATTCAATCAGTTTATCTTCCAACCATATTATGTTTATGTTTATATTTAAAGGCATGCGTTTTTATTTATTTAACTTGAATTATTATTTAGGTTTTTTATGTTATCATGCAAAAAATTTCTTACCCTTATTTATAATATGAGCTCACCCATTTCATTTATTTTCTCCATGATGTGAAGATGCATACTATGAATGACTTACCAGGATAACTTGGGAGTTTTTGGGTGTTTACAATGGAGTTGTGTTGTTATATATAATTTCATGTTGTAATGTACTACTTATGATTGTATATATTCTTACAAATATACAAAACTATTTGGTCCATTAGTATGTGAACCCTTGTTCATAGTACCAATGTAATAATATAAGGAAACAACTTTGAGCTACTAGGGTCAGGGTGATTACATATAACATTTATTCGATAAATCAAAATTTGTGACTCCATGAATGAAAATAAATATAATAGTACCCATATGATCAATCAGTTCCCATATTACGTAGTTTCTTATATTGAATAGATAAATTTTCAAGCATAAAAATTGTTTTCACTATTCTAAAGGGTATATCTTTATTGGTGAATTCCATTGAAATAAATGAAGGATATATAAAATACTCACAATGGAAATCCATATGAAAATTTTAATTATTATTCAATGATTTTGGTATGAAAATTCAATGGTAGTGATTTATTAAACCACTCATATAGATCTTAATTGATACATGGAAGTTTGATGGTGATTCAATTTCTTTTCGTAAATTAAGATAATTGTACAAAAGTTATATTAGGGGAAAATAATATTAGGAACATTAAATGGTTTGAATATAATAGAGTATCTATATAAGTGAAAAATATTTCCATTGAAGATAATTTGTTTTGGATATTTCAAAATTCATTCCCTTTTCTCTTACATAATGTTGAAATAATTGAAAATTTCAAAAGAAAAGGTTTAAAATCCATTACTATCGAATGAAATTAATATATGAAAACATTAATAACAAGGTTGATCTAAATATAATATATATAATTTCATAAAAAATTAATTTTGATAATAAAGTTTATAAAATAAAAAGTAAATCATGAAAATAGTTTAAATTTTTTTTGGTAACGTTGTTATAACCACTATGCTAAATGCCACATTCCAAATATTTTTCCGAAAGGTTAAAAGAAAATATTTATAATGGTATTTTAAAAAGAAGCCCCATTAATGGATCCAAGAAAAGTGTATAAATTTAATGAAATTAAAACATGGAGTGGAAGATACAAAATATATCAATATAGAAATTATTTCAAACATAAAAAATGATTACCTATTTCAATTATCCCACCTCAAAAAAGATTATATAAAAATAATTTTGAAGAAATTTTTTTAAAAATATATTATATTTATTGTGGAAAAATAATATTTTACTTTCAATATAATCATACCAAATAAAAGTGTTAATAAATAACATATGGAAGAATAATTCGTAAAATAGAAAGTGGATGTTTTTTCTCTTTAAAGACACATTTTATGAAGTAATAATGAATCAGAAAGTAAATTTTTGTAATAGAAATGTATTATCCTTAGTAATAATATTAAATATAGGATATGATATAAAAATAACATAATATATAAACTAATAATAAAATAACTGATGAATAATGATTATGACTCAATGAAAGGAGATTGAGTAAATAAAAATATTCACGACATCAATAAATTTTGAATCAATAAAAATGTATTTAATATAAATAATGGGAACTATAAATCAAATGAGACATAATTTATTTATAATAGAAGAAGATAATTGGGTTTTATATAAACCATACAATGAATAATTGTTTCATTATATTAAATAGGTCTCAATGAAATGAAATTGTGATAAAGACCATAAAGAACATAACAATTTTTGAAGAAAGAGTAATTAGAAAATAAGGATATAAGAAAGAAATGTAATTTCATTGAAAAAGTGGAAATAAAATATAATAAAATTATATGATATAATTTATCAAACATATCTTATAAAAATCAACGAGGAAGGTGTATGAATCAATAAAAGACATTGATTAAAGAAATACTAATCTTGAATTCCTACATTATTAGAAATAATCCACTATCCTTTATAATAATTATTATTATAATTACCTATATATTTTAAAACCTTATTGAAAAGTATTAAAATATAAGTAGACTTTTATATACAGTAATTATACAATTAAAATTTTATCTAGATTATCTTGATCAATAGTTGTTTTTAGTTTCCAAAATTATTTTTATTTATCAGTATGACTGTCTCAATCAACAAACACATGTTCATAGGTTCAACAAATATGTAATATTTACAATATTATAATAGAACTTCCATTATGATATCTGATTTTCAATTTTCATTAAAGGATATTTTTTTGTTCAATTTCTAATGATATATTTTATAATGAGCAAGTTTCAATAAATTTTAACAAACATGTTGTTTTATGTTAACAATGAGTTAATTATCATCAATCCCATTCTATAACCATAATGGAAATGTTATTTGATTATCAATATCATGTCATACTATTAACTGAGTTTTTAGATCTATCACTGATAAAAATTTATATCCCCATTGGTGTAGGTGCTTAAAAAAATAAAACAAGACCATGTTATAATCATTGGATGAGTATTTCTATGAAGTGAAATTTATAAAATACTATTATTATAGTTTTGTAATTATTTTATTAATAATTTATAATGTTAATAAATTATAAATAGGAATTTTTTTGGGAATAAAAGAAAATTTAAGTATGGATAAAATTATCCTACATATAATGAAGAAATAATTTATTCTCTTAAAATCCTTCTTAGTTTTTAAGTTTTTTGGAGTCCTATTAATATGAGGGTATAAAAAATTAATTGGATTCATTGGAAAGAAAATAATTTATATTATATTGAGTATTTATGTTTTTATATCATATTTTAAAAGTGTGGTAGGGGGTCCATTTACTAGTGGAGAGGGGACTTTTCACACATATCCTTTTGTTATTATGTAAGAAAAATTAATTTTACAAGAATTTCGCAAAAAAAATCCCTTGGATAGATGTAGAGTGAGTAATTATATTATCCAAAAATTTAGCTATATGGTTGGGAGATAATTTATAAATTTTATAAATTATATTAATTATTTATTCAATTTTTTCTATTTACCTTGTTAACTTATATTTTGAAATAAAAAGAAATTTACCTTAATTCCTAATTTTGAATATTTTATTCGATATATTAAATCTGTTTTCGGTAATTCAATTTTCTTTTTTTTTATAATTAATTTGAAATGAAAATTTAATATGAAATGAAAAGTATTTTAAACACACAAATATTTCTATCTCATCATAAAAAAATAATTTCATCATATTCCAAACCATGTTATAAAAATTAAACGAATTTTAATATTATTATATATATATATAATATAAATTTTATAGAAAATATTATTATGTGGTGTCTATATTAATTTATTTAATTAAAATGACACAATATATTGAAAATAACATTCTTTGAAAAAATATCCCTATTTATTATTAAATAAATTTAATCCCAATTATGACAAATTAATAATCAATACATGAATTTCAAATCACATATATATATACACACACATATATATAACATTTAAATAATTTTTTAATAAAAATAAGATAAATTTAGTATTTATATCAGACCATATTTTTTAGAATAAATTTTATTTTTAAATAAAACAAATTTATTTGGCCATGAACAATTTAACTTTTATTCCTTATTGTTATTTACTAATTATTAAATGTTATTTATTTAAATAACTAACCATTGCTTCAATTTTATTAATCATCTTCATAAAATATATCTATGAATATAATAAATTAATAATAAATTTCCTTTTAATAAAAAACATTTAATTAGTAAAAAATTTATTTTAAAAAATATATATTCATAAATTTTTATTCTATTATAATATAATATATTTTATTTCAAATAAATTATTTATAAATAAAATATTTTTTATTAATGTCAGAATAAAATTTATTTATGTCAATTATATATTGATAATTCAGAACTTTATATATTTCCCCTGGTATCTTTAACAATGATAATATACCATTTTATAACTATCATATAATAATCTATATTTGGCCCATTTAATTCAATAAATTAAATTCCTAAAAAATCATAATTAAATCTTCATATTCCATGATTTTTAAGGGTTTAACAAATTCTTTTTACAAATACAATGTCATTTGTTATTTCAAATTTAGTGGTAATAAAATTTATTCTAAATGGTGGAGATGATCATATGGATTTTCAATTTGAAAAAACATTATGCATTATTTTTTATAGTCCCATATGACATTATAATCTTTTGAGAGACTCAATAATCCATGGAATGTTTTAATCCATGGTATGTAATACATGTTTTATTAATATTTTTTTGTAATGTTCAATTTTGAGTCAATAAAATGTGGTTAATTATGCCGTTCATTTTACTTAATAAAAATTATTTCATGATTTAATACATAAATGTATGAATATGAAATATCTGAAAATCATGAAGTCTGGTGTCTTTGGGAACTATCTACAAATCACATCAACTTGATACATGAATATGAAAATAATATATAACATTCACATAATATACCGTTAATATTCTATATATTTTAAAAACTGTGCGAGATAAACTAGGAACATACATAAGAATGTGGTGAGATTAAAAGCATATTAAAGGAGTAAATGATGAATAACATGATGAGAGTATTAAATGTTAGTAAATAAGAATTTAAATGGGACATAAAAGGAGTGATAACAGTAATATTGAACAATAAATGATACAATATGATATAATAATGGTAACATGGGAATGTGGATACAATATTAAACACAACATAATAAAAATATGTCATTGATTACAGGAAATACATCAAAATAAGGTGGAAAGAGTCCCAAAATTGATCTATATTACCCCATAATCCCATATATGGAATATCCTGAAACTAACATGTTACACAATTTATTGTTGTGGTATATACATTTGATTGAACCAGTCTCTTTCATGTCATGTACATGAATAATTATTCCACATAAATCATTAAACATAATTTTATTTTTAATCACTTATAATCCAATGATTATGGTGTGTTAAAAATATAAACGGATTTTCCCAATCATAGAAGTATAGGTATGTCTAGTTTAATATGCTTGGGTGGAAATGGTGATGGTATTCACAATAATACTATTTGGTATGGAAATACATAGGATTAATTCGGCCACATAGTGAAGGCATATAATGATTCATGGGAGGCATTAATCAGAGTTAAATGGATCTATTATTTTAATTAAATAATAAGGGTAGTTAGAAGGAAATTTAAGAACATATTTACACGTGATAAATTGTTAATTAAATTTCATAATACATAAATGATTCATAAATATCGTTTTTCATGGAATAAATAACATGATAATTGTTTTGCCTAATAGTGGTACATAATCAATTATTTGATAGATTAATGACTCGAAAAGGGGTATATACTCACTTTTACATTTTAAAATTACTTATCAGGATCTTTGAGAATATATCCTAACTTGAAAATGTGAAGAAAACAAATAACACAAAGGAGGTTCTTGAATAATGCTAAAGATAAGAACCATTACATTGATATGGTTATTCTAAAAGCTAAGAATGAGATTCTTGAAATCATAGAGGCACATTGGGAGGATTTTAGAGAGAGAAGGGATAAATTTTGGTATTCTAAAAGGATTTTTAGTGAAGATAAATTAAGGATTTATATAAGAAATAAGAGGGGGGTTTCTATTATTTCCCAAACATTAGTATTATAATATCTAAAATAATTTAACAAAAACATGATCTAGTGGGTTTTCCAATTATTTCCACCAAATAGGAGTGTTTATAATTATGTTATAATGACATGAACCATAATACCTAAAATAATACACTTTGTGAAGTGGAAGTGAGTTGTTCTTACAAAGAATTGATTTTAAAACCATAAATTATAATATAGGTTTTGGAGGATTCATGAATGTTTTTTAAACATACTAAAATATCATAAAGACATTATTTTAAAATATAAAAATAGTTTGGGTCTTGGATACCTTTTATTGTACATATTAAATCACTTTAAGGTCATTATTATGTCATAAGGCATAGAGTAAATTTGTAAAATTCTTACTTTTTATTCATAAATTTTACTAGCATAAAAAATAAAAAATATAAACATTTTATAATTATTAGGTACTGATTAAAAAAATTATATTTAAAAAGCTATTCTATAAATTTTACAAATTCTAATTTTAAATTAAAATATCTGTTTGTGGAAAATTACGTGTTTTTTGTCTGAAAATAATAGTTTTTTGACCCTTATTAAAATAAAATTTACACTTCATAAAATTTTATCATCATTTGTATTTAATATATAATATTTAATAATAATATATTATTAAAATTTCATTTATTTCGAAAATTCAAAAATCAATCCGCATAAATGACTTAATTGAAATTTCATTTTAACAAAAAGTAAATTTTATTATCGTATCAAATATGCCTTTTATCAAAGTCTTTTATTTAATGATTGATAGTATAAAAGAAATAAGGAATAAATATAATTTTTAATTATCTGAAATTAAAATATGCGTATTCATACTCTTATAGTCAATATACATAGCCCATTATTACACAAATGAATGCACTAATGTTAAGGTGTGAAATGGTGAGATTTTTATGGGTGGTTCAGTGAATATTGTATGGGCCATGATCTTGATGAGATTGAAATTATCCTATAAATGGTTTCTATCATACATTAGTTATTAGATCTTATTATGTGATTGATCATTGTAAAATCATAGATATTTTATCTATCTTGTAATCATTAATAAATGGGCATCATAGTGTATTATCCTACAAGTCGAGGCCATCACTTTTTTTTGGGGTCCTTATGAAATTATTATTACCCATAATATATAATAATCATGTAATCACTATTCAATGATAATATTACCAATAGTTATATTTAGAAATTTTACTTTTAATCTGATAGGTAATGAAATAAAATTGTCTTATATAAACATAATAGTGCATGAATTTTATATTTTTACCTTACATTGATAGAGAACATATTTATTTAGAAATAGAATTTAATTTATAAATGTTTTTTTCATTACATTAATTTTATTTATATCCTCTCAGATTTATTTTTTACTGAAATTACATTTCATTATAAAAAACGAAAGTTAGGGAATGAAAATGCATAATTAAATCAAGGATGTTACATACCCCCCTTAAATATATTCTTTCCTCAAGATTTTTATTATTTACCAACGATGAAAATATCTAAGGGTATCTAAAGGATGGGTATGACTCATAATATTATTTATAATTGTATATGGAACTCATGATCTTGGGTAAAAATCAGAATCTTATCTTTTACCCTAAAAAAATGAATATTCCAAGTTTGTCAATACCCGACTCATAAGGGTCTGACGCGTGACACCCCATTCCCACCTCCAATAGGAGAGAGGTTAGTGTCCAGTTTCGAGTCAGCATATCCCACAAATGGAGGGTATTAGACTAATTTATATATACACATATACACGTCTCCAAACCCAAACAAGGGTGAAATTTAAAATAATTGAATGAATTAATCCAGGCATATATGATCCCACAATAGAGTATGACAGTGGAAGTAATGTGAAGTGAAATGTGGAAAAAAATATACAACCAGGACTATAAATAGTCCAACCTACTCCATGGGATATGAGTACATCAAAAGTATACTCCTATTAAACACATCAGTCTTTCAAGCTCCATCTATGCTCCACATGCTCCCTGTCCTCCTATGAATCTATCAATAAGGGCCACCATCTTCATAAGACATGATATGTGATGGTAAAGCCCATGCAGGGGTGATTATAACAAGAATCAGTATGACACTATGAAAACAAAATACCCTAATCACCATGTATAGTTATTTAAATAAAAGGTATAATAATCAATGTAGAATAGGAACAAAAGAGAACCCATACAAACTCAAAATATACACCACCCCATTAGGAAAGTCATAACCAATTGTTAGCCACATGATTTTTCACAATGAAACTCTAGTTCTGAGAGAACTCACTCTATTAGCCCTGCTACCATCAGATACACTCATGAAAAAGGAAAATCTCATTTGCGCCATTTCCAAAGAGAATTCACTAGTCTAAGGGGACCACGATACACAAAAGGTGGTCACACCCAGAACCACTGGGGGACACCAAGAAACCATTTCGGATCAACCCACAACATAGAGGATTGTATTCTTTTGATTCCACAAACCCAACTAATACATCTTTCTAGGTGGAGGATAAATATATTATTATGGGAGGTCACTATAATTCCATAAACTCAAACTAGGGATGATAGAGGATCACACTCCAGTCTCACGGAGGAAAACCACATCTCTTTCTAAGACTCATCCATTAGAGGGGATCACAACCTCGTGACGTAGATGTAATTCCACATTTTACCCTCATTGAAAATTAACAATGGAATGAACTCAACCTATACTAGTCAAAACTAAGAAAATGATGATCATCAAGAACTCTTGAAGGGACTACACTATGTGTATCAAGTGGTATATGGCATGTAAAACTATCACATATCCTTCCCATATGGAAGAGCCTCAAACAAAATGTAGTATTCATATACAAATCATCTAGAATGAGTACACAGTGTATAGATACACATGGTTATATGCTCATTTCACTAGGATATATCAATGTACCGAAGCCTTGTTCATGCACCATTATGTGTTAACCAATTTGTGTATGTGTGGGAGTTCATATTGGGTCGGTTACTATATACTCCATCCCATGTCCATGTACATAAAATGTAAATTCTCAGACAAACAGGTAGGGTAAAATGTTGTGTGACAGGTTTCAAACACCATGTAATAATCATATTTATCATGAAACCCTAACTCCCACTGAAGAAGCCCCACATGCCATGAAATCCCAGATTAAGAACCGGGGGTAATGGGATTTTCCAAAATCCCAAATTGTCCTTTGCACACCTCATACAATCTTCTGGACTCTTTTCCATTGATCACTATGTGATGAAACTCAATATCCAACCCCATTTTAAAATTCCATCATCAAATAAAAATGTTTCATTGCAAGATCTTCTTGCAAAACAGATCTAATATAAGTTCTTCATTCCATGATGAAGAATATAAAAGAATGAGAAATTTGAAATCATTCATCATTTGATTCACTAAAAAACCACTATCACACCTCCATCAAATCAAGTTGATTCTAGATCTCATATATCATATCATTTCCCTAGATAACATGTGCATAATAATTAATTAATCTGAAATAGTCAAACCTTATGCCAATGGAGAATGCCCATGGTGAAACACGTAATTGGGGAGAAAATCACAATCAATCTTGAGGAGTGATCCTTGATCTATTTTCATGTAAATTGTTATTCATCTCCATTAAAATGGTAGACTATTTCATCAACAAATTAAAGAAAATAACTTATCCTAATAAAGTTTCCGTAAAATAAAAACCATCCCTCTATATGCACGATCTATAAACCCATCCATTCTTCGATTTATTCAAGTTCTTCATAGAAAATAAGAATATGGAAAATAAAATAAAAAACATATACCCTACCTCAATTTGGATTAGTCATTTATGATGAACAAAGTTCCCATCTGTTTATTGGGTATAACCTTCAAAATAAATATGTGTAGTTCATCGATCATCGATCCGTCATCGTTCGTCAGAAAGGATTCCCAGGGATTACTCTGAAAAATCCTCTATCATTTCTACAGTTATTAAAATAATAATATAATTATTAAATAAGGATATATTTAATGAAATTATTTCCCTACACCAAAATAATTAATTAAAATAATTTTTTTATTATTTTATTCATTTTATACCAGCAAAAACATTTCCACTGACGACCTATGATGAATCATTTTAGGTCGCCCCTAGGGTAAAACTATCTTTCTGAACTCAAAAATTCCCATATATTTATGATTTGGGAACCTGTTTAAGAGTTATTAAATTTTTTTAGTAAAACCTCGTGCATGTGATATTTAATATTTTAACATATTTAAAAAATTTATTTTGGAAACACCGAGCCTCAGTATCCTAGGATTTCTAAGTTCCTAGTCTCAAAAATAATCCATATAATATTTACAAGTAGTACATGGAAAATATGAGATGCCTCATTGTCCCCACCAGGGGCTTTATATCCACAAAATAAAAAAAATGGGCTACTCAAAAAGATAAGGATACTGAGCATGAATCTGAGCCTCTCACTCTTGTGTGGTCTCCTAGAGGTTCCCATACTACCACCAGACACACACCAATGGAAACTATTTCCGAAAAAGGCTCATATCCTATTGATCCTCGATATCTACTTGGTACATAGAAAAGGTCACTCTATATTCGATGTCTAGATCACCAAAGTTGATAACATGCAATGATACATGCACATACCTCCTCAACTTTAACACATGGAAGATATCATGAACCTGTTGTAACTATAGCGGTAGATCTAAGAGGTATGCCACATTTCCCACTCTATGAAGTAGAATAAAAGGGACGATTACCCTTGGAGATAACATTCCTCCTCGGTAAAATATCTGTAATACTCATAGAGGTGAAACCTAATGGAACACATGGTCTCCTTACAAAAACTCTAAATACATTTATCGCCTATCAGAATAATACTTAAGATGGCCATATGAAGTTTTCATCCACTCCTGGATGATGTTCACCTTCTCTATAGTTTCTCAAACCATCTCTCAACCAATGAGGGTAAACTCTCCTGGGTCACTCCAGCTATGTGGGGACCTACAGGGTCTCCTGTAAAAATAATTGAATGGGGGATTACAATTGGCGGAATGGTAGTTGTTTTTGTACACAAACTTCCTAAGTGGTAGGGTTCCTCCCAATTGTGACCAGTGTCTAACATGCATACCCGCAACATGTCGTCTAAACCTGAATGTTCTGCTCTAATTGGGGGTAATTTAATGGGTGAAATGCTGTGGTTAAGAATAACTGGGTTCCAAACACTTCTTCTAATCCCTTTCACTACTAGTCTGTAAAGTGACCATGAGGATCATAAATAATCATCAATGGAACTCCATGTAGTCAAACAATCTCTGGAATGTAAATGAATCACATGCTATCTACAGATCACTTTTCTCAAATAGCTGATAAGTGGGCCGAATTGGTGAGCCTATCAAAAATCACACATATGGAATCAGGTACCATGAATATACATGGTAAGACCAAAATTAAGTACATAGATATTCCACCTCACTTTCTCTCTTCCACCCAAAGGGGTTAAGCTAACCCCATGTGAACTTGGTTCTCATCCTTCCCTTATTGAAAAGTATGACATTGAGAGACAGACCTTCCAACTCATTTATTCTTCCCTGGCCATAAAATCAGATGTCTGAGTTCCTGCTACATCCTTTTAACACCTAGTTGTAGCACCAAAGGGGAGTTATGAATCTCCCCTAGCACCACCTTTTGAAACATCACAACTACCATTTTGTGTCGTCTAAAAATATTGATATCCTCCCCACATTTAGAAAATCCATCAAGAGCATGTCCAGTGGATATTTGAGTATATAGCTTCTCATAGTCGGTATCCCCATGTTGTGTCTCCCTAAATTGGTGTAGTATTGTAGGGGTAACAACCATTAACTGGAAGTAATATGATCCATCTCCATCAATAATAGATAATTGTAATGAGGCAAACTGCTCTGACGCCTTGTTCAACAACGTCGAACTAGATCTCTTACTGAAAGAATTTTCCACCACATTCCATTTCCAATAAGTGTATAAAATCTCAAACTCATAGTATTTTAGGAACACTATCCATCAAATCTATATTAATTTATGATACTTTTGAGAGAATATATACTTGAGACTCTTGTGGTTAGAGTACACGATGTATCACTCTGCCATCAGGTAGTGTCACCTCAAATTCAATGTGAAAACTACTGTTACTAACTCAAGTTAATGGGTCATGTAGTTCTACTCATTTAGTCTCAACTAGGATGGAAAATAAGAAATAACTTCTGGATTATTTATAAGAACACTACCATGTCTAGTCCCTGATGCATCACAAAACACTATGTACTCAATAACTTCCTTTGGTAACCATGATAGGGGAGTTCTCATCAAGCACTTCCTCCGATCCTGAAAGCAATGTTATCACGTTTCTACCATACGAATGACATCCCTTTCTAGGCCAAGGTGGTCAAGCGTGTTACAACTCTTGAGAAGCCATGTAAAAAACTACAAAAGTGACCAGATATTCTAAGGAAGCGTCTTACATCGGTAACATTTATGGGTGGCACCAAAAAAAGAACTTCCCCAACCTTCACTGGATCCACAACAAATCTAGAATCTAATATGGTGTGTACTAGTAAATGGACATCCCAAATCCTACATTAACACTTTTAGAGCTTCTTGAAAAGTTAGTTCTCTTGGAGCATGCCCAGGACCATCCTCAACTCTCTCACATGCTCTTCCTTGGATGTAAAATACACAAAGATTTCATCAATGAGGAAAACTAAGAACTAGTCCAATGAAGGTTGAATGATCCAATTCATGAGTTCCATGGACACTATTGGGGCATTCATTATGCTAATATACATCACTAGGTACTCATAGTGACTGTAACAACACTTGAATGTCATCTTCTGTATATCTTTATCCCATACTCAGAGATGGTGATAACATGATCTAATGTAATTCTTTGAGAACAATTGTTCCCCATTAAACTGATCAAAGAGGTCATCGATTCTCATTAGTAGATAATTGTTATTTATGGACACTTGGTTGATGAAAAAGTAATACACACATAACCTCAAGCTCTCACCTACCTTCTTAGCAAAAAAACTTGGGATGACCATGTTGAAACATTGGGCCTCACAATGCCCTTCTTATATAAGTCCTAAAACTGCATCCTAAGATCACGATGCATAGTAGGAGCCATATGGTTTGATGGTGTTGATATTGTTTCAATCCTGGGGTGTAGATCAATACATAAATCTGCCTTTCAGTGGTGAGTTTAACCTTTAAAATCTACAGGAAAGATTTCATAAAACTCTATAAGCAATGTAGGAAACTGAGGACGCAAAACATCCACTCCATTGAGGGTTAGGCTATCCAATTGAAGATTAATCTACCTCACCATCCAATGAATGAGTCCATCCAAGACTTCAATAGTTTCCCTTTTAGGAAAAGTTTGGTTCTATCACTATGGACACAACACACAATTCATATAAAATAGTCAATCTAAGCATGAAATGTTGATAACTACTCCATGCCAAGAATGATGGTGTGACACCCCAGAATGATAAATGGTTAAATGACTAAATGAAATGACTCATTTAAACAAGGTGCACATGACTTTTTAGGAGCCTGTTTGATTAGAAATCCACAATTAAGCATGTTTGTCATGGAGTAGTGATCAGGATGAGTGACCTTCTGGGAAGTTTTCTAGGGTGTGTATGAGTGAGGACCAAGCATATTGGAAAAGACACATGTTGGCCTGTGGGGACATTCATTAGTCAGATAACCTGTTCGGGCATGTGGGTGGGCCCTTGGGTGGGGACCACGTGTCTGTAGGGAAACTGGTGGTCGGTGCACAATTGTCACATTTAGTATCAGAGGTGGTACCCAACCTTAAGTGTGGTGAACTACCTAGGATGAAATGTAGGGCCCACAATGAGAACATTGTGCTCTAAAAGGGGGGGGGGTGAATTTAACACCCTATAATTATAAAGGGTTAAATGAATAAATGATATAACTCATGTTAACAAGGTGCATCATCTTTTTCGGGAGCGTGTCTGATTTAAACTCCATAGTTAAGCATACTTGTCCGGGAGAAGTGATTAGGATGGGTGACATTCTGGGAAGTTTCACAGGGTGTGTTTGAGTGAGGACAATGCACACATGAAAAAACATGTGTTTGGCATGGGGGAATCTCATTAGTTATATTACCCATTCAAGAACGTGGGTTGGCCCCATGGTGGGGACTACATCTCTACGAGGCAGCTGGTGGTACTTGGTGGGCCAGGACCTGACGACCGTGTTAAGGTGGTGTGTCTGTGCTATCACTGGGGCCTAGTAGTCACAGATTTTGTAAGGCCTCAACACCACTACCATTAGATCCCAACTGAAATGTAGGGCCCACGACGAGAGTGTAGTGCTCTAAAGGGGGGTGAATGTAACACCCCAGAATGATAAAGGGTTAAATGAATAATTTATATGACTCATGTCAACAAAGTGCATATTTTTTTTGGGAGCGTGTCTGATTAGAACTCCATAGGTAAGCATTCTTGGTCTCGAGTAGTGATCATGATGGGTGAACTTCTGGGAAATTTCACTGAGTGTGTGCGAGTGGGGACAAAGCACAATGGAATGGATATGTGTTGGCCTATGGGGAATTTTATTAGTCATACAACACATTCAGGAACATTGGTGGGCCCCATGGTGGGGACCACATGTCTATGGTGGCAACAAGTGATACCTGGGGGTAGGGACACAATGACCATGTTATGGCGGGCTGTCTGTGCTATCATTGGGGCATAGTTGTCACAGATGTCATAAGGCCTCGACACCACTACCATGAGATCCCAAATGAAGCTATCATCTCCATGAGTTACGTTACACTATCTACACTAGTGTATGATCATTGAGTCTCCTCCAGTTGGAGTCTCCAAGTATATGTATTGAGTTAATGGTTCAACCTAAAGCTTCGATTTGTGAACATGATTCATGTAAATAAAATAATGACTAGCAGTTATGTCTATAAATACTATAAATAATATATAAAATATATAGATCATACATCATATCATTCCTAAATCTCATGGGTTATAAGGATACATAGCCTATATATATTCATTTCCCTTCCCACTGACTCCCTGAGCCTATCATAGACCACATGGGGGTATTAGTAATTGGACGATCCTTGACAACACTACCATGAGATCCCAACTAAAACTATCATCTCCAAGAGTCATGTCACACTATCTACACTAGTGTATGATCATTGAGTCTCCTCCAGTTGGAGTCTCCAAGCATATGGATCGAGTTAATGGTTCAACAGAAATCTCCAAGTCTTGAAAATGATTCATGTAAATAAAATAATTACTAGAACTTATATCTATAAATACTTTAACTAATGTAGAAAATACATAGATCATACCTCATATCATTTCTAATGCCCATGGATTATAAAGATACATAGCCTATATCTGCCCATTTCTCTTCCCAACAACTCCATAAGCCTGACCTGAACCACATGGGGGTAGTGGTAATTGGTCGATCCTACGAACACCTCCTTCTACCACTCTTACCCCCTGATACTTATGCTTTCCTCTATACCACCCTTTTATTTCCTCTGTCTATATCTTGATGGTCCCTAAACTATCTCTCGATCAGCTGTAAGATGGGCCAGGAAATCTCATGTCAAATGTCACCGACTAATGGAAGGGAACCCCAAGGTGTATCTTCGTTTTCAGGAGCCTTTCTGATTTGAACTCCAAAGTTAAGCATGCTTGGTTTCGAATATTGATTAGGATGGGTGACCTTCTGCGAAGTTAATAGGGCATGTGTGAGTGAGGAAAAAGAACACTGTAAAGGGAATGTGTTGGACTTTGGGGACATTCATTAGTGAGATGACCCATTTAGGAATGTGGGTGGTCCCCATGGTGGGAACCATGTGTCTGCGGGGCAACTAGTGGCACCTGGCGGGCTGAGACATGACGACCGTGTTAAGGAGTGGTGTTTGTGCTATCACTGGGGCATAGTTGTCACATATGTTGTATGGACTCGACACTACTACCATGAGATCCCAATTGAAACTATCATCTCAAATACATAGGTCACACTATCTACACCAGTGTATGATCATTGAGTCACCTCCTGTTGGGGTCTCCAAGCATATGGATCAAGTTAATGGTTCAATCTGATGCTCCAAGTCTTGAAAATGATTTATGTAAATGAATTAATGACAAGATATTAGGTCTATAAATACGATTACTAATGTAGAAAAGACATATATCATACCTCATATCATTCCTAGAGCCCATGGTTCATAAGTATACATAGCCTATATCTGTCCATTTCCCTTCTCACCAACTCCCTAAGCCTGATGTGGACCACCTGGGGTGTTGTGGTAATTGGTCGGTCCTCCATCTGCCTCCTTCTACTACACTTTCCCCTCCGCTACTTATACCTTCCTCCATACCACACTTCTATTTCCTCGATCTCTATCTTGGTGGTCCCTAAACTATCTCTCAATCAGCTGTTGGTTGGTTTAGGCAATCCCATGCCCAATGTCACCGACTGATGGAAGAGAACCCCAACCGGTCGCATGTCTGATTCAAGACAATGTGAAAGTAATGCACTACCAAACCTTAGTCCAAGGATCACCTCTTGAAGATACTATCCCACTTGGATACATTTGACTATCATCATATACCTTCTACCGATGTCTCAGCTACTTGGTTCCCAATCTAGCTCCCACTACCAATATCTGCTCTGCTAGAAAAATCTATAGCAATAGGGATATCTCATGTACCCCATCATAGGTTGGAATTCTATAAGGCACCATAGACACCATGATGTCCTAACGCATTCCCTACTCCAAGGTCCAATCCTTAAAGAAACGGCCATATACCATATCCAAGGAGTAACATGAAAGATTAGTGAACCTCTTTGAATACTACACAACTTTCACACTGCCCTACTTCAGATTCAGAAGATCTTCTATGGGAACCAATCACGATGTGGCTGGATAGAAATCCCCTAAAAAGAGACACTTGAAGTCTATTTCGGAGAGAGGTTTATCCTCATGTGACTGGGTCACCAAGCTCCACCATCACCCCATATATTCCTAAAGAAGACTCACAACATAGACTACCATCTGAT
This sequence comes from Viscum album, assembly GCA_963277665.1. Taxonomy (NCBI): domain Eukaryota; kingdom Viridiplantae; phylum Streptophyta; class Magnoliopsida; order Santalales; family Viscaceae; genus Viscum; species Viscum album. The sequence goes on along the minus strand of OY728121.1, from coordinate 1,274,614,816 downwards.
CAGTATGCATCCTCACAAGGGGTAAATACGATTGACTACCTCTAGCCATTTCTCAACTACATAGAGGTCTGGCTCACACTAAAACCTGGGAGTTATTTACCTCTAAAACACAATAAGCACACTCATCCAGCATGTAACCTCATCTTTTAGTACTTGTGTGAGCTGGTGCTCAACGGGTGGTGGTATAGTTGGTAAACCACCCATAGGTTCTATCTTGGGTACAAGCCTTTGTACCGATGCATCGTCACTAGGAGGATTTTCCACACAATTATTCTATGTAATCATGGATAACTATATCTGTGGAGGAATTATAAAATACAACACCATGTACCATGGTAAAAATATAATATCTGGTGAGGTAACTCCATAATTACATGGAAAACACAACCATTCATATATGATTAATGTACCATTTTTTTCCTTGAAATTAGTTTTCTCATCAACCGAGTCTAAGAGAAAGTGATTAGAGTCCAAGTGTATGAATATTTAAGCCTCCACACCAACATTGGATTATCTTACTTAAATGATGAACTCAAAAATCTTAATAATATTTCCCCAAACTAACCTCACAGTCTCCAAGGAATAATGTAGAACCAAATTCCCTCTGATACCACTCTTTCACAACCTGGCTATCCAGGGTCCAACCTAGGACTACCAAAACCTTTCATCATATGGGCTATGGGTTTGTGACTATCACCAAATTGGTATATCCCAAAAATGAGATGAATTAGCCTAATGTACACATACACATACACACATCTCCAAGCCCACACAATGCTAAAAAATAAAACTGAATGAATTCATTCCTACATCTATGATCCCACAATAGTGTAGGACATTGAAAATTATATGTATAGAAAAGGGGAAAAAACAAGCCCAACCAAATGTATAAAGAGTTAAAACTACTCCATTGGGGAAGAAAAATTCAAAAGTACTCTCTCGGTAAACACCTCAGTCTTCCTATCTCCATCTATACTACACCTACTCCCTATCCACCTACGACACTGTCAAAAAGGTTCTTTGCCTGCACAAGAGATGACATGTGTGGGAAAATGCCATACATAGGTGAGTATAACAATACTTAGTAGGACACCACAAAAAAATACACAAATAACATAGTATAGTTAGCTCAATACAGGATATTAAAATTGTTGTAGAAATGGATCAAAAGTGAACCTAGATACACTCATGAGAGAAATTATTCCATCTGGAGGTCACAACCTACTTTAAACCACATGATTATTCTTGACGAAATGATCATTTCGAGGGAACTCACTCCATGAGCCATGTTACCTTCAATGACACTCGATGAAGAGGTATACCTCATTTGGGACCCTGTTGAAGAGAATGAACTAGAATAAGGGAATCATGATACACATACAGGGGATCACACCTACAATCACTGGGGGCACCATGAACCCTGACCAGATCAACATGATATATAGGGGATCATATGACAATGATTCCACAAAACCAACCCATATGTACTTCTATATATAGAATAGACTCCCTCCTATGGGAGGTCACATTGATTCCAAAAACTCAAACTAGGGATGATATAGGATCACACTCTAGTCTCACAGAGGGACACCAAAACTCTATCTGAGATTTGGCCTCTAGAAGGGATTAAAATCTAGTGATTTTGATGTAATATATCACTATAACCTTGAGTACAAAGACAAATTGATCACAATCAACCAATAATACTCATAACTAATTAAAATAAGTTCCTCAATAACTCTTTAGTGGACTACGTGGTGTTTTCTAATGGGTACACAGTTTGTCCTTCTATCCCATTTCCTGCCCATGTGGAAGAGAATCACATGGAATGTAGTAACCATATACACAAATTAAATAATGAGTACATGGTGTGTAGTGGCACATGGTTCCCATAATTCGTCATCTAGTCAAGTATTTGTAATGAAACATTGTTAGTGTACTGGTCCATTTTCACCTAACCGTGTCTGTGTGGGAGTACATGGTGTGTCTGTGCCCGTGTACTGCAACCCATGTCTGTGTACTTCTTAAGTACACACCGAGTCAACTGAGAAGGGAAAAAACCATTTGAATGGCATCATGGGAACTATGATAATAATCTTATTCCCAAAACCCTAGCCTCCATTAATGGGGACCCAAATGCTATGTAATACTTGATTACATGCCACATGTTACAGGATTTTCAAAAATCCCAGATTCCCCTATGCATCATCTATTATTTCAGCCTCTCATATTCCGAATACCATGCCGAAGAACTCATGATTTGGCATATTTTTTCTATACCATCACCAAATCAATACATTTCATCACCAGATCTACTTGAAAAATGGATCTAATTGAGGTGATTCATTCTATGATGAAGAATGCCATAGAATGAGAATTTGGGAACAGTTCATCATTCGATTCACTGCCACAACAACCATCATAACTCTATCACATTATGAAGATCAAATATCATATATATTAGATCATTGAGATATGAAACACGTGTATAATGATTTATTGATCGATAATTGATAAATAAAAGTCCACTGAAGAACGCTCGTTGTGTAACATGGAATTATGGGTGAAAAGAAAAATCATTCTAGAGGAATGAAACTCAATTGATGTTTGTGTAAATATTGGTTAGTTTATGTTAGAAAATTAAATTAAACCATTAAAATTTGAACCATAGAACATCTCTTGATAAAATCCCTGCAAAATAAATCCCATCCCACAATATGAAAGATTCGTGAATCATTCCATGAATCACTCGGTTCATCGATTGATTCATGTTTTTAGTATAAATTAATAATAGGGAAAATAAAATCCAAATCACACTCTATACCTTGGTTTTTATAGGTAACTAGTGAATAAAAATGATTCTTTTTGTTCATTGGTGAGATCCTTCAAAATTGATGTTCCTTGATCACTAATTGTCGACCTATCATTCTTCGTCAGAATGGATTCCTATAGATCTCTATCCAAATATTCTTTATAAGTTCCAATGTTGTGCAAATAAAATTATAATTTTGACTTATAGATCCATTAAAATAAATAAATTCCCTATGTCTGCATAATGAATTAAAATAATTTTATTCATTTTATGCCCACAACAGCTTTTTCACAAATGACACGTGCTGATAAATTCTAGGTCGTGCTTTGGGTAAAAATACCATTCAAACTCTATAGTGCCCCCCAATTTTTCATCCGAGAACCATTTTAAAAGTTATTAAAGTTTTTCATAAAAACCAAGAACTCGTGATATTTATTAATGTTTTATATTTTAATATTTTATACTAAGAACATCAATAATAATAATTACATGCCATCTCAGAATCTGGTCTGAAAAATAATCCATATAATATTTAAAATTATTACACAAAAAATCTGATACATTACAAGGATTTTCATTTTTCTTTACCATTATTTCCAAATATATGTCCTTCTCTATTATCATATATAGGAGTTTCATGAGGGAAAAATTCATAACATCATTTTCATGATCCTAATAACAATAAAATACTAAAACCAAAATAGATTTGATAGTATCTAATCATATAAAATGATTATATAAATATAAAATTTCAAACCAAATTTGAATTATTATATAAAAACATCATTGGAATCCATGATATATTTAGTTAAATTAGGGAAAAAAATTCAAAATAAAATTTTGATGATGATCCTATGTATTCATAATCTTTACCAACTTAATATCATTATCCTAATCTGCAAAATTAACTAGATCCAACTTCTATTACCACTAAAACATCATTGTATACGAACTCTTAAATTGGATTATACAAATGAAAAATTGACATAGTTACTTGGATTCTTATTAAAATGAAAAATAAATACAGATATCCTTTTACACATAATATATATATATATATATATATATTAAAATATACACGCAATACCCAATGATTTAGTGTCTTTGGAGATTTAAATAAATGAAATATTATAGAATACTTATTTATTAGCTTCTAATATATTCTCTTTTAATGATTTAAGGATAGTCATATACATAAATATAATTTCAATGGGAATGAGGGAAACAAAAGAATGATGTGAGATGAAATTCACATTAATGAAAAAATATATCAATGAGTCATATATGATTTGATCATAAATATGTTAAAAACATTTGTGAAATACAAAATTGAGGAATAAGATCAAATGAAGTGATTATGAAATGTTAAAATATAATCATACATCAATACATAAGGATGTTGAATAATTATAGAAACAATAAATGATGGAAAAAATTTACCATATCATAGAAACATGAAATCATTAGAACATAATCATGATCTATGGAAATATAACATAACAATTAGGCATAAAAAATAAATACGGCTCATATATAAGCATATAAAATCACTACATATATCATAGATCTGTACGGAGAACATCATAAAATAGTTTCCAATTTCCTATAACATAGTTCAATGTACTTTTCAGAACATGATGATTCTAGTATGTATTTCGATTTAAATGTAAAATATTTTCAATTTCATTTTATTTAGGAAACACAAAACTAAAATGGAAAATGGATTATTTCATTAGAGTAAAATGAAACAATTTAAAATTAATTATATTATATTATAATTAAATTAAAAATTATTAGTAAAATTACTAATGGAATGAGACCACCCAAAAAATACAATAATAATGAAACTATAATCATTATGATATTCTATGAAAGTATTAACATAAAAAAAATACTAGAATGAATAAAAAACATTACAAATAATAGAATTATTAATAAAAAAGTTAGAGAACTCGATGAATTATTTTAGTGATGTTTGTAAGGCTATATATACAAATAGAAAAATACCATCATATATATATTAATTAGAAAAATATATGTTGGATTTATAGCCATTGGTTATATTATTGTTAGATATATCTCTAAACGACATATGAATTATAATTTTTTAATTGTTAGTTATAATTTAAAAAAAATATAAATTAAAAATAATAAGTAACTCAAGAATTAATTTAAAAAATTAATTATTTATGAAAATTAATTTTAAAATATATTTATTTATTATTATGCATTCTAATTTGGGTTGGTTTTACCACCGACATGAATGCTATTATAATGTTTCCATCATGAATGATTAAAAAACATAAATAATGGTAATATGATTTAATGAAAATAAATTTAATATATTTTTAAAATTTTGGAATTTTAATATATATATATATATATATATATATATTCATTAATAAAGTTTGTTCATTTATTTATAAATGATATTAGCAAACATTAGATTTTAACCTCTCATTACAAACCATTACAATAACTTACAAAAAAAGGAAATTGGATTAAAAAATATAGAAAATTCCTTGAATATATATTCATAATAATTATAGGGGTGATGAACCAATGAGAAATGATCATGGACCAAACCATTCGTACTGAAGGTGACATAAAATGAGAGGGACAAATATCACTAGAATATTAATTTTAATAGAGAATGATAAAAAATTACATAATAAGAAATTATAAATGAATGATATAATGAAATATAAAAATAAATATGGTTTAGAAATATATGAATAAAAAACCAATATATATAATTATCGAGGTTAGAGAACAACCCACCACTTGAAAATGAAAGGCGGTGGTTTCTTATCTCAGTTTCCTTTAATTGAGATATTCACCATATTAACCACTAGGTTTCTTATTTGTGGTTTATATACTATTCCATGAATTTATTCTATAATAAATATCATAAAATTAAATTAATTTGAGGATCCATATATTTATATATCATTCAATGGATATTCAATCAGAGGTTACCAAATTTGTAAATTTATATGTGTAAATATATCTTAGAAATCATGATTGTTTTTCACCAAGTATCCATTAGTGAGAATTATATATTTTTCCCACTAAAAACCTGTTTATATTATTCACCAATAGTTTTATTTTTTATATATATTCTCATTATTTCATACCCCTTTGGTTTATAAATAATGTTAATGAGTTATCATAAGTGGATTTAAAAATATGTCGTCATTTATGTTGAGAATTATTATCGTCCATATAGAAATGTTTCATATGATTTTAAGGAATTCCATTTTTCATTCTTCTATTATTTTTTAAGATCATGTAATTTAAACTTTTTATTCTTTATCCATGTTTGATATAAATATTTTAAACAAATTCTACAATATAACTTTCTCTCACTATTTCATTTTTTCCTTCTAAATATTTGTTTATATTATTTCATGGTTTTAAAAAAAAATTAACCTAGTTTCCCATTTTTTTAATAGAATTATTAAGAAACATTCCTTTGAAAAAAGCTTATCAAAATTTAAATGATATTTTATAATATTTTTTAAATATATTTTCTAATTATCTTATAATGTGTCTTATATATATACTGATAACCTTTAATTATTCTTATGGTTTACGGGGGATATTCCCAAATGATAATGTCTAACTTATGTCACAAGTTGTCTTAAAATCATGTCTTACTGAGATTTCATAAAACCCCATTTATTCATATTATTTTATTATGTAATTATTAATGTTTTCATGTTGGAAACATTTTTATGGTTTTTCATTAAGTGACCAATGAGATGAGAATTATATTTCTCTACAATTCATTTTCTTAATGTTTATATTTAATGAAATACCATATATAATACTAGGGAGGGAATTTAATACACTATGTATAACTGCTGGGTGAATCCAAAAATATATATTCCTACAATGGATTGGGTAATGACTTATATTTAATGAGTGGACATGTCAGGTATTGGTGTGTGAACCCAATCCAGAATGGAACTTTCTCCGTCTTGTGATAATGGTTCTAGCAATGATCCCTTCTAAAAGAAATTGTTTTCAATGCTTATCTCATGTTATATTTCTATGTTACACAGTATTTATGTGTTATGTTTTCATATATAATGAATATTGGCACAAATTTGGAGACTCTTATGACTCATTCATTATGTTATTAAATAATCCTTATATCCTGAATCAGTTTTTATGATCCATGTTTGTTTGGGTATAATTTTCTCATACTATTTTCATGAACTATATGTATGTTCTAATACTCAAATGTATTGTTATTCTCATTTATAATATTTTATTGATAAATCTTCTTTTAACTCATTATTGATCATCTAAGATCACCCATTTCTTATACTTCCATTCCCTAGGTTACAAATAAGTGTAAACTTATAATATGTATAAAAGGAAATCATATATGGAGAATGTCATTGAATATTTTAATGACTTATTGTAGAATAATAATATCATTAAGATATTATATAATGTCACTAAAACAATATATTCTAGGGTAAGACTTATTATGATGTGTAAGAATTATTCCTAAAAAATCATACATTACATAAGAATGATATGGTTGGGTTATATCAATTTTTCTAATTGGGTGGTTTAGTATTTTTTGGGATTAGATTATAGATAATAGAAGTATGGAACATAAAATAGCACATTTGAACCACAATTGGTATATAATGATCATAATATATCATTGGTAGAAATTTAGTTGTTGTTATTTTGGACGTATTTGGATTAATTTCTCTTATTAAATGATTTACTTAAAGGATATTGCTGATGGTTGGTACTAGGGGTGATTAAACTATTAAAATACTTGAAATTGTAACGATTATACTAATTATAAATGTAATGGAATGGGGGAAGGGGTTAAAAATCCAAAGGTTTGGCTTAATTAGATTTCTAATGTTATGATAAACCACTAGAACCTCACTAAACTCTCAAATACCTCAGCTCTGAGAAAAATAGAGGTTTTTTGAATCCAATATTATAAAGAACATGGATGAAAAAAATATATTACATTCTAAAAGTAAAATATTTGGGAATAATAACCAAGGAAAATTATTCAAAATAAATAGTATATTATTTATGTGTTGAAAAGGATGAAACTGGGAATCTTACTACGAAAGAAATCAATAGTGAAGTTTACATTGTAGGAGAAAATAATGTTCTCCATACAGTACCAATAAAAATGAAATGTTTTAAATATGGTGAATTTTTGAAATATATAGGCAAATGCGATAATAAAATGGTTAATGAGGAAAATTGAAATCAACGACCACTAAATATAATGAAAACATGATGTACTATTCAATCCAAATTATTGATGTGGGTCACAAAAATGTAGTGGTAAAAGGTAAAATCATCATCAAATATAGAACTGAAAATGGAATATTTGTTTTTAGTTTTGAAAAATAATTCATATATGTATCATTTTCTATGACTATAAAATCCTCAAGTCAACAAATACATGTTGAATTATTGATGAATCAACTATATTTTATGATAATTTCATTCCATTTATTCATGAAATCTCTGATATATGTTGTTGGGAAGGTGATTCTTTAAAATATTTTTATTCTATATTTTTATAGATTTGATTTGATTTTGCGCATGGAATAGAACTCTCTTTGAAGATATCATATTAATTACTAGGATATTTATGTCACATTTCATAACTCTAATCAAACAATGATTGTCTATGACCTCATGACTGAATATGAAATCCCTATGTAAATTTATTATCTTATATAGTTTTTAATACCAAATTAATGATTGAATTTTGATTTAATTTATTAGGAGAATCTCAATATTAACGATATATTCAATTTCAATGAATCGTTTTTTTATTTGGAAGAGTTTCTAAGTCTACATCCTAATTATGAGGTCAAATTTTCAATTGTAATCATTACTTCTTCTATTATTATATTAAAAAAATTATTATAGAATATTCCTGATTAAATTTGGGGAATTAAATAAACTACTACAATAGAATATGAATATGGATTTTATATTCACCTATGCATCATAATGGTTTTTGTAGGATCAAAATAACGATGTAGATGCTCAATATACAAGAGGGGGGGGGGGGTGAATTGTATACTTTAAAAATTTCCTGAGACAAGGAAAGATCTATTTTTAACAAAGTTAAACTAAGAATATTCACAACACCTCTAACCACAAATTGGATAATTGGAACCAAATTTTACAATATGAGATTCTACCTTAAAGCGTATAGAATCTAAACTAATCAGAGTACATGTGTATGGAAATATAAGAAGGTTATACTTCCCTTAAAATACAAAAGTGCAGTGGAAAAACAAGTAGTAAAACTACAAGTAAAAAGATATAAGTCTTTTAACCCAAAGAGAAGGGTATCCAACAACTTTGGATAAAAGTCCCTTGATTTATACTTTCAATCAAGTCTGTCTTACCCACACCAGAGTGACCCCTCGATATGAAGATCAGAATCTCTGTCTTGCTATCCCTGCAAGCCCTCAACTTCAAGTTAGTTGGAAACTTTGTCTTCCTCAGAAAGGAAGCCCTCAAACTTCAAGGTAGTCAACACCTTTGTCTTCCTATTCCCGGAAGTCCTCGAATGTAATCAACTACATTCGGAGTCGCACAAAGCAATCTGAACGAGCTGTTTAGTACGCACAAGGCATGAAAATATTATTTCTCTAGAAATCACTTTGACAACGTGTGGTCTCTAGATCGATCAACTTCTTCACTATATGTTGAGATCTTTCAAATGAGATCCTATTTATAGGAAAATTTCCAACAGTAGGCTCCCTCCTCCAACGGTCATATTTTCCATGAAATTCAGAGGGACCTGTACACGTGTAACTCAACCAATGGTTAATTAGAAACAGAATGGATTACATCATTTAATAATAAATCATGTATAACTGAATGCACGACATCGTTTTGAAATGAAGCATATGAAAGAAAAATCCATACAAAATTTCTGAGTGTAAGCAAATTAAAATTTTGGAGTCTAACCAAAATAAAATTCGGAGTCAATGTTAAGAAATGTTCAGATTCTATTTTATAAGAATTCGGAGTCTGGTTTCACCAGATTTCAGAATCTAAACTTACAGAAGTTCGAAGTTGAACTTCATAGGAGTTCGGAGTCGAACTCATGAAAGTTCGGATTTGAACTTAATAAGAGTTCGGAGTCGAACTCATGAAAGTTCGGAGTCGAACTTCATAAGAGTTCGGAGTCGAACTCATGAAAGTTCGGAGTCGAACATCAAAAGAGATCGAAGTTGAACTCATGAAAGCTCGGAGTCGAACTTCATAAGAGTTCGGAGTCGAACTCATGAAAGTTCAGAGTCGAACTTCATAAGAGTTCGGAGTCAAAATCATGAAAGTTCGGAGTCGAACTTCGTAAGAGTTCGCAGTCGAACTCATGAAAGTTCGGAGTCAAACATCATAAGAGTTTGAACTCATGAATGTTCGGAGTCGAACCTCATAAGAGTTCGGAGTCAAACTCATGAAAGTTCGGAGTTGAACTCATGAAAGTTCGGAGTCGAACTCATGAAAGTTCGGAGTCAATATTCATAAGTGTTCGGAGTCGAACTCATGAAAGTTGGGAGTCGAAATTCATAAGAGTTCGGAGTCAAACTCATGAAAGTTTGGATTCAAACTTCATAAGAGTTTGGAGTTGAACTCATGAATGTACGGAGTCAAACTTCATAGGAGTTCGGAGTCGAACTCATGAAAGTTCAGTGTCGAACTTCATAAGAGTTTGGAGTCAAACTCATGAAAGTTTAGAGTCGAACATCATATGAGTTCAGAGTCAAACTCATGAAAGTTCGGAGTCGAACTCATGAAAGTTCAGAGTCGAACTTCAAAAGAGTTCGGAGTCGATCTCATGAAAGTTCAGAGTCCAGAATTCGGATTGGAACTTCTTTACAGTTCACATCTAGAATTCGAATCATAAAAACAGAATGCTCCAAATCATGACATTAAATGACTTCTGGGATTTTGGGTATGAATCCGGTTTTTGTACATAAGAAAAATTTTGCTATATATATGAAAATCTAGATTAGGGTAAATTTCCATAAAGAAGTAAATTTTCATTATAGAGGTAAAATTTATATTTGCTTATATATAAGGTGTTTGTGATTCTCAAAACAAGAAGGAATGGAATAGTCATAAGGAAAACCTTATTGACTCAACAATCTCCCCCTTTTTTTAAAGCACAAACATCCTTACGAAATCGAATACAAGGACTTTGAAAAAATTTCATTAGACTTTGAAATTAAAACTTATCTCCCATTGTTCATGGATGAATGTGAATACAACTAAATCCCCATTAGGCATTGAAACACTAAGGATTTTATTCTGAATTTCTGGAGTGGAGTTTTCATTAATGTATGAATGAAAACCTTCATAGTCAGAAACTCTCCCTTACTTTAACGATATTTCACTTAGAAATTTTTTTTCTCCTCCTTAGGAATAGTTATTTTTTGTTCCCCCCCTTTGTGATTTTTAAAAAGAATTGAAGGGAATGGAAAAGAAAATATGGTACCTGAAACATTAGTATATGACAAGATACAACCAACCAAATAACATTTCATTAGAGTTGGGAAAATTTTACAAAGAAAGACAACTACAACAAAAGATAGGAGTGGGTTTATTTGTCTTCATTTTCCTTTGGAATAAGGTTCTTTAACAATGTTTTGAGCTAATTTAGGTCTCTTTGGTCTTCCTCGACTTGCCTCCCCAAGGATTTTGCCTTTTCTTCTTGAGCTTTCAAAGCCTCTGCCTGAGCCTCGATAGCTTCTTTCGGCATCTTTAACAATTCATCTTACTGTACGAGTATTTTCTCAAGCTCGATTTGGAGATTTCTATCACATAAAAGATTTTGAGCTAGAGAATTAGACTTGTCACTTAGTTCCTTCACTTGTTGACTCTGAGAACTCTTCTCATCAATCAGCTCAGCATGACGATTTTTAATCTTTTTATCCTCGGTGTCAAAGGCATTTTGAACTTCACTCTGAAAATTTTCAAACTGCACTAAGTCTTCATTAACTCTTCTAGACAACTTTGTTACCTTAATGCAGGACTTTCTATGCACATCATAATTGATAAGAAATCTTTTTTGTTCAATTTCGATCTTCACACACTTATCCATGACCATGGATAAGGAATCCGATTTCTGATTCATACTCTGTTGCAGCATCTGGAATCTGGAATCTATAGTTGGAAAAATTGGAATGGTGTCCACCCACCTTCTTCAGAGATTCAACCACAAAATCATGCCCATGAGATGATGATTCCGAATTAGATAAATCTCTTGGATATTTCTCTTCTTCAATTTGCACCAGTTTCCTCTTAGAAGAACCACCAACCTCCTTCTTCCTGAAGACTTCTTTTGTTGGAGTATCCATGAGAGCTTGCTTCCCCTTATCAGACTTCGGAATTGGTTCCAAATTAGGAGATACTTCCTCAGATTCAGAAACTTGAATAATCTGGTCTTCATCTAGTTTCTGTTTTTCTTGTCCTTCCTCAAGAAAATTCCTCTAATAGGATTCTTCATCATCATATAAAACATTTTCTTCTTCATACTGTTGCTTATCATCATTCTTACTACCTTCCTCACCTTCCTTTCCTGGAGTAACTAACATTGTGGATTCTGCCTTATCATGATAATCCTCTACTTTCTTGATCAAGACATCTAAATCTTCACTTCCCTCTTCTTATTCTTCTACTTCAACCTCTTCCTCTACTTCTTCAGCAAATTCTTTTCAGCTTCTTCAACTACTTCTTTAACCTTGGATTTTTCTGGAGTGACATAATTCTTAGCTGAAGTTTCTATTAAAGAAGGTTCTGTATGGAATGTTTTCAGAACTGGAATCAGTTCAGAAGATAACTCTATAGCTCTCAGCAATGACTGCACCACTTCAGCTTCAGACACTTTCTTTTTCATTTTCTTCTCTTTCGCCTGCTTCTATAACTCTTCCACAGCTATTTCTTTTAAGGCCTTAGCCTCTACAGGGTCCAATACGAATTGTGGATCCCCTTATTTCCTCTTCTTCTTATCTTCCCTCCACTTCACAGCAACTTTATCAGGATAAGTTTTTTTGTTTCTTCGGCTTTGGGGGAGCAGACTGAGTTTCCATAGAATTAGGATTTTCTTAATCAGCAGCCACTTCCTTAAGCTTTCTCTTCTTCCTTTTCTTTTTGGATGGTTCCAGAGTGTCTGTACCTTTCTGAAGTGCCTCAACTTCTTCCACAGAAAGAGAGTAGAATTCTCCGGATTCACCAGAAAAACCCATCTTCATCCTCTTCAAAGTATCATCACTTACTAGCATAAGCTTTCAATTCCAGACTTTTGATTTTCATGAAACCGTGAAAGACTCTAAGCACCAAACCATCAGCTTTGATAGTAAGGCAGGGAACATGATTATTTGAGCTCTCAAATTCCCTTTTTTATGTTCTTGATCGTAATCAAGACATGTCTTATCAAATTTATCTTTCTTAGATTTACCAAGAAATCCAAGACATAGATATCACTTTTCTTCAAATTATCCTTGTCACCTCTTCTTGGAAATAGAAATCCTTCCACCCAAAGATGAATAATTCTATTGTTCGGAGTGAGAAGGGAAATCTTAATGGTTGAAGCATCCTTAAGTCCAAGAAACTTCAGTGCCTTCTTCTTGTTGAAACTTCTTTGCTCATCAGGAAGTTTGTGTGAGCAGAACTCAGCTTCTCCTTCGTAGGATAAACCAACCAAGATTGTGGCCTTGGTGTAAGATAACTTGTAAGTCTTCCCATAAGACATGAATGAAAACCACTCTCTTCCATATTCCATATGGAAGGAAACATAATTATAGAAATCAATCAGCAAATCAGTATAAACCAGATCCTGTTTATCTGACTTTTCTACGCAAAAATCCTCCAATCCATTCAGTCTAATATTATTTGAAATAAGAGACTCAAACTTATAGAAATCCAGATGCACCAACCATTCCCTGAATATTAACAACTTTGAGATTGAATTTGAAGATGAAATATCATGAGATGTTTCTTCAACAGACATTCAGAATAGAGAGATCTGAAGGATTCAGAATGGCTTTGCAAAGATCAGAATCGGTCTTAAGAAGAAGAGCAAGGAGTAGAGACGTGAAAGCTTTGAAAAACTGATATGGGATGAGTCTTGGGGTCCCCTTTATATAGGCGATATATGTGACCTTTGGTCTTCCAAAAGCCATCTAACGATTGAAAAACATTTGATCTGATCTGACGGTTGAGAACACTCCTGCAAGGAAAACATGACTCCGATTATTTGAGGTTTTAAGGAAAACATCCGGATTTAAGAAATACTAGAATCTGAATTTTTCAAAACTCAGGAAAATACCCGCAAGAAAAATATGATTAAAAACCATTAATTAAGGAAATCATACCTTTTGGATTGGTTAGAATGATTATTCGTAATTGCTAATATTCTTCTTGAAGAAATAAATTTAAAAACAAACTCATTACGAAAGTTCCAGTAAGAAAATATCATTACGAAAGTTCTAGTATGAAAATATCATTATGAATGTTCCAGTACAAAAATAACGTTACAAAAGTTCCAGTACGAATGTTCCAGTACGAAAATATCCATTACGAGAATTTAAATCCTGAAAATTTTAGTTCCGGAAATTTCCATTCTAGAAATTTTAGTTTCAGAAATTTCCATTCCGGAAACATCAGTTCCGAAAAGTTTGAAAAACTAAATATAAAAATTTTAGTAAAAACAATGAAAAAATATATTATGAAAAATTTAGTAACACTATGTTTGAAAAACAGATTACGATAATTTAGTTACACTAAGTTTGAAAAATAGGTTACGAAAATTTTAGTTACACTAACAATCCAATGTACTCCCCCTATGAAAAAGAGTTTATTACTGTTAGGATAATTGTTCAACAAGAAGTTAATGAAGAATAATTACCTTACGGTTATCATTCCTAACTATTGTTTAATGTATTAAAATCTATCAGAGGGTAATGATTTTGTGAAAATATCATCAAGTTGATCTTGCGTTCTGATAAACTGAAGAATGATATCTCTTTTTAGTGTGTGATCCCTAAGAAAGTGATGACTAATATCTATGTTTGTTTCACGAGAGTGATGCACAGGGTTATTACTTAGGGCAATGGAACTTGTGTTATCACACAAAATTTGAGTCTTAGTAAAACTCAGGCCATAATCTGTGAGTGTGTGTTGCATCCACAACACTTGAGCACAACAACTTCCAGCTGCTACATATTCAGCTTCAGCAGTGAAAAGTGCTACAGAATGTTGCTTCTTGCAAGACCAAGAAACTAATGAATCTCCTAAGAAATTACAAGTTCTGGATGTACTCTTTCTATCCACTCTACATCCACCAAAGTTAGCATCTGAATTTTTTTTTAAACAAAATCATTTCCAGAAGTATAAAATAATCCTAGATCCATGGTTCCCTTTAGGTAGCGAAAAATTATTTTTATTGCCTTTAAGTGAGATTCCTTAGGATTGGATTGATATCTCACACATAAACATACTGAAAACATCATGTCTGGTCGACTAGCTATTAAGTTAATTAAACTTCCTATCATACCTCTAAAAGATGTTTGACCTACTGGTTTCCCAGCTTCATCAAGATCTAAAGAGTTTGAGGTACCGATGGGAGTACTTATACTCTTAGTTTTGTCATAACCATACATTTTAAGAAGATATTTAATATACTTATGTTGAGATATATATGTTCCTTCTGGTTTTTGAGAAATTTGAAAACCAAGGAAAAATGTTAACTCACCCATCATACTCATTTCAAACTCAGATTTCATTAGAATTACAAAACAATCAGTAAAAGATTTTTGAGTTGAACCAAATATGATGTCATCAACATAAATTTGAACAATCAAGACATTTTTCTTATCTTTATTTATAAAAATCATTGGATCTGCATTTCCCTTAACATAGTTATTTTGAAGCAAAAATCTTGTAAGTCTATCATACCAAGCTCGTGGGGCTTGTTTAAGACAATACAATGCTTTGGTAAGTCTAAAAACATGATCAGGATGTTTTGTATCTTCAAAGCCAGGAGGTTGTTCAAAAAAAACATCCTCTTGAACATAACAATTACGAAAAGCCCATTTCACATCCATTTGAAAATGTTTAAAATTGAATAATGCTGCAAAGGAAAGTAAAATATGAATAGATTCAAGTCTAGCTACTGTAGCATAGGTTTTCTTCATCGTATATTCCCTCTTGCTGATTATAGCCTTTAGCAACTAGTCTAGATTTATTTCTTACTATGACTCCATTTCCATCACATTTGTTTTTGAAGAACCATTTGACTCCAATAACATAAGTTTCCTTAGGTCTTTCAACCATGTTCCAGACTTTATTCCATTCAAATCCATTTAGTTCATCTTGCATGGCATTAATCCAATCATCATCACCTAAAGCTTCATCAGTGCATTTTGGTTCCAATTGGGAACAAAATGCTAGATGTTATACTTCATTTCTGAAGGAACTTCTAGTCCTTAAAGGTTGATTTAGATCACCAATGATGCTATCACGGGGATGATTCTTAAGAAACACCTGATTTAGGTTTTGTAAAACCTGTTCATCAACATAGGGTAGAAAGTCTTCTGGGGTAAATGTTTCAGAAGTATCTTCTTGAACATTTTCCTTATCCGAAGGATCTTCTATCAAAGGTTGATAATCAGTTTTTGAAAACAAATCCGAGGATGTGGGTTGGGATGGTTTAAAAACAAAAGGATCAGATTTATCAAATTTTACATGTACTGTTTCTTCAATAGTACAAGTATTTTTATTCAAAACTCTATAAGCCTTAGAATTTGTAGAGTAGCCTAAGAAAATTCCTTCATCAGATTTTGGTGCGAATTTATGTAAATTATCATTAGTATTCAGGATAAATACCTCGCAACCAAAAACCTTGAAGTAGGAAAGTCTAGGTTTTCTACCATTCCATAACTCGTAAGGAATTTTACTAAGAAAAGGTCTAATCAAAACACGATTTATAGTATAACAAGTAATACTCATAGCTTCAGCATAGAAATGTATAGCAATAGAATATTCACTCAACATGGTTCTAGTTATATCTTGATGAATTCTATTTCTTCTTTCAACTACACCATTTTGTTGAGGAGTTCTATGTGCTGAAAAGTTGTGAGTAATACCTTTTCTTCTACAAAAGGTTTCAAAACCAGAATTTTGAAATTCTCCTCTATGATCACTATGAATAGTTTTCAGTGGAAGATTTTTCTCATTTTTAACTTGGGATCTAAAACTTTTGAAATAAGAAAAAGCCTCAGACTTCTTTGCTAGAAAGTAGACCCATGTAAATCTTGTGTAATCATCAACTCGAACAAACATGTAGTTTTTTCATCCAATGCTTCCAGTTTGTGTTGGACCAAGGAGATCCATGTGCACTAACTGTAACAAATCAATTGTTGATACTTCACCGATTGATTTAAAACTATATTTATGTTGCTTTCCGTATTGACGATGATCACAAAATTTAGAAGAATAAAATCTAAGCTCCAGTAGATCCTTAACAAGTTTCTTCTTAGAAAGTTTGCATAAGTTCCGAAGGTTACAGTGACCTAGTCTTCTATGGAATAACCAAGAATGATCTTCCATTGCACTTAGGCAAGGTAAATCTTTGGTCATAAGGTTTTTATGTTCAAAGTGTAAACATTCTCTTGCCTATTGGATGAGAGAATATATTCTTCCTTGGAATTGTGTACAAAGCCCTTATCATTCCTAAAATTCACAAGGTATCCTTCATCACATAACTGACTTATGCTAATGAGGTTTTCCTTAAGACCCTTAACAAATAAAACATTTGAAATCAACGTTTTACCAAGAAGAACAATATTACCTATACCAACAATTTTCTCCCTGAGCATTATCTCTGAATGTTACCTTTCCTCCTTTTGTCTTGATAATCTTTTCAAAAAAAACTTTTGTTACCAGTCATGTGCCGGGAACATCCACTATCCATGTACCATGTATTGTTGGTACTTCCTTTATCTTCCTGAAATCAAGAAAATAATTAGACTTTTGGAATCCAATCTTTTTTGGATCCGATATTTCCAGATAACAAATTTTTTGGCACCCACACTTTCTTAGAAAAATAGGCTTTATGAAAACCTAGATATTGGGTTTTATTTAAAGAACAATTATCTTCCTAGTGACCACCACATTGACACTTTGTACAAAATGGGGCACTTTTTGGAACATTGTAGTTGTTACTAAAAGTTGGTTTTTCATGGGTATAACCAAATCCAGATTTGTTTCTTATAGGTCATATTTGTGAATATATTTTATCAAAATTTTCTTTACCATGGGTAAAGTTTGATAAACACTTCTTTAAGGAAAAAATTTCGGACTTGAGTTTTATAACCAAGTATTTATCTTCAAAGTCATTATATTTGGAACTAGAGCTAGGCTCAAAAGCACTTTTCTTAGAAATTAATTTTTCTAACTCTTTAGAAAGTTTGTTCTTTTCAGAACTTACTTCCTCAAGATTTTTTGAAATATTTATAAAATCATCATTTTTCCTATCAAGATCTTTAGAAAGATCTGATATTTATTTTCGTAAGAATAGAAATCCTAGAGTTTTCCTTATCAAGCTTTTTATTGAGTTTCGAATATTCAATCTCAAGAAGTTCATCAAACCTAGAGACTTCTTCATAGGTAGGTGAAGTATTTTCTCCATCAGAAGAGGTTTCTTCATCTGAAGAGTTATAATACTTACTATCATTAGAATTTAATGATACATTTGTCAATGATTCATCATTTCATACCTTATTCATAAAGCAATGATTATTGATAGATAATCTGGCTATAAGACCAAGATTATTCTGTCTTGAAGATTCATAATTAGAAGACTCATCTAAAGAGTCACCACCACTGGCACTCCAGGTGTCATTTGCTTTCAGAACTTTCTTAGCTTTGGTTTTGTAATACTTATTTCTGTTCCTTTCTGAATTACTTTCTTTCCTTTCTTTCTTTTTGAGCAAAGGACAATCTGGTCTAATATGTCCAGTATTCTTGCATTCATAACAAGTAACTTCTCCATCTTTCCCATCTTTCCTTTCCTTTTTCATATACTTGGATTGGAAATTTCTCTGTCAAGCTATCTTGTTCATCCTTTGAGCAAGATTTACTAATTCATTCTCTGAGACTTCACTCTCAGTAGATTCTGATTGAATAACCACCTTCTTAGACATGGATCTGGATTCTCTCTCAGAAGTCTTAGCTTTCAAATGATTCGATATTGTTGTAAAAGCAACAGTACCATTTCCATTCTTCTTTTTGATGATGTCAGCATCTCTCTTCATTCTTGTTTCATGTTGGAGAAGAGTTCCAAATAGTTCATCAAGTGAAATTTGAGTGACCTTACTATTCTCATCAATAGTTGTTCTTTTTTATTCCCACTCATTAGGCATAATATCAATTATCTTATCCAAAAGAGATTCATAATCCAACCCTTTCTATCCCATAGACTGATGACTATTTACAATTTTCATAAACCTCTGTTGCACTTTACAAATTGGTTCACCATAAAGAAAACTGAAGCCATGGTATTCAGTTCTAAGCGTAGCTCTCCTAGTTTCAATCACTTTAGAAGTGCCAAAGTGTGTAACCTATAACTTCTTCCTGATACAATTAGCTGCTTCACAAGAATAAATTTGGCTATATATATTTCTAGTCATTGAACATAGTAATGTATTTTGTACCTTATAATTGAGATGATATTCTTGTATTTTCTGGTAAGTGAAAGTTCTAACTTCCTTATCAAGAATTTTATAATCACTAGTAAGCATAACGAAATTATCCACTCTTGTATTGATAGATAAAGTCATCATACAATCTCTCCAGTACTCATAGTCATTACCATCAATGATTGTTGGTCTTGTAGGGTTTAGATTGTCGATAAAACCAACATTGATTCCTGCCATTCTTAATAAAAAAATGTTGGCAACCAAACTTGTTAGTAGGAAAAGTTCGTAATGACAATGTTCGGAATGACAATTCATAATGATAATTCGGAATGAAAAAGTTCGGAATGAAAATTCGGAATGAATAATAACTTTATAAGCAAGGATGAAGAACAACACAAAAGTGAGCAAGAAAAAATTATATGTGAGTATAAGTATTTCAGAGACCTTCTTTGATACCACTTGTAGGATCGAAATAACGATGTAGATCCTCAATATACAAGAGGGGGTGAATTGTATACATTAAAAATTTCCTTAGACAAGGAAAGATCTATGTTTAACAAAGTTAAACTAAGAAAATTCAAAACAACTCTAATCACCAATTGGATAATTGGAACCAATGTTTATAATATGAGATTCTACATTAAAGCGTACAAAATCTAAACTAATCAGAGTACAAGAGTAAGGAAATATAAGAAGGTTATAATTCCCTTAAAATACAAAAGTGCAGTGGAAAAACAAGTTGTAAAACTACAAGTAACAAGATATAAGTCTTTTAACCCAAAGAGAAGGGTATCCAACAACCTTGGATAAAGGTCCCTTGATTTATACTTTGAAGCAGGTCTGTCTTACCCACACCAGTGTAAGCCCTCGATACGAAGATCAGAATCTCTATCTTGCTATCCTCGCAAGCCCTCAACTTCAAGGTAGTTGGAACTTCTTTCTTCCTCAGCAAGGAAGCCCTCAAACTTCAAGGTAGTCGGCACCTCTGTCTTCCTATCCCCCGAAGTCCTCGAATGTAATCACCAAGATTTGGAGTCGCACGAAGCAATCTGAACGAGCAGTTCAGCATTCACAAGGCATGAAAATATTCTCTCTCTAGAAATCACCTTAACAACGTGTGGTCTCTAGATCGATCAACTTATTCACTATATGTTGAGGTCTTTCAAATGAACTGCTATTTATAGGAAAATCTCCAACGGTCGGCTCCCTCCTCCAACAGTCATACTTTCCATGAAATTCGGAGGGACCTGTACACGTGTAGATCAACCAACAGTTAATTAGAAACAGAATGTATGACATCGTTTAATAATAAATCATGTATAACTGAATGCACAACATCGTTTTGAAATGAAACATATGTAAGAAAAAGCCATACAAAATTTTGGAGTGTAAGAAAATTAAAAGCTCAAAGTCTAACCAAAATGAAATTAAGAGTCTATGTTAAGAAATGTTCAGATTCTATTTTATAGGAATTTGGAGTTTGGTTTTACAAGATTTCAGAATCTAAACTTGTAGAAGTTCAAAGTTGAACTTCATAGGATTTCAGAGTCGAACTCATGAAAGTTTGGACTCGAAATTAATAAGAGTTCGGAGTTGAACTCATGAAAGTTCGGAGTCGAACTTTATAATAGTTGGGAGTAGAACTCAGGAAAGTTCGGAGTCGAACTTCATAAGAGTTCGGAGTCAAACTCTTGAAAGTTCAGAGTCGAACTTCATCAGAGTTCAGAGTCCAACTCATGAATGTTCGGAGTCGAACATCATAAGAGTTCAGAGTCGAACTCATGAATGTTCGGAGTCGAACTTCATAGAAGTTTAGAGTCGAACTCATGAATGTTCAGAGTCGAACTTCATAGGAGTTCGAAGTCAAACTCATGAAATTTTTGAGTCGAACTTCATAAGAGTTTGGTGTCGAACTCATGAATGTTCGGAGTCAAAATTCATAAGAGTTTGGAGTCGAACTCATGAATGTTCGGAGTCGAACTTCATACGAGTTTGGAGTCGAACACCTAAAAGTTCAGAGTCAAACTTCATAAGAGTTCGGAGTCGAACTCATGAAAGTTTGGAGTCCAAAATTTGGATTGTAACTTCATTAAAGTTCACATCTAGAATTCGGATCTGAAAAATAGAATGCTCTAAATCTTGACATTAAATGACTTCTGGGATTTTGGGTATGAATCCGGTTTTTGTACTTAAGAAAAATATTGCAATGT
Organism: Viscum album; assembly: GCA_963277665.1. NCBI lineage: Eukaryota > Viridiplantae > Streptophyta > Magnoliopsida > Santalales > Viscaceae > Viscum > Viscum album. The sequence goes on along the minus strand of OY728121.1, from coordinate 1,274,593,067 downwards.
GTAAGAAAATCTAGATTAGGGTAAATTTCTTTAAAGAAGTAAATTTTCCTTATGGATGTAAAATTTATATTTCCTTAAGTATATAGTGTTTGTGATTTTCAAAACAAGAAGGAATGGAAAAGCCATAAGGAAAACCTTATTGAATCAACAGTTTTCACCAGTCAGATTTGTTAAAAACAATGATCGATTAATCAATATCTACATTTTTAACAGTATCTAAAGATATTGATGGTTAAAAACATGTATCATCTACCATTATTGATTAATTCACCGATAAACATAGAGGGGATCAATACATATCAATGATTGTCCTTTGATCTGGATATTATAATTAATGGGTGAAAAGAGATGATGTACCAAAGATAAATTTCCAAAAAAATGAACTAAATGAATTCATAATGTCTCTAATTGGATATAAAAATTTCCCTTACAATATCATGGAAATAATTTATATATTATTTAGATATTACCATCATGAATTCATAATATTTTATATATATATTATTTTATAATATATTCTAAGAGAAAGGAAATTATGAATATCATTTTTCTATTGTTATAATTACCATTAAAAAATGAATCTGTGTTGAAAAGTTATCTGGGGATTCATTTTCCACTGTGTAGATGAGGATGAATAATATTTCATGTAACTAAAGGGAAGGTCTATCAATAAACTCGTAATGAGGCTATATTGTAGTGGAAATTGTTTTTTGAAATATAATGATGAATTAAAGACCGCATTCTAATGTTTACACATGGAAAATGTTATGGTTGTATATTATGATTCATGTCAATTAAAGGGATGTGAGAAGATTTATTTGACACATGATCATATCTAGTAATGATATTTTTTTAATTAATGATATGGATGTGGTATATTGATACTAAAAACTGTGAAATATATATTGACCACAATTTATTAATATATTTATCCACATAGGAGAGGAACATGCACCAATGGATATGGTTAGAGTTGATAAAGAACTATTATTGCTCAATACAATACCACCATAAAAAGAAAATACGATGGGAGATGGTTTGAGTTGGAAGTATAATTCAACATTATATATGGATTTTATTGAATGAGACCCAAAAATCCTTGATGTGTAAATGATGGACTTGGGAATAATAAGGAATGTGAAAAAATATTTGTTTTAGAAAATGAATACTCAACCATCTATCCATTTAACAATCAAGAAGGTATAATAGGAGGATTTGAAGATATAGATGAAGGAATGACATATTTTAGGGTTCAACATTGATAAAAATAGAATTATTATGTATAATAAATTTATATTATTTTGATAAATTATGAAAATTAATAATGATCAATTGGTGTATTCAAATAGGACATCATTTTCTATCCCCAACGAATGCAAAAATATGGATAGAGTTTTCAGGGATAATTTATTGTAGAATAACATAGATTAAGGGATTTTAGAGTATATGTCATGGGGATTGGTATGCCTAATTTTTAAGGCTATGTATACAATGTTTAAAGCGATTATGAAATCATTACCCATACATGTATAGATATCATAAAACATCACCATTAATTTAATTTAAGGATATTACAAGAATTATAAATGTTAAAATTCCATTTTGGATGTAGATGTTAACATTATGATGTAGAAAAATTATTTTTTATTCAATAATATATCTACCTTGATCAACATCAAATATATATATATATATTTGAGAAGTGGTAGGTTTACATGGAGTTTCCTTCCCAATTATATCAGATTGAGAGCTGATGGTGACCTCCATGATCTATAAGAGAGTTCCATAATAATTATATATAGATTTATGATTTAATAGTTCTTATCATCCACAAAATGATTTCCAATAAGAATAGAAAACTAAATCCTTTTAAGATATGTTTACATCCTTCTCTCAGAATTTTAAATAGGCTTGAATCAACATCTCTACCTTCAATACATCGTATATAACAAAAATTTCATTTATAGTATTCAAATGGAACCACATGAGGTACTAAATGGATAGTGGTGCATAAATCCAACATGATGGGTTGAAGCTGGAGTGTATTTCAAGCACCCCAATTTTTTTGAAGCATATTATTTAAAAAATAAATTTCAGCACTTCAATATTGTTCCGTATATGCAATATTAAGTTTAGTATTTGTTACATGAATCATTGTGATTAATTAAAATGTGACATACTATAAAAATATTATTATTTAATATGATTGATTTGGAATAACTATTATAATAGTGTGTATGTATAAGATTAACTAATATTTTACAAAATTGGGTCTATATATGTATATAAAATGAAATCTTTGGGGACCAATTTAACACACTGACCCTAGAATACCAGAGTTGGTGGCTTAATTTATTACATTGGTAAGATTACATGGAAACAAATCCCAAACCATATAAAAGCATACCAGTTTTGGGAAACTATATTACATAAATTATACACCTAATACATTGGGAAAATAAAATAAAGCATAACAAATCTTGAAGCTCGTCATCCCTGAAACTCATTCAATGGGTTCCTCTTCATCACCCAGGGAATAGAAACATAATAAGGGTGAGATAAAATTCTCAGAAAGGGGTAGTGCAGTGGGAGAAATAATGAATCAATGAGAATAAATCAAAATATGAGAATGAATAACTGAGGACACATTCATTTAAATAACTGGATAACGAATAATCAATATCAAATGGAAAATAACCAACACACACACCATCTAATCAATAAACTGAGATTGAAAATGCATCCATAGATTTTCTCATATGAAAATATCATGGTTAATAATAATAATAACAAAATAAATATGAATGAAATTTATGCTAAAATATTGGATATCATTTCCGAGGCATATGAAAACCCATATCTTTTAGACCATTCACAAGACGATTTAAAAAAATAGGCAAAACTCATTTAATTCGTCCAACTGATTTGTCTAACGAGAACCTGTCAATACATTTAGGGGATATATAAAGTCCAGGCCCCACCCACCACTTCTATTCCAAATAATTCCTCATATATAGTAATCAATTTTTATTATATTTAAAATTCCTTATCAAATATCTTTAATGAAAATTTAATATGGATATATCAATATTTTCCCTGATATTCAAAAACATTACAAACTAAACACTCTATGTAAAAATGGTATATGGTTTATGAAATAATAATATCTATCAGATAATAATGGGAATATTCAAGGAAATTTCCAATGAAAAAATAATTAAATAAATTTATTTTTTGATGTGAAACATAAATGTTATAAAAGAGGATGAAATAGAAAAGGTTACATTTACAATTTTGTAATTTTAAATCTACACCCCTTAAGTGAGATTATTCAAGGTGAAACTTAAAATACAATGAATTATGACTAAATTATGATATTAAATGAAAAATTGGTTGTATATACACCACAATAAAGTGAATTGGTGCATAATAATAAATTAGTCATCAGAGAATGTATATTAAGATGAAATCACTAACCTTGTGTTTCCTTTTGGGTGACCATCCTTTAACATCCACTATAATTGTTCCATGATTATTATTAAATTATAATATTTCCAATATCATACTTATAATATCATATATTAACTTCTTATAATATCTTATTACCCATTTTTTATGAATCATTCATTATTTTCACTATTATTGGTGTCAATGGATGAGTTTTTAGAGTATGAATGGAATTTTTATTGTTGTTCTTATTATATAGATCATGGTTTAATCATCTCTATATATATATTTTTCTAATTTTCATATATATTCAAATTATATTTATTTATAATAATCCATAATATCAGGATATGTGAAATGAAACACACCATTCCTGTAGATGGTAGGTCATACGTACACATAAACACTACTTATATTTCATTATCGCATATAAATTAATTACAAATAGGTGATATATATGTATATTATACTTATAGTATCATATTTATGTCATATATTTCACATGTTTTTATTAAAATCGTTTTTAATAAATTTCATATAACTTTTGTATGAATCACATCACTTTAAGGATGTTATATCCTAGACATCTAAAAATGATGCTATCGTATTCCCACAAAATGAAATTCATGAAGGTATTGTTGTATGAAAAGTTACATAAGAGTAAAGTTACTATGAATATCATACATATCATAGATAAACTATAAATACATAGTTATTTCAAACATAAAATGTGGTAAATGGAATAAATAATAACATCAGTTCAAGAGGTGGTAGTCTACCATATAAACCAATGATGATTATGTAACTGATTTTATAGATGCATGTTAAAGTGTATGGATAAGTATTTTCTTAAAAAAATATAATAATATTTAATATACATAGGGTTATTATTATTAATTAGAAAAAAAATAATTGAAGGGGTGGAGAATTAAATGAAACAAAAGTTATTATTGAGGAACGTTACATCTTATTTAGGTAACACCTTTGCGTTTACACAAAAATACATCATTGGATTGTGTTCTGGAAAAAGTGAATATTTTATAATTATAGGGACGGGGGATTAGGGATCTTATTTGGGAATTTTTTTATGAGACAAATGGTTTGAGTGGTGTGAATGAGTGGGAGGGGTGGGTTCCTTTTTATAGTGGGGGGGGGGGGAGTGGCATTCCAGTAAATATAAAAGGGAAAAGATATTACGAGGTGTCCCTTACATCATGTTTCTCCGATAATGAAAACAATTATATAGAATGGAGTTTATGGTCTATATATTTCCATTAAATTTGGTTTTGATAAGTTTCTACATAATGTTTTTCCTTATGTTCATGGTTTAATCCCTTGTTAAGATTAATTTTAACTTAATCACAGTTATTAATATTACATACGATAAATTATATTTGGGATAACAAACTAAATTGAATTTTCTAGAAATTATAAATTTTTATGACTCCCAATATGGAATCTGTTTTCTAAAATTAATGTAACAAAACTGGTGGAAATTAATTTCAAATTATTCACGTATAAGGGATGAAAAATGAGTTTGTAAAGTGAAAATGTTCAACAGTTTTTATGTTTTTATAAATTTTATTTAAAATAGAAATTGATTAAAATATAAAAAACTGGTTTAAAATATTTCTAATTGATATAAATTTACATTAAATAGAATTTATATTATAATTAAGACTTAGAAATTATTGAGAAGAAAACATGGTTTTCAATTGAAATCCAGTATTTTTATGTATTTATCAAAAAATGAATCTTCTCATAAAAATATCAAAAAATAACCTTAAGATAATTATGACATTATTATTTAAAAAATTATGTTTAAATTGAAATATAATTTTTATAAATGTTTCAATATTTATTTTTAAGGTAGGATCTCCCTTAAAAGGTGGAAACAATCTATTTTTAGAAAAATACAAATTTTAAGCATTGAATTGGATTTATTCACCTCTTATTCCAATAAAATATATTGGATGAATAAAAATATTTTATAGAATATATAATATATATATTTTCTAAATTTAATCTACTAATATTTTATAATTTAATTTATTATAATATAATACCTTTGGAACATTAAAATGGTTTTTTATAAAATCATTCCCATTATATTCATGTGGTTTCTATATTAAGTTTTAATTAATTAATAACCAATGAATTAAAAAATGTATTTTAATAAGTTATTTATTCCTTTTTATAATATCAAATATAATGTCTAAGAGATAATTTACATTTTAAATAATAATATTAATAATATTTGGTAAGATCTGAACTTGCATGTAACAAAACACATAGAAGAATCTCAATGCTTTTAATGGAAGTTAAAATCAATGTTCCATGAATTGAAACATATAGACTAGATTGAATTTATGTAAAATATTATATATACTATAGAGTCTTTGGATATTATATTCCCTTATGAACTTGGTGTTGCACAACATACTCCCTATTAAATTCAATGACCATATTTTATAATCTCAGGGTGTTAAATTCAACCTACCTTATATAAATTGAATCCTTACAATTTAAAAATGATCTTGGTAACTAAGGGATTGATATTTTAACATACAATTGTCGAAAAACCATCATTGAAAATAGGGTTAATAAAAAATAAACTTAATAAGAGGAAAAAGGAAATCCAAATGTCACAAAAAAATTAGGCATTACAATTGGATAACATTAGTGAAATCATGGATATAAAAGTGAAATAAAACTGTCATGTTATAATGAAAATTCATAAGGAACATGTTTTTTGAATTATTATTACCAAAATCATTAAAACATTATTATAGAAAAGGTCATTGATAACATAAAAATGATGATAATAGGAAAACATTTTTTTCAAGACCATTTTTCCTAGAGTTGAGGTATTCATTCACTCTATAATAATGTAAGGATATATAATTACCAGATACAAATGGACATATATAATTTTACATGAATTTTAAATATTAAAACACACACCTAGGAAACATAGTTTTATTTTCATTACATATTTTTTATATAAATTAATTATTAAACAATAATTCATTAAAAGGTGCACAGAACTCTCCCCACATGATTTGTTCATAATAACATCCCATCATATAAAATATTATAGATATGTGGAAAAAAATTAGTAAGAAAAAATGTTAGGAAATGGAAAATTATATCAATAGGTCATTGAGGAATATATCATAAATATGCGATAAAACATTAACCAATTAGAAATACTAGATTCTAGTATATGTTAAGATGAAGGGAAAATTAAACAAGATATCATAATAACCTATAAAAATATAAATATTTGACCACAATATATTCCATTAATAAGGAATAACCACTACCATGGGATTAAAATGTGATATCATAAGAAAATAATCATGAAAATGAAAACATTTAAAAAAATGTTGAATAACATATATGTTTTTCACAAAATTCTCATATAAAATAATTTCTTATGTCAGGTATTTCTACTATGAGTATTATAATAGAGTAGGGAATTTCCCATAATATATTAGATTTATCTCACTCCTAATTACTATAAAAAATATATTAGTTTCACCACCCAGTACATTATAAAACATCTAATGAGTTATAAATCATTACCCAATGCATTGGAGGGATATATAATTCTTGTCCTGACCATCACATATTGATAAATATTACATATCAAATCTATATAAATAAATCAAGAGTAATGTCATGATTAATCCATAAATATTAGAAAGATTACATATGAACATTAATGTTGTATAAATTTCATAAAATAAAAGAAATTGGATGACATTATAAATGAAAATAAACACAATGGTGCCTATATTATCAATAAAGGATTATATTACAATGTTACCAAAATATATATAAAGAATATATAGAGATATAAATAGTTTTCCCATACCAATTTTGAAGGTATGTTGTTTTATGTTAATACCATTCAATGGTAAGAAGAATGTATAAGGTTATAAAAATGGAAATGCATTTTAAGAAAACATAATATTATATAAAAATATTAGTAAGTCAATAAAAAAGAAGAGATGGGTCACACAACTCATAGATATTTCCATTGATACATTGAATATTTTATGATAAATCAATGGAATATAAAAAATTAGGATAATCTAGGAAAAAAATTAATGAGGAAAGAAATACTATATGGATTAATCAAAGGATGGAATATAAGTTAGTGTCAATGTAGGAGAATAATCCTTTGGAGAAAGATAACACATTATACATGTTTTATGAGCATAAATCTTTATCACTAACATAATTATAAAATAATGATAAAAAAGGAATGTAGAATATTATTTTCTTAAATCAAATTAAATAATATATTTATCCTTAAATAAGATATAATATTAATTATAATATATATACATTCACTAGAAATAAACCATTATAATAAACAGAAAAAATGGAAATGAAATAATTAAAAAAATTATTTACGTTCTCAAAACATTTTAGTATAAACCATGTTATATGAAACATTCAAAATCATTTTCCCATATGTGAAAAGAAATATTTTAAAAAAATATTTCAAAAATAAGACCCAATATTGGAACATTGAAAAGTTAGAAACTTAATATCATGGAATCATAGATTTGAATCCACAAAATATAAAAATGTGGTTGAAAATACCCTCTTAAATAAATGTAAGCATTTAAAGTTACCCACATCAATAAAAATTTCATTTAGAGATAATAAAAATGAAATAGAAGAATTCTTGCATAAAATACATATTTTATCATAAAAATAATTAATTTTTTTGTTGTAAAAATGAATGATGACATAGAAGAGATTTTCCCAAAAGAGAAGGTATAAATTTTTTCTTTATAAGGACCAAAATAGAACAATTTCAACCTTTTGTGAATTTATTTTCTTCCTAACATTTTAGTTAAACCTAAATTTTTAGGCTAATTGGGTAGTTATTTGGTTTATGGGAATTTTTAGCGGTATATTGGGGTAATGGAGTAAGAAATGAGGAAAAATGTGGCCAAACATTGTGAAACAAAAAGTTAGAGAGAGGTTAGAGAAAATTGTGCACTAGTTCGGAGAAACTGTATGATATGGGAACCCATTCAGAAATAGGCTAGTGAATGGTTAGCACACAATTTTCCATTTTGAAGGGTTCTCCTAAAAAACCATGCGTCTTGGAGCCTCTTGGATAGAGGGATCTACAATGTTTGTGAAAGGATTGGAAAACCATGTGGCCAAACTTTGTGGCCTTTAAAAAGATGTTTTTACTATCCCTCCGAATATCATTACATTATTCAAAATTTTTTCAAAACATTTGACCCCATATGTATTTCTGTGATGAACCATACACTCCAAGACTTTCAAGATATGACTTTCCAATGATTCATAGGCATTTGCAGTGTTTCTGGATGATAATCAAAGATCTAGGTGAGTATAACTCTAATCATTGCTCTATATTATGGACTTAAGCTTATAGAATCTATTCATTCCTCCTGAATCACTAGAATCCTCACTTTTCTAGAATATTATATTTTGGAACATTAATGGGTCTTTTAGTTTGAATCAATGGATGAGTTTGGGGATATTAGTCATCATTGGGCATGTGGTAGGCAGTCATTTTGTTTTTTCCATAGTATTAATGTTTTATAGGTATATGTGGAAATGAAAATTGGTTTCCTTGTTATGTTTATTTATAATTTATTATGGAAAGTGTTTTGGGCCCTAAATTGTGGTTTGAAACCATTTACAGTCTCATTGGGTCGGTTGGTGAGTGAGACCGGACCTATGGCTTCTGAGGGGAAAAATGAACATTTTTAATTGGTAAATAAAGATAGTAAAGATTAAAATAGATAAATTATGAGGATTAATGGGTAGTAAAATTATAATGGGTTATGTGTCTAGTGTTAATGGGAAAATTAAAATGACTATAAGTTTTATTTTGTAAATATCTAGGAGGATTTTTAATTGATTTAACTGTGTGATTTGGGGATTTTTCTTGATTTTATATTTATTTATGGAAAAATGATTTTTTAATGTGATAAATGTTTTTAAAGGAGGTTTTTACATAAATTTAATTGAAAAATGTGGTTTTAAAGGGATATCAAATTATTTTTAAAATTATGGATAAGTTTCATTCTTTTTGTGAGAATGATTTAAAACTTATATAGGATGGTTTATGTAAAAAAACCATGGGGAATGATTTTATTTTCAAAGAGTTAGATTCATTAATATGTGGCTTGAAGATGTTTTCAAATAATTATTTATAATTGTTTTTTACACCATGATATATATTTAGAGGTCATCTGGGACCACAGTCATTGAATATGTATGTAGGTTAGTGTGATAAATCCCATGGTGGTTATGTTGGCATGTTAAGAAGGTTATGTAGTTATCTAAATAGTGAGTGTGAATAGTTTGTGACTTATCATAAGGGAGTGTTAGTTATAATGAAATATGTGCTTGATAGTGATGGTTATGTTGGTAAATTTGTTAATGTGTTATGAAGTGTAAATTATAAATGTGTTAAAGTATTAAGGTATAAATATGATTTATGAGTTGCATAAAATATTCATTTTGAATGTTATGCATATATATTTATAATGGTTTGTGATATGGTATATGTGGTAAATGGATAAATAAGAATCTACACATGGCTTGGTAGTTGTGGGGTATTTGACATGAGGACCTATTCCTATGGGTACGGATTGAAAGAGGCTCTAAACCCCACAAATATAATGAAAAGATTAGGGAAGGGGACTAAGGAACTATGACCCTAATAGTATCATTTTATGAGACTACCTGGACTGATGCTCCACATTTAGTGCAATAAATTTTCATGTGAAATGTTTATCCATAATTAGATATAGAACCTGACATGTTTCTCTATGCATTTTAATTGTCTGTTATAGGACATAGTGTAAATGATGTAAATTCCAAACCAGTAGGGAAAATGATGATCATGATCATGTGAATATTTTTAAATAAATGGATTCTGATAGTTTTTTATTATTGAACACACCCTAGGGATAAATTTTTTTGTAAACAACTTATTCCTTGGATTAGAATCCCAATGTGTCTTGAGTTATTTTTTCTATTGGTTGACTCTCGGGAATAGAATGGATAAAGTAGATATTAGATAATTAGTTAAATGATTTTCATTACTTTCATGTTTATTTATTACACGCATTTCCTTGAATACAATATTGTATTGACTAGTTATTTATTTACACACCATTGGTGGTGGCCTCCAGATTTAAGCTCACACCCTTCTCATTCCACCAAGAAACATGGGTACCGAAGTATATGCAATTTTTTTGATGAAGGTTGAAGACATGGACTTAGTGTTTCATTGTATGTGGGAAAATGGGATGAACTGAGGATATCTAGGACCGAGTTGGGACTTAGGTCTATGTTTGGGGTCATGTGGAAGTATTGGTTTTGGTTAATGTTTTTATAATTATTTGAAATGTAAAGAATTCATAATATAGTTATAGAATGTGTTTTCTTATCACTTATTGGAATTGGCACAAACTGCCCATTTATTTTTTCCTTCTGGTTATTATATCAGGTAAAATTATTTCTATTATGGAATTACTATGAAAAGTGAATATAGCCTCCATAGTTTTCCAACATAGACCTGTGATACTAGTCTATAGCCTATGAAATATGGAGTGGTTCACCTTAGTTCACGTGTCGACCCATCATGGGGGCACCAAGATGTGGTCACCAGGTCAAAGATGTTACAATGTGGTATAAGATCTTGTCTTCTGTCATTCCATTTGGAGAATGTTATGCAGAATATTGGGATCTTGTTAGGGGTTTGTTTGTAGATCATACATGGGTTCCTTTAGCCCTATGTATGAGGGAAAAAATATGTTTCTATGGTTGTGGATTTAAGTTTGTTTTTTATTTTTTGGTTTATTGTTATTTCCACCTAGAGTGGAGCACTCGGATGTGATGTTGTTGATTTATAAATATTTATCTCTTTAACCATTGTGTAAAGAGAGTGTGCACTAGTTTATGCATCACTCATGGCACATAGTATTGGTAGGTTATCCATATGTTTCATGTGGTAGATATTACCTTGAGATTCATATGATGGTACTATAATTTTCTTATAGTAAATTCTAATTGTTGGTTTTTACCTTTAAAATTTTATGATGGAAATACCTTCAAATGACAATTTTTTTAAATGTTTGATTTTTGAAATATTATGTTAATAATCTATAATTGTTAATATTTGGGGGTTTTAAAGTAGAATGTTTTCAAATGTGAATCCTCTTGTTGTAATTTTTAATTTTTAATTAAGAAGGTAGGTGGGTCATGATAGTTTTTGAATGAATATTGGAAATCGGTATCCCTATAGTTTTGATTAGAACCTGTGTATGGGTGGGTTTATTAGTGACAGTTTCCATGTTTTAGACCTTTTTTCTGTATTATGAGGCTTTGTTAGGTTTCATTTTATGGTAAAATTAATGTTACACTTATTTATTCATTTTGGTTGTGAAAATGGGTTAGGAGTTTTAATCTTGTAATGTGGGGCTGTTAACTTGTAAGGGTTGGGATTATGAATGTTCTTTTTTGGATCAAAGGGGGTGTTAGTTTCCTAGAGATGATATATGGGAGTGGTTGTTCTTGTTCTGAGGCCTATAATTTTTTTTTCATGTGCTCCATTAGAAAAAATATGTTTTGGAGCGGGGGAAAGAGTGACTTCACGGGTAGATAGTTTATTGAGGAATGATGTGTATATCATATATATAGAGAGAGATATATATCAATTAAACTATTCTTTATGTGACTCCGGTTTCGGGAGATGGTACCGTTCATTATTTAATGATGATCCTTAAGAGAGGTCGGTTGGGTTGTTAGAGATTTTGGTGCATATGACACAAGTAGAAATTTTTGACATTGGAAGTGGCACAAAGAGATTGTATCCTAGAATGGGATTGATGAAGAGGGATAAAAAAGAAAGTAAATGTTTTGGGTACTGTAAATCGAGTGGTGGTTATGAGTCAATAGCTTTGGGATATCAAGGGTAGCCTCATGGAAGGTTGTCCCAATTTTGAGGATTCTTTAATATGAAAAGCATGAGAGGTTTCCTTAGTGGAAGAATCAATATATGGTTGGTGCCACCTAGTGTGGTAACTGTTTATGACTATGCCTTAGGTCCTTTCTCAGATTATATCCATGTGCTTGTGGTCGGTTGTATGGTTGATTTTTTTGGAGGGTTAAGGCTGTTAGGAGCCCTATCATGTGACTTTGATGGTGTTGGATGTGCAAACTGGTCTTGTTTTGTCGAAAAAATGACTACAATGACCAAATCATGGATGGAAACTTCTAGAAATGAAGTGACAAATACCATGGTGGTAGTCATGTGATTGGGCATCTTTTTAAGAATGGTTTTTTCATTGGGTGATATTTTCTATGATGTCTTGAGTTTAATGAGGCTGAAGGACCAGGAGGCATGGTTATCTGAGAGAGAAGGTGTTGGGCATGGCTCTGGTGATGTAAATTCTTTGCAACCTTGATTCGGGTTCAATGTGTATCCATTGGAATGCGAGGGAATTTGATGTCTTTGAGAAGGTCCAAATTTCGGATCATTTTGGAATTTCATGATGTTGTTCAGATGTATGAATATGCGTCTTAAGATAAATGCCTTTCATATTTCTATATGATCACAGTGTAGAGCATGACTTATGCACAAAACTAATTGGTTGTGGATCAGTGTGGTGGTCGATGTGTTTATGTGCAGATCACTTGTGTCATACCAGAATGACTCAAGTGGGGAGATGGATGTGATGCCAAAGGGAATATTGGGTCATGACCAAATGATAGTGGGTAATGTTAGAGGTGGCGATGGTCAATTGGAAATCCATTTTGAGTTGATTTATTTGAGTGTGGATTAAATTTTGGATGACATAGATGTTCAGGAATTGTAGCAGATGAATATGTCTGCATTGTGGGAGGTGAAATATGTGATTGATAATTGTTTTGTTATTTGTTGGTGACTTCTATGTGTAGTTCTATCCAGAGGCGATCATGTTCAATATCATAACATTTTCTTGGGTCCACTGAGTATGATCCGTCATTTTTTATAGTGACATAAATGTGTTTTGGTTGGGTATGGGACATCGTATAGTTTATGATATTGAGGCAGAACATGTGGAAATTTTTTTTGGGGAGAACACCATCAACTAGTTACAAAAAAAGTCATCTAGATGGACTAGATGTTGAAGGAAACTAGGTGTGTCATTCTCAGAAGCTGATAATGGGTAGCGATTGATGTTGGTTTTGTTGTTTTAAAAAGAGATATAAAAACACCTCTAAGTACGAGGTTCATCTTGTGATTAAAGCCTGAGACATGGTTATTGAAATGGATTGTTGAAAGTGGTGAGTAAAATACTCCCAATGTGGGGAGTGGTATGTACATAATTGATGAATATAGTAGAACGTGGAGTGGATTAGGTGGAATCAGGATGCCAATGAGAAATCAGTATGGGCTTTTTTGGATTCCCAAGATAAGGCCAAGTGGGTCATGAATATAGTGGAAGATCACATAGAGCTACAAAATTTAAGTCATAATCGTTTTAGAGGATCTAGATGTTTGCAATGGGATGCACTGGTGAGTGTTGTAGAGTCATCAATGGTTTGAATTTTAACGGATTCTCTTGGGGTTATGATTAATAGGAGGTCGAGAATGACCTCTAGTAGGTGTGTGTAGATTATGGGATATGCCTTAGGCAAGAAGGTTTTGTGTTGAAGTAGATGAATACATGATAATAGTGGAAGTTGGCCACCAATAGTTTGAGTCACTAGGGATGACCTGACCTAGTAGGGTAGAAAGGGAATGATTATTGTGGGTTCTAAGACACCTTCAATTAATGATAATATGTTATGTGCACTCTAGTATGAGAATAAATTATGAAGAAGAACCTATTTGTCAGTGGATGATATTGGGATGCAAGATGTGTTATTAATTCGTGTGGTATCGATGGCAAGGTTGAGTGCAAGAGTTTAAGGATTTTTAGTAGATATTTGGGTGTGGCAAGTTGGAAAATGTGTCATGAATGTATCAATGGTTGAGTTGAGGTCCTCTTGGTCTTTTTATTGATAGTGAATGTTCCAAAAATCAGGTGATAGTGGTGGAGAGAAAATATATATGGTGCGGAGAATCATATCAGTCATGTGGTTAGTTTATTATGTGAGTATTAGTATGATTTATATGGACACAAGTATGATCCTTCATGGGGAAGCAGTTCTAGAGAAGGGCATTCGATCTAGTTTTTACTAGTAATGTTTCATAAGATAATGGTTATTCTTGAGTGTACTTTAGATGCTCGGAAATGGGATGAGGCCATTAAGCCTAGATTTTTTTGACCAATTCACGTCAAGGAGTGTGGATAAAATATATGTATCCATTTAGTGGTGATGTTCATGCGTCACCATTAGAGTATTGGAAACAAAGTGATAACACCAAGTGTTTTGGGCCCTTAATTGGTGAGATGATCGGACCAAGGCATTTCAGTCATCTCTCCCATGGTAATCTTGTAACTTATTGGGGTAAATTTATTGGTGGACATGTGATGTTACCTGATCCCCTACCTTGTGTTAATTTTTTTTAGGTATGGGGACAAGGTTTATGCGTCCTTGAGGAGATTTATGTCTATGTATGTGGTTTATGGTGGAGAAGGTCTTTTCATGTAGGAATGCTGTCTAGGTCTGATTGTAATGGAGGTGTGGCTATTTCTAGGAGAATGGTTAGGAAAAAAAGTTGACAGGTGTGCCCCGTTTTCTGAACATAGGTCTTGGAGGCTTAGTAATGTTTGGAATTATGACTTAATGATAACTCATTATATGTTGGGTAGGTTGTAAGATTATAAACATTCATGATTGAACATACTTTGTAAAGTTTTGGATAAAATTTTCTTTTTTGGATAATGATGTGGTTCTGTGTGGTATGTAAGGTTTTGGGGGTATCCAGAGGGTGTGGGACATGAATGCAGTAGAAAAGAGGACGAACAGTGATCAACCCACTGTTGGCAGACAGTTAGAGGAAACTGTGCACCAGGTCCCAAAAACTGTAGTTCTTAAGGACCCGTTTAGAAAGAGGCCACCACATGGTTACCACATGGTTTGGGAAAAAATATGGGTTCTACCATGATACCTTATGGATTACCCCCTCTTGGATAGAGGGAGATTCATATTTGATGCATTGTTTTGCTAATTGTGTGTTCAAACTGTGCGACCTTTAAAAAGACAGTTCTTACAATTTTCCCTCTCGATTCTAATTTTTTATTCCAAAATTTTTTCACACCATTTTACCCCTATAGATTGAGTGATGAAAACAAACCCTCTATGAATTAAATTAGAGTACTCTCCTTTAATTCCAAGGTGTTTGGAGTGTATTGTTGTGTGAATCATAGATACAGATGAGTTTAACTCTCCTCTTTTCTATATTTTATTGATTTGGGATTTCAGAATCTATTCTAACCTCTAGATTCCCTAAAATCGTCACTCTTTTAGAAATTCAATTTTGTGGATTTAAAGTGTGTTTTAATTTGGATGAAGAGATGTGTATGTGGATAATATTCATCAGCGATAATGAGGTAGGCGGTCTTTAAGATTTTACCCATTGTCTTATTGTTTCATATGTGTACGTAATTGTTCCAATGTGTTTCAATGTTGTTTTTATTTGTATTTGATTATGGAAGGTGTTTTGTGCCACAAAATGGGGTGTTAAATACTTAAAATACCGCATTGGTTTTGTTGGTGAGTGAGAACCAACCTATTGTTACCCATGGGGTAAGAATAACCATTTTAATTGGTGATTAAAATTTGTAAACATTGACATAAATAAATTACTCGGATGAATGGGTAGAAAAAGTGTAATAGGTGATGGGTTTAGGGTTAATGGGGGAATTGAAAATAATATATGTTATATTTTTAAATACCAATGAGGTTTGGTAATGGATTTAATGGTGTGTTTTTGGGCTTTAACCGCATTTAATATTTATTGAAGGAAATGTGATTTTTTAAATTTAGCATTGTTTTCTGAGGAGGTGTTGACCTCAATGTTATTCAATTACGGGTTTAATTAAGTTATTTGAAATGATATTATAAATTTACTGAAGGTTTATTTTATTTTGGGAAAATTTTTTAATGGGTGTTTTGGATGGTAGAAGTGGGAAAAAATCCTAGGGGTTTTTTTTGGTTCTTAAAGAGGGAGATTTGTGGTTTAAAATGAAAAGTCAAGAATTTTTCAAATAAGTTATTTGTATTTTTTATACCTTGATGGGGTTTTAATGTCCTGTTAGGACCATAGTCAATGAATTGATCTATAGGTTAGTGAGATAGAACCCATGATTATTATGTTGGAAGATTAGAATGGTTAGAAATTTAACTAAATGATGAATGTGAATTGTTAATATCTTAGAATAAGAGGGAGTTAAGAAAAATGATATTTGTTTTTAATAGTTATGGTTGTGTTGGTAAAAGTGTTGCTGGTTTATCAAATGTAAATATAAAATTTTACAATGTGTAAAGGAAAGAGGACCATTCATGTGATGAAGGAAATATTAATTGAGAATGTTATTTGTATTTTTTAGAATGGTTTGTGATATGGAATTTGTGGTAAATGGATAAAGAATCATGTCAACATGGATTGGTAGTTATTGGGTATTGTACTTGAGGATGAATGACCACGAGTTTTGTTAGACAGAGGCTCTAAACCACACCCCTACAATGCATGGGTTATTGAAGGGGACTAAGGCTCTATGACCCTAATGGTTTCATTTGACGAGACTAAATATATCGAAGCTCCAAGGTTGGGGTGATATATTTATTTGTGAAATTTTAATGCCATGTTAGATTAGGTACATGACATATTCCCTTATGTGTGGTAATTGTTAAGCTTATTCCATAGTGTCAATGATGTAAATTCCCAACCCATGAAAAAAATGATGAGAATGATCGTGTGAATATTGTTTTCTAATGGATAAGTGATAGTTTTTGATTAGTGAACACCCATTGTTGTTAAATGTGTGTGTAATCTCATTTTACATTGGAATATACTCCTAGTGTGACCCGAGTTAGTTTTGATGATTGGTTGAATCTATAAAATTTAATGGATAAAGTGGATATTAGATGACTACCTAAGCGACTTCCTTGTTTCCATGTTTACTTATCACACTTGGTACCTTTCATAAATTTTTGTACAAACTAGTTATTACTTTAGACACCATTGGTGGTGGCCTATTGATTTGTACTCACACACTGCTCAAACCACTAGGGCATAGGGGTACCCAAAGAGATGCTACTTTTTTATGATACCGGTTCATGTCAAGGACCCGTTGTTTGGTTGTACATGAAACATCGAGTCGGAGAATGGATGGTTAAGACTGGGTTGCGATTTTGATTCATGATTAGGGTCTTGTTTATATTTGTTTTTTGATTATGTATTTATTACATTATGATATATATTGTATTAATTATATTGTCATAACATGTGTTTCCTTTTAAAATATTTGCATTCTCACATAATTCCCATTTATTTGATCATACTGGTTATTATATTTTTTGATATTGTATTTGTTGTTTCATTACTTTAAGAAATATTTATAGTCTCCCCAACATTTCAATATAAATATGTGCTTCCAGTCAGTGGGCTTTGGAGTATTGGGGGGGGGGGGTGGCGCCTAAGGTTATGTGATGACCTAACTTGGGGAACAAGAAACTGTCCACCAGGTGAGGGATTATACACTTATTATGAAGTAAGAATCATTGAAAAAATGTATTTTCGAAATGAAATGTATTATAAATAAAAATAAAGATAATAAAACACATAGGATAGAAAAATTTAATATTATAACAAAAATATAATTACAGAGCCAATGCATAATGAATAATAATCAATAAAAGGAGACTGTGTCACGAAAAAACCATATGAATTTAGAAAATCTAAATAAAAAGAAAATGATAAAATTCCAGAAATTTAATAGTTAATACTAGGATAAAAATGTTATTAAAAAATGATTCTATATGGAATTATATGTACCATATAGTAGATAAATAGGTGAATACTACAAATTTTGTCTCACTGAAAGAAAACGGTGATGAAATGTCACACCCGACCTTGAAATTTTAATTATTTTACCCATTTATATCCTTGTTTTTGATTGTTGTCTAGTATATGTTATTTTTTAAAAACAATTGACGTGAAGAGGGGACCTGTGCACTAGTTGAACATGGTTAGGTATAACTATGTGGAAACTATGTGTGAGGGTCTGTCATTAGGATAGTGCTGTTTTGAATGATCAGAGAATAGTATTCTCAACCATGGACCTTATAATAGGTAACCATGGAGGGGTTCCAAGCCTTGTTAGTGCCCAGCGCATGATTAAAACAGGGTTTGCTAAACCATGCACACAACATTCAGATCTCACAAAATTTTAATAGTTTGTTTTTAATTTAATTTAAATTTTCTTTTAATTTTTCCCTATATTTATTCTCCACATTTTCTCTACTTCTACCCCTATGCATTATGCAATGTCCTTCCCTTCTACCTATATAGATGCACATGACCACCCCTTGAAGCCTCCCCTCGTGGCCGATTTCCACCATATTTATTTGGATTCGTATTCACCATCTAGAGTTAATCCCTTCCCTACCATTTTGTCCCCTATTTTGGCCGGTATTTCTTCTTCACATCACTCCATTTGGTGTGGACAAATTCTAGGGTTTCCGTTAAGCTGTTGTTTTATTTTTCTATTGTTTTTAGGGTGTGTAATGGGTCTCTCGGTTAGCTTTTGATATGTTTTGGTCCGTTATCCACCATTTTTTAGGTACGTTTTCCTTTTTTGCATTGATGTTTTCCTAATATTAATTATGGATTTTGTTATTTATTAGTTCTGGAAATTTTATTTACTGCGTTTAGGTTTTCTGTTCACAAGGATGACTTACATGCATGTGTATGGGTAAAGAACACACACACAAACATATATATATATTTCCTCGTTATACATATTCAATCATGGTGATGGGAATATGTGAAATGATTATAGGGATATATATGTGTGAGTGCATGTGTGAAAATCCATGTTCATGTAAGAGAGAAGGGTCAGTTTGAGTGGTATTCTTAAAAAAGAAGAATGTTTGAGTTAGGTTCCACTTTGCAACCCTTTAATTTGAATCCACGAATTGTTTGACTATTTGAAAAATATGTTTTGTATTTATATTGAAAATTTATAAGCTCTGCGATCTGGTAGTGCAAGTTAGAAATTGTTTGAAAATTGTTTTCCATAATTTATCTAAGCTTCCAAAATGTGTTTTTCTTGTTGATATATTCTATAGACATTTGTTTCCGAAAAATTAATACATTTATAATGCTCAATCAATCCTAAATGATATTTATTTAAAAGTGGCTTCCTAACTTGTTTTGAGAGTGTGTTAAATATTTCTAATTGTGTTTGGTACGAGTACAATTGTTGTTCTATATAATAAGAATAATTATGGGTTTGCGAGTTATTTTAAAAAGAGTAAATTTTATGATATGGTTAGTTTTTTAAAATTCATTTGTTTTGGTACGAATTTTTGATTAATTGGTAATTTAGAATTGTTAAAATGTTTTCATTGATTTAACCATGGTTTTATGCTAGTTTTTAAAGTTTTGGTCCCTTGGTTATTTAATTGGGATTTTAAAATGGTTTTTGAAATTGTTTGGTGATCATGATTTTCTAAAATACAAATATTCTATTCAATGTAACGATGCGCATATTGAAAATTCAGGAATGGAATTTTAAAATTGAAAACCCCTACTAAGTAATTCCACCATTGTTTTAGAAAAACTGATGTGTATATTAAAATTTTTATTAGTGATATGTGAGTGGTGAGGAGGGTTATTCTTCTTTGTGTGTCGTAGAAAGGGATATGTTCTCGAGGAGGATATCAGTGTTGATAGGGTGAATGGGTTATTGGATAAAGAATGTGATATTTTCATCTATGTTTGTTTTATAAAATAATAACACCATTTGTAAAAGACAACATAGGTTTCCCCATGTATCTTGGTGGCATGTCCAGGACTACTACTCCAAATGATATGGATGTGGTTTTCCATAGTTTCATCTAGCCTTATTGACACTATAAAAATAACTAAACACTAATTATGATTAGAGACTACTAGTCCCATGGGATTTCCCCTCCTATTGTCTCATGAGAACAATGCTAGTTTTAGTCTCTATTAAATGTTTCATTGAAGTACAAGGATCCTAGGACCCCAAATAACACTATATTTTTAGGGATTCCCCATGGTTCCGGTCTAGTGATTTTCATTTTAGTTGTTTACTGTTTCATCTCCATTTGTAAAAATCATATTTCAATCTAAATTTTCTCCTTTAATTTTGAACCGTTGATTCATATTTGGAATCTATTTTGATAATGTAGTGGAATATTAATTCCTTTCTTTAAAATAAAACCATGTTGCTTGAATTTGAAAAGAATGAAAAATATTATTCTATTATTTCTTATTTTCAAACTATTATGATTTGGGTTTCTTTTGTATGGTAAGGTAATAGGGTGTTATTTATCCAATGAATTCCTATTGATCATCTTGGGGCTCAGATATACTCTATTTTTTAGTTTCAGGTTCCTCTGGTTTTAGATCACTATTGGGGGGATCATGGTTCTTTGTTTGGTGGTGACCCACGTGGTCACTTCGAGGTATGTTTAGGTGTATAGAATTGTTCTATTTTAATCTCTTCTAGTGTTTGTATAATTGTTTTTCAGTTTATATTTATTTATATGTCTTTTATTTAAGGGAAAAATCATTCCCAACTGTCTTATTTTGATTCTCTATAGTGGTTGAAAGCACATGTGGAATAGGAATGCCCTTTGGGCCTCATCTTGGATCGTCTCTGGTGACAATTTTAGACTCGACCGGGGTTGGTTCTAAAAAAATGGTATTTGTAACACCCCATGATTTGATAGTAAGTTATTTTCATTAAATTCAATAGCTTGCGCTACACACAACACGGAGTTCGAGTGCACCACGACTTACCAAACAAGCCGTTCAAAAGCGGTTATGAATAATATTAACTAGATTTTTAATTTTATATAATCAATATAATTTTAAATAATGTAATATGTGTTTCATAGACATATTATAAGAACAAATTCAATTTTTCAGATAAAAAATGTATTTTTCAATAAAAATTAATTTTACCAAATTTTATGGCAAAACAATTTTTAAAATCCAATATTTGACCCTATTTCATATTCATTTTCACAAAATAAAATTCTTCTTTAGAATCAGGGCATCAAAATTTTCTTTGGATGAAATTTTGGTATTTTCTAATAATATTCATTTTTTATGAATAGTTAGAAATACTGTATTTTAATTCAAAACTACCTTTTAATATAATTTATTTATATGTTTAGATTATATTTTAAATTTTTTAAGGGTAATTAGATTATATTTTTACCCTCTAATCCAATGTTGGTCACTAGAATTAATTTCACAATGAAATTATACATAAACAAGTGTAATTCTTTTGATAGTTATTGTTTATTAAAAACATGCTTTTTGTTTTGAAAATGATAATTAGTTTTAAATTACTTAATCCAAATTATATGTTTTGAATTTGTTAAAATAGTTGTCATTTGTGAATTCAGAATATCAAATATATAATAGGATGAATATTTGGTATTTTTCTAAAAAAACTTCAATTTATGATGAATAGTGAAAGCACTAAGTAGTTGTTATAAATCATACTTTTTCATTTCATTGAAATTTTACCGCTTATGTGAATTGAATTTCTAAAATTTGAGATACATGGTTGTTATTATTAAGTAAAATTTGGTTCAATAAAATGAAAATAAATTTTGGTGAATAATAACTTTTGACTTTTATTTACCACGGTTAAAGGTAAATAGGGTAATTCAAGGTAAAAATAATATTATAATAATAACAAATTACCTTAACACTTTTCCTAAACTTATTTGATGAGTAGTGACCGACCATGGGAATTCTTGTGACTATTTTGGGACCCCATGGAGCCCCTTAAGAATGATAATGCAACTTTATTTTAATTAACTTAAAGGAAATACAAAAATGACATTAACAAATATGTTTTAGTATATCAATTTTTACATGGGGTTATATAAGTCATACTTTCGACGATAAAAGATAATTGGAAAGATAAAAAGATTTCATACATTATGGTAATTTCTTTATAAATTTTAGACATCAAATAAATTAAATTGTTTATGATGCCAAAGTGATGTAGTATTTACGTCATTAATAAATGATTTAAATAAATAAGATTGTTAATATTAAAAAAATATCCAAAACCTGTCAAATTATTATTGGATGATTTTATTTCATCCATGAGTCATCCTATATTCTACGCTAATTTGTTTTGGACCTTTAGAAATAGAATATCACTATATAATAAAATAATATTTTCACACTTTCCTAGAGAACCCCTCTTCCCCCTTATAAAAGGACACCACTTCTAACCCATTCCACACACCTCTTAAGCCCCTTGGATCGTGCAAAACCTGCCCAAACAATCTCTAAAACTCCCCCTATTCCACCTAGAATCCTTAACATAGGTAGAAGTAACTTCAAGAAGTCCTTTAGGTTCAATCCAAAGGAAGTTACCGAAATTTAATGTAATGCTTTCTCTTAAATTATTTTGTTTTATTTTGTTTTATTTTACCTCTCCAACCTCCTAAAATCTTTTTATTACTTTATTTTATAATATCACCAGTATCCTCAATATAATAGGATGTTGTAATTATAAGTAATTAAAGTAAACCTTCACACACCTCCATCTTATGGTATGAAAAC
Organism: Viscum album; assembly: GCA_963277665.1. NCBI lineage: Eukaryota > Viridiplantae > Streptophyta > Magnoliopsida > Santalales > Viscaceae > Viscum > Viscum album. Next base: position 1,274,569,822 of record OY728121.1, on the reverse strand, counting down.
ATACTGTTTCCATGGATGTCAAACTAACACCTCATGAAACGATGATTGTTAGATTATCTCTTACTGCATCTCATGGTGTCCATTAAGATGTAAACTTATATATATATATATATATATATATATTATTTTTATTTTTTATTTATTCTTCTGTATTTTCCACTTATATCATTATTTTAGGATTTCCATTATGGGTAAAACGTGATAATTTCATTTGAGGAAGTGCGGACTACTGCCCCCTCAAAATGATATGAATCATTAATGACTTATGTGGTATGTATAAATGAATTATTGAATGATATTATATATGATATTATACTGGAATTATAATATATTCCTATGTATCATTATGTTTTAATCCCATTAAAAAACAAAATATAAATGAAAGTATCATTCATGCGTACATACGACTTACCATCTCCATGAACTGTACATTTCATTTCTTATCTCTAAATGTTATGTACTGTTATAAATACATATATATACTGGATATATAATATATATATGATATCTAAATCATTTATATCATTCTGGAGATAATGGAATTTTGACCACATGGAAAAATTGTAATTATAACAAGTTCATTTTTGACTCAAGTTCCGAACATCGATAAAATATCCAATATGAACTCATATAATTAAGTAATTGTTATTGAAAGGTAATAAGTTATATAAAAGGAATAATAAAATTTTAAAATTTTCTTAATCATGTAGAAATTAACTTATGTTAATTATTAAGTAAAATCATGTAATATACAAGACAAGTCGGACTTGAGGTAAGGGGGTTCTTATGTCACTTTTAATTCTGTGAGATTTCCACTGTTCGCCACTTATTTATTTTGATGTGGTGTATTTTGTAATACCATTTGATATATATTATCATTATTATCTTTATATTCATGGTATTAGGTGATTCATTTGATTGTTATTAACTTTTGGTCATACAACTCGATTAATTACAACATGGTAAAGAGTTTTCATCCCACTTCTTATTTCTGTGAGATTCATGATATATTGGCCACTATTTCCTTTTTTGTGGTGTATTTTCTGCCCATGATTGTATTCTAGGTGTAATATAATTTTATTTATGGGTATTTATATCTTCATTTTATGATACTTCTCTCATAGGGTGTATGTTTTATAAGTTACCAAATCGGTAAGTGAATTTCGAATTTCAATTTCCACTCATGGGGATTTACACATACTTTATTGATTATTTTACTCCAGGATTATGTATATAGTAAATATTTATTATTTATGTAGTAATTTACACTCACCTTTCTATGGATATACTTTTGATACACATAATCACTCCATTGATAAATTATCAAGTCATCAATATGAACCTGATAAGAGTAATTTTAACTCAATCTCTATTCATTGAGTTAAACATCCAATTCATTGGTGTTGTTTTTACCAGAATATGTGTGAATGTTCTCTTATTGATTTACACTGAATATCCAATCATATTTAGTGTATTTATATTTTTCACACATAATTATGTCACTGATTTATCCTTAACCTAATGATATGGTCTTTGTAATGGATTTCATCTCAACTTACATTCCATTGATTCTTCATCATTGTTATTCACCCATTCACATTTATTTGGTGTATATACTGTACTTTGACATAGTATATCATGAATCCCTTTATTCTCATGATATTATATAGTTTTTATTACCTAAATTATTTTTATTCAACTGTCTCTCTTTTGGTTAGGAACTCTATCTAAAATATCATTTTAAATGTTTTAAATATTTATTCTTCTGAATCTTTCTCATTAATGTCCATATTTTAAAAATGGTTTTAAAGAATTATTTATATAGACATTAATATTTTCAAATTAAAATTCCTTTTAAAATTTTAAAAGTGGTTTGGGACACTTTGATTCCAAAATCAATTTTAAACATTTTCTTGATAAATACTGAGACTTTTAAATGTTTTCAAGAAAAAGGGGGATATTTCTCACAAATCGTTTTGTTGATTTTTTTCATCTAAGTCAATATCCTTCATTATTCTAGATTGAGGTAAATATATTATAATAAAATATTCCATATTGTATTAAATGAGTTATGTTTGACTTTGGATGTGCAATTTTTATACCGTTCATGGTATATGGATAAACTATTGACATTTCGTATGCTAGTTTTAATATGAATGTTTATGTTATGTTTAAAACTTTTCATATGAGGAATCCATTTGACATTGTAAGTGGTGGGTGGATCCCACTATAGCTCCTCTATGCATTGGTAGGTCTCGTGAGACAAAGTAGTGTCTTGGCACAAGGCCTTGACAAAATCTTAATTGTAGTCTTATCACGTGGCCTTTACTATGTGGTTATGATGTCTGACATTATGCATTCCATAATTATGAGATTATCTATTGATATTTCATGTGGTTATTCGACTAGTATAATACCCATGACTATGTTTTATTATGGCATTATTTACTCAACTCATATTCCTGCTATAAAGTGTTCATGTTTATTATTTTTAAAGGCATGTGTTTTCAATTATTCACTGTGACTAATGATTATGTTATATTCCGCTATATTTATTACTTTTACCGAGCATTTGTGCTCACCCCTTTCTCATGTTTAATTTTCCTATGATATGAATAAGTTTATTATGAGTGACTTTTAGGAATATTCTTGGAAGCTTGGATGTTTTTAATGGAATAAATTAGTGTTGTTTTTCATTTCAAGTTGTAATGTTGAACTTATGTATGTATCTTGTTTCCCAGACTACTAAACTGATCGGTCCTTCATGACATGATTCCTTGTAATCGTGCCAATGTATTGAAATAATGCACCGGCTCCTAGATTCTGTGGTTGGGGCATTACAGTTGGTATCAGAGTAAGATTAGTACAAACATTGGAAACTAGATTTAGATAAAATCTGATTGGATCACATTACCCTAAGATAGACTTTGAGGATTAGTATAGAAGAACTTCATAGAATCTTGGTAATTTAGAGATTCTGGGTATCTTCCATGTAGTATGTCCCTGTCTAGATACGATTAGGTAGAGGCGGCTCTGGCATAGATGTATCTAGGAGTGAAAACTCCGAAAAGGAGTTATGGGCTTGATCCGGGGTATCCTAGTACATGAAAATGGGCCTTGTTACACTCTTGGTTACAACACTCCCGGGTGATATACTTAGGATAATTTACATTCTCATTACACACCAATTTTAAGGATATTAATATAGGTTGATAATAAATGACCTTGGTTAATATTAATGTTTTCTAAATTGAAAATAAGGTGTCATGATATTCTCAAAATGATTTTATGACTATTATTAATCACACAATGCTTTCTGGTTTTAGTCAATTGATGGATTCCAAGGAAGTCATAGTACATTTGAGCAAGATGTACAAGGATTAAATGGTGGTGGAAAAGAGAAACAAAATGGAATTTTGATAAGAATCGAATATATCATGTTCATGCCGGATCGGTTTTCCAAAAATATGATCAACAACATATATATTAACCAACTCTCGAACTCAACAAAGAAGAGAAAAGTGGTGAAAGATAAGAGATCCAGGAGTGAAGATCATGGAGAAAACAAAGCTTATTTTCCATTATGCAGGAAACGTGGAAGGTACACCTAGGAATGTGTCTTAATGGAACAAATAAAATCTTTATGTGTGGTAAAGGAAATAATGTAAAGAATTGCTGAAGAAAAATGAAGGGTACTATGTATGAAAATAAAAATGGCACCAAGAATCCATTTATAGTCATTTTCCATAAGTATAGGGGACCTGGACATTACCTGAGTAAATTCCCTATACTATAGGATATCCTCTTGGTCAAGTAAGAAGCTATGTGGAAATAAATAGATGGCGAAATCTTTAAAAATAATTAGTGCTCTTTGTTGATGGGATTACTTTGGAAGACTTTTCTCTTATAATTATAACCATGTAGTTTGTCATGTGAAAATGATATTTGTGTAAGAATTATCTTTTCTCTTGTAGATATAGTTATAAATAACAATTTGGGTTTTTATGATCATTATGTTTGAGGAAATTACATGTTATTAAATTTTGGAATCAAAATGCGGGGTACGAGATTACATTTGTGATGAAATTATGTTATTTTTATTGGAGGAATCTATCTCATTTTTGGGAATATTATAAAATTATATAGTTTTTGAAAAATGACAACACTGATACTGTGTGACAACCGGTCGTGTCAGACAAAGCTGTAGGAATTTAACCCACAACCATAGTCTGATCGGGATTTATCGTGTACCACAGTTTTACGTGAAGTCCCTAGTTAGTGTGGATAATTATTTTTGTTAAAGGATTTTATTGATCAATAATAAGTTGATTTGGGATCTTATGTCTTATAAAATGGATATCCTTAGTATAGGAAAATGATTTGGTGATTAAGTGATAAATGTAATTTTGGAAGACGTTAACTTTATTGGGATACTATATGCCTAAGGAAAATAGAATACTATGGGATTTCATTTGAAGAGTAATGCTGGTTTTTTTACCTATGTTTTTATTTTGGATTTATAACAATTTGGGTAATTTATGGAAATGACTGACCTATCATAGAAAATATGTGACTAGGTCAATTTCTTTTAAGTATATGACTTTAAGAGTAGTCGATATTATTTGGAGATACAATTTAACATGGAAGACTACGTAAAAAATACTTCTTAGTTTTGGGTTTTAATATTAGTTTGGATTATATTGAATGATTTTATGAACAATTTTTTATTGAATGGTATTTATTGAAATTTGGGTATTGTTGGTTTGATTTTAGAAATTAATATTAGTATCTCTTTATCTAAATTATTATCCTTTTTTGGGATCATATGAAATTTTACTAACCATTTTGGTTTTGGTTAATCTCTAAAGAAAAGGAAGTTATATAGTTCATCCATTGTTGATTATGTGATTCTCAATATGTTGATTCTAGCTCTTCAGGTGTGACCAAGTCATCTTTAATACTCATCATTTGGAGTGAACGATGATTTTGTGTTAAGAATTAGATGAAGGATGGAACTCTAAATGTCAAGAATATATTTATTCTCTTATTCTATGCATAAATTAATTATTAAACTTTAGGGAAGGGGTTTAAAAAAAATGTGTTATCCTAATGCTTTATTTTTTGTTGAACCGATGATATTTTAAATCTTCATAGATTGATTGCTTGAGGCCCTCAATTTTACACTTGTTTGTGATTGATGATCTCAATCACTCCCTATATATATTTATGTTTTCCCTCTAATTATCCGTCCTTAATTGCCACTAATGTTCTCCTAATCGAGATCATAATTTGGTGGGGAATTTTTCATCTCATTTTCCCTCTTATTAAGACTAAATTGTATTAACCCAATTTCCGATGTGGGTTTTCCACAAATGTATTTTTCTATTATTAATCGATTATTTTAACAGAAAAATTTCAAATTGTGAGGACACAATTTATTGGAGGGGAGAATGTAACACCCCAAGATTTCAAAGTAAGTTATTTTCTTTAAATTCAATAGCTTGCGCTACACGCAACACCAAGTTCAATCGCACCACGTCTTACCAAAATAGCCATTAAAAGAGGTTATGAATAGTATTAATAGGAATTTAAATATTATATACTCCATATTATTTTAAATTATGTATTATGTGTTTCTTAGACATATTAGAAGAACAAATTCAATTTTTCAGATAAAAAATGTATTTTTCAAACAAAATCAATTTTGAAACCTTTTAATGGAGAACCCTTTTTGAAAATAAAATATTTTACCCTTTTTCATATTTAGTTTGACAAAATAAAATTATTCTTTAGAATCGGGATATCAAAATTTAATTTGGATGAAATTTTGGTATTTTTCTAATAATATTCATTTTTTATGAATAGTGAGAAATACAATATTTTAATTCCAATATGCCTTTTAATCTAATTTATTTATATGGTTAGATTATATTTTAAATTGGTTTTTAATGGTAATTTGATTATATTTTTACCCTTTAGTCCAATATTGGTCATTGCAATCAAATTCACTATGAAATTATACATAAACAAGTGTTAATCTTTTGATAGTTATTATTTCGTAAAAACACGCTATTTGTTTTGACAACGAGAATTAGTTTTAAATTAATTAATCCAACTTATATGGTTTGAATTTGGTAAAATAGCTATCATTTTTGAATTCTTAATATCAAATATATCTTAGGCTCAATTTATCGTATTTTTCTGAAAAACATCAATTTTTGATCAATAGTGAAACCACTATGTAGTAGTTAAAAATCCGACCTTTTCATTTTAATGAAATTTTACCACTTCTGTGAATTGAATTTCCAAAATCCTAGATACATGGTTTTTATTACTAAGTTAAATGTGGTTAAATAAGAAGAAAAATAATTTTTGGTGAATAGTAACTTTTGACATTTATTTACTGTGAAAAGTAAGTACTGTAATTTAAGGTAAAAATAATATTATAATAAAAACAAATTACCTTAAAACTTGTCATAACCTTATTGGATGAGTAATGGCCGACCATGGGAATCCTTGGGTCTATTTTGGGACCCCATGGAGCAACTTAAGAATGATAATGGCACCTTATTTTAATTAACATAAAGTAAAGACAAAAATGACATTAACAAATATCTTCTAGTATATCAATTTTTACATGGGGATATATAATTCATCATTATGACTATACATAATCATTGTAAAGATAAAATGATTTCCTAAATTATGGTAATTTTTTATAATTTTTAGACATCAAATAAATTAAATTATTTATGACACTAGAGTGATGTAGTATTTACATTATTAATAAATGATTTAAATAAATAAAATTATTAATATTAAAAAAACATCCAAAACCTATCCAATTATTATTTTATGATTTTATTTCGACCACGATTCATCCTATCTTCGATGTTAAATAGTTTTGTATCTTTAGAAACCAAATATCACAATATAATAAAATAATATTTTCACACTTTCCAAAAGAACCCCTCCTCCCCCTTATAAAAAGAAAACCACTTATATCCCATTCCACAGACCTCTCAAGCCCCTTGGCTCATCAAAACTCAACCCAAATATCTCTCAAGATCCCCCTCTTCCTCTTATAAGCCTCACATTAGGCAGAAGGCACTTCCAGCCATCCTTTTGTTTCTTTCCAAAGGAAGTTACCCAAATTAAAGGTGACACTTTCTCTTAAATTATTTTGTTTTATTTTGTTTTATTTTACTTCAACAACCCCCTAAACTCTTTTTATTATTTTATTTTATAACAAAAACATTATACTCAATATACTAGGATGTTTTTATGATAAGGATTCAAACTACACTTACACACATCTCAATCTAATGGGCAAAGAACATACTATTTCTTTGGATGGAAAACTAACGCCTCACGAAACGACGATTGTTCGATTATCTCCTACCTCCTCTCATGGTGTACATTAAGATAACACTGTATTTATATATGTTATATATATAACATTTTTATATTTTCTTTATTCTTAGGTATTTTTAATTTATATCATTATTTTATGGTTTCCATTATGGGTAAAATGTGATAATTTCATTTGAGGAAGTGCGGACTACCGGCCCCTCAAAATGATATGACTTGTTAATGCCTTATTTGGGATGTATAAAGGATGGATTTAATGATATTATATATTATATTATACTGTAATTATAATATACCTATTCATAATTATGTTTTCATTCCATTAAAATATCAAATAGAAATAAAAGCAGCGTTCATGTGTATCTACGACTTACCGTCTCCATGAATGGTACATTTCATTTCTTATATACAAATGTTATGTAATGTTATAAATACATATATATACAGGATATATAATATATATTATATCTAAATCATGTATATCATTCTTGAGATAATGGAATTTTGACCACATGGAAAAATTGTAATTATAACGAGTGCATTTTTGACTCAAGTTCCGAACATTGATAAAATATCCAATATGATCACAAAATAATTAAATAAATGTTATATCATGATAATAGATGATATAAAAGGAATAATAAACATGAAAAATATTCTAAATCAAGTAGAATTTAACTTATGTTTATTATTCAGGAAGAAAAATGATCATACAAGACAAGTAAGACTAGAGGTAAGGGGTTTCTTATCTCACTTTTAATTCCGTGAGATTTCCATTGTTCACCACTTATTTATTGCATGTGGTGTATTTTGTACATCCATTTGATATATATTATCATTAATCTCTTTATATTCATGGTATTATATGATTCATTTTATGGTTATTAAATTTTTGTCATACGAATCGATTAATTAAAACGTGGTAAGTAGTTTTTATCCCACTTCTTATTTCCATGAGATTCATGCTATATTGGTCACTATTTCCTTTTGTGTGGGGTATGTACTACCCATGATTGTATTATTGGTGTAATATAATATAATAAATGGGTAATAATATCTTCATTGTATGATCCATCTTTCATAGGGTGTATGTTTCATATGTTACCAAATCGGCAATGAAATTTCAAATTTCAATTTCCACTCATTGGGCTTTACGCACACTACATTGATTATTTTACTCCAAGATTATGTCAGGAATAAATATTTATTATTTATGTAGTAATTTCCACTCAACTTTCTATGCCTATACTTTTTATACACATAATGACTCCATTGATAAATTCTCAAGTCATCAATATGAACCTGATTAGAGTAATTTTAACTCAATCTCCATTCGTTGAGTTAAACATACAATTCATTGGTGTTGTTTTTACAAGAATATGTGCGAATGTTTTTCTGATTTATTTACACTGAATATCCAATCATATTTAGTGTATTTATATTTTTCACACACAATTATGTCATTGATTTATCCTTTACCTAAGGCTACAGTTTTAATAATTTATTTAATCGTAACTTACTTTCCATTGAGTCTTCTTTGTTTTTATGAACCAATTCACTTTTATTTGGTGTATATACTATACTTTGAAATAGTATATCATGAATCTGTTTATTCTCATTATATAATAAAGTTTTTATTACCTAAATTATTTGTATTCAAGTGTCTCTCATTTGGTTAGGAACTCTAACAAAAATAACATTTTAAATGTTTTAATGATTTATTATTCTAAATATTTCTCATTAATTTCCATGTTTTAAAAATGGTTTTAAAGATTTATTAGTATATAAATTGATGTTTTCAATTAAAAATTCATTTTAAATGTTTCAAAGTGGTATGGGACACTTTGATTCAAAAATATATTTTAAACATTTTCTTGATAAATAGTGAGACTTTTTAAATGTTTTCAAGAAAAAGGGGGATATTTCTCTCAAATAGTTTTGATGATTTTTTTCATCTATGTCAATATCCTTCATTATTATCAGTTGAGGTTAATCTATTATAAGAAAATTTTCCATATTGTATTGAATGAATTATGTTTGACTATGGATGTGCTATTTTTATACTATTCATGGTTTATGGATAAAGTGTTGACATTTCGTATGCTAGTTTTAATATGAATTTTTATGTTATGTTTAATCATTTTCATATGAGGAATGAATTGTACAAATTAAGTAATGGGTGGAGCCCCCTATAGATCCACGATGCATTGGTAGGTCTCAGGAGACAAACTAGTGTCTTGGCACAAGACCTTGAAAAAATCTTATTTATAGTATTTGCACGTGGCCTTGACAATGTGGTTATGATGTCCGAAATTATGGATTCCATCATTATGAGATTAGATATTGATATTTCATGTGGTTATTAGACAAGTAGAATACCCATGACTATGTTTTATTATAGAATTATTTTCTCAGCTCATATTATTTCCATAAATTGTTCATGTTTATTATTTATAAATGCATGTGTTTTCAGTTATTCATTGTGCCTATTGTTTATGTTATATTCTGCTAAATTTCTTACTCTTACTGAGCCTTTGACCTCAACCCTTTCTCATGTTTCATTTTCCTAGGATATGATGAAGTTATTTATGAGTGACTTGCAGGAATAATCTTGGAATCTTGGATTTTTTAAATGTAATAAATTTGTGTTGTTTTTCTTTTCAAGTAGTAATGTTGAACTTATGTATGTATCTTGTTTCCAATACTACTAAACTAATCAGTCCTTCGGGACATGATTCTTTGTAATCGTTCCAATGTATTAAAATAATGCACCATCTCATGGATTCTGGGGTCGGGGTATTATATTTGGTATAAGAGGAAGTTTAGTAAAAACTTTGGGAACTAGATTTCGATAAAATATGATTAGATCACATTACCCAAAAAAAGACTTTGAGGATTAGTATATAAGAACTTCCTAGAATCCTAGTAATATAGAGATTTTGTGTATTTTCCAAGAATTACATCCCTGGTTGATATGAGCAGGTAGAGGCAGCTCTGACATAGAAGTACCTAGGAGTGAAAACTCCGACAAGGAGTTTCGATCATGACCCAGGGTATCCTAGTACTCGACGACGGGCCTTGTTGCACTCTTGGTTATGACACTCCCGGGGGATATACTTAGGATAATTTAAATTTTCTTTACAAACCTATTTGAAGGATTTTATTATAATGTGAGAATAAATGGCCTTGGTTAACCCTAATGTTTTTTTAAATTCAATATAAGGTGTCATGATATTCTCAAAATGTTTTTATGACTATTATTACTCACATAATGCTTTCTGGTTTTAGTCAATGGATGGATTCCAAGAAATTCATATTAACTTTGAGGATGATGTATAGGGTTTGAATGGTAGTGGAAAATATCAACAAAATGGAATGTTGATAGGCACAAAAGATATCATATACATGCTAAATCTGTTTTCTAAAAAGATGATCAACAACATATATATTAACCAACTCCAGAACTCAATAATGAAGTGAAAACTGGTGAATGATAAGATCTGTAGTAGTGAAGATCACAGAGAAAAGATCTCTCATTTTCCATCATGCAGGAAATGTGGAAGGAGACACCTAGGATGGTGTCTTAATGGAACAAAGAAATGCTTTATGTGTGGGAAAGAAGGACATAATGTAAAGAATTATCGAGGAAAAATGAATGGTACTATGGATGAAAATAAAAATGGGTCCACGAATCCATTTATAGTCATTTCTATAAATGTAGGGGACCTGGCCATTACCCTAGTGAATTCCCTATTCTATAGGATATCCTCTTGGTCAAGGAAGAAGCTATGTGGAAATAAATGGATGGAGAAATGTTTAAAATGTATTAGTGCTCTTTGTTGATGGGATTACTTTGGAATACTTTTCTATTGTAATTATAACCCTACAGTTTTCATGTGAAAATTATATTTGAGGATCAATTATCTTTTCTTATGTATATATAGTTATAAATAACAATTTGGTTTTAAATGATCATTAAGTTTGAGGAAATTACATGTTATTAATTTTTCGAATGAAAATGAGATGTATGAGATAACATTTATGATGAAATAATGTTATAGTTATTTTGAGGAATCTATTTCATTTTAGGGAATATTGTAAAAAATTATAGTTTTTGAAAAACGAAAACATGCAGATCGTGTGACAACCCGTCGTGTCAGATAAATCTATGGGAATCGAACCCACAACCATAGTGCGATTGGGATTTATAACCTACCACTGGACTACGTGAAGTCCCTAGTTAGTGTGGCTAATTAGTTTTAGTTAATTTATTTTATTAGTCAATAATAAGTTGATTTGGGATCTTATGTCTTATCAAATTGAAATCCATAGTATTTGAAAATGATTTGGTGATTAAGTGATAAATGTTATTTTAGAAGACGTTCGCTCTATTGGGAATAATATATGCCTATGGAAAATTGAATACTATGGGATTTCATTTGAAGAGTAATTGTGGGTTTTTTACTTATGTTTTTATTTTAGATTTATATCAATTTGGGTTATTTATGGAAATGATTAACCTATCATAGAGTATATGTGATTAGTTTAATTACATTTAAGTATGTGACTTTAAGAGTAATTGATATTATTTGGAGATACAATTTAACATGGAAGACTAAGTAAGAAAATTATTCTCAGTTTTGGGTTTCAATATTAGTTTTTATTATATTGAATTATTTTATGAACAAGTTTTTATTAGATGGTATTTATTGAACTTTGGGTATTGTTGGTCAATTTTAGAAATTAAGATTATTATTAATTTCTCTAATGTATTATCCATTTTTCGGATCATCTGATTTTTGACTAACCATTTTGGTTTTGGTTAATCTCTAAAGAAAAGGATAATATATAGTTCATCCATTGTGGATTATGTGATTTTCTATAAGTTGATTCTAGCACTTCAGGTGTGACCAGGTCGTCTTTAATACTCATCATTTGGAGTGTAAAATGAGTTTGTGGTAAGAATTAGATGAAGGATGAAACTCTACTTGTCAAGTATATTTTTATTCCCTTATTCTATGAAAAAATTAATTATTAATCTTTAGGGATGGTTTTTTAAAACAATAAATGTGTTATGATAATTCTTTATGTTTTATTGAACCGATGATATTTTAAATCATCATAGATTGATGGATTTGAGGCCCTCAATTTTACACTTGTTTGTGATTGATGACCTCAATCACTCCTCATATATATTTATGTTTTCCCTCTAATTATGTGTCTCTAATTTTCACCAATGTTTTCCTAATTGAGATCATAGTTTGGTGGTAACTTTTTCATCTCAATTTCCCTCTTATTAAGACAAAATTTTATTAAACCAATTTTCGATGTTTGTTTTCCACAAATGTATTTTTCTATTTTTAATCGATTATTTTCAAAGAAAAATTTCAAATTGTGAGGACACAATTTATTAGAGGATGGGAGAATGTAACACCACAAGATTTCATAGTATGTTATTTTCTTTAAATTGAATAGATAGTGCTACACGGAACACCGCGTTCGAGTGCACCATGACTTACCAAACTAGCCGTTGAAAAGAGGTTATGAATAATATTAACTTGATTTTGAATTTTATATACTCCATATAATTTTAACTTATGTATTATGTGATTATTAGACATATTATAATAACAAATTCAATTTTTCAAATAAAAAATGTATTTTAAAACAAAATCAATTTTCCACCTTTTAATAAAGAACCCTTTTGAAAACACAATATTTGCCTCCTTTTCATATTAATTTTGACAAAATAAAATTCTTCTTTTGAATCTGGATATCAAAATTTACTTTGGATGAAATTTTCGTATTTTTCTAATAATATTCATTTTTTTATGAATAGTGATAAATAGTATATTTTAATTCAAAACAACATTTTAACTTAATTTATTTATATAGTTAGATTATATTTTTAATCAGTTTTGAATGGTAATTATATTATATTTTTACCCTTTAATCCAATTCTGGTCATTGGAATTAATTTCACAATGAAATTATACATAAACAAGTGTCAATCTTTTGATAGTTATTGTTTTTTAAAAACACGCTGTTTTTTTCGACAACGAGAATTAGTTTTAAATTAATTAATCCATCTTATATGTTTTGAATTTGGTAAAATAGTTATCATTTTTTAATTGGGAATATCAAATATATATTAGGATGGATATTTGGTATTTTTCTGAAAAACATTAGTTTTGGATTAATAGTGAAACCACTAAGTAGTAGTTAAAAATCCAACATTTTCATTAAATGAAATTATACCAATTCTGTGAATTGAATTTTAAAAATACTAGATACATGGTTGTTATTAGTAAGTAAGATTTGGTTCAATAAAATGAAAATAATTTTTGGTGAATAGTAACTTTTGACTTTTATTTACCGCGATTAAATGTAAATAGGGTAATTCAAGGTAAAATGAATATTATAATTTTAATCAATTACCTAAACACTTTTCCTAACCTTATTGGATGAGTAATGGACGAACATGGGAATCCTTGGGTCGATTTTGGGACCCCATCGAGAAACTTAAGAAGGATAATGACACTTTATTTTAATTAACTTAAAGTAAAGACAAAAATGACATTAACAAATATCTTCTAGTATATCAATTTTTACATGGGGTAATATACGTCACATTTTTTTACTAAAAATAATAATTGGAAATCTAAAATGATTTCTTAAATTATGGATGTTTTCTTATAATTTTTAGACATCAAATAAATTAAATTATTTATGACACCATAGTGATGTAGTATTTACCTCATTAATAAATTATTTAAATAAATAACATTATTAATATTGAAACAATATAAAAAACATATCCAATTATTATTGGACGATCTTATTTCAACCATGACTCATCTTATCTTAGACTATAATTAGTTTTGGACCTTTAGAAAACAAGTATCACTATATAATAAAATAATATTTTCACACTTTCCGAAAAAAATCCCCCCACTTATGAAAGGACACCACTTCTAACCCATTCCACACACCTCTCAAGAACCTTTTCTCATCCAAAACCTGCCCAAATAATCCCTAAATAACCCCCTGTTTCTCTTAGAAGCCTTAAATTAGTTATAAGTCACTTCAAGAAGTCCTTTTGGTTCAATCCAAAAGAATTACCCAAATTAAAGGTAACACTTTCTCTTAAATTATTTGGTTTTATTTAGTTTTATTTTACTTCAAAAACCCCCTAAAATATTTTTATTCAATTATTTTATGAAAAAACTAGTATACTCAATATAATAGTATGTTCTTATGAGAAGGATCCAAACTACACTTACACACACCTCCATCTACTGGCTGAAGAACACAACATTTCTGTGGATGGCAAACTAACGCCCCGCGAAACGATGAATGTTCGATTATCTTCTACCGCCTCTCATGGTGGCCATTAATATGGAACATTATTTATATATGATATATATATTATGTTTATTTTTTCTTTATGCTTATGTATTTTCAATTTATATCATTATTTTATGGTTTCCATTATGGGTAAAATGTGATAATTTCATTTGAGGAAGTGCGGACTACTGCCCCCTCAAAATGATATGACTCGTTAATTCCATATGTGGGACATATAGAGGATGTATTTAATGATATTATATATGATATTATACTAGAATTATATTATAACTATGTATCATTATGTTTTAATTCCATTAAAATAGAAAATAGAAATGAAAGTAGCATTCATGCGTACGTACGGCTTACTGTCTCCATGAACGGTACATTTAATTTCTTATCTCCAAATGTTATGTACTATTATAAATACATATATATACTGTATATATAATATATACATGATATTTAAATCATGTACATAACTTTTGAGATAAATTTAATTTTGACCACAAAGAAAAATTGTAATTATAACAAGTTCATTTTTGACTCAAGTTCCAAACATCGATAAAATATCAAATATGAACACAAATAATTAACTAATTGTTATAGAAAGGTAATAAGTGATATTAAAGGAATAATAAAATTTAAAAATTTTCTTAATAAATTATAAATTAACTTAATTTTATTATTCAGGAAGAACAAGGAACATACAAGGCAAGTCAGACTTGAGGTAAGGGGTTTCTTATCTCAGTTTTAATTCCGTGTGATTTCCATTGTTCGACACTTATTTATTTCATGTGGTGTATTGTGTAATTCTATTTTATATATATTATCAAGATTATCTTTATATTCATGGTATTCTGTGATTCATTTTATGGTTATTAACTTTTGGTCATGCGACTCGATTAATTACAACGTGGTATGAAGTTTTTAACCCACTTCTTATTTCCGTGAGATTCATGCAATATTGGTCACTATTTCATTTTGTGTGGTGTATGTACTGCCTATGATTATATTCTTGGTGTAAAATAATTCAATTTATGGGTATTTAAATCTTCATTTTATGATCCTTCTTTCATTGGGTGTATGTTTCATATGTTTCCAAATCTGTAAGGGAATTTCAAATTTCAAGTTCCACTCATTGGGCTTTACGCATACATCATTGATTATTTTACTCCAAGATTATGTGTGGATTCAATATTTATAATTTATGTATTAATTTCCACTCAAAATTATGTGTATATAATTTTTATATACATAATCACTCCATTGATAAATTCTCATGTCATCAATTTGAACATGATAAGATTAATTTTAACTCAATCTCTATTCATTGAGTTAAACATCCAATTAATTGGTGTTGTTTTTACAAGAATTTGTGTGAATATTCTCAGATTTATTAAAACTACATATCCAATCATATTTAGTGTATTTATATTTGTCACACATAATTATGTAATTGATTTATCCTTAACCTAAGGATATGGTCTTTATGAGGGATTTCATCTCAAATTACATTCCATTGAGTCTTCTTTGTTGTTATGCACTAATTCACATTTATTTGGTGTATATACTATACATTGACATAGTATAGAATGAATCCCTTTATTCTCACGTTATTATAATGTTTTTATTACCTCAATTATTTGTATTCAAGTGAATCTCATTTTGTTAGAAACTTTAACTAAAATATCATTTTAAATGTTTAAATGTTTTATTCTTATAAATATTTCTCATTAATATCCATGTTTTAAAAATGGTTTTAATTATTTATTTATATAGGAATTAATGTTTTCAAATTAAAATTCCTTTTAAAAGTTTCAAAGTGGTATGTGAATCTTTGATTCAAAAATCTATTTTAAATGTTTTCTTGATAAATAGTGAGACTTTTAAATGTTTTCAAGAAAAAGGGGGATATTTCTCTCAAATAGTTTTGAAGAATTGTTTCATCTTTGTCAATATCCTTCATTATTCTTGATTGAGGATAATATATTATAATAGAATCTTAAATATTGTATTGAATGAGTTATGTTTGACTGTGGATGTTCTATTTTTATACCATTCATGGTTTATGGATAAAGTATTGACATTTCGTAAGCTAGTTTTAATACAAATGTTTATGTTATGATTACACCTTTTCATACCAGGAATGCATTGGAGTTAATAAGTGATGGGTGGAGCCCACTATAGCTCCTCGAGGCATCGATAGTTCTTATGAGACAAACTAGTGTCTTGGCACAGTGCCTTGACAAAATCTTATTTGTAGTCTTGGCACAAGGCCTTGACTATGTGGTTATGATGTTTGGAATTATGGATTCCATGATTATGAGATTAGATATTGATATTTAATGTGGTTATTCGACTATTATAATACCCATGACTATGTTTTATTATGAAATTATTTACTTAGCTCATATTCCTTTCATAATGTGTTCATGATTTTTTTTAAAGAAATGTGTTTTCAATTATTCACTATGCCTAATTTTTACATTATCTTCCGCTATATTTCTTCCTGTTACAAAGAATTTGATCTCACCCCATTCTCGTGTTTCATTTTCCTAGGATATGAAGAAGTTAGTTATGAGTGACTTTCAAGAAAAATCTTGGAATCTTGGATGTTTTTAATGGAATAAATTAGTGTCATTTTTCTTTTCAATTTTTAATGTTGATCTTATGTATGTATCTTGTTTCAAAGACTACTAAACTGATCGGTCCTTTGGGACATGATTCCTTGTAATCGTGCCAATGTATTAAAATAATGCACCAGCTCCTGGATTCTGGGGTCGAGGCGTTACAGTATTCGATCAGGCTCTTGTTATTTGAGGTGTTAAGTTTCTTAGAGATTATGACTATCAAGACTCAAGAGGTAGTTGTGGGAAGGACATCATGAACCCATGCACGTCCTAATCATTAAGTTCCTAGGTGTATTTGGAGATTTTTTTATATTGTTAGGTTTATATGGATATGTGATGAAAGAGTGAGTGACCTAGTGTTACATGATGAGATTTCATGGAGTAGCTACCCATGTAAAACCCAAGTGCATGGTTCAAGATACTTCCTGTTGCTGATGCATACTCAGAGCATAATTTACTATGCCATATTCCCATGTTCAGAAATTCCAAAATTCCTTATAAATGTATATTTGTTTTGAGTTGTGATTTGAATTAGTTTTTGATGGAATTATTGGATTTAAAAAATGAAACTGGTTTATAGAAGAGAATTTTTCAAAAGGTAAAATGGTTTTTGGAGTTGGAAATGGTTTTTGAAAAAAAAAGGATTCCTGGAAGTGGTTTCTTTTAATGTAATGGGTCCTTTAAAAGGAAAAAATGGAATGTTTTTTGGAAATCATTTTCGTGTCTTGGAAATACTTTGTGGAAGGTGAAATAAATGTTTCTTGGGAATTTGGGGTTTTTGTAGAATGATATATTTTGGAAATGAGAAATTTTTAGGTATTTCAATGAATGATGAGAAATATTAATGTTTGGATATTGAAAGTAGATTGTTGGCAGTATGTGTGGATGGGTTCCTGATCTATCACAAGGATATATATATATATATACATATATATATATATATATATATATATTTGGGATTTCATGGAATAACTATGGTTGGTGTTTAGATTATATTTTTCTTAATATGAAAATTGTTTTCAAAAATGGAGATTTCAATGTTTTGTAGAGTGAGTGATTTTTTTTGTTTTAGTCTCATGATTGTAATTTTTATTCATGGGACCATGGTATTGACATGCTGAAAATGGGATTGAAATAGTTATTTTAGTTTGGATTTTAGTTTGTGAATGAAGTGTGTAATTAAGGTTTTTGACCTATTTTGATTTGGCTTTGTGATTCGTGTTTATGAGAATATTTCCAAGAAACGTTTGAGAGGTTTATATTGGGTCTCTTCTAGTTGAAGGTTCTACCTAGACTCGTAGTGGAGTGGTGGAATTGAGTTCTTCTCAGATTCCCATATTCTGTGGTGATCATGATCTATTGGAGGCAACAGAATGGATTGATGAATTCATTGGTGGTTTCTGGTTATTATGAATTCCCAGAGCTTTGAGGGTCCTTGATGGTTCAAGTTAGTTTGAAGGTTCAATGTTGGTTTGATGGATGGTTATGATCTCATCATAATTATGGGATGTGATGTCTTATAAGGTTTTTAAGTCCATTTTCATCTGATCGAATATAATCAAAGAAGTGGTGGTAAGGAATGTGAAAGAACTCATGATTGTCTATTGAGGCCAATGAGCACCACAGGTCAACATTGGTTATTTAAATGAGTTATTTCCTTTTTCACTGAAGGTATAATCATAGAATAAGTTGAAATTCCCTCCTCTCTGGGGTTTCATTCCAAGGTTCAAGGACCAATTTTTTTTGGGGTTAAAGAAGGATCCCCATCTGTTGTAGATAGTGAATGGGAGGAACCTATTTCAGATAAGTCTTCTGGTTAGTTCCATCTCACTCTTTATTTCTTATGGTGTGGCTGGTTTGGGTACTTTAAGGCTCCTTTTCACTATCCTTTGAAGGCATGACATCAGGGTGTTATTTAGGTCCCATGGGGAAGTTTTACTTGCAGCATCATCAAAAAGGGTCCTGCTCTAATGATGTCAACTTATATCTATGTAGTAATAGAGGCTTTAGAAATTAAAACTCCAACCATAGTCCCTGGAGTGAAGCTTAAGAGTAGTAATAAATTCCCCTAGGTGTGGGATACCTTAGATCAATAATTGTTCAAATTTCACTTTTATGGTTTCTTTTATTTTTGTTAGTTCCTCTTTGTTGTGAATATTTTATGGGCTCATTCACATGGAGTTATGATTATTGTGTTCTTTTTTGAATGTGATTCTAGGATTTGTGTTTTTCCTAGTTTGTTGCAATATTTTATGAATCAATTTTTGATTTGGATTTTTTATTTCACATATTTCATAGATGTTCGTTTCATGTGGAAGTGATGATTACAAATTCAGTTTGCTATTTAGTTTTAACTCTTTCTATAGAATTCTATGGTTTTGTGGGGTTTTTTTATTTGGGTTGGGAATTCCCATGGGTTTTGTTGGTTGGTCTTTGTGGGAGTTTTTGATCTGTTTTGGGGGTTTCCACGGTGTTTTGGGTTGGTAGTTCTAGATTTTACCATCCAGAGAGTCTCAATGATGGTTGTTCTAGTTGAGTTCATATAATGGGGAGATCCCTCTCCTTTTCCTCATGGTTCTTATATTGGTGATTTCACTTAGTATTTTTTAGGTGTGACTAGTGGAGTGAAATGTCACACTGATTTTGTGATTTCTTTGGCCTTTTAAATTTTAACTCAAGAATGATTCCTCTTTTGGATGGGTGAATTAATGATGGAATTTTTTTTTCTGGGTAGAATTTTCAAACCCCAACTTTTAAATTTTAATTATTTTAATTATTTATATCCTCGTTTTTTATTGTTGTTCGGTCTGGTTAATTTTTTTTAAAAAATTCATTTAAAGAGGGGCCATACACACTTTTAGGCATTACCATTCAATAATCTTTCATGATGTTGTAAAATCAAGAATGTTTTGTAATGAATGGCTTACCCACATTTTTGTCAACCGTGGTCTAATTAGTAGGTAACCATGAAAGGGTACCAGGACATGGTAGTGGCCATAGCACAATTAGTGAAAAATTTGGCAATCCATATGCGAAGCATGAGAATTTCCCATAATTTTAAAATTTGGTTTTTATTTTATTTTATTTTTCTTTATTATTATTTTCTTCACATTATTTCTTTTCCTTCATTATCTCACCTCCTACACTTGTGCGTCGCACAATTCCCTTCCCTTCCTCCTTTATAGTCATGCATGAGCCCCACTATACAACCTCCTATCATAGAGAATTTACACAATATTTATTTGAGATTATTAGCCACCATCTTGGAGTAATCCTTTATTTTCCATTATCTCCCATATTTTTGATGATTTTCCTATCCCACGTCACCACATTTGGTTCAGATGAAACCTAGGGTTTTGGGAAAGTTGATTTTTGATTTTCCTTTTATTTCTTATGCGTGAAATGGGTATCTTGTTCCAGCTTCAAATGTTTTTTGGTTCATTTGACACCATTATTTTTATATATGTTTTATTTTACCCTTATTTTTTCCTTAATTTTAATTAGGCATTGTTTTATTTTTGAGTTGTGGTAATTTTAATTAGTGCATTTTTGTCTATCATTTGCAAGGATGACTGACACACATGTGTTGTTGTAAGGAATAAATATATTCCCAATTTGTAAATATTCCTTTTTGTTGGGGGAATATATGAAGTGCATCTAGGGGTATATATATACATATATGTGTGTGTGTGTGCGTGCGTGTGTGTATAACATCTTGTTTGTGTGTGCATAAAGGGTCGGTTTGAGTGGACTTCATCCAAAAGAAGCACATTTGAGGTATGTTCCCCATGCCTAACCCTTTAATTTGAATTCCAGAATTTCTTGATTGTTTTAAAAATATGTATTATATTTATGTAGTATATGTATAAGAAATGATATCTGATGGTGATTATTAGAAATGGGTTTTAATTTGTTCACCATAATTTTTCAATGTTTCCAACGTGTCCTTTTCTTGTTGATATATTCTCTTGACCCTTATTTCGAAAATGTAATACATTTTTAATGCTCAATTAGTCCTAAATGAAATTTCATTAAAAATGGATTCCTAAATGGTTTGGAGAGTGATATAAGTATTTGAAACAGTGTTATTATGTGTAAAATAGTTGTGCAAGATACCTTGAATAATGATGGGTTAGTGTGTGATTTTAAAATTTGGGATTTTCATGTCTTTTTTAGTTTGAAATATTCATGGTTTTTGATATAAATTTGAGGATAATTGGTAATTTAACTTCCACAAAAAATAATATTTTTTTAAACATGGTTTCGATCTGTGTTTTTTGAAAATTTTGGTTCCATGGTTTGTTAATTTGGCTTACAAAGAGATTTTTGAAATTTTTGTTTTATTATGCTTTTCTAAAATGAAAATATTCCTCATAAAGTAACTAGTACCATTTAGATCATTGAGAATGGTTTAAGAAAATTGAAAATCCCTATTAAGGAATTCACCCCTTGTTTAAGAAAAATTTAAGTGTTTGTTAAAGGTGTGATTTGTGATTTGTTCATAGTGAAGTGGATTTTTCTTTTTTTTTTGTGGCCTAAAAAGGGAGATGCGCTCGAGGAGGAGATCAGTGGTGAGAGGTTGAATGGGGATTTTGGATAAATATAGTGATATGTTCATTAATGTTTTCTTTATAAAATCTCACCACTATTTGGAATTGAGAACATGGGTAACCTAAGGTATATAGGTGGGATGACTAGAACTAATATGCTAGATAGTTTAGAAGTTGCTCCTCTTAGTTTAATCTATTAAGATTATCACTACCACAATAACTAAAAATTTATGATCATTAGAGAACACTAGACCCCAGGGGATTCCCCTTTTAGTGTCTCATGCATGATAACACTGTGATTTGTGGTTATTATACAATGTTTCATTACGGTTTGTAGATCCTACATCCCCAACTAACACTAGATTCTTAAGTATTTCCCCAGGTGCTTGTGAACAAAATTTCATTTCAGTTTTTCATGTTTAATATCTATTTTGTAAAAAAAATTAATCTAATTTGTTAACCTTTCATTTAGAACTGTTAATTCATGATTGGATTCTATTTTGAAATATTAATGGAAGAGAAATTATTTTCCAAAATATGTAAACTTTTTACATGAATATGAAAATAATGAGAAATATTATTTTCAAAATATCTTGATTTGGATTTATTTTTAAACGTAAGGGCGTAGGACGTTATTTAACATTATCATTTCTATTGGGAATCACGGTTTTCACAATTAATCTATTTTTTAGTTTCAGGTTCATCTAGTATTAGATCTCTATATGTGAGAGCATAGTTCAATGTTTGGTGGTGACCCATGAGGTCACATGGAGGTATGTTTAGCAGTGGAACATTTTACCATTTTTTTCACTACGAGTGTTTATTTATTTTGTTCAGTTTTTATTTTTTCATCTTTATTTTTTTATGGATGAAATTATTCCAATGTATCTTAATAATAAAATTTTCACTAGTTTCTAGATCGTGGGGTTTGAGAATGATCTAGGGTCCATGTCGCAGTTCGGCCTCGGTGACCAGTTTATGGTTTAACCAGGTTGGTTTGCAGCATGAAAAACCCTAAAGTACATAATAATTTATGAATAATGACTCATTTGAAAATGTGGTTATGTTAAAATTTTTGAATGCATAAAATTGATTGATTAAATAAATTATAATATAATAATATTTCATAATTAACCGTAGTTATAAGAACATAATCAAAGAGGATGTTTTGGGGCCCAATCAATAGAGATTGAGTTAAAAAAACCCATACCCTGAATTCCTACACGGTCAAAGTCACCCTAGTTTCTTAAATAATGACATTTTTCTCATTATCCAATTATTTAATATGATTTTTCATATGAATTATATTTTATATTATTTTTTTATATTAATTATTTCCATAGATCTTACTTATTTTTAATTTATATTCATTAATAATAGTTAATAGTTTTAGTCATTCATTGTTAATTTTATCATGGAGGTGTTGATCCTCATTTCATGTTCATGAGTTAAAAATGTACCGAACATTTTAGGTATTATAATAGTATATCACAATGCTTTATGATTCTCTAGATTCATTCCACGTGAGTTTGAGGAATGCTTTTTAATGATTAAATTAATAATGAGCTTTTCAGGGTAAATTTCTAAGAAGAAAAGCGTTATATTAATAACGAGTCAAATATTGATAGTAATATTAAAACATATACAAAATAAATCATTACGTTTTTAACATCACATCACAACAGTAATTGTGTTTTCAATTCCATTTGTGATATATATTTTTCATCATTTATGTAGGTCGTCAAACCAACCAAAACATGAACATGCTATAAAAAATTGGAATGTATGATTATACGGTGAAATTAATAATATATAGTTTTTCAATATGTTTAATTATATATTATTCCTTTTTAATGGTTAAAAATAAATATTATCTACAAGTATAGAATGAATATGAAAGAAAAATATGGATAAAAAGCAATTAAATACAAATCACAATTGTATCTTCTAATAGAATGCCTATTAGTTTTGAAAGATTTGGGGCATACACTTGTGTTTAAGGGACATAAAATGAGGGGTGACTATTAAGGAACTAAATATAGTAGATGATAGGTAGGAATTATAATTTTATGTATTATTAAGAAAGGGCGGTGGAGGGGAACACTTATCGGTGAGGTGGAGTGACATTTTCACAAATAGCCATTCCTTCTTAGGTAAAACAAATAATTTATCAAAATAAAGTCACTCAAAAATTTTGAATCAAGTAAGTTAGGTTTTTAATTCTCTAATAATTATATTTCTGTTATAACTAATGGTGATATTTTATAATTTTTTCATTATATTAACCATTTATCTCAATTTTCCTTTTCTGTGGTAAGTAACTTTTACCTCACTAACAGATTTCTCTTCAAAGAAATGGAATTAACCATACTAATTAAATTTGAAATATTTATTCCAAATTTTAAATAAATTTTTTGATATTTATTTTATAATGTTTAGGGATTATTTTTAAATGAAAATTTACAAGATCAAAATTTTTTATTTGAATATTTTTTTATGCATAATAATAAATTTCTTCTTATTCCATGAAAATTAATAAAAATTCTATGTTTTTAGTGTAATATATATATATATATATAATTTATTTCATTAAAAATCATATTATTATAGCGATGAATTGAATTTAAGGAGGTAAAAATACACAATATATTGAAATGGTAGCTCATCGAAAGAAAAATATAATTGTAGAATTAGATGATTTTATTCCCGTTTATAATAAATTAATAATACTACATGATTTTTTAATCATTTATATATATAAATAATATCATTTATTAAATTTAGTACCTTATTTCTAGGAAATTTTACTTTTCAACAAAATGTATAATATAAAATAAAAATAGAATTTTTAAATAAAATGTAATTATATGACCATTAAAAATATAATTAGCAGTCCTTATAGTACCTTAGTAAAATATTTATTGTAATTTATCTACATTAATAGTAATTTATATAATTTAAGAAAACCATTTTTTATAAATTTTTCTTTAAAATTAGGAAATTAATCAATAATAAAAATTTTCTTAAAAATTACAAAAGGAGTGTACATTGCATGTTAATAAGGGTTCACGGATTGGTACCGAGGTAGGGTATTTCAAAATAGTAAATAAATACCTTATAATTGAAAATAACTTCTTTAATTTTATAAAAATCATTAAAAAAAATTTATGGATATATTTTTTAAAATAATATGATTTCGGTTTTGGCCACCTATAAGTGGAGTAAGTTAAACCATTTTTATGGATGGATTAATTTTGGGATATTTTATGTATTTTAATCTATTAATAAGGCTAGGTATGTGGGACTAGGGTGGACCACACTTAGGAAATCATGGTATAATATGGTTGTGTCTATAAAGGTGAAATATAAAAATTTATAGTGTATCTTAATATATGATCCTAGAGAACTATTTTAATGGGTCAAATTATTATTTTCAGAAAAATGTATTTAATAGGATGAATTTAGATTTTACTAAACACAATTAGTGCATAAAAGAATAAAATAATATATCCATATATCATTAAACATCGATGGAGAAGTTTTAACATACGTTTTATAGAGAGATAAGAGGAGTAGAATGAATGTTTTAAGATATTTTTAAAATATGTAATGTGATCTACCATGTAGTTATATGACTCTATAAGAAGAATCTAGAATGAGGAGAGAGATTTGAACAATTCCATTCTTGAAAACCCATATATTATGAGTCTTTTCCTAAATAAAGTAAATTATTTATTCAAAAATACATCAACAAAGAACAATTCAAAGGATAAATGTGTTATCTACCAAATATCTCAATGATTTTGTTACTACTATATACGAAATGGAGAATATATTCCAGTCACAGCACTAGAATGGTGAGCTCTTCCATTACATTATAATTAATGAGTGTTTATAATAGTTAATAATGGATTAGAATATAGGTATTTATTTTCATCTCATGAATTGGTTTTTTTCATAGAGACATTCATAGATTACCAGTGAAGTCACAACATGAAGTTAAAAAACACCATTAAATACTTGGTCCATCTAAAACTATTGGTTTATTATTTTCTATAATTCCAACTAGTTCCCACGTAGAATAAGTGAGCGATGGAGGGAGTGTGAGGTAGTGATCCATTATTTGTAGTTTGAAATACCAAAATCATTACAATAGGATTTAACCTAGAAATTAGTAACCTAGAATAAACCAATAAATTTATTAGTGTGGTTATTGAGTAATTGTTTCATCAACACACTATTGATTGCATGATCTTTGGAATTGCTTTTTTGGTAAATTCAGTAAAAATAATTATTCCCTTGAAATTTTCATTTATTGTGTTCACAAAAAGTAATTAGATGATTATTTAGGTGTTGAACATAAGAAAATGTTAGATCCTAGTTCATACCTATGTGGGAAAAAATTCATCAATGGAAAAATATTTAATGGGTCCACACCCTAATTCAAACCCCCTGTATCTCAAGGTGACTCATGGCCTACCATGAGGTATCAATGCCTAACTTTTTTTTTCATAGTGTATAATGTTAGTTATTTTTCACATATATATTCAATACAGAAGCCCCCATTTTTAGTGGAGTAAAATTTGTTCAATGAAAATATAAGTTCATTGAATATATAGAAACATTTATGGATGTCTATAAGAATTTGGAATTACAAAGAATTATTCTATTATGTTTAAAAAATAATAATATTTTTGAATGAAATATTGAAATTAATTATTTTATTAGTTTTGAAGTAACTATTTCTCTAAAAGATGAAACATTCAAGATTGTGTCCCATTAAAACCTATCTAAGGATAGGTGTTTATGTCCATAATTTATATTTGTAAATTAATATATGCTTAAGGGATAATAAAAAATTATTCAAGAGAAGGTAATGAAAAATTTTGATGAATAGTGCCTCATTTCTATAAACAAGGATAAGATTAGAAATCAAAATATAACCCCAAAGATAAAGGACACTACAACTAAGGTATTCACATCAGTGTCTATTACATTATCTGATTCTAGTAACAGTTTTGGGGAATATTTTAGATAATAAATTTCAGAATCACTCATAGAGTTGTCATGGAGTAAGCTTAGTGATGAAATGACTAAATTATCATGATATAAATGTATAAGTAATTTTTTTCAAAATAGGGGAGATCCTCATATTAAAATAAAAGGATGATCATTGGTAGTCATTCGTGGAGTAGATAATGAAATCATTAATGATTTTTTTAGTCGAAAATAAAATTATGAATACATTTGAGGTTGTTTTGAAGTCCCGAACAAATAAGATTGGATAAATTATTATAGATAAATATAGCCTGGTTTGAAGGTCTCCACCGAGAAATAAAAAATCAAATAGTAATAGATAAATAATGGAAGGTAAAAATCATTCCTCTAAATGATATACTTAAATGAAGAATATAATTTGAAATATAGGAAATGTAATGTTTAAAATATATGGCTACCCATTATAGGATGAAATATGAGCATATAAAAGAGAATGAAACAATTATTTGTTATACAAATTCGAATTAAAGGATATATATTTTCTTTAAAGAATCATCAACAATAGAAACATGTAAAATATAAAATTTGAAGTCATTGTATAGACAGAATATTCTTGTAAAATATGATAGAAATTCTAAATAATTAATAGAAGTATAATGTTGCTAATATTTTGGTAAAATAGGATATATAATTTCTGTGTTTCTAGATACTTGTGGGCCTATTGATAAAAGAAGGAATATAGCCTAACAATATCAATTGAAAGAAGACAACATGAGGTATTATTTGCAGATGTTTTAATAGTTTTTACCATTGTAATATAGAAATGAATTATAGCATGATGGATGAGAGAAGATTAATTATGACTTCCTCCACTATTATGACATACATTGATATGGTTTACCTAATAATGAATCATATAATTCTAAAATATAAGTTTACTATTTAGAATAATAATTTTGGAGTACATTAAGAAATAATATCAATCAAAACATAGAAAAATTAATAGAAGGAATAATTGATTTTTTAAATAAATTGTATGTTTTTTCCCATTATGAAAAAAAATAAAGGGGAATAAAAATAAAAATACACCAAATAATTAGAATTTAGAGGTGAATTTTATTTCAATCAATGGATAATACAAACCAAGTGTTTTTAAAAATCAACTATAATGCATTACATGAAGGCTGGTGGGAAATTTTAAAAATATAAAAGGAATATTGATAATGAAATATTTGTTCTGACATCAAAATTTGGAATAAATATAAGTTCTATTTGTATAAAAATAAAGAATAATCCTAAAACAAGAGTAAAAGAGTGTAAGGATTCCATTTGAGATTATGGTTTTACATATGGAATCACTAAAAGGTGAACCAGTTTAAAATCATTGCTGTTGATCCAATTGAGAAGGATCAAGAATAAAAATAATTAAAGTTGTTCTGGAATTCCATTTATAATTACAATAAATAGAAATGATTGTGTGAATATGAAGATAAAATTCATCAAGACCATCCATATTCCTCATATTAAAGAATGTTGAGGAATCCCACTCCAATTTATCTATATTTCTTTTAGCTAACTTGGTTTATGTGTCATAGTATTGAGTGTGAGATGTAATTTATGGGGTTTATTTTCTCATGAAACACAGGTGTTTAATCTGAAAGAATAATTGTTTAAACTAGAATTGATGTATGAAATAAGTAGTTTCAGTGGAATTTCAAGTACTATTTGGTATCAGAACAATAGAGAAACAAAAAGGCCAAACTGTAACATCTCAACCTGGGATCGACATACGAGTTCCATTAGCCAGTTTTTTCACATGATGTCAAGCATTCCTCCCCATACACGAGAAGCTTCATACTAGTAGTGGATGTATAATATATTACATAGGGAGACTATACACTCATTTTAACATCCCAAGTAAGTAATGAATAATATATATTTTTATCTATGTCTATTTATGAATTAGATAGTGTTTTAGAGGCTTAAAATGAGAATAAATCCAATCTTAAGCATGGAATACACTAATATTTTTAAAAGATTGTTTTACTGCCTTTTGATGGAAAACCATTTTTAAATCAAAATTTTTACAATTTTATAATCTATATTTTTCAAAATAAACATATTATTTATGATTGGGACATTTAAATTTACATTGGATAAATTTTTGGTATTTTTCTGACAATGTTCATTTTTTAATGAATAGTGAAAAATACTGCATTTTACATGAAAACTTATTTTTCATATAATATTATTATATGGTTAGATTATCTTTTTAATTAGAATTAAAATGTAATATGAATATATTTTTACCATTTAATCCAATGGTGGTCATTAGGATTAATTTCACTTTCGAATTGGGCATAAACTAATGCCAACTTTTCATATATATTGTTTCAAAAAAAACCCGCTATTTGTTTCGACAACGAGAATTATTTTTAAATAAATTATTGCAAATTTCTGTTTTTGGAATTTGGTAAAATGGATTAAATATTTGGAATCAGAAGATCCAAATTATGTAATCAAGACTCTTGTTTTTGGACATTATGAATAGTAACGACAGAAATTATCTTTAATTATCTTGATTAATGAGTAATTGGGTAGTTAAGGATAATAAAATAATATCATAATAATAAAAAATGACACCAACAAGTGTCCTAATGCTACTGGTTGTCTCATGTCCGACCATGGTATGCCTTGTGCC
Organism: Viscum album; assembly: GCA_963277665.1. NCBI lineage: Eukaryota > Viridiplantae > Streptophyta > Magnoliopsida > Santalales > Viscaceae > Viscum > Viscum album. The sequence goes on along the minus strand of OY728121.1, from coordinate 1,274,540,222 downwards.
AAACTTGGGGACCCCATGGAATCACTTTTGTGTGAAAGTGACTTTTTATCTTTTTATTTTTAAAGAAAGTTAAATATACCAAAGAATGTATCACCTAAGTAAAACATTTTTAATTTTGTCTATATAAATGATACTTTGATCTATAAATATTCATTGGAAAGATAAATATATTTCCTACATCATACTATTTTTTTCAAAATTTTAGACATTAAATAAATTAAACTATTTATGACATCAGGATGGTGCAACGATTACCTCATTATTTAAAGATTTGAATAAAATAAAAATATAATGTAAAATATAAGACCTAAACTTGTCAAAGACTTATTGGATGAGTATATTTCGAACCCTTATCACATTATCATCGAAACACATCAATGTGGGACCTTTAAAATCCGAAACTCATTTTAAAATAAAGTAACAGTTTGTAACGTTCCAAGAGTGCCCCTCATCTCCTCTTATAAAAGGCCCCCACCTATACCTCCTTAACCACACCTCTCAAGACATTGGATCGGAAGAAAACTATCCATTTTGTCTCTAAACATCCCTATCTTACTCCTTGAAGCCTCACTTTGGGAAGAAGTCTTCCCAAGGAAGCCTTTTGAGCTCAAATCAAAGAGAGTTACCCGATTTTAAGGTAATGTCTTCACTTGTGTTCTTATGTTTTATTTTTCTTCTCCAACCTCCTAAAATCTTTTTATTCATTTATTTTGTAACAAATAAAGTATCTTCAATATACTAGTATGTTTTTATAATAATCATTCGAGCTACACTTACACACACCTACATCCAATGGTTAATGAACATACTGTTTCTGTGGATGGTGAATTTCTGTCTCACGAAACGATGATTGTTCAATATTCTTCTAACACATTAAAAGGTGGAAATTAAGATTTCAATATATTTATATATGATATATAATATGTTTATTTTTTCCTTAATCTTCTGTATTTTTCATTTATGGCATACCGTTATGGCTTCCATTATGGGTATACGCGATATCTTCATTTTAGGAAGTGCGGACTACCGTCCCCTCAAAGTGATTTGATTCGTTAATACCATATGTGGTATGCATAAATGATAGATTTAGTAATATTATATATGATAACATACTGGAATTATAATACTATTATGTATCATTATGCTTTAATTCCATTAAAGTATGAGATATAAATGAAAGTAGTGTTCATGGGTACGTACGGCTTACCATCTCCATGAACGGTGCATTTCATTTCTTATCCCCAAATGTAATGTAATATTATAAGTAAATATATATAATGTATATATATGATTTATGTTACATCTAAATGATGAATATAATTATGGAATTAAAATATACATATCTCTCATTTATTTTTAATTCCATTAATATGACATAGATATGAAAGTAGCGTTCATGCGTACGTATGGCTTACCGTCTCCATGAACGGTGCATTTCATTTCATACCTCTAAATGATTATGTAATATTATAAATTCATGTATATACTGGATATATTTGATATATATGGCATCTACATCATGAATATCATTCTTGAGATAATGGATATTTGACTACGTGAACAACTTGTAAATATAAGAAGTTCATTTTTGACTCAAGTACCAATGATTGTTAAAACGACCATTACAATCTTAAATAATAACATAGAGTTCATGACATGGCAATAAATGATATAAAAGGAATAATTAACTTGAAAAAGGTTCTTAAGCAAGTAGAAATTAACTCAAGTTTATTATTTAGGAGATTAAAGAACGATCAAGTCAAGTCGGATATGAGGTAAGGGTCTTCGCCTCAATCTCCATTCAATGAGGCATATTTTGTTTTATACACAACCTTCTTTTATACGATGTATAAACCCATTTGAATTTTACATTTATCCAAAAGAAATATTTTTTATACAAAGCGTTTTACTAAATGACAAAAGGGAATGTTTTTGTCGTACGTATGCGGTGACAACGACTTCTCTGCCGCCGTGACCATTATTTGAGTTTTGGCTTCCTCTACAAGCCATAAATTTTTTTTAAAAGAAAAATAAATACCCTATTCTACTTTTCTTTTATTTTCGTATTGAAAATGGTTTTTATAATGTTTTTATATCAAAGTTTTGTATTGATATCTTGTTATTGAAAAGTGGAAATGTTATGTTTCCTTTATGCATGTTTTATGTGATACGATTATGTTATGGTTCTTGGGAATTATTATGAATATGGGTGGTTCCGTGATAAAATAAGGGCAGGTGAGCCCGATATAGCTCTCCAATGCATTGGGTAACGCGAAGGAGTTAAACATTAAGGTTTCTCTGAATAGATTTAGGGAATATACTGTGGTGGGTATTCTAAACGTAACCAAGATGGTTACTCCCTACGTAAGAATGTTATGAATGCATCAAGATACCTTTATGTCTTATGATTTCTATGATTTATTCATGATTTGATGAGGTATGTTAAAGTGCATATGTTTTATGAGTAAAGTATGATTTCATTGATTCTTATGTATACATGTACTCATGTTTTTTTCCATATTTTTATATCCCTTACTGATCTTTTTATGCTCATCCCAAGTTTTTTTGAAATTTTTTTCATAGGACAAGGGAAAGGTACATGATATGATGATAGTGTCAAGGATGTGTCAAGAAAAAATACATGTTTTATTTTAAATATGTTTCCGTTGATGGGAAAAATGAATACTATCTTTTATGTAACCACTTTGTTTAAATGTGGAATGTAATGAATGTTTTATGATCTAATTCTCTAAAACTCTAAACCTGAAAAGATCCTCAATGTGTAATCTTGTAACAACTCGAGATTAAGTAATTTTTAAGGATGGGGCCTTATAGTTGTTATCAGAGGTCAGTTTAGATAACTTTAGGAGTTAGAATTATATTAAATGATTATCGAAAAATATTTTTTTGATATAGCATTTGAAGATTACCATGTTGCTTCATCTAAGACATGTTTGTTCAGAATGTTTTTCTGCAGAGGAAATAGGGAACCAGTTCTAGGAAGGCATAGAGAAGGAAATAACCTTCTGAATCAGCATCCTGAGATGGTCGGAATTGGAACTGAACAGTTTTTTGCAGTAATGGCACAATTGACTCAAGGGATAAACGATGGTGGTATCCATGCACGAGATCAGCCAGATCAACTGCAGAGGAACATGTCAGTGGTGGAACATTTCATGAGGCAAAACCCCCCATCATTCAGAGGATCATCTGACCCTGTGCTAGTTGAATCGTGGATTAAAGCACTGGAGAAGAATTTCATTGTCATGGGGTGTTCAGAAAATTAAAAGGTTAGTCTTGATATTTACCGGTTGGAGGGTGAAGCAGATCAATGGTGGTCGATCGTTAGAAATATCAGGGACGCTGAAGAGATTGATGCTCTCTACTGGGTTGAATTTAAAGTTATGTTTCATGAGAAGTATTTTCCTAAGGTTGTTTGACTTAGGATGGAAAAGCAATTCTTGGAATTGAGGAAAGGGGAAGACTCAGTGGCTGCCTATGAAGAAAGGCTCACTCGATTGGCAAGGTATGCTCCAAATTTTATCCGAGACCTTGATAGTAAAATCAATCATTTTTACTCTGGATTAAAGCCAAAATATCAAAGGGGATTCACTTCTAGTGAGTTCAAAAGTTATGAAAAGCTTGTTCGATGTGCTGAGAAGGTGGAAATGGAGTTTTCCGATGATCAAGTGTTCTATAACAACCAACAGAAGAAGATACCGTGGTGGCAGGAGAAAGGAAAGAATTATTCAAAAATGTTTGACGGTAAGAAAACTAAGTTTCTATTTTGTGATAAATGTGGTAAAAGGCATGTTGGGGAATGTCTTTTGAATTCTGGAAAGTGCTACCAATGTGGTAAGCTGGGACATAAGGCTCGTGATTGCATTGAAAAAGATCAAGGTGATGGTAAGACCAAATTTGATTTACAGTTAGTGAAATGTTTTATGTGCAATGAGATGGGTCACTATGAAAACGAGTGTCCGACAAAGAGCTCGAGTGATGGGAAGCAGTTAGAATACAAGCAGAAAGGGGTGGTGAAATCCTTTTCAACTACTTCAGCAGATGTCAGTCCATCAAATGAATTTGTATCAGGTACTTTGTTTGTTATTCAGATTATGCCAGTGTGTTGTTTGATTCGGGGTCTACACATTCTTTCATCTCTGAAACCTTTTCTAGTAAAATGGGAATACCATCTCAAGAAATGACTCCTGAACTTGTGGTAAAAACACCAGGGGGAAATGTTGAGGCAAAAAGAATTTATAAGAATCTTCCTATCCTTATCCATGGAAAGAACCTACTTGCAAAGCTTATTGTTTTACCTCTAGTAGAGTTTGATGTTATCCTGGGTATGGATTGGCACTCTATTTACCATGCTATGATTGACTGTAGAGGTAAAGAAGTTTCTTTTCAGAAATACTTTCAGTTTGTTTACAAGAATGAACCCTTACTATTGATAACATATCAAGAGGCTGAGAAACTTCTAAAAGATGGAAATGAATGTTACCTTGCACACATCGTTGAAAATAAAGGAACTGTTCAGATTAATGATGTGCCAGTGGTAAATGAGTATCCTGATGTTTTTCCTGATGAGTTTCTTGGAATAATACCAGATCGGGATGTTGAATTTACTTTTGACTTAGTTCCTAATGCTATGCCAATTTTAAAACCCCCTTATCGAAGGGCTCAAACTGAACTTTTAGAGTTGAAGGAGCAATTGCATGATTTATTAGAGAAAGGTTTCATTCGAACTAGCACATCACCATGGGGTGCTCCTGTTTTATTTGTTAAAAAGAAAGATCATTCAATGAGACTTTTCATTGATTATAGATCCTTGAATAACATCACCATTAAGAACAAATATCCTTTGCCTCATATCGATGATTTGTTTGATCAGCTCCATGGAGCTCAGTATTTTTCAAAGATTGAACTGAGATCAGGGTACCATCAGTTGAAGGTAAATGAAGAACATATTCCGAAAACCACGTTCCATACAAGATATGGCCATTATGAATTTGTAGTAATGCCTTTTGGGCTAACCAATCCACCTTATGTATTCATGGAATTAATGAATAGATTTTTCCATGAGTTCTTGGATAAGTTTGTGGTTGTTTTCATTGATGATATTTTGGTGTTTTTTTAAAGTAAAGAGGAGCATGAAAGACATTTAAGGGTTATTTTTCAAACCTTGAATGAAAATAAATTGTATGGGAAATTCAGAAAGTGTGAGTTTTGGTTGCAACAAAATTCTTTCCTTGGTCACATTGTTTCTAAAGATCGGATGATAACTGTTGATCCTGCAAAAACAAAACTTGTTGAAGAATGGCCAAGAACCAGAAATGTAACTGAGATTCGTACCTTCCTTGGTTTGGCACGATATTACCGAAGGTTTGTTAGAAATTTTTCACGGTTATCTAGTCCAATGACTAAGCTAACTCGGAAGGGTGTTAAGTTTATCTGGACAAAAGAATGTGATGATTTTTTTCAGGAATTGAAAAGAAGATTGGTGAATGCTCCAGTTTTGGCACTACTTTCCAGGAATGGGGAGTTTGTTATCTACAGTGATGCTTCATTGAAAGGACATGGTTGTGTCCTAATGCATAATGATCAGACAATTGCTTATGCTTCACGACATTTGAAAACTCATGAGGTAAATTACCCTACACATGATTTGGAATTAGCTGCTGTTGTTTTCGCTTTAAAAATTTGGAGGCATCATTTGTATGGAGTATAGTGTGAAATATATACCGATCACAAAAGTTTAAAGTATATATTCACTTAGAAATAATTGAACATGAGACAGAGGAGATGGATAGAATTAATCAAGGATTATAATTGTACAATTCACTACCATCCAAGAAAAGAAAATAAAGTGGCTGATGCTTTGAGTCAGAAAATTAATGCTTCATTAACAATGTTGCATTTGGAATGTTATCCTTTGGTTAAGGATTTGATGAACATTGGAATAGAAGTTGTTGGTGTAGGATGTCCTTCTGTTGTGTTTCAGGTATCAGTGAAATATTCTCTATCAGACAGAATCAAGCACGCATATAAGTAAGACAGCGAGTTGCAGAAAAAGGTAGAGCTGGTTCAGAAAGGTAAGTTGCCTGAATTCAACATTGATAGTGATTGTGTTTTGAGATTTGGGAAGAGATTGTGTGTGCCTTGTGATTCACAGTTTAAGAGAGAGTTGTTATGTGAAGCTCATAGTTCTCTGTTTTCAGTTCATCCAGGAAGTACTAAGATGTATAGAGATCTTCGAGAGTATTACTGGTGGGACGGAATGAAAAGGGATATTGTTGATTTTACTATTAAGTGTTTGACTTGTCAGCAGGTTAAAGAAGAACGGCAGATACCAAAAGGGATCATTCAGCCTTTACCAGTGCCAGAGTGGAAATGGGAAAATATATCCATGGACTTTGTTGTGGGATTACCGAAGACATCTCGAGGTAATAATGAAATCTGGGTTATTGTTGATCGCTTGACTAAATCTGCTCATTTTTTTTCTATACGAGATTCTTTTTCCCTATATTATCTTTCCCTTTTGTATCTTAAAGAGATAGTCAGGTTACATGGAGTTCCTCTCTCCATTTTATCTTACCGTGATCCCAGGTTCACTTATAACTTTTGGAAAGGCCTTCTGAAGTCATTGGGTACTGAATTAAATATTAGTACAACTTTTCACCCTCAATCAGATGGGCAGTTAGAAAGAACGATTCAGGATTTGGAGGATATGATACGTTCTTGTTCGATGGATTATCAGGGAAGTTGGGACCAACATCTTTCTTTGGTTGAGTTTTTATATAAGAACAGTTTTCATTCCAGTATACAGATGACACCATTTGAGGCGTTATATGGGAAGAAATGTCGAACTCCAACCTTCTGGGATGAAGTGGGTGAAAGGAAGTTGATGGGACCGTAAGTGGTAGAAGAGTTGGCAGAAAAAGTTCAGCTGATACAGAAACACATGAGAACAGCTCAAAGTAGGAAGAAGAGTTATGCGGACAACCGGAGTAAGGACCTCTCTTTTGAGGTAGGTGATCATGTTTTTCTCAAAGTATCACCATGGAAAAGTGTAATGCGATTTGGTAATAAAGGAAAGTTGAGTCCAAGGTTCATTGGACCATATTAAATTCTGGAGAGATTTGGATCAGTTTCATAACGAGTGGCTTTACCTCCGAGTTTATCTCAGGTACACAATGTTTTTCATGTTTCAATGTTAAGGATGTAAATTCTAGATCCATCTCATGTTTTGAGTCCATAGGTAGTTCAGTTGGAAGAGAATCTATCTTATGAGGAACAACCGGTTCAGATTCTTGACCATAGGGAGAAAGTGTTACGGAATAAGGTGATTCATCAGGTAAAGGTTTTGTGGAAAAACCACATTATTGAAGAGGCAACATGGGAATCTGAAAATTCAATGAGGGATAAATACCCCCACTTATTCGATAAGTAAATAAATTGTGGGGACGCAATTTTCTAAAAGGGGAAGGAGGTAACATCCCAAGTAAGTAATGAAAAATAGATATATTTATCTATGTCTATTTATGAATTAGATAGTGTTTAGAGGCTTAAAATGAGAATAAATCCAATCTTAAGCATGAAATACACAAATATTTTTAAAAGATTGTTTTATTGCCTTTTGATGGAAAACCATTTTCAAATCAAACATTTGATAGTTTTATAATCTCTATTTGTCAAAATAAAAATATTATTTATGATTGGGAAATTGAAATTTACATTGGATAAATTTTTGGTATTTTTCTGACAATGTTCATTTTTTAATGAATAGTGAAAAAATACTTCATTTTACATCAAAACTGCTTTTTCATAAAATTTAATTATATGGTAATATTATCTTTCTAATTAGTCTTAAAGTGTAATATTAATATATTTTTACCATTTAATCCAATGGTTGTCATTAGGATTAATTTTACTTTGGAATTGGGCATAAACTAATGCCAAACTTTTCATAGATATTGTTTCAAAAAAACCCGCTATTTGTTTCGAGAACAGGAATTATTTTTAAATAAATTATTGCAATTTCTGTGTTTGGAATTTGGTAAAATGGAATACATATTTGGAATAAGATTTTCCAAATTATTTAATCAAGACTCTTTTGTTTTTGGACATTATGAATAGTAACGACGGTAATTATCTTTAATTATCTTGATTAATGAGTAATCATGTAGTTAAGGATAATAAAATAATATCATAATAATAAAAAATGACACCAAAATGTGTCCTAATGCTACTATTTGTCTCATTTCCGACCATGAGATTCCTTGTGCAAAACTTGGGGACCCCATGGAATCACCTTTGTGTGAAATTGACTTTTTTCTTTTTATTTTTAAAGAAAGTTAAATATAACAAAGAATGTAATACCCGAGTAAAACATTTTTAATTTTGTCTACATATATGATATTTTGGAATATAAATATTAATTGGAAATCTAAATATATTTCCTACATCATAGTATTTTTTTCATAATTTTAGACATTAAATAAATTAAATTATTTATGACATCATGATGATGCAACGATTACCTCATTATTTAAAGATTTAAATAAAATAAAACGATAATGTAAACTCTAAGACCTAAACTCATCAAAGTCCTATTGGATGAGTATATTTAGAACCCTTATCACCTTATCCTCGAAATACATCAATGTGGGACCTTTAAAATCCGAAACACATTTGAAAATAAAGTAACATTTTGTAACTTTCCAAGAGTGCCCCTCCTCTCCTCTTATAAAAGGCCCCCACCTCTACCTCCTTACCCACACCTCTCAAGACTTTGGCTCGGCCAACCCCTATCCATTTTTTCTCTCCACGTCCCTCTATTACCCCTTGAAGCCTCACTTTGGGAGGAAGTCTTCCCAAGGAAGCCTTTCAGCTCAAATCAAAGAGAGTTACCCGATTTCAAGGTAATGTCTTCACTTGTGTTCTTATGTTTTATTTTGCTTCTTCAACCCCCTAAACTCTTTTTATTCATTTCTTTTGTAAAAACTACATTATATTAAATATACTAGGATGTTTTTATAATAATCATTCAAGATACACTTACACACACCTACATCTAATGGTTAAAGAATATACTATTTCTGTGGATGGCGAATTTCTGCCTCACGAAATGATGATTGTTCAATATTCTTCTAACACCTTCAAAGGTGTCAATTAAGATGTCACTATATTTATATATGATATATAATATTTTTTATTTTTTCCTTAATCTTCTGTATTTTTAATTTATGGCATACCTTTATGGCTTCCATTATGGGTATACGTGATATCTTCATTTTAGGAAGTGCGGACTACCGCCCCCTCAAAGTGATTTGATTCGTTAGTACCATATGTGGTATGTTTAAAGGATAGATTTAATGATATTATATATGATACCATACTGGAATTATAATAATATTATGTATCATTATGTTTTAATTCCATTAAAGTATGATATAGAAATGAAAGTAGCGTTCATGCGTACATACAGCTCACCGTCTCCCTGAACGGTGCACTTCATTTCTTACCCTCAAATGTAATGTACTATTATAATTACATATATATAATGGATATATATGATTTATTTTACCTCTAAATTATGAATATAATTCTGGAATTAAAATATACATATCTCTCATTTAGTTTTAATTCCTTTAATATGACATAGAAATGAAAGTATCGTTCATGCGTACGTACAGCTTACCATCTCCATGAACGGTACATTTCATTTCTTACCTCTAAATGATTATGTAATTTTATAAATGCATGTATATACTGGATATATATGATATATATGGAATATACATCATGAATATCAATCTTGAGATAATGGATATTTGACTACGTGAACAACTTGTAAATATAAGAAGTTCATTTTTGACTCAAGTACCAATGATCATTAAAACGAACATTATAATCTTAAATAATAACATAGAATTCATGACATGGTAATATATGATATAAAAGGACTAATGAACTTGAAAAAATTTATTAAGCAAGTAGAAATTAACTCAAGTTTATTATTCAGGAGATTAAAGAACGATCAAGTCAAGTCGGATACGAAGTAAGGGACTTCGTCTCAATCTCCATTCATTAAGGCATATTTTGTTTTATACACAACCTTCTTTTATACGGTGTATAAAACCCTTTTACTTTTACATTTATCCAATGGGAATATTTTTTATACGAATTGGTTTTCTAAACGACAAAAGGGAATGTTTTTGTCATACGTATGTGGCGACAACGACTTCTCTGCTGCTGTGACCATTATTTGAGTTTCAGCTTCCTCTACTAGCCATACATTTTTTTAAAAGAAAAATAAATACCCGGTTTTACTTTTCCTTTATTTTGGTATTGAAAATGGTTTTCATAATGTTTTTATATCAATGTGTTGTATTGATATCTTGTGATTTAAAAGTGGAAATGTTATGTTTTCTTTATGCATGTTTTATGTGATACGATTATGTTATGGTTCTTGGGCATTATTATCAAGACGGGTGGTTCTGTGATAAAAAAAAGGGCGGGTGAGCCCGATATAGCTCTCTAATGCATTGGGTAACGCGAAGGAGTTAAACATTAAGGTTTCTCCGAAGAGATTTATGGAATATACATTGATGGGTATTCCAAACGTAACCAAGAGGGTAACTCCCTACGTAAGAATGTTATGAATTCCTCAAGTTACCTTTATATCTTATGATTTATATGATTTATTCATGATTTGATGAGGTATGTTAAAGTGCTTATGTTTTATTATTAAAGTATGATTTCATTGATTCTTATGTATACATGTAATCATGTTTCTTTTCCATATTTTTATATCCTTTACTGAGCTTTTTATTCTCATCCCACGTTTTTTTGAAATGTTTTTCACAGGTCAAGGGAAAGGTACATGATATGATGATAGTGTCAAGGAAGTGTCACGAAAGAATCCATGTTTTATTTTAAATATGTTTACGTTGATCGAAAAAATTAATACTATCTTTTATGTAACCACTTTGTTTAAATGTAGAATGTAATGAATGGTTTATGATCTAATTCTCTAAAACTCTAAACCTGAAAAGATCATCAACGTGTAATCTTGTAATAAATCGAGATTAAGTAATGTTTAAGGCTGGGGCCTTATACTCATTATCAGAGTAAAAAAATAGAGGATATAGATAATTAATATAAAAATAATAAAAACTATAAACCTAATGAATAACAAGGTCAACACATACAAATTTCACATAATGAATGAAAACATGGTTAACTGAACATAAAAAAACAATAAATTTGTCATGTCAATGTTCCTTTTAGGGGTAAAATGAAAAACCCAAAATTATAGACACCCAAAACTCTAAAGTGGGCCCCAAATAGAATCTTATTCTCTTATCCATGCTCCATCCCAACTCATCCGTCTAACATAGGGCACTTTCTCTTATCCTATCAAGCATACATGATGTCTATTTAGGCAGTTATTAGAAATACCGAGTAGGGTGTGAGTATAAATCAATAGGCTACAACCAATGAATTCAAAAACATTATCATGTCAATAACAGTGTATGAAGTTTTATATATAAAAAAATACAGTAACATAAATTATTATCACATTTAATTATTCATTAGTTAAACACATAAATTACCTAGGTTTATAATGACTCTCAAAACATCAATACCTTCTTCATCCCATACCATAACCTGAACTATATCATATAGAAAATAATAATTCATTATCATATAGTCTTTCAATATTCATATAATTTCAAATCATATGAGGTATAATTGGAAAGATAGTCCAATACCATCACTTGTTGCCTAAAAATCCATGGTAAGGACACCATGGGTATTTAAAGCATTAGTTCATGTCCCACAACCCATTTATCATTAAATAATATGATGTATTTTGAATAATGAGTCTTTATCCCACACTCATTTATCACATTCATCACAATTGGTCTTTTTATACATCATTTAATGTCCCACATTAATTTATCACATGCATTCATTTGGGTGTACAATGCCATGTCTAGAACCCTATGGGAATTTGATGAACCAGTCCTCATCCCACAACCCATTTATCAATAAATAAATAATATGACATATATATCTTTTATTAGTGTTAATCAAAATTTACCCTATGAAAAAATTTTACATTATGATATACCAATTGAATTTAAAAAATCAAGGTCCGTCACATTAATTCATATTGAATTGTATAAACAAACCAATACTAATCGATATATCAAACATTAATCATATAATTCATCAAAACATCAAGGATAATCCAATCAAACCTTACTTCCCATTAATCTATCAGTTCATCCTTATATTAATCAATCAACTCCATAATCCCATTAGTAAAAAAATTACCCAATCCCATTAATTGATTAATTTCATAACCCCATTAATGAATCAATTGCATAGTCTATTAATTAATTAATTTAAAAAATTAAATAACATAATTAAAGATTCAATTGATATATAAGAAAAATAGATTTCAAAATTTCATAAAATAAATAAAAGTCAAAGGAATTGAATAATAGACCTCCCCCATTAGGATCATTGGAATACACTTGCAAAATGAAATCCCCAAAATTTAATCAGATTATTATATTTCATAATGAGCAATGAGATATAGGTCCAAAACCTAGTCCAAAAATTAAATGGATTAAGATATATTAAAACATATATCTAGACACTTCACCAAAAGAGGAAAAATACTTTTAGAAGATGATAATAAGATGAGAGAGAGAGAGCCAATCGATATGAGAATATTAATCTACAAGAGGAGCAGATTAATCCCTCTAGTCTTCCATTAAATAACAATGGAGGTAAGAATTCCTTTGAATACATACATAATCCTCGAAATACAATAAAATAACATTAGGGTCGTTTTGTGTTGAAGAAGGGTGAAGTTCAGGGGGTTCATGAATTTTAAAAATAATTCTCAAGGAAATAAATATCATTTGCATGGTTTCCAGTGAAGGGTTGTATGGTTTCCTAAACCATGTTCCATGACCATAAAAATATCTTATGGGGGTACATGGTTACTCCAAATAGGGGACATAGATTAAAAAATAGTGATCCAACCATGTAGTACATCTCTATTTTGTGTTTCATGGTTTCATGGGGTTTGGAGACTGTTTTGGGGAATCTGTGCGCCAACCATGCATTCCCCAAAACCCCTCCAAAAACATCCAAAATATACTATAATCCACCAAATACATGCCATTACTAATGTATAACATAAAAAGGAAATATAGAAACTTTATGTTTTTTTGAGACACCACTATAATAGGTGAGGATCTTACAATATCCCCACCTTATAATAGATCATCCTCGAGATGCACTCCAATGAATCACTTTGATTACAATGTAAAATGATTAGGCCACTAAGCCCACATATCAGATTCTCTCTACTATGTTTCTTCTTGAACATTACCATGTTTCCATAATACAAGAACATCTAGAACAACCTTTACCCAAAATACAATATCACTATGGTACACAATACATATCAGATGATCCTCAAAGGAATCATCAGTCTAATGCTCAACATCATGCATATATATCACATGAGAAGGGCCAGGGTGACACCACTAAATTTGTGTCACAAGAAAATAATCATACATAACACTACACCTTTCTAGAAAAATCAATCGGTATGACACCATCCCATTTCTCTCTATAACCTCAAACAGTTCAAATAATATGGGCACCAACATTCCTTCCCTCTGAATCCTAAGGTTGTCCAATCTAGGCGACACCGGAAAGAAGACACGATAATCCACTATCAACAAAATGGGTCATTAATGTTTACAAGTATATGAATTCTATCTACAATGTGATTTCGCTATATGTTTTTAAATAAACTGAAACTTCTATGATGTCTCCTGAACGAGACTCGGTCCCATATATTTTGACTCACTTACCTCTATCCAATATTGAGGAGATCTTCATGGCCTAACATAAAGAGTCTCATGTGATACCATCTTAATTCTCTCTTACCATGTATTTTTATAAGATAAATAAAAAAGAAAAAAGAGATTTTTCCATGAACCCCCAAATTTTAGGACACACAACTGATGCATATCCTCTAAAAACTATATAGTACATTCATATTACAATTATATTGTGGGTGGAAGGTCGTAGTCATAAAAACATGTGAGCCCAGAACCCTATGAAAGCCCTAGAAAAAGTGTGATGTATAACATGAGTCCTGATATGAATAAATTGTAATATACACCCTTTGTTGATTGACTATCTATCAAACATATTAGAATCCAAACATATCTATAGCTAAGGTCTCTGGTATAAGAAATAAACTCACTAAATTCATCAGTCGGTCAACAAACACCCAAATGGAATTATTTTTTTGACGTCCTCTAGAGACGCACCACAATGTCAATGGTAACTTTGCCCCACTTCCAATCTGAAATGGGAAATGAATTTACTAAACCACTAGGACATTGATTTATATCATTGACCTTTTGATAGGTGTTTCATCATGTCATGAACCACAAAATATCTTTTTTCACACTATGCCACCAATAATACCAATGATGGTCATGTTATATTTTGGTCATACCCAATTTCACTTCACACTTTGAGGCTTGAAATAAACACATCAAATCCTAACACATGATCATATATACAACGACCCTATTCCCAATATAAATGATATTATCCTAATATGTGGATGAATCTAAAGGCAAATCCCCACATTTAAGGATTTCCATTCAAGGGAATACATTTTTTATCCTTATACAGTCTCTCCTTGATCTAGATCAAAATTGTAAACTCCACAAAAATATATTTCAGAGTCATATTTACCTAGAACTCTAAAATCAAAAAATGAATCTCAGACTGTAAATTCATCATCTTTCACATAGAGAAATAATCCCGAACATTCTAAGTCTGTTTTTTCCTTCTTAGAGAATCAAAAAAACTATTTCCCTAAACAAAACTATATTGTAGGTAAAAATAAAATGACTGAATATACTCTACCCACATTCACTTATGGAGATTCAAATTTCATTAGGAAAATATATACGTTACACACTTATAGTTGGTATATATAGTAAACTTTTCACCAAACAGATCAAGCCACCAACACATAAATGATTAAATGACTTTAAACAACCTAGGGTCTTGCGTAGGGTAATTCCATTCATGTTTCCCCAACTTCCGAGACCTAGATGCCACAACATGATCTCTCTAGATTAATGACTCTCCATTTCTGACCCCATAAAAATAAAAAATACTATATACTCCTTACCAAACTCGCATAGGATCAATATTGGTTTCTTTATGAGCGGCTTCTTCAACTCTATTATGGCATTCTCAAATACACTAGTGTGTTAAAAAATATTCAGGTTTTTGGTAAAGCTCAAAAGTTGTACTGAAAAATAGGAAAAATGATGGATAACCCTCTAATAATATCCCCTAATCACTGAAAACCATGTATTTTAACAACATTTTTTGGAAGATCCCATGAAAAAAACTACATGAAACTTCAATGGGTCCACTAACCCACCTTCCTACAATAAGGAAGGACCCATGAATTGTATCTAATAATTCTATAATTGAAACATAGATAGCATGAGTCATAGCTAGTGCTCTATCAGTGTACACAATACAATGAAAATGTTTTGGGAATGATAATCATGTGTTTTAGTGTACACCGTGATTTTATAAAATAAACCACCAGAAAGTGATCCAGGTACACATGGAATACTTTGTTTACCAAGGCCATAAACACTGATGGAGAAATCTTCAGATTAAATGACATCACAATGAAATCATTAACTCTACACCAACTTCTGAAAGAAGTTCATATTATATCACAAGGTAGAACTCTCATTTGATGATATAATAATATCATGTTGTTCTTGGAGAACACAATAGTTACTCTCAATTGGTCAATGTGGTTTTTTAGACATGGAAGATGATACCAGTTCATCAATGTCCTCTGGTTCAACTTCTGGTCATGAAAACTGAAGGTCAAGTTTACGTTAGCCTTCTTTAAAAAAATGGAGGACCCAAAGGTGGCATACGTAGGAAACTAAAAATATGATCCATTAAATCTTCTAGTTGGGTCTTGATATCTTGAAGCTATGGTGGTGATATTCAAAAAGGTTGAATTGAAAATTTCCCATATCAAGGAATCTGCTCAATCATAAACTGTACATCCCTCTCAGTTGGAAGCCCTAATACCTCATCCAGAAGCACATCATAGAACCATTCCACTAGGAGTGGAAGGACATCATTCTCTACACCTCCATAATCCTATAAAATAATTGAAACCTGAGTGGAAATCTTTTGTAGTTTTTGATGAACTGGCCCTTCTCATCCTTCCTTGTTATCCAAATCTCTACATTTAACATAATTTCCACAATCATGATATGTAAATGCAACTCTATGGTAAAAAAATATATTTAGGATTGGTGTGATACTGATAAATCCATACCAATAATCAAGTCAATTATAAATAAATAATGTATATAAAAACTCATAGAGTGATTATACTCTCCATCCATGACTGAACAAAACATACATAATCATAAATCTATCATCTATACCCCTAATGGTGTATTGATCTTCATAACCACCACTTAGTGACTCCACTGGCAGAAATAAAATCTTCACAAGTTATGAAGATATAAAATAATTAGAGTCACCATTACCAAATATAGCACTAGAAATCATTGAAGCTAAAAGAATAATACATTTAACTCTCAATTGTCTAACATCTCTATCCACAAGTTTCAGATGAACATAATGTAATTTTCCCACCCCTCTTCTATCTGGTACAATCTGATTACCATAAGCTACACCACTCTACTAATATGGTTACTCTTTCTAAGATGTACAATGTCAACTGCCTCTACAACCATTTCTAGTAGAACAATACCTACCAAACTGATATTGGAAAGGTGATTCCCTTCAGACACTCTAGTTCAATCTAGTTTACCTATCATTACCCATATATCATTGGTTCTTATAGAAACATTGTATATTTATCACCATTATACAAGCTTGGAACTTTACCAGTGGCCGTGGAAAGTTTTTATGAAAGTGATATGGCCTAGTACTATAGTGGCATGTCACTCGAGTAACGTCCTATGTTACTGAACCTTCCAATGACCAATCTTATTAAAATCACACTAGCTTGAATTCTCTTATTGACACATTGCAGCCTCAGAAGTCATACACCTTTGTCATCTTAGAGAAACCACATATCCTCCACCTGAAGCCTCCTTTATATTTCCTTCAGATATGAGATCCTGATGTACTACTTCTAATTTTTTTTAGTCAAACTATAATAACATGGAACTTAATTTCACAAATAATCCCATCCTAAAACCATTTTTCAATAGTAGCCTCTACCCTCATCATTGATGGAGAAAAGAAAAATATATCTACAAAGAGACTATAATATACCCTGACCATTATACCCCCTAATTTATCCTAAAAACTCAACTGCACTCTCCATCTAGACAATCCCAATTTAAAAGTCCCCCTTGAACTTCTCTGGAAAGTCCATCCAAAAAATTCAGTCCAAATTTATATCTTGAGTTTGGAAGTCCCACCACTACTTTTCCTGACTACATAATATATAACCAACTAGTTTGA
This sequence comes from Viscum album, assembly GCA_963277665.1. NCBI lineage: Eukaryota > Viridiplantae > Streptophyta > Magnoliopsida > Santalales > Viscaceae > Viscum > Viscum album. The sequence goes on along the minus strand of OY728121.1, from coordinate 1,274,522,609 downwards.
CTCAGTTCTCAACCATAGTGTCTATGTGGTCAAGAAACATATATTCAATCCAGAACATTGTAGCTACAGGACCACCCTCTGTGGTAAATGTCAGAGGGTACTACACCTGAAACTCCCATACCATGTAATAAATATTTATCCATACTCATCCGAGGTACCTTTCCATAATTTGTGTATAATGAGAAAATTTCGCATAGAATTTATCTCCATCAATATCACCTAGAACTATAGATGCCTCATGTTTCAGTGCTAGAGGATCATTTATAGCCACATCCTCCCACTACCCTATCTACAAACGCCATCATGGATCCATATCTCTACAATTATAGAGACAAGTATTTGGTCACATTACACAACATTAAGACATTTACATAATTGGTACTCACATAATCCACATCAATTCATCCATTATTCCCCTCCATACATTCAAAAATAAGTTGCTATCACTACCTTTAACCATCATACAACTAGGCCATGGATAAAAAAGGGTAAACATATTCTTATTTTATTTTTCTCATTATACACCCATTCTACACAATTTTCACCAATTTAAAATTTTAAATTCCATATTACGAACCATATTCTCTTTGAATTTTCATAAGAAATAAAATCACTTTCATATAACCTACTCATCATAAAACCATATTTTTCTATAAATTATTGAAATTATGTACGTCACAATGAGTCTTAAGTGACTAAATTGATGCATGTTTACACAACTCTTTTTCATTACTATGTCATGAAATAAATATCAATAAATCATAAAAACCATAAACACATCACATAAGAAGTGAATCAATAATATTTAAATAACATCTAACTATAAAAATAAACAATAATAATATAAATCCCAACCTAGGTACTTGGGGTTTCCCAGATACAAGGCTTATATACTCCAATGCATGATCTAATGACCAAGTCCCAACTCTTACACATATCTTATCTAACATTCACAAAATATATGAAGAAAATAAAAGAAAATAATACAACTTGGATACCACTGTGTAATGTCCCTAATCGGGTTCCACATATAGGTGCCTCGAGAAGGTTGGTCACACGACTCTATGTGCGCCTCCTAATAAAAAAGAGGCTGATGACTGGTATGGATGGTATAACATATAAAATGGGAAGACTATACCATTTTTATTATAGTAATACAATTGAAAAATATATATAAATAATATCCAAATAATAATAACCAACAACTATAATTACACAAATATAAATACATACCAATATCAAAATATAAACCTAAACATGAATAATATAACATAAAAAACATTTGTATTTAATTCCAAAGTACATGTCATTTTTCAAATGAAAAACAAAAAGTAAACAAATCAGTAACACTCTAGAGTGTCTTGGATGACATCATGCTCCCTCATCCACTATGTATCCCAAATAAGTGATCTAAAAAAGGGTTCTTACCCTTATCCTGTCCAACAAAAATAAATTTCATTTGGGTACCAATTAGTAAACCCAATTATGGTGTGATTACAACTCAGTATTTCACCACTAGTGGAGTATAAAATAATATCCAGTCAACAACAGTGTGTGTAGTTGTAAAAAGAAGAAAATAAAGTAAATTGTTATCATAATTTGTTTTTATTTAATTAACCACCTAAATTGCATGGGTTAATAATGATACGCAAACCATTAATACCTTAATTGGAAAATGTTGGAGTCTAAATAAAAATTATATAGTCATTAATTATCCTTTTTTATTTCAATTCACATCATTGCTAATTTAGAACACAGTCCAATGTTATAATATTGGGCCTAGAATGCTATGGTTAGAAAACCATGGGTATTTGAACCATCAATCTGTATCCTATAAATAGTTTAACAATATATCAAATGTTAGATTTTGTTTCATCATTTTCTGTCCCACATTCATTTATCACATGCATCACAAATTGGATTTTAAAGAATTATTTTGTTTCACACAATCATTTCTCACATGCATAAATTTTGGTCTAGAACTCCATGTTTAGCACCCTGTGGGAATTTAAATCAACATTCTATTTCTCGGTGTTATTTTATAAATGAATCAAAAACATAAAATATATCACATTTAACAAGTTTAATAATACTAATTCTCTCATATACATTTTACATCATGGTATAATAATTTAATTATTAACACAATCAAGTTCCATAACTTTTATTCACATTTAATAGTATTAAAAATTCACTATTTAACAATTTATCAACATTTAATCATATAATTCATCTACCCTTTAAGGTTATAAAAAATATACCTTATATTCCATTAATCAATCAATTATTTATCCAATTAATCTGTCAATTCTGAAATCCTATCACTAGAACAATTACTCAATACTATCAACTGACCAATTTCATAACCCCATTAATCAATCAATTTCTCAATTCATTAATTAAAGTTTTAATGAAATTAATTAATTTGATTAAAAATGTAATTTATTAAAATGAAATAAATATTTGACAATGAAATAAACATTATTTAATTCTTTTTTTTTTGAATTGAAAAATATACCACCGACAACAAAATCATTGATGGATGCTCGCCAATTGAAATAACCAAATTGAAGAAAAACATTCTATTAGGCAATGAATAATGATATCTAGTTCCCATACCTTGACCCAAAAGTGAATGGATAAAGTTATATCAAAACAACAGTCTATAAAAATCCCCAAAAAATGAATAATCACTACAAAAGATGAGAGAAACACACGAGAGAGGGACAAAACCAATCAGAATAACAATCTATTGTCGGAAGTGGTGTAGATTCTTCAATCTAATAATCCCATTATTAATAATATAATTTAAAAGCCCTTTTAATCAATCTAGAAACCTAAAAAATTATAGAACAAATGTAGGGTTGATTTTGTTTGAATTAGGATGATTTTTGGGGGTATATGAATTTTAATACTAATTTTTAGGGAAATAAATCCCATGTAAACCAATTCCTAGGATGTGGCTCATAGTTTTACAAATAGTGTTCCATAACCAAGTGCCTCTTCTTTGGGTTTTCATGGTTACTCCTATGAGGAAACATGGTCTGAAATAAAATGATCCAACCATAAATTACCACTCTATCTGAGGTTTCTTTATTTTCTAGGGTATGGGGAATAGTTTTGGAAAACAATGTGTGAACTGTAACCTTACCAAAACCCCTCCAAAAACATCCAAATTTTCCCCCAACACACCTAAAACATGCGTCAACCAAATTATAAAAAACAATAAAAACCTTTACCTTTAAAAGGGAATGATACATTACATGAATTTTTTGGGATCATATTGAAAGCATAATCATCAATATGTGTAAAAAATAGTTTCACTCTCAAAACGTGATATGAAAACTGTATAATGAAATGATGGTTCTTGGTGATTTTAGAATTTATAGAAGAGAGACTAACTTTGGATGAATGATTGTGTAAAATCTTAATTGGGAAATACAAGTGCTATATTGAAAAAATATATTTTATTATAAGTTATATTATTTTATGATTTAGTGGATGTTCACTATTATAAAAAGGACGAATGGGTTTGAGATGTTTGATCTATAACAAATGTGAGAAAATATTGGAGGCAACAACGATGATAAATATTTCTGATTATTAGTCTATCTTAAAAAATTGCATTAGATTTTTATTTGTAAAGGATGTTAATGTACTATAAAAAATAACGTATCATTCCAAATAAGTGTTGTCCTCATTGTTATAAAGATCCCATGAAATATGGTTATGTGATTTAGGTGGAGTCAGTTCTGAATTCTCAATGATGATCAGAATCGTCTATGATTAAAGTAATTGTTGAAGAAATAATGTAATTGGAGTTCAAGTTATAACAATAATTTATTATTAACAATTGATAACAATTGTCCAAATATTTTAAATCTAAAAAGTTATATGTTTATCACATTAATTGATTTCATTCTAATCTACTAAGGGTTTGTTTTGAGAATGCGATAATATCACATGATGTGTTCTGTTATTTATAGTGGATTGTTCCTAGCGGTATGTATTCTAATTGAGAACCACAACGTGAAAAGGATAACTTTAATAGAGTTAACATAAACTATTTTTCCTATAATAATTTCTTACTCAATATTATTAAAGGATTTAATGCCACAAAAAATTTAAAGTGGTGGACTAAATCCCTTGAATTATTGGATAAATATATCTGGTTTTTGGAAAATTTCTATTACTGGATAAAGTGTAAGAACTTATTTTTACATTATTATTTATTAATATACTAAATTTTAGGTATTTTATATCTAAATTGTATGGGTTCTATTGAATTAATACTTCCATCCATAGAAATTTATTATTTTGTAAAAATATAATAGGTTACCAATTGTTGTATGGAGTAAATGGTAAAAATAGTGTAATGGATAAACCTATATACATTCCATTTTGAAACAGTGATATAATTTTAATTCAATATAGTTGGAGTTCCCTTTGTTTTTCATTTACAATAAGGGAGAATGAGACGCCAACATAAATCCAAAATTTTCAAATACAAGAATTATATTTGGGGATGTTCTGTAATATGGAATAGACAGATTTTGAAAGATATTATCCATTGAATAAAATGATCCAACAAGTTTTTGATAAATTATTTTAAAATGTATTTTATGTTGGATTTGTTATGAATGTGTGTTATGGGGTTGGAATTGGATGCCATTCTTAATAACAAATCTAATAAAGAAAGTCTTCCTGAAGATTTACCTTGAAACATGTGGTATTGTTTATGGAATAAAATAACATATACACATAGAGACAAATGTATTTGAATTAATTATGGACAAATATGGACATATTTTAAAGAAAACAATGTGTCCGGCTACAATTCCATCATCCTTTATGATGCTGGATACATTTAGAATGGTATGGGATTAAGAAGCACAAACTCAAAGAGAATACTGTTAAATAATGTACTATTATGGGTGGGAAATTACATGAGTGAAGTATATATGTTCATGGAGATGAAAAGGAAAGATCACTATATGTGGAAACATTGTGACCCTACAAGAAGGTTATATTAGTTGGATTTTATTGGGTACTTTTTAGGTGCCATGGTTCATATGAAAAATGCTATCCTAGAAAATTTTCAATGTGGGATATCATAATATGATGGAATTGTTCATTGATTAGAATGAGCATGGAAACATAGAATAATATCACCATTTTACTCATATTTAATCTTTGAAATTATCATTATATATAAATGAATGTTGACATAAGAACACCATTATTCATACATTGAAATTCTTATGATTTCATCTCCACCCTATTGATGAAATAATTATTTATTCTAAGAAATGAGATATGATGTGAAGAAATAAAGAGCACCATATATACATATTGTCTGACAACAACAAACTGTTATTAAATATATAGATTGGTGTGTAGAATGTAATACAATATTATTAATGGTATAAAATGTTGTAAATGTAACTCTATAGGGAATCTTTATTTTGAATAGTACATTAAAGGGAACCATAGAAGGGGTTTTCATTAAGGTACCTAGTTAATTTCAAAGGGAATGTAGATGGGTACCCCACAATTTTATTTCATAAATATACTAGCCTATTTGGAAGGGTAACCCACATTTATTTTTTAAAAAAATTTATCCAGGATTAGTTATGGGTATATTTTTATATATATAAAAATATGTTTTATGTTATGGATTGGTATGAGTAGAGTAAATATGGATGAATTTCAATGATTGATCAATCCATGATATTTCATCTATTTTAATCCATGATTATGTTTAGTTGTGTGGGACTAGAGTTGACCACACACCCCATATTGTAGAATTATCTGGTCATATCATTTAATCCGTCTCATAAATTTGTTGAGTGTATTTTAATATATGATATGGGAGAAAATTTCAAGTGGTCACTTTCCAAATATAGGTAAAAGTAAATTCTTCTCAAGGAATAAGGAGTGAAATAAACTATAAATAGGATGTTGTAACATATATAACTAAAATAAAATATATTATTATCATTAAAATTTCAATAGATAATTTGACCCATGTACTGGAGTGAGAAAATCAAGGGAAATTAAGAGGATTCAAAATTTTTATGAAATTAAAAGTGATATTTAATTCTGTTCAGTTCCACTATATGAATAATAATTTAAATAATAGAGATATATCAACCAATCCACTCTTGATAATCCTCAAATGAGGGACCTTAATTTCTTTGATGTAAAATATACATTTAGTTTCACATTCAAGATTAATGAGGAAATGATAATGTGTTTACTACCACATCTAAGGAAGAGATGTTTATTTCTGTGCAAGAAATGTGGTTGAAATTCTTGGTACAAAAATATATGGGTACGATGATCCATACTCATCATAAATAAAGTGATCATGGAATTTACATGAAATGGGAAGAATAAGGGTTTTCCCTAACATATCATGGAATAGTTTTGATAATTCTCATAAAGACATTCACAGCCTCTCTATGTGGGTTAAATTGGAGTTCTGAAGCACCTATCTATACTTCTCACATAAGCCACAATATGTGATATTTTTTACCTGGTTTGATAACTAGTTCTCAGTTTAGAGTAGTAAGGGAAGGGGATACTGTGTGGTAGGGATCCTTGAATGGAAATTATCAACTAATAAACCAATGTTTGGTGTGTTACTCTAGGAATGAGTGACCTATCCTAAAACATAAAATTTATCTATGATGTTAGTGGCTAATTGTTTCATTAATAAACAATCAATAAATTTCTCATTGGACTGGATTATATGTGTCATCCAAGTAAAAATCATCATGTACATTAATTATTTCATTTTAAACATTCAATTTAGGGAATTCAATGAGGTATTGATTGAATAAATTTTGAAAAAGGTTGATCATAGATCCTACCTCTTCGGGAACACAATCTAATAAAGTAAACAAGCCAAAAATAGCTAAAAACCTAATTCCGATCCATATCTTAGTGTCATGTGACCTAACATAATGACCTCAGATGATATTTAATGAAAAATACTACCAATGAGTCACATACTAATATATTATATACATGTGTGAAAACATGAACATGAGAAAAATAACTAATTGAGTAATAAGATCATAGAGACTGAATACGAAACATGACAATATAATCATAGATTAATACATTGTAATTTTGAACCATTATAGAAACCATCAATAGGGAGTAACAACTAACATGGACATAGAAGGTGGAATAATAATATAATAATCATGTTCCATGAAAACATAAAAAATTGTAGTAATTATTTTTCAGAACATACATAATCATAAAAAATAAATTATTATATTAATTATCACTACCAAGACTATCATAACATTGTAGATAAATTCTCATAAGATATCGGATTTGGTTTACTTCCTAATCCCATAAGCAGAGAAGATTTAGTCCACACCCCATTCCCTTATATATAATAACACGAGATATAATGATTTACCCATTGAATTGCAGGTTTATATTGTTCTTGGATCACAATTTACATAATGAATAATTAATCATATCCTTTCTATATGAATAAATAAAAAATTATATTATGATTAAACCAAAAAAATAATACTTGGGGAAAATAATCATGATGCAGGTATAATTTAACACCCAAGATCTGTTGTTATTCCTCTTTTAAAATTTAATATCATTGATTGTTTATTATTCACACAACACCGTGTTAAAAACCAAAATATACTGTTAAACAAGACCACTGTAATAGTAATGTAACTATTAAGAATTGAAATATGACCAATAGAATAGTAACATCAACTATGAAATTTTATATAAAATTAAGGTAACTTAAATAGTAAATTAAAATATATTTCTATGTTGGATGTTGTAAATAAATGTTTTAAAAATAATAAATTCAGAATTATTATTTTTTGTGAAACATAAATATTAATTTGAAATTTTATAATTAAAATAATTATTTAGAATATATATATTGTTGTGAAATATATTACTAAATTAATATTTTTTTGTCTTATAATTATAAGATAATTTTATGATATATTAATTAATTTTCAATTGTGTAATAGAGTTAGTTATAATTTTAAAATCACAATTTTTTGAGAAAATCATGATTTAATTTAATAATTAAATATACAATATTAAAAAAAATATTTTCAAAAAATTTATTTTAATTTTTAATTCTACATGTTAAAAAAAGGGAATTGTCAATTTTTATTATTTTTCTAAAAATGTTGAATTTTTTATGAATAGGGAAATATAATAATTTAAGGTATTTAATAAACAAATTATTTATTGAATCCAGGATGATGTATGGATGATGTAAGCTTAAAATATTAAAATTAAATTAAATTTATATAAATATTTAGTGATAATTCTCAAACTATTCAATATTTTGTTCCAAAATAATAAACAATTGATTAAGATCTTTAAAAAATGCCCTTCTCCAAGTCCATAAGAATCACCCCTCACCACACCTTATACTCTCTCAACAAAATACCTGAATATTAATTATATTTTTCCCATTTCCTCTCCTAACACACTATCTCATGTTTTTATATTACAGGACTCAAAAAAACCATTTAAAATTCCCTAGGGAGGATCTGAAGCAGAAAAATTGAAGTGGTAAATCTCCTTTCGTTCTTTTAATTTTTTTTCAATTTTTTTTAATTTCATATAAATTCATTACCTAATCAATCAAAAAATTCATGACAAATAATGTGTCTCATATATAATGGAATTTTATTTTTATAATGGAATATCAACCATCTTTTTTCACCCCTTCTATTTTTTATTATAAAAATGAAAACATCTTTAGTGTAGTGCCGATTTAGTACCTTCTTGGTTGATGTGTTTTCATTTTTCTTATTTTATATTGATGGTTGGTTATAAAAGTATTTTAATGGTTAAAATAGAAAAAAAAATATTTCATTTGACTTATTTAATGTTATTTAACCAGTTTGTGAGTTCATAATACAAATTTATTAGGTGCTAATTGAAAAACTCAAAAATAATTCAAACAGTTGTCACTAATGGCTTATTTAATGATTCATACACATCCCAAATAACCAAATAGAATATAAATGTATTTAATATTATTTATTTTCATTAATAAAATATAATTTAAATTATGTACAACAATTCCCATTTTACATGACTTTTCATACATATACACAATTGATCAAATAATGAGAACCAAGGAAATGACTCCCCCATACGATGGAATTAAATCTTATAACACATAAAAAAGATATTAAAATAACATAATAAAATTATAAAAAATAATTTAATTGTTGAATAAGATCTCAATTAAATTATTAATTAATAGTATTTCATTATCCAAGAATTTATGTACATGTGTAGAACACTTTCAGACATAATGTAATTGATTCGTCCAGAATCTCCATTTATCCTTTGGGATATTCTTTCTATCTCATTAAAATAATGCAATTCTTATTTATTTTTATGTAAGTACTATAATTTATGTATTTAAATTCATAAACCATGTATAAACATCATTTTAACACTCTTTTGTGGGGAAAACATGATTTATAAGGTTTCCCACATCAATTCCTCTCGATAAGCAAGCATAATTCAAGGGAACTTCCCATTTTTTTTTATCAATTTTCAAGTACACTCCATAATACATTTTGTGACAAATTTATTTATATAATTATATTTTTTATCATGAAAACATGTCTAATATATATTTTGGTTTAATGTGAATAATTAATCCTTTATTTATTTAAAAACTCTTTAGTATTTTACATTAAGACACCCTAAAGTGTCTCATTTCTAATATTTCTTAAATGTCTTTTTACATGTTTTCACATCAGTTGGAAATAATTTATGCCTAAAATAAAATTTCACCGTCCCTCATATTTTTGGCTAAACATGATTATTTTCTAATTTTTTAACAAATACAATTGATATTCCAAAAGAAAAATTATTTCTAGAGTAAAAAAGGGTTATTCTCTCAATAATTTTACAATTTTTTTAAAGAATTTTCATCCATTTCTATAAATTTTGTGGAATATTGTTATCAAATTGTTATTGAAATTTTAGAATATCATCTACAATATTTTATTAATTGGTTTATAATCATTTTGACTATGTATGTTCAATTTTGATACCATTCACCAAACTACTCAGAATGGTTAGTGAATATGATTAATGATTGGGTAAAGTTGTATACATTTCATATGTATATGTTGGTTGTGCTTCCAAACATTCATATTATGAATTAATTGGACTTATTATGTGATGAGTGGGGACTACTATAGCCCCTCAATCCATCGGTAGGTATCATGATAAAAAATAGACTATGTCTTACCATCTTATGTATGGTGTTTTGTCTAAATCTTTGACAATAGTCTATGACGACTAAATTTAAGAATTTCCTCATTATAATATTATTAATTGATAATCCATGTAATTTTTGGACTAGTAGAACATACACGGTTATGTTTCAATCTCTTATGATTATTTATATGTATATATTTTATAAGATTATATTCATGCCATATTTTCTCATGTTTGTGTTTAAAGGCTTGTGATTTTAGTTAATGACCAGGCCTTGTGGTTTATTTTTATTTATGATTGTATTAAATGTATTTCTTACCCTTACTGATCATCTAAGCTCTCCCCTTTAATATTTTTTATTTTTTACACCAGATGCAAAGATGTATGTAATGAATGACATGCAGGGGAAACCTAGGAGTTTGTTAGTGCTTCAAGTGGAATTTCAATGCATTATTTCCTCTCCAGTTATAATGTATTACTTAATTATGTATCTAGTCTTCAAAATCTACTATACTATTATGTCCTTTGGGATGAAAAAACTAGTTCATAGTAAAAATTTAATAAAATATGGCATATGCTCCGAGCTTCTGGGGTTAGGGTGTTTATAGTAGGTATTAGATGATGTTTAATAGATACCTTTCAAAAATGATTTAGAAAAAATTTATTATGGAAAAATAAACCTATAATAGATTTTGGGGATAAGAATAGAAGAAGAACTAAAATTTTTATAAGTTATAGACTATGTGGGACTTTCAAAAAATATAACCATATCTGGATAGTACAATTGGATGTGGTTTTAAGACAGATATACCTAATGTTAACCACTCTAACAAGATGTGTTGGGATGGACTCGACATAACCTAGTACATGAAAATGGGCATTACTGCTCACCTAATTTGAGACTCCTAGAGGATATTGTTATGATAATTTATATTTTCTTTAAAAATCATTTTGATGGATTTTATGGTAACCATTTACCCAAATAAACCATATTTATGATTATGAGAATTGATATGCATAAAATATTCAATTTATGTTATGTGTTACTAGTTTGAGATTATTCATTATCATTATTACACTAATTTAGTGTATGTTAATGTTTTGAAATGTAATATAGTGGAAGGGATGGAAACTCTATAAACAAACATATTAAATGTATTCATTCCCCTCCAATGAAAGATAATGATATTAGATAAGGAGTCGAAACTAGAGATGAAAAACATATAAATATACTTGGGAAGTTGAATTATTTTTTGAATAGTAATCTAAACCATAAAGATAATCATGATCCCTAACATAGATGAATACTTTTAGATGACTTCATGATAAAAAAATCATAATTCAGTGGGACAAAACACCCATTTTAAGGTGAACAATGGATAAGTTAATTATAGAATATATTTCTTGCATTGGGAAGTAAATAAAGTTATAAGGTTGTCATAGAAATATATAATTTACCAGATGATTCTGTTTAATGATGGTATTTAATTCAAAAAAAAAGTGGATGCAGAAATAGAAAACATGGAATGGAAGACTTTTGAAGAATATTATTTGGAAAAAATTCTTTCGTGAACAACTAGTGGATATTGAGAAACAAATTTTTAAATCAAAGGAAAAAGGAAGATAAAAATGATACTATTTATGAATCGATCATTACCAGGATTGCAAGGCATGGTGTAGATTTCACAAGAAATCCAAATAGTAAGATTGATGTATTCATTGATGTTTTAAAATAATTAATCCGAAGGGAACTAATCTCCCAAAAATTTTCATCATCACATGATATAGCCTCATGTAATATCACGATAGAAAAATAAATCTCTAAGTTATTTGAATTTAAAGCGAAGAAAGATAATACAAGATATATAAAAAACTCTAGAAAAGGAAATAATGAAAAATGGAAGAAGAGAATATTTGAATTTATATCATGCAGTAAATATTGAATGAATCACCATGGTACATGCCTAAATGGAATTTGAGTTTGTTACTGGTGTTGAGAAATAGGTTACCAATTCGTTGATTGTATGGAAATTAAAGAAGGCATAGATTATTAATGATATAATTAAAAATAGATGGAAAAATACTAAAATTATTGTGCTATGAATGAAGGAAAATTAATGTAGAAAGGACCATAGGGGAAATGCCATGCTTCTATGATCACAACTGTAGATGATGAAATTCCAAATGATGTCATGGGAGTTACTTTAATTTCATCATCAAACTCAACCAATGATTTATTTAATTCAATATGTCATTGTTTTAAATCTAGCTATTTTTCTAGGAAAATTGTACATTTCCCTTTTATTTAAATATTTTTGTTGCTAGTTAAAAATCCAAATGGAAGTCTTAATTCAATAAAGATGTGTTTCTCAGTCACCTTTATGAATCTGAAATGTAATTTAGTTTCATACCTTGTTATCATACCTATGATTTACTTTGATATAATCCTTGTTATTAAATGAACTTCAGAATATGATACAAAAATGGATTACTAGAAGAAGGAAATTAATATTGGTGAGGAAGTTTTAGAATCCCTTATCTTTAGAGAAGAAACCTCATTATCTAATTATTTTCTATATCCACCTCTAGTAGATCTATTGAATGAAATTCTTGGGGAGGAATAGAAAATATCATTTATGTATAACAATTTAAATCTTCAAATTGACTATTAACTTATTATGCATGAATAAATTGATGTATTTCTAAATGATTTACATAGACATCCTTCAGAGTGGGATGTTGAGTTATATTATTATTTAATTCTTTATGCATGATCTATATCAAATACTCCTTTTAGAATGGACACTATAGAGTTATATGATCTATTGAAACAACTAGATGAATAGAGTGGTATGAGATTTATTCTCCCTAGTGTTTCTCCTTGGGGGACCATGTTATATTTTTCAATAAAAAGTTGGATCCATGCTGCTATACATTGTCTAAAGAGAACTCAAATTTATTTTAATAATGAAAAACTATCATCTACCTTGAATTGGTGATTTATATAATCAAATTAACATAGATAAATGTTTTTTAAATATTTACATTCATTCGGGACAACAAAAATTTCTTTTATGGATGGAATATATTCAAAAGTAATCATTTTAAACTAGGTATTGACATTAAAAGATGACATTAGTTCCATTTCCCTGGACTAATACACCCTCTATTTTTATTGATCTAATGAATAAGGAATTCAATGAATATATTCATGTTTTTTGGGTTATTTATTGAAGATATCTTGATATAATTCAAAATCTATAAGGAACATGAGAACCACTTGTGGATTGTTCTGAGGAATCGTAAAAGAATGTATTATATAGGACTTTTAGTAAGTGGAAATTCTGGCAACAAGTTGTTTATTTTAATAAAGTCATTTTTCTCTAGGTATGGAATCTCAATTAACCCTACAAAGAAAAAGGAAGTTTCAGAATTTCCTACACCAATGAACATAAATGAGGTACATAGTTTTGTTGGTTTATATGGTTACTATTTTCATTTCATCCAAAATATTTCCCAATTATCTATCCTTCTGAATAGGTTTATTAATAAATAGGTTATGTTTATTTGGAAAAAGGAATGTGATGAATTTTTTGTTGACCTCAAGAAGATATTATTGAATGATCCTATAATTACTCTACTATTACGAAATGGTGGATTTGAGATTTCCATTAATGCATAATTGAAAGGACATGGGTGTCTCCTTATAAAGATTGATAAAGTTATATCATATGCGTCAAGGTATTTGAAAACCCATGAATAGAACTATAGAACTCATTATTGTGAGTTATAAGATATAATCATTTCTATGAAGATATAGAGACAATATCTCTATGGTGAATGATGCGAGTATATAAAGATCAAAAGAGTTTGAAATATATATTCTCATAGAAAGAACATAACATGAGGAAAAGGAAATGGATTGAGCTAATAAAGGATTGTGATTGTTCAATACACTACCAGCCAGGGAAAGAGAATAAGGTAGCTAATGCTTTGAGGTGGAAACATCATGGAGTACTGAAAAAATGGGGATTGATAAGGAGCCTGTGTATATGGATCTATTAAATAAGGATACATGAATTAACAAGGGAGGTGAAACATTACCACTTTTTCAAATGGTTTCCAAAAAATATATATTTGTATTTGTTAAATGTTTATAGTTTGATGATTATAATTTTTAAAAGAAAATTAAATGCCTGAATGATTGGAAATTTGAAGAATTCATATATGGAGATGTAGTTATGAAATTTGGGAAGAGGATTTATATTCCCCATATAGAAGATATAAAAAGTTAAATGTTGGATGATGCTCACAACTTAAATTTTACAATACACCTTAGTGGGATTAAGAATTATTGATATGTGGTTGGGCATTTCTGGTGGGATAAGATAAATCCAAGAATTTTTTATTATGTATCAAGATGTTTATTCTATTAATATGTGATATTTCAAAGACAACATCCATGAAGACTCATGAAACCAATTCCTATTTGTACATGTAAATGGAATTAAATTACTATGGATTTTTGTCATAGGATTACCAAATAATACAAGAAAGAATGAAGAAATATGTGTAATTATTTATCAGTTTACCAAATTTGTACATTTCCTCATTGTAAAAGGAGATTTTCCACTTGAGGACCTTACATGAATATATATTAATGATGTTGTAAGACTTCATGGAGCACCTCATTCAATTTTGTGTTATCATGATCCATGATTTACTTCAAAATTCTGTAAATTTCATTGGGAATATTTAGACACTAAGCTTCATTTGTGTATAGATTATAACCCTCAAACTGATGGGTAGTCTGAAAGAACCATTTGACCATTTGAAGACATATTGATATCAGGATCACTTTCCCTTAAATTCTTATGGGATCTATATTAAACATTGGTAGTGTTTTCCTATAATAATAGTTTTAAATTAATGTATTAAAATGGAACCATTTGAAGCATAGTATGGAAAGACATGTTGTACACTAACTTGTTGGGATGAAGCGTGTAAGTATAATATCATAGGACCATATCCTAAGGAGGGAACAAAATAAAATGTAAATACTATTCAAACACATATCAAAGGACCTCAAGGGAGAAAAAATATTTATACTGATAATCAAATGATTGGTTTGGAAATTATATTTGGAGATCATCTATTCTTGAATGTATCTCCATGGAAGGGAGTTAAAATATTTGGAATGAATGAAAAACTAATCCCCATATACAATGGTCCTTCTGAAATCTTGGAGAGAATTTGTGTTGTGGATTATCATTTGGTGATTCCACCTAGACTTTGTAAATTAAAAAATGTATTCCACATCTATTTTTTAAGGAAGTACATTCCAGAGCCAAGACATTTCTGTATTTCTAAATGAACAAAATTGGAACCTTATTTATCCAACTATGATGATCCTATATAGATTTTTGACACTAAAGAATGTTTGTTGAATAATCCGATAACTCAGCTGGTAAATGTACCTTGTAAAAATTATAAAATTGAAGAGGTGGCGTGGGAATGAGAAGATTTTATAATGAAGATCTACAAACATATTTTTGTAGGAGGAATTATAAAACATCAAGGATGAAATATTTTGATGTAGGAGATAATTTAACACCCCATTATCATATGTTATGTCTCTTTTAAAATGTAAAATATTTTATAGTTTATGCTTCACACAACACCAAATTTAAAACTATAACATACCATTAAATATGATTTTTGGAATAGAAATGTTACCACTGGGAATTTTAATATGACCACTAGAACTATAAATTCACCTATTAAAGTGTTAATAAAATTCAGGTTTCTTATTATTGAAAGTATAATATATTTATTTCACCGAATAAGTAAATAAATGTAAAAAAAATGAAAACATAGTATTAGTATTTTTTTGAAACATAATTGTTCATTCTAAATTTTATAATTAAAATAATTATTTAAAAGAAAATATATTTTCAGAAATATATTCATAAATTAATATTTTGTTTTCTTATAATTATAAAATAATTTAATGACACATTAATTAATTTTTCAAATGTCATAAAATTAGTTATAAATTTAAAATTTGTTTTTTTAGTGTAAATTGTGATTTTATATAAAAATTAAAATTTTCAAATTTATAAAATTATTTTCATAAATTATGGTTCATTTTTTAATTATACATGTCAAAAAATTGTTTCGGTGATTGTTTGAGATTTTTCTTAAATAGTTGGATTTTTTATGAATAGTGAAATACAGTAAGTTACGATATTTAATAAATACATGATTTATTGAGTTATAAATGATGTATGGATGATATAAGACTATATTATACAAGTATCTATCATTATTTTAATATAATTCATGACAATTCAAAAACTATTTATTGTATTGAGCAAAAATAATAAACAAATGAATAAAATGTTCAAAAAACACCCCTCTCATCCACTATAAATACTACCCCTCACTTGACCTTCTCCTCACTCACCCAAAGCCTTTAATCTTGCTTATATTATTCCCATTTATGATATCAAACATCTCCTCCATGTTCTAGTCCTTCAGGTCTCTCTAATTTTTTTTTCAATTTCCCTTAAGGAGGTTCTCAAGGAGATGAATTCAAGAGGTAAACCCCTTTTTGTTCTTTTAATTTTCATACAATTTCTTTTTAATTTTAATATAATTTCATTACCTCCTATGCACAAAAATTAGTTATAAATAAATTATATAATATATAATAAAATTTTATTATTATAATGGAATATAAACCATCAATTTTATTTTCTTCCACTTTTTCTTCTAAAAATGAAAACATCGCCCCTGATGTGTCAATTTACCACTTTCATAGATGAGGAGTTTTCATTTTTATAATTATGATTTAAAGGATGGTCATAAAACCATTGGAATGGATAAAAAACATTGATATATGTAATTAGAGTTTTTAATATTCTTGACCTAGTATATTAATTCGTAATAGAAAAGTAGATCCTGATTACCGAAAAAACACCAAATAATCTAAATGGTTATAACTAAATTCTTATCTGATGATTCATCCTCATTCAAAATATCAAAATAACATATATAAACATTTAATATTCATGATGTAAATTAATAAAATATAATTTCAATTATGGATAACTAGTCTTAATTGAAATTATTTTTCATACATGTATACAAGTGAACCAATTCTAAAAACAAAGGAAAACAACACCCCTATACGACATAATTTAAAATTACAACTCATCAAAAAGATTATTAGTGAAATTAATAATATTATAATAAATGAATTAAATGATGTAGAATTTATTTATTAAATTATAATTAATTTTATTTCATTATTTAGGATATTAGGTACAATTGCAAAACACTTTTAGGCACAATGTAAGGGATTCTACCCTAATCTCCATTTTTTCCTTCGGTATACTCATTATCTATCATTACCCCAATGAAAGTAATATTTGTTTTCATATAGTTATTATAAATTCTATTTATATGTTTCAAAATCATGTGTCTAGATCATTTCATATTTCTCCTTTTTGTAAATACATGATTTATACGGTTTCACTCTTCATTTCCTCAGGATAAGAAAGCCCGATGAAAGGGATATTCCCAATTATACATAAATTTTAATGTACCCTCCATTATTTGTTTTAGGAAGCTAATGTTTTTATAAAATATATTTTTTTGGTCATGATAGACTAATTTTTCTCTTTTTTCTATTTTATTCAATTATACATTATATTTTTTATTGATTCTATTGTATTTTCCCTTAAAAAAATCTAAAGAGGATCATTTCTAAAGATTCATAAATTTTATTTTTCAATATATTCAATTCAGTTGAAAATCATTTATCCATAAAATATAATTTCATTATCCCAACATTTTTTCTATGATATTCATGTTTAATGAATAATTTTATAAAAAAATGAATTTCTAAAAGAAATATTCATCCAAATGTTAAAGGGTATTTCTATAAAAACCCCCTTAATGATTTGTGTAGAGAATTTTAATATATTTAAACAACCTCTATTGAATAATAATCCAATCTAGTATTAATATTTTTATGATATAATCTACCATATATTATTAAATGGTTTATGATCATTTTGACTACAGATGTGCTATTTTGATACCATTGACTATATTACTCAGAATGGTTAGTGATTTGGTTTAATAATTTGGGAATGTTATTTACATTTATTTTGTATATATTGATTATGTTTCACACCATTCATTTGAGTAAATAATTGGAAATAGTATGTGACTGGTGGGCCCACTATATCCGCTTGATGCTTTGGTAGGGCTCATGAGACAAACTGGAATAGGTTATTACCCACATTTGTATGCTGTCTTGGATAAAGCCTTGATGGTATGATTATGATGGATGAAATTATTCATTTCCTCAATATTATGTTATTAGTTGATAATCCATTTTATTATTCAAATATGGTAAAATCAATGGTTAAGTTTCATTTTCTTATTATTTTTATATGTGTTTATTCAATCAGTTTATATTACTACCTTATTATATTAATGTTTAAATTTAAAGGCATGTTTTTTTATTTATTAACCATAACTTATTATTTATGTTTTTTTGTTATCATCCACTATATTTCTTACCCTTATTAATAATTTTCACTCACCCCTTTCTTATGTTTTTTCCCGTGATGTCGAGATGTATACTATGAATGATTTGCCCAGATAACCTAGGAGTTTATGGGTGTTTCCAATGGAGTTGCATTGTTATATTTAATTTCATGTTGGAATTTAATACTTATGTTTGTATCTATTATTCCAAATATACATAACTATTTGTTCCATTAGTATGTGAAACCCTACTCATAGTACCAATCCAAAAAAATAAGCCATTGACTGTCAACTACTAGCGTCAGGGTCTTTACATATAACATTTGTTTGATAAATTAAAATTTGTGATACCATGAATGAAAATAAATATAATAGATCCCATATTATCAATCTGTGTTTATATTACACAGTTTCTTATGTGAAATATATAAATTTTCAAACATAAAAATTATTTTCACTATTTTAAAGGGTATATCACTCTAGGTGAATTCCATTTTATTAGTATAATGATATATAACATACTCACAATGAAAATCCATCTAAAAAATTAAAATATTTATTCAATGATTTTGATATGAAATGTCAATGGTAGTGATGGATTAAACCACTCATATAGATCTTAATTTATATATGGAAGCATTGATGGTGATTCAACTTCCTTTCATAAATTATGATTGTCTTACAAAATTTATAATAGGGGAAATAAATTTAGGAACATTCAATGGATTTAATATAACAGAGTATCTATATAGGTGAAAAATACTTCCATGAAAGATCATAAAATTTTAGAGATTTCAAAATGTATTTCCTTTTCTCTTACATAATGTTGAAATAATATAAGATTTATAAATAAAAAGATTAAAATCCATCACTATCGAATAAAATTTATATATATAAAAACATCAACAACAAGGTTGATCTAAATAAAAAATATATAATTTCATAAAAAATTAATATTGATAATAAATAGTATAAAATAAAAATTAAATCATGAAAATATTTTATATTTTGTTTTGGTAATGTTGTTATAACCACTCTGTTAAATACCACATTCCAAATATTTTTCCAAAAGGTGAAAAAAAAATATTTATAATGATATTTTAAAAAGAATCACCAATTACAGATCCATGAGAAGTGTATAAATTTTATTATATGAAAACATGTAGTGGATGACACAAAATATATCAATATAGAAATAATTTCCAACTTAAATAATTATTGCCTATTTCAATTATCCCACATAAAAAAAATTATATAAAATAAATTTTGAATTTTTTTTAAAAAATATTAAGTTTTTAGTAGAAAATAAATATTTTAATTTAAAAATAACCTTACAAAATAGAAGTGGTAATAAAGAAAATATTTAAGGAAGAATAATTCTTAAAATAGAATGTAGAAATTTCTCATCAATTAAGACACATATTATGAAGTAATAATGAATCAAAAAGTGTATTTTTGTCATTGAAATGTATTCTTGCAAGTAATAAATATTAAATATAGTATATGATATAAAAATAACATAATATATAAACATATATTAATATAGTCAATGAATAATGATTATGACTCAATTAATGGAGATTGTGTAAATAAATATTGTAATCACTTCAGTAAATATTGAATCAATAAAAATGTGTTTAATATCGATAAGTGGAACTATAAATCAAATGAGAAAAAATTGATTTATTGTAGAAGGCGATAATGGGGTTTTATTTAAACCATACAATGGATAATTGGTGTATAATATGAAATATATCTCATTGAAATGAAATTATGAAAAAAAACCATAATGAACATGACAATTTTTGAAGAAAGAGTAATTTTAAAACGAAATTATAAGAAGGAAACGCAATTTCATTGAAAAAAGGGAAAATAAAATATAATTATATTATATAATTAATCAATCTTATCATAAACAAATCAATGAGGAATGTGTATGAATCAATTAAAATATATTGAGTAAAAAACAAATCTTTGATTCCGACATTCTTAGAACTAATCCACATCATTTACAATAATCATTATAATATTTATCTATATATTTTATAATCTTATTTATATGTATTAGAGTATAAATAAAATTTTATATTCTGTAATTATACAATTTAAATTTTATCAAGATTATCTTGATCAATAGTTTTTTTAGTTTCAAAAATTATTTGTATTTCTTAGTATGATTGTCTCAAACAACAACACAAGTTCATAGGTTCAAAAAATATGTAATATTTACAAAATTAAAATAGTACTTCAATATTAATGTCTAATTTTCCATTTTCATTAATGGATATTTTTTTGGTTCAATTTGAAATGATATATTCTATAATGAGATTATTTCAATAACTTTTAACAAACATGTTGTTTTATTTTAATAATTAGCTAATTATTAAAAATCCCATTCTAGAACCATAAACGAAATGTTATTTCGTTATTAATATCATGTCATACTATTAATTGAGTTTTAATATCTATCCCTGATAAAAATTTATATCCCCATTCGTGTAGGTTCATAAAACAACTCAAACAAGACACTGTTATAATCATTGGATGAGTATTGATATGAAGTAAATTTTATAAAATACCATTATTAATGATTGGTAATCATTTTATTAAAAATTAAAAATGGTAATAAATTAGAAATAAGATGTTTTTTGTAATAAAAGCAAATTCAATTATGGATAAAACGTTCTTACATATAATGAAGAAATCATATATTCTCTTAAAATTCTTCTTATATTTGATGTTTTTTTGGTGTCCTATTAATACTATGGTATAGAAAAATGGATTAGATTCCATGGAATAAAAATATTTTATATTATATTGAGGAATTATGTTTTTATTTCTCATTTAGAAAGTCTGGTAGAAGGGTCCATTTATTAGTGGAGAGGGGAATTTTCACACCCATCCTTTTGTTCTAATGTAAGAAAAAAAATTACATGCATTTCGCGGAAAAATTCCCATGTATTGATGATCAGTGAATAATTATCTTATCCACAAATTTTGATATCTGGTTGGGAAATATTTTGAAAATTTTATAAATTACATTAATTATTTATTCCATTCTTCTGATTTAACTAGATAACTTATATTTTGAAATAAAATGAAATTTACCTTAATTCATAAATATCAATTTTTTCGATATATCAAATCTATTTTTTGTAATTCAATTTTCAAAGTTTATTATAATTAATTTGAAATGAAAAATGAATATGATAGGAAAATTATTTTAAACAAACAGATATGTATATCTCAACATAAAAAATACTTTCATCATATTCCATACCATGTTATAATAATTAAATGGATTTTAATTTTTTTATATCTGTATAAGAGAATTTTTATAGAAAATATTATTCTGTGGTGTCAATTTCAATTTATTGATATAAAATGACACAATATATAGAAAATAACTTTCTTTGAAAAAATATCTCTATTTATTATTAAATAAATTTAATCTTAATTATAATAAATTAATAATCAATTCATGAATGACTACTCGTATAAAAATATATATATTGCATTTGAATAAATTATTTAATAAAAATAAGATAAATTTAGCATTTATATCAAACCGTATAGTTTAGAATAAATTTTATTCGTCAAATAAATAAAATTTATTTGGCCATAACCAATTTCAATTTTTTTCACATAATTATTTTATTATTATTAAATATTATTTATTTAAATTACTAAAAATTCCGTTAATTTTATTAATCATTATCATCAAATAAATATATGAATATAATAAATTAATAATAAATTAATTTTTTACAAAAAAAATTAATTAGAATTAAATGTATTTAAAAGTAAATATATTCGTAAATTTTTATTCTATTATAATATAATATATTTTATTTCAAATAAAAATTTATAAATAAAAGATTTATTATTAATGTGAGAATAAAATTTATTTATGTCAATTATATATCGATAATTCTGAACTTGATATATTTCTACTTGTATCATACACAATGAAAATATAACATTTTACATCTATCATATAATATATATATTAGGACCATTTAATTAATTAAATTCAATTCATAAAAAATTATTATTGAATATTCACATTCCATGAGTTTTTATTTAAAGGTTCACAATTTTTTTTACAGTCACACTTTTTTTCTTACTATAAATTTAGTGCTAATAAAATATATTCTAAATTGTGGAGATGATTATAGAGATTTTCAAATTGATAAAACATTATTCATTATTTTTTGTAGTCCCATTTCACAATATAATCTATTGAGGGACTCAATAATCCATGGAATTTTTTAATCTATGGTACGTAATATATTTGTCCTTAATATTTTTTGTAATGTTCAATTTTCTGTCAATAAAATGTGGTTAATTATACTGTTCATTTTATTTAAAAATAACTATTTCATGATTTAATACATAAAGTATGAATATAAAATATCTAAAAATAATGAATTCTAGTGTATTTTGGAATGACGTACACATCACATCGGCTAGATACATGAATATAACAATACTATATAACATTTTCAAAATATACCCTTAATATTCTATATATTTTAAAACTGCACGGGAAAAAATGGGGTCACACATAAGATTGGGGTGAGATATAAAGAATAATAATGGAATAAACAATGAATAACATATTAAGTGTATTACATGCTAATAAATAGGCATTTAAATGGGATAGAAAAGGAGTGATAATAATAATATTGAATAATGAATGATATAATATGATTTAATAATGGAAACCTGGGAATGTGGATAAAACATTAAACACAACATCATGAAAATATGTTAATGATTACAGGAAAGACATCAAAATATGGTGGAAAAAACCCCATAATGGATCAATATTACTCCATAATCCCATAGATTTAATATCCTGAAACTAAAATATTATTCAATTTATTTTTGTGGTATATAATTTTAATTGAACCTCCCTCTTTTATATCATGTTCATGAATAAGTGTGCTACAAAGATCATTAAACATAATATCACATTTAATCACATATAATATAATTATTGTAGTGATTGAAATATATAAAAGTATTTCCCCAATCATAGGAGTGTAGGTATGTCTAGTTTAATATGATTGGTTGGAAATGGTGCTGGCATTCACAATAAAATTATTTGGTATGGAAACACACAGGATAAATTCAGCCACATAATGAGGGTATATAATGTTTAATGTAGGGAATTAATCAGAGTTAAATGGATATATTGTTGTAATTATATAGTAAGGGTAGTAAGAAGGATATATAATAACATATTGAAACATGATAAATTGTTAATTTAATTTCATAATACAAAAATGATTCTTGAATACCGTTTTCCCTGGAAAAAATAACATAACAAATTTTTTAGACTAATAGTGGTACATAATGAATAATTTTATGGATTAATGACTATGAAATGGGTTTATCCTCACTTTTAAATCATAGAAGTACTAATTAGGATCTTTGATAATATACACCAACTAGAAAAATTTGAAAAAAAGGAATAACACAAAGGAGGTTCGAGAATAAAGTTGAAGAGAAGATCCATTACTGTGATACGGTAATTCCAAAAGATGTGAATGATATTCTTGACATCGTAGAGTCACATTGGGAGTATGTTACATAGATAAAGGATCAATATTGGTATTATAAAAGAATTTTTAGTGAAGATAAATGGGGTATTTGGGGGATTTATATAGGAAAAGAGAGGGGTGTTCTCTATTATTTTCTAAACATTGGTATTAGAATCACTAAAATAATTTAAAAAAAACATGATACCATGGTTTTTTCGAATTATTTATACCAAATACAAGTTTTTATAATAATTTTATAATTACATGAACCCTAAAACCTAAAATAATACACATTGTGAAGTGGAAGTGAGTCGTGCTTACAAAGAATTGATTTTAACACAAAAAATTGTAATATTGGTTTTAGAGGATTTATAAAGGGGTTATAAACATACTAAAATATCATAAAAATATTATATAAAAATATAAAAATAGTTTTGGTATTGGATTCCTTTTATTATACCTATTACATCACTTTTTCATCATTATTATGTCATAAGACATATAGTAAATGTGTACAATAATTAATTTTTATTCATAAATTGGACTATCATAGAAATATAAAAAATATAAACATTTTATAAATTTTAGGTTTTGATTACAAAAAAATATTTATATTTTAAAAAAAATTCTATAAATTTTATAAATTCTAATTTTAAATTAAAATATCTGTTTATGGGAAAATACTATTTTTTGTTCGAAAATAACAGTTTTTGAACCTTATAAAAATCACATTTACACTTATTAATATTTTATCTTTATTTAAATTTAAAATATAATGTTTCACAATAATATTTTATTAAAATATAATTTATTTCAAGAAATTCATTACATCATCAAAATAAATCACTTAATTTAAATTTCATATTAACAAAAAATTAATTTTTTATCCTATCAAATATGCCTTTTATCAAAGTCATTTATTTAATTATTTATAATATAATAGAAATAAGAAATAAATATAATTTTAAATTAATTGAAATTAAAATATCCATATTCATACTCTTATAGTAAATATACATAGTCATTTATTACACAAATGAATGCACTAATGTTAAGGTGTAAAATGGTGTGATTTTCAGTGGTGGTTTAGGGAATATTTTTTGGACGATGATCTCGATGAGATTGAAGTTATCCCATAAATGGTTTCTATAATACATAAGTTGTTTGATCTTAATATTAAATGATCAAGGTAACATCACAGAGATTATATCTATCTTGTAATCATTGTTAAATGGGCATCATAGTGTATTATCCTACTAGTTGAGGTCGTTACTTCTTTTTTTTTTCTGGGTCATTATGAAATTAACATTACTCATAATATATACTAATTATATTATCACTATTCAATGATAATATTACCAATAGTTATGTTTTGAAATTTTACTTTGAATCTAGAAGGAAATGGAATACAATGTTCTTATATAGACATAGTAGTGGTTGAGTTTTATATATTTAACTTACATAAATATGGAACATATTTATTTAGAAATGTAATTTAATTTATAAATATATTTGTTCTAACATTAATTTTATTTGTATATGTTCAGATATATTTTTTACTCCATTTATAGTTGATTATAAATAAAAAGGAAATCTTAGGGAATGAAAATGTAAAATTAAATCAAAGATGTTACATATCTTCTCTTAAATATATTCTTTCCTCAAGTTTTTTTTATTTACCAATGATGAAAATATCTAAGGGTATTAATTGGATGAGTAAGACTCATGATATTATTTATAATTTTATATGAAACTCATGATCATGGGAAAAACTAAGAAACTTATCTTTTACCCTAAAAAATGAATATTCCAAGATTTTCATGACTCGACTCACAAGGGTCTGACCTTTGACACCCCATCCCACATCCAACAGGACAGAGGTTATTAACCAATGTTGACTACACATATCGCACAAATGAGAGGTATTAGAATAATTTACCTATGAACATGTACACATATCCAAGCCCACACAAGGATGAAATTTTAAAAAATTGAAAAAATGAATACATGCATATAAGATCCCACAATAGAGTGAAACAATGGAAGTAATGTTAATAGAATAGAGGTCAAAAAATATACATCCAAGACTATAAATAGTTCAACTTTCTCCATGAGATATGACTACATCAAAAGTATGCTCCTATTAAACAAAATAGTCTACCAAGCTCCATATATGCTCCACAGGATCCCTGTCCTCCTATGACACTATCCAAAAGGGCTACAGTCTTCACAAGACATGATATGTACTCGTAAAGCCCGTGCATGGGTGATTTTAACAATAATTAGTAGGAAACTATGAAAACAATGTACCCAAATCACCTAGTATAGTTATATCAATACAAGGTATAACAATCAATGTTGATTAGGAATAAAATTGAAACTATATATACTCCGGAGAGACACCACACCACCAAGAATTCATAACCAACTGTTAGCCACAAGATTTTGCACAATGCAATTCTAGTTTTGGGAGAACTCACTCTATTAGCCATGCTACCATCATAGAATCTCATGAAAGAGGCCAAGCTAATTTGGGATATTCCCAAAGAGAATGCAGTGGTCTAAGTGGACCATGATACATAGAAGGTGGTCACACCGAGAACCATTGGTGGACACCATGAACCCTTTTTGGATGAAACCGCAATATAGGGGATCGTATGATAATGATTCCACAAACCCAACTGATACATCTTTCTAGATGGAGGACCAATGACCTATTATGGGAGGTCACTCTAATTCCACAAACTCAAACTAGGGATGATAGAGGATCACACTCCAGTGTCACTGAGGGACAACACATCTCTATCTGAGACTTGACTACTAGAGGGGATCCCACCCCAGTTATGTGGATGTAATTCCACTTTTTACCATCACGGAAAAATTCCAATGAAATGAAATCAACCTATAATGGTCAAAAATAAGAAAATTATGATCCTAAAGAACTCTTTAAGGGACTACACTATATGTCCCATGTGGTACACGACATGTACAACTATCCTGTATCCTTTCCATGCGGAAGAGCCTCACAAAAAATGTATTATTCATATGCACATCATTTAGAATGAGTACACAGGGTTTAGAGACACATGGTTCCATGCCTGTTTTAGCTAGCTGTGTCCTTGTACCGAAGCCTTGTCTGTACACCATTATGTATACACAAATTTGTGTCTGTGTGGGAGTACATGGTGTGTCTGTTACTATGTACTCCATCTCATGTACGTGTACTTCCGAAGTACATTCTCAGTCAAACAGGAAGGGTCAAATGCTGTGTGACAGGTGTCACACACCGTGTAATCATCATCATTATCTCAAAACATGAGTCGCCACTGAAGAATCCCCACATTCCATGCAATCCCATATTAGGAACTGTGGGTAATGGGATTTTACAGAATCCCAAATTGTTTTCCTTACACCTTAGACAATATTCTGGCCTTAGATCCATTGATAATTATTCCATGAAACACAATATCCAACCACGTTTTGACATTCCATCATCGAATCAAAATGATTCATCATAAGATCTTCTTGCAAAATAAATTGAATTTAATTTCTTCATATCATGATAAAGAATATAACAGAAGGAGAAACTGGGAATTTTTCATCATTTAAATCACTAAAAAACCACCATCACACCTCCGTTACATCAAGTTGATTATAGATCTACTATATCTGACCTTATGATACAGGTGCCCAAAAATAGATTAATCAGGAATAGTAAAACCCAAGGCCAATGAAGAATTCCCTTGGTGAAACACATAATTGGGGAGAAAATAAGAATCAATCTAGAAGAGTGATCCTTGATCAATTTTCATGTGTATAATTATTTATTTCCATTATAACGGTAAACTATTTCATCAAAAAATTTAAACAACTAACTTCTCCTGATAAAGTCTCCATAAAATAAAACCCATTCTTCTATATGCACGATCCGTGGACCCATCCATTCATAGATTTATTCATGTTCACCATTGAAATGAATAATGTGGAAAAGAATATAAACATCACATTACATACCTCAATTTTGATCCGTCGCAGATGAAGAAAAAAGTTTCCTTGTGTTTATTAGGTATATCCTTCAAAATCAATTTGTGTAGATAATCGATCATCGATCTGTCAGCATTCGTCAAAAAGGATTCATATAGATCACTCTTAAATGATTCTCTATCAGTTCTAGGGTTATTATAATAATAATATAATTCTAAAATAAGGATACATTTAATGAAATTATTTCTCTTCATCAGTATAATGAATTAATTTTTTTTTTATTTTTTTATTAATTTTATGGTGGCAAAAGGATTTCCACGAAAGACCTATGATGAATAATGTTAGTTATCTCCTAGGGTAAAAGTATATTTCTAAACGCAACAATACCCATAGATTTCTTGATTTGGGAACCTATTGAGGAGTTATTAATTTTTTTAGGAAAACCATGTGCACATGATTATTAATATTTTAATATATTTCAAAATTAATTCTCGGAACATCGGGCCTTTGTATCCCAGGACGTCTCAGTACTTAGTCTAAAAAATAATCCATATAATATTTAAAAATAATACATGGAAAATAAAAGATGTTGAATTATCCCCACCATGGGGCTTTACATACCCAAAAAGTAAAAACATGAGCTACTAAAAAAGATGAGGGTACTGGGCACGAATATGAGCCTCTCGCTCTCGTATGGTCTCCTATAGATTCTAATGCTACCGCCAAACACACAAAAATGGAATCTATTTCCCACAAAGTCTCCTCTTCTATTGATCCTCGATCTCTAGATGGTACTTTGAAAAGGTCTCTCCATCCTCGATGTCTAGATAACCAAGGTTGATAACATACAATGATACTTCCAGGTACCTCCTTAGCATCAACATATGGAAGATATCATGAAACCGTTCTAAATATAGTGGTAGATCTAAGAGGTATTCCAAATTTCCCACACTACGAAGTTGCTAAAAAGGGATGATGAACCATGGAGATAACATTCCTCCTTGGTAAAATATATGTAATACCCATCAAGTTGAACCATGATAGAACACATGGTCTCCTTCCACGAACTCCAAAGGCCTTTATTGCCCATCAGAATAAGACTTTTGATGGGTGTATGATATTTTAATTCACACCTGGATGATCTTTAAGCTTCATTATAGTATCTCACACCATCTTTGGACACATGAGTGGCAAATCTCCTCGGTCACTCCAACATATTGGGGACCTATAGGGTTGCATGTACAAATCCTTGAATGGTAAAATATAATTGGTGGAATGGTATTTCTTTTGAACACAATCTCCAAAAGTGGTAGGTGTTCATCCCAATTGTGATTAATGTCTAACATGAATGCTCGCAACATGTCATCCAGAAGCCGAATTGACTTCTCTGTTTGGTGGTTATTTCGTTGGTGAAATGTTATGGGTAAGCATAACTAGGTCCAAACGCTTCTTGTAATCCCTTACACAACTAGTATGTAAAGAAACCATGACAATATGAAATATTACTGAATGGAACTCCATGTAGTTAAACAATCTCTTGAACATAAAGACATCCCATTATCTCTACCGAACACTTTTTACAGATAGCTGATAAGTGGGCTGAGTTGGAAAGCCTATCAACAATCATGCAGAAAGAATCATGTCCCACAGATATACGTGGTAAGACCATCATGAAGTCCATATATATCCCACCCCAATTTCACTCTTCCAACACAAGGGGTTTAGCTAACCCCATGTGAACTTTGTTCTCAACCTTCCCTTGTTGGCAAGTATGGCATCGAGAAAGAAAATATGAAACTCCTTTATTCTTCCCTGGACACCAAAGCTGATGTCGGAGGTCATGGTACATCTTTTTAACACCTGGATGTATCACCAAATGGGACTTATGAATCTACCCATCACCAACTTTTGAAACATCACTAGTACCAATGTGTGTCCTCTAAAAATATTGATATCCTCCCCACCTTTAGAAAATAAATCTGGAGCATGTCCAGTGGATATTCGGGTATATAACATCTCATAGTCGGTATCCCTAAGTTGTGTCTCCCTAAATTGGTGTAACATTTTAGGGGTAAAAACAATTTACTTGAGGTAATATGATCTACCTCCATCAATAATGGATAACTGTAATGAGGTTAGCTTCTCTCATGCCTCATTCAAGAAAGTCAAACTAGATCTCCTACTGAAAGAATCTGCCACCACGTCCCATTTCCCATAAGTGTAGACAATCTCAAATTCATAGAAATATAGGAACACTATATCTCACATCTATATTAATTTATGATCCTTCTGAGAGAATATATACTTGAGACTCTTGTGGTTAGAGTTCACGATGAATCTCTCTCCCATCAGGTAGTGTCACCACATCTTCAATGTGAAAACCACTATTGTTAACTCAAGATCATGGGTCATGTAGTTCTACTCAAATGATCACAACTAGGATGAACCATAAGAAATAAATTCGAGACACATAATAAGAACACTACCATGTATAGTCCCTAATGCATCACAGAACACTATGTACTTGACACATATTTCATGTAACCTCAATAGGGGAGTGTTCATCAACCTCTTCTTCCAATCCTGAATGCAATGAAAATAATTTTCTACTTCACAAATTTCTTCCCATTCCAGGACAAGGTGGTCAAGCCTGTTACAACTCTAATGAATTCAGTTACAAAACCTGAAAATTTACAGCTAGTCCATGAAAACTTCTTACAACGGTAACATTTATGGGTGGAACCAAAACAAGAACTGCCTCATCCTTCACTAGATCCACTACTAATCTATAATCTAATATGGTGTGTACTATTAAATGGAACTCCCAAATCCAAAACTGAAAATCTGAGAGCTTATTGAATTTTTGGTTATCTTGGAGTGTGCCCAGGGCCACCTCAAGTGTCTCACGTGCTCCTCCTTAGATACACAATACACAAAGATGTCATCAATGAGGCCTACCATGAACTGATCCAATTAAGGTTGAATGAATCAATTCATCAGTCCCATAAACACTGTTGGGTAATTCATTATGATAAAAGGCATCACCATGTACTCATAACGACTATAACAACACTTGAATGTTGTCTTCGGTATATCTTCATCCCATACTCATAGATTGTGATAACATGGTCTAAGGTCAATCATTGAGAATAGTCATTCCCCATTCAATTAATAAAAGTGGTCATCAATTCTCTG
The DNA here is from genome assembly GCA_963277665.1 of Viscum album. Lineage (NCBI taxonomy): Eukaryota > Viridiplantae > Streptophyta > Magnoliopsida > Santalales > Viscaceae > Viscum > Viscum album. Next base: position 1,274,491,059 of record OY728121.1, on the reverse strand, counting down.
GAGAAGATAATTGTTCTTCGTGGACACTTGGTTCATGCACTAGTAATCCACAAATAACCTCAAGCTCGTGCCTAACTTATTATCAAACAAAACTAGGGATGACCCTGTTGAAACACTAGAACTCACGAAGCCCTTCCTCTGTAAGTTCTCAAACTGCAGCCTAAGCTCACGAATATTGTTAGGATCCATATGATTTGATGGTGTTGATAATTGTTCCTTCAGGGGTTGTAGATCAATACAAACATCTATCTATAGCTATGGAGTTAAACCTTGAACATCATCAGGAAAGACACCATCATACTCTACAAGCACTGTAGGAAACTGAGCACTCATAATATCCACTCCACTGAGGGTTACACTATATAATTGAAGAGTAATCAGGTTCACCCTCCTTTGAACGATTCCATCCTACACTGAATGGGGTTACCTTTCAGTAATAAAGGAATATTTGGTTCTATCACTATGGACACCCACACAATTCATGTAAAACCGTCGATCTGGGCATGAGATGTGAATAACTACTCCATACCAAGAATGATGTCGTAAGTCCTCGACACCACTACCAAGATATCCCAACTGAAACTATCATATGCAATAGTTAGGTCACATAATCAACACCCATGTATGATCATTATGTCTCCTCCAATTGGTGTCTCAATGAGTATGGATTGAGTTAATCATTTAACCGGATGCTCTATGTCTTGAAAATGATTAATGGAAATAAAATAATGACTAACACATCTATCTATAAATACAATAACTAATGTAGAAAATACATAAGATTATAACTCATATCATTCCTAGTGAATATGGTTCATAGGGATACCTATTCTATATCTGTCCATTTCCTTTCCCACCAACTCCCTGAGCCTATCCTGGACTACCTGGGGGTGGTGGTAAAAGGTCAATCCTCCGATCACCTCCTTCTACCACTCTTTCCCCTATTCAACATACTCCTTCTTCCAAAACACCATATTATTTCCTCTATCTCTATGTCGGTGGTCTCTAGACTATCTCTCGATTAGATGTAAGATGGGTCAGGAAGTCTCATGCTAGATGTCACCGACTGATGCAAGAGAACCACAACCTATCCCATGTCTAATTCGGGAAACCCTGAGAGCAATTCACTTCTTAAACATGGTCTAAGAATTGTCCATTAAATAATCTATCCCACTTGGATACATTAGACTATCATCAGAAACCATCTTCCGATGTCTCAGCTACTAGGTTCCCAATGAAAGATTCAACTACATGTATCTGCTCCGCTAGAAAACTCTCTACCAATAGGGATCACTCATGCACCCCATCATAGGTGGAAATTCTATGAGATACCACCGACACCATGTTTTCCTAATGCATTCCATACACCAAGGTCCAGGCCCTGAAGAACTGGTCATATACCATATCCAAGGAGTAACATGAGAGATTAGTAATCCTCGTTGAATACTACAAAAATTTCATAATTCCCTAGTGAAGATTTATAAGATCTTCTTTGTGTACCGATCAAAACATGGCTTGATATAACTCCCCTATAAAGATACGCATGATGTCTACTAAGGAGGGAGGTATCTCCTCATGTGACTGGGTCACCATGCTCCACCATCACCCTGCATATCCCTAAATAAGTCTCACAACATAAACTACAATCTGATCAGTATGCGTCCTCACAAAGAAGAAAATACAAGGGACCGCCTCTAGCCATTTCACTACTACATCAAGGTCTAACACACGTTGAAACCTAAGAGTTCTCTACCTCTAGAACTCATGAAGCACCCTCTTCCATCATGAAACCTCAGCTTCATGTACTTGTGTGAGTTGGTTCTTAATGAGTGGTGGTATAGATGGTAAAGGACCTAGAGGTTCTATGTTGGGAACAATACTGTGTACCGATGCATCATCCCTAGGAGGATTGTAGACACAACTATTTTGTGGAATAAGTTCTAACAAACTATGTGGAGGATCCTAATAATAAACACTTTTTAACAAAGTAAAAAGAGTATATCTAGGGAGCTATCTCATGAATTACATGAAAAACCCATCCATTCTTATATGATTAATGTACCATTTTTTCCTTGAAATTAGTTTTCTCATGCACCGAGTGAAAGAGAAAGTGATTAGATTCCTAGTGTATTGATATGTCAGCCTCCGCACCATAATTGGATTCTCTAGCTTGAATGCTAAACTCAAAAATCTTAACAATATTTCCCCAAACCAACCTCATAGAACCCAAGGACAAATGTAGAACCAAACTCCTTCTGATATCACTCTTTCACAACCTGACAATCTAGGGTCCGACTTGTGACTTCCAAAACCCTGAATCCAATAGGCTAGGGGTTTGTGACTAACACCGAATAGGTATAACCCACAAATTGGGTGATTTATCCTAAAGTACGCATACGCATGAACAGATCCCCAAGCCCACACAATGAAAAAAAATAAAACAACTGAATGAATGCATTCATATATCTAAGCTCCCACATCAGTGTATGACAGTGAAAATACTGTAAATAGAAAACTGTCCAAAAACAATCCCATCCAAATGTGTGAACATTTAAACCTACTCCATTGGTTAGGAAAAAGTCAAAAGTACTCTCTTGGTAAACAAATCAATCTTCCAATCTCTATCTATACTCCACCTACTCCCTGTCCTCCTAAGACACTGTCAGAAAGAGTCATTGCTTGCATAAGAGATGACATGTGTGGGAAAATCCCATGAAGAGATGAGTATAACAATACATAGAAGGACACCACAAAAAAATAAAAAAATAACTAGGTATAGTTAGCTCAATACAGGATATTAAAATCTATGTAGAATAGGAAGAAATAAGAACATAGATACACTCAGAAGAGACACCATTCCATCATGAGGTCATAACCAACTTTCAACCACATGATTACGATCAAAGAGATGCTCAATTCGAGGGAACTCACTCCATGAGTCATGCTACCATCAAAGTCACTCGACGAAGTGGTATACTTCATTTGAGACCCGCTTTAAGAGAACACACTAGTATAATAGTATCATGATACACATACAGGGGGTCACACCTACAACCACTAGGGGACAACATTAACCATAACCGGATCAACCTGCTACAAAGGGGATCATACACCAATGATTCCACAAATCCAACCCATATAGACTTCTAGATAGAGAATAAAATCCCTCATCTAAGAGGTCATGTTGATTACAAACCGTCCAACTAGGGATGATATATAATCACACTCTAGTCTCGAAGAGGGACACGCAAACTCTATTTGAGACTTGGCCTCTAAAGGGGATTAAAATCCACTGATTTGGAAATAATGTCTCACTTTATCCTTGAGTAAAAGGACCAATGGATAACACTCAGACTATAATCCTCCTAACTAATTAAGTAAAGGATCTCAATAACTCTTCATGGGAAAACATGGGGATTCATTTTCAGTACACAGTGTGTCTATCTATCCATATTCCTTCCCATGTGGAAGAGAATCACATAAAATGTAGTCACCATATACATGGATTGTATAATGAGTACATGGTGTTTATAGGGACATGGTTCCCTACCCATGTCATATAGTCATGTGTTTGTAATGAAACTGTGTTAATGTATTGGTCCATTTTCACAAAACTTTGTGTTTGTGGGAGTACATCCTGTGTCTGTGCTCGTGTACTCCAAACCATGGTGTGTACTTCCTAAGTACACACCAAGTCAACCGAGAAGGGAAAAACACCATGTGAATGGAGTCACGATACCTACGATCATCATCTTATTATCGAAACCCTATCCTCCATTGAAGGGGTCCCAAATTCCATGTAATCCCAGATTACATGCCATGTGTTACAGGATTTTTAAAAATCCTAGATCTTCCTCCCCACGCAACATCAATTCTTTCGGCCTATGATATGTCGAATACCGTGGCATATAAGTCAATATTTTGCCTCTTCTTTCCATACCATAACCAAATCAATACATTTCATCACCAGATCTACTTGAAAAATAGATCGAATTAAGGTGCTTTATTACATGCTGAAGAATGCCAAAGAATGAGATTTTGGGAATAGTTCATCATTTGATTCACTTCCACAACCATAATTGTACCACTATCACATCATGAAGATCCAATATATTTGATATCAGATCATTGAGCTAAGAAACCCAAGTACAATGATTGATTGATCCAGAATTGACGAATCCCAGTCCACTGAAGAACGCACGATGTGAAATAAGGAATTATAGGAGAAAAGAAAAATCATTCTAGAAGAATGAACCTAGATTGATATTTTTTAAATATTGGTTAGTTTATATTAGAAAATTAAATTAATACAATAAAAAATTGAACCATAGAACATCTATGGGTAAAACACATGCTAAATAAAACCCATCCCACAAAATGCACGATTCATTAATCAATCCGTTAATCACTCTCTTCATCAATTGATTCATGTTTTTAGTATAAATTAATAATAAATAAAATAAAATAAAAATAAGACAACCTACCATGGGTTGTATTAGTCACTGATGTATAAAAAATTTTCATTGTGTTTGTTGGTGAAATACATCAAAATTGATGTTCCTTGATCATTGATCGTCGATCTGTCATTGTTCATCAAAATGGATTTCCAGAGCTCTCTATGAAACTATTATTCAGAAGTTCTAGTGTTGTGTGGATAAAATTTTAATTTTGACATAAGGATCCATTAAAATAAATAAATACACTATGTCCGCATAATGAATTAAAATAATTTTATTAAATAATTTTATTCATTTTATTCCCATAATAACTTTTTCACAAACAACATGTGCCGATAAATGCTAGTTCGTGACTTGGGTAGAACTACCATTATAAACTCAATGGTGCCCCCATAATTTATAACCGAGAACCATTTTATGAGTTATTATATTTTTTCATAAAAACCTAGTACTCATGTTATTTAATAACTTAATGTATTTTAATCATTTATATAAGGAAAAATGGTAATAACATTCTCACGTCGTCTTAGAATATGGTCATAAAAAATAGTCCATATAATATTTAAAAATATTACATGAAAAATATGATACATTACAATGATTTTCATTTGTGTTTAAAATTATTTCCGCATACATGCCCTTATTTATTATTATATATAATATTTTCTTGATTGAAAACATTCAAAACATCATTTTAATGATCCTAATAACAATAAAATACTAAACCAAAAATGGTTTTGATAATATCTAATCATAGTAAATGATTATATGAATATAAAATGTCAAACCTAATATGACTTATTGTATAACAGCAACATAGTAATCCATGATACATTTATTTAAATTATGAAAAAAAAAATTCAAACTATAATTTTAATGTTGATCCTATATATTTATATATTTTAACCACTTACTATCACTATCCTAATACATTTAATTAACAAGATCCAACTTCAATTCCCACTAAAACATCATCGGATCCACACTACTAAATTGGATTATAAAAAATGAAAATTTTACATAGTTACTTGGAGTATTATTAAATCGAAAAATAAATAGACATGTCATTTTACACATAATTTATATATTAAAATTTACACGAAATACCCAATGATTTAGTTTCATTAGAGATTTACATAAATGAAATATTATACAATATTTATTTATTAACTTCTAATATATTATCATTTAATATTTTAAGGATAGTCATATACATAAATATAATTTCAATGGGAATGGGGGAAACATAAAAATGACGTTAGATGAAATTATCAGTAATGAAAAAACATATCAATGAGTCATATATGATTAGATCATAAAAAAGTTAAAAACATTTGTGAAATACCAAATTGAGGAATACGATCATATGAAGTGATTATTAAATGTTAAAATATAATCATACATCAAAACATAAATATGTTGAATAATTATTGGAATAATAAAGAATGAAAAACCTTTACCATATCATAGGAACACGAAATCATAAGAAAATAATCATGATATATGGAAATATAACAAAACCATTTGGCATAGAAAATTAATACGGCACATATATAAGAATATAAAATCATTCCATATATCATGGATTAGTATGGAGAACATCATAAAATAGTTTCCAATGTCCTATAACATAGTTCAATGTACTTTGTAGAACGTGATGATTCTAGTTTGTATTTCCTTTTAAATGTATAATATTTTCTATTTCATTTGATTCTGGAAACACAAAACTAAAATGGAAAATGGTTTATTTCATTATTATAAAATGAAACAATTTAAATTTGATTAAATTATAATATAATTAAATTAAATATTATAAGTAAAATTACTTACAATTTGAGACCACACAAAAAAAATACAAAAATAATGAAATTATTATCATTAGGATAATATATGAAGGCATTACCACCAAAAATAAAAATAGAAAGAATAAAAAACATTATCAATATGAGAAATATTGATAAAGAAATTAGAGAAGTCGATGAATTATTTTAGTGATATTTGTAAGGCTATATATTCAAATCAAAAAAGACCATCATATATATACATTCATTAGACATATATATGTTGGATTTATAGCCATTGGTTATATTATTATTGGATATATCTCTATACTACATATGAATTACAATTTTGAAATTGTCAGTTATAATTTAGAAATAATATAAATTAAAAATAATAAATAACTCAAGAATTAATTTAAAATATTAATTATTTATGATGATTAATTTTAAAATATATATTTATTATTACACAATTTTATTTGGGTTGGTTTTACAACCCACATGAAATTTGTTATAATGTTTCTATCATGAATGATAAAAAAAACATAAATAATGGTAATATGATTTTAAAAAATAAATATAATATATATTTTATATTTTGGAATTTTAATACATATATATATATATTTATATTCATCAATAAAATGAGTTATTTAATTAATAAATGATATTAACATACATGAGATTTTAACTTCTCTTTACAAACCATTACTATAACTTATAAAAAAGGAAATTGGATTAAACAACTATATAAAATTAAAATAATACATATTCATCAAAAAATATAGAGGTGATGAACCAAAGTTAAATGAGCATGGACCAAAACATTCGCACTGAAGCTGACATAAAATGAAAAGGATAAATAACACTAGAAAATTAATTTAAACAGAGAATGATAAAAAAGTATATGAAATGAAAATATAAATGAATTATATAATGAAAAATAAAAATAAATATGGTTATGAAATATATGAATAAAAAAATCAAAATATATAATTCTTGAGGTTAGAGAATATCCCCCCACTTGAAAAAGAAATGTAATAATTTCTTATATCAGTTTCATTTTGTTGAGATATTCACCATATTCACAACTAGGTTTGTTTTTTGTGGTTTATATACTATTCCATGAATTTATTTTATAATACATTTCATTAAATTCAATTAATTTGAGTATCTATTTTTTCATATCTTATTCAATGGATATTCAATCAAATGATACTGAATTTTTAATGATATTTTTAAAAATATATCTTTGAAATCATGAATTTTTTTTTTCACCATGTATCCATTAGTGTGAATTATATATTTGTTCCCACTAAAACCCTATTTATTTTATTCACCTATAGTTTCTTATAATTTTTACACATATGATAATTATTTCATAACCCTTTGGTTCACAAATTCTGTTAATAAATGATCATAAGTGGATCTAACAATATATCATCAATTTTGTTTAGAATCAATATCGTCCATATCGATATTTTTCATATGCTTTTAAGGAATTACATTTTTCATTATTCTATTATTTTTAAGATCATTTAATTTAAACTTTATATTAATTATCCATGTTTGAAATAAACATTTTAAACACATTCTTCACTATATATTTCTATCAATATTTTATTTTTTTCCTTTTAAATATTACTTTATATTTTTTCTTGGTTTTTTAGAAAATTAAACATGTTTCCCATTTTTTAATATAATTATTAAAAAAAGTTCCTTTGAAAAAATGCTTTCAAAATGTATATGACATTTCATCGTTTTTTTAAATCTATTTTATAATTATTTTATAATGTGTATTATATATATACCAATAACCCTTAAGGATTGTTATGATTTGTAATGGATATTCCCAAATGATAATGTCTAACTTATGTCACAGGTTGTCTTAAAATCATGTCTTAATGAGATTTCATAAAAAACCATTTTTTCCTGAGTTAATTATGTTATTATGTAATTATTAATGTTTTCACGTGGGAAACATTTTTATGGTTTTTCATTATGTTACCAATGAGATGAGAATTATATTGCTCTACTATGCATTTTCATAATATTTATATCTCATGAAATAATATATACAGTAGTAGGGAGTGAACTTAATACACTATTTATATCAGATGGGTGGATCTAAAAAAATATATGCCTCCAATGGATTAGGTAATGAATTATATCTAATGATTGGACATGTTAGGTATTGTTGAGTGAACCCAATCTATAATGGAACTTTGTCGACCTTGTGATAATAGAGCTTGCAATGATCCTTTCCACAAGAAATTGTTTTCTATACTTATCTCATGCCATATTTCTATGTTTCACAATATTTATGCATTATATTTTCATAGATTATTATTATTGGAAAAAATTTGGACCCTATTATGACTCATTCATTATATTATTAAATAATCCTCATATCTTGAATCAATTTTTATGATCCATGTTTTTCTGAGTGTGATTTTCCCATACAATTTTCATGAACTGTACATATGTTCTAATACTCAAATTTAATATTATTATCACTTATGATATTTTATTGATAAATCTTCTGTTCACTCATTATTGAGCATCTAAGATCATTAATTTCTTATATTTCCATTCTCTAGGTTACGAGTTAGTGTAAACATATGATATTTTTTAGACGAAAACCATGTATTTATAATGTCATTAAATATTTTAATGACTTATTTTAAAATAATAATATCATTTAGATAATCTGGAATGTCACTATAACTATAGATTCTAGGGTCTGGTTTATTATGATGTTTAATAAATAATCCAAAAAATCATTCATTTTTTATGATTGATATGGTTTGGTTATATCAATTTGTGTAATTGTGTGAATTAGTTATTTTTTGGGATTAGGTTATAAATAATCGTAGTATGGAACATGAAATAGTATATTTGACCCAAAATTGATTTATAATTATCATAATATGTCATTGGATGAAATGTAGCTACTGTTATTTTGGACATATTTGGATTAATTTCTCTTATTAGATGATTTCCTTTCAAAATATTCTTGATCTTTTGGAACTAGGGGTGATTAAACAATTAATAAACTGGAAAATGTGATGGTTATACCAATTATAAACTAAATTACATGGGATAAGGGATTAATAATCAAATGGTTTGGTTTAATTAGATTTCTTGAGTTCTAATAAAGCACTTTAACCATGATAAACTTCCAAATACCCCATCTACGAGAAAAATAGATCTTTTTGGAATCTAAAATGATAAACAACATGGATGAAAAAATATCTAACATTATACATGTCAGAAATTTTGGAAGAATAACTAAGATAAATTCCTTAATGTAAAAAGTATATTATTTATGTGTTGAAAAGGATGGAACTGGGAATATAACTACCAACAAAATAAAAAGTGAAGCTTACATGGTAGTGGAAAATAATGTTCTTCATATGGTAACAATACAAATGAAATGTTTTAAATAATTTCAGTTTGTTAACTATATAGTCAAATGTGATAATACAATGGTTAATGTGGAAAATTGAAATGAACACCCACCAAATATAATGAATACATTAAATCCTACTCAATCCAACTTACTAATGTGGGTCAAAAAAATGTAGTGGTAAAAGTTATAATTATCATAAAATTTAGAGCTCAAAATGTAATATTTGTTTCTAGTTTTGTAAAATCTTTCATATATGTAACATTTTATATTACTATAAAATCATCAACTCAACTAATACATATTTAATTATTGATGAATCAACCATATTTTGTCATAATTTCATTCCATGTATTCAGGATATGTTTGATTTATTTTTTGGAAGGTGATTCCTTCAAATATTTTTATTCTCCTTTTTGATATATTTGATGTGATTTTTCACATGGAATAGAACTATCTCGGAAGATATCATATTAATCACTAGGTTATTTAATTCACATTTCATAAATATAATCAATCCATGATTTTCTATGAAATCATTACTAAATATGAAATCCCTCTGTAAATTAATTATCTTATATAGGTCTTAATACCCATTAATGGATTGAATTTTTGCTGAACTTCTGTTGGATAAACTCAATATTAAAGACAAATTCAATTTCAATGAATCATTTTTTTTATTTGGATGATTTTCTAAGAATACATCCTGATCATGGTGTTAATTTTTCAATTAAAATCATTACCTGTTCTATTATTATATTATAAAATCATAATAGAATATTCAGGATTAAATTATGGGAATTAAAGAAACAACTCCAATATAATATGAATATGGATTTTAGATTTCACTATGCATAATAATGGTTTTAACTGGTCATATTTGTTAAAAACAATGATCGATTAATCAATATCTACATTTTTTTAACATTATCTAAATATGTTGATGGAAAAAAGTATCTTCTATCCATTATTGATTAATTAACCTATCAATATAGAGGGTCTCAATAGATATCCATGATTGACTTTTGATATAGATATTATAATTAATGGTTAAAATGAGATGATGTACCTTAGATAAATTTATAAAAAAACGAACACAATGAATTCATAATGTTTCTAATTTTATATAAAAATTTCCCATACAATATCAAGAAAATAATTAATATATTATTTAGATGTTACCTTCATGAATTCATAATATTATTTATATATTATATTATCATATATTTCTAGATAAACAAATTATGAACATAATTTTTGTATTATTCTAATTACCATTAAAAACTGAATATCTGTTAAAAATTTATCGGGGGATTCACATTCCTCTATGTAAATGAGGATGAAGAATATTTCATAGAATTGAAGGGATGGTCCATCAGAACACTTGTAATTAGGTCGTATGGTAGTGGAAATTGTTCTTTTATATATAATTATGAATTAATGACCACATTCTGAGGTATAAACATGAAAAATGTTATGGTGGTATATTATGCTTCATGTCCATTAAAGGGACATAAAAAGTTATATCAAACACATGATCATATCTAGTAATGATAATTATTTTAATTAATTATATGGGTGGGGTATATTGATTATAAAAATTATGAAATATATATTGACCGTAGTTTATTAATATATATAATCACATAATAGTGGAACATGCACCAAAGGATATAGTTATAGTTGATAAAAAACTATTACGACTCAATACAATACCACTATAAAAAAGAAAACATGATGGGAGATGGTTTGAGTTTGAAATATCATTCAACATTATATATGAAGTATATTTAAAGAGACCAAATAATCCATGATTTGGAAATGATGTACTTTGGAATCATATGTAATGTTGAAACATTTTATTTTTAGAATATGTATACTCAAACGTTTATCCATTTGACAATCAAGGAGGTCTAACATGAGGATTTGAAGATATAGATGAAGGAATAACATATAATACGGTTTAACATTGATAAAAATGGAATTATTAGGTATGATAAATTTATATTATTTTGATAAATAATGAAATTTAATAATGATCAATTGGTTTTTTCCAATAGGTCATCATTTTCTATCCACCACGAATGCACAAATATGGAAGGAGTTCTCAGGGAGAATATCCTGTAGAATAACAAAGTTTGACGGATATAAGAGTATATATAGTGGGGATAAGTATGCTTAATTTTTAAGGCTGTGTATACAATGTTTAAGTGGAAAAGTAAACCATTACTCATAAATGTATATAAATCATAAAACATCACCATTAATTTAATTGAAGGATATTATATGAATTCTAAATGATAAAATTATATTTCAGTTGTAGATGTTAACATTATGATGCCAAATAACTTAGTTTATATTCAATAATATATATACCTTGATCAAAATAAAAATATATATATAAGGGAATTGGTAAGTTTAAATGGTGTTCTATTAACAATTATATCAGTTTAAGAGTTGATGATAACCTATATGTTCTATAAGATACTTCCATAAGAATTAGATACAGAGGAAAGATTTAGTAGTTTATGTCATCAATAAATTGATGTCCAATATTAATGGAAAACTCAAAACTTTTATGCTATGTTTATATCCTTCTCTCATAATTTTAAATGAGGTTTATATCAACATCTTCACCTTCAATACATCATATATGACAACAATTTCATTTATAGTATTCAAATGGAACCACATGAGGTTATAAATAGAAATAGGTGGATAAATCCAACAGGATGGGTTGAAGTCGGAGTGTATGTGCAGTACCCCAAAATTTTATGAACCATATTATTTTAAAATAAATTTGAAAACTCTAATATGGTTCCTTATATGCAATATTTAGTTTAGTTTTTGTTACATGCAAAATTGTGATTAATTGAAATGTGAAAAATAATAAAATATTATTATTTAATGTTATTGACTTGAATTATCTATTAGAACAATGTGTATATAAAATACTAACTAATATTTAAAGAAATGTGGTCTATAGATGTATATAAAATGAAATCTTTGGTTACCAATTTAACACCTTGACCCTAGAAGACCAAAGTTGGTGCCTTAGTTTATTAAATTGGAAATATTACATGGAACTAAATCCCAACGGATTTTAAAGTATAAATGTTGTGGGAAACTATATTATATAAATTATACATATAATACATTGAAAAAATAAAATAATTCATAACAAAAGTAAAAGCTCATCATCCCTGAAACTCATTCAAGGGGTTCTTCTTCATAACCTTGCAAATGGAATCATAATAAGGGTGAGATAAAATTCTTATTAAGGAGTAGTGAAATAGAATAAATAATAAATAAATGAGAATAAATCAAAATATAAATGTGAATAACTAAGGACACATTCATTTAAATAACTGGATAAGGAATAATCAATATGGAATGGTAAATAACTAACACACATGCCATTTAATCAATAAAATGATATTGAAAATGCATCGATAGATTTTATAATCTGAAAATATCATAGTTAATAATAATGATAAGATAAATATAAAAAAAAGATATGATAAATTCCTAGACATCATTTCCGAGGAATATGAAAACCCATATCATCTAAACCTTTCAAAGATAATTTAAAACAATAGGTAAAAACTCATTTAATTCGTCCAACTGATTTCTATCATGATAAACTGTAGATAGATTTAGGGGATATATAAATTCTATGCCCTGCCAACCACTTCCATTCTAAAGAGTTACCATATCTAGTAATCTATTTACTTAATAAAGAATATTCCTTATCAAATATCTTTATGGAATAATTAATATGGATATATCAATATTTCCCTAGATATTCAAATAAATTACAAAGATAAATCTATTGTTAAGAATTTTACATAGTTTATGAAATATTAATATCTATCACCTAATAATATGAATATTTATGGAAATATCCAATGAAAAAACCAAAACAAAAATATTTTTCTATGTGAAACAGGACAATCACAAAAGAGGGTGAAGTAGAAATGGTTACATTTACAATTTGTTAATTTGAAATCAACACCCCTTAGGATGGATAATTCAAATTGAAACTTAAAATATAATAAATTATGATACAATTATGATATTAAATAAAAAATTGAAATTATATACACCACATTAAAGTGAATTGGTGTATAACAACAAATAAGTCTCAAGAGAATGTTAATTTTGATGAAATCACTACAATTGTGTTTCCTTTTGGGTGACCATCAATTAATATCTACTATAATGGTTCATTGATTGTTATTAAATTATAATCATTCCAATATCATACTTATATCATCATATATTATCTTCTTATAATATCTTATTACCCATTAGTTATGAATCTTTCATTATTTTCACTATTATTGGTGTCAATTGCTGGGTTTTTAGAGTTCTACTTGAATTATTATTATTGTTCTTATTATATCGATCATCGTTTACTCATCTCTGTATTGGAAAAAAAAATTATAGTTTTTTTATATATTCAAATTATATTAATTTATAATAATCCATAATATTATGATATGGGAAATTAAAGACAACAATCCTGTAGATGGTAGGTCGTACGTACACATGAAGGCTACTTCCATTTCATTATCGCATATAAAACAATTAAAATCAAGTGAGATATATGTATATTATACTTATAGTATCATATTTATGTCATATATTTCACATATTTGTATTGAAACCATTTTTATTAAATTTCATGTAACTTTTGAATGACTTACATCTCTTTGAGGAGGCTATATCCAATGCATCCACAAATGATGCTATCGTATTCCCAAAAAATGGAATTAATGAAGGTATTGTTGAATAAAAAGTTACCTAAGAATAAAGTCACTATAAATATCATATATATCATATATAAACTATAAATACATATTTATTGCGAAAAATAAAGTTAGTAAATGGAAGAAGGAATGACATCAGTTCAAGAGGTGGTAATCTACCATACATAAGAATGATGATCATGTATCTAATTTGATGGATGTGTGTTAAAGTTTAGGAATAAGTATTTTCATAAACAATATAATAATATTTAATATAATGAGGTTGTTATTATTAATTATAAAAAAATAATTGAATGTGTAGAGAATTAAATGAAACAAAAGTTATTATTGAGGAACGTTACATCTTATTTAGTTAACACCTTTTGGTTTACACAAAAAGACATCATTGGATTGTCTTCTGGAAAAAGTGATTATTTTAAAATGATTGTTAGGAGGATTTGGGATCTTTTTAGGAATTTTTTTAGCAAGAAAAATGGCTTGAGTGGTGTGAATGAGTGGGGGGGGGTGAGTTCCTTTTTATAGTGGGGGAGTGGCATTCTAGTAAATATAAAAAGGAAAAAAATATTATAAGGTATCCCTTACACCACTTTCCTCTGATAATGAACCCAATTGTATAAAATATAGTTCTTGGCCTATATATTTACATAAAATTATGTTTTGAAATGTTTCTAGGTAATTTTTTCCATTATGTTTATAGTTTAGTCCCATGTTAAGCTTAGTTTTACCTTAATCACATAAATTAATATTACATACAATAAATAATATTTGTGGAAAAACTAAATTGAATTTACTAGACATTATAAATTTTTATGATTGCAAATATTTAATTAATTTTTAAAATTTAAATAACATAACTTGAGAAAATTAATATCAAATTATTCATGTAAAAGGGATGAAAAACAAGTTTTTAAAGTGAAAATGTTCAAATTTATTTTTTCTATTTTTAGAATTCCAATTTAAAAGTGAAATTGATTAAAATATAAAAAATTGGTTTAAAATATGTATAATTGATATAAATTTAATTTAAATGAAATTTATAATATAATTTATTCATAAAAATTATTAAGATGAAAACATTGTTTTCAATTAAAATTCAGTATTTTTTTTATTTATGAAAAAATGAAACTTCTTAGAAAAATATAAAAAATTAACCCTAATATAATTATGACATTATTATTTAAAAAATTAAGATTCTATTGAAATATAATATTTATAAAAGTGTAAATATTTATTTTTAACGTAGGATCTCCCTCAAAAGGTGGAAAAAATTAATTTTTAGAAAAATATAATTTTAAAGCATAAGATTGGATTTATTCATCTCTTATTCGTATAAAATATATTGGATGAATAAAAAATATTTTATATAATATATATTATATAATATTTATTTAATTTCATCCACTAATATTAGGTAATATAATTTATTATTATATAATAACTTTGTAATATTAAAATCGTTTTTTATAAAATCATTCCTTTTATATTCATTTGGTTTCTATATTAATTGACAATTAATTGGTAACCAATGAATTAAAATATATATTTTAATAATTTATTTAATCCAATTCATAATCTGTTATTTAATGTCTATGATATAATTTACATTTTAAATAATAATGTTAATAGTATTCGGTCAGATCTAAACATGCATGTATTGGAAAACATTGAAGTAACTCAATGATTTTAATAGAAGTTAAAATCAAAGTTTCATGCGTTGAAACATATAGAGTATACTGAATTTATTTAATATATTACATATACCGTAGAGTCTAGGGATATTATATTCCCTTATGAACTTGGTGTTTCACATCATACTCTTTATTAAATTCAATGTCCTTATTTTAATATCTTAGGGTGTTACATTTTACGCAAGATATGTAAATTGAATCATTAAAATTTAAACATGATCATGGTAACAAAGGGATTTATATTTTAACATAATTTTTTTGAAAACTCATAATTGAAAATAAGGTTAACAAAAAATCAACAAAATAATTGGAAAAAGGAAATTCAAAGGATACAAAAAAATCAGTCATTCCAATTGGATAACATTAGTGAAATCACGGATATAAAAGTGAAATAAAACTACCATGTTCTAATGAAATATGATAGAGTACATGTTTTTATTAATGATGATTACAAAAATCCTTAAATTTGTTTTTGTAAAAGGTCATTGATATCATCAAAATGATGAAAATGGGAAAATATTTTTTTTCAAAACCATTTTACCTGGAGTAGAGAAATCATTTCAAAGTATAAGAATATAAGGAAATATAATTACCAGATACATTTCTATTTAATTAGCTCAATATTATCCATCTATATCACCTTTAACCTTTTCTACATCATCAATTATCACAATATTCACCATAGGTCAAAGTGATAAATCAATCTATAAAACCACATCCAACATTCATTGTGATCTATTTTATAACTGGTTAACCATTCCAAAATATTATGATCAAACAATTGAAAATATTTTCAATGATATTTATTTTTATCCAATATAATTTATCCATATCAATCATATTTTTATCCAATATAATTATCTCAACATTAGTAATATATAAAATATTATCTTTCTCTCACCCATGTGCTTTCCAAGAATTTTAACTTGCTACTACATCACTATTCATGGTACCATTAAATATATGCTCTAATATCATTAATGAAATTATACTGAATTGAAATCCTTATACATTCTATAATACATGTAAATAGGATATCATCAACCACATTCTTTTAAAACATTATTAATATATACAAATAAAAGAGAAAATTAATCATTCCACATCGGCTATATCAACAACATTATCTTGACATTGATCGTTCATCTTATTCTATTGTATATTCCCTTGATGAATGGGGTATTTTTTCTCATAGCTCCCCACGTACATCTAGTTGTAACACTAAATAGTAGTGATTCTTTATTACATTTTCATTATTTTTCCTCATGATTATTATCTCTACACATATAACATACTCTCAATCATTTAAAGTATTCCTAATGGTGACTCCATCAACAATTATCTTGTTTGTGAAAATAAATATTTCAATTCTTCCCATTATCCGTATATTCTCTTATTTCTTATTCTTCTATTTCTTCACATTAAATCCCTAAGAAATGGAGAATTATTTTTCTTCATTGATTGAATATAAAACTATTCAATTATATGATAAAAATGGTTGAGTCACCAGTTCCCTTCAGAGAGTTGGCTTATATCACCCAAATAAATGGTTAATAGTACATTATATGCTTCATATGAAACCTATATCATACCTTGGAAACCCTATGAATGTATATTCATAATATAAAAACCATTATTCATCATTTTTAACAAAACTATTCAACTTTATCTTCATCACATTGTGTTTATGATGATGGGTGTATTTTTCAATGATGGCATTCTTAATATTTTTTCATTAAATGAGATATATTTGCGATTCATGTCAAGTGTTTTAGATAATTCACCTCCATCAATGAGAATCTCCATGGAGAAAATACAATACAATTTAATCCTTTTCCTTTTCACCACATCCTAATCACGTCAATATATTTTCCAAATACTTAACCCACTGATCTTCTAATATTTGGTCAACATTCCCACTAAATTATAGCAGAATATTTTTCATAATGTGATCCAATATAGATGAATTTATTTTTAGAATTGGTTGATCAATCTGGAAAAGGTTATATGTCATAATAATATAAATTTTCCTTGAAATTTCAATAAAGTTCTCAGTTCAAAAACTAGTAATATGGACTTGCTCTATATGGAAACCTCTACCTTGGACAAGAGTATTGATACAATTCATCCTTCCAGGTTCCATTTATAAATAATGGAATATACCAGGATACCTCATAAAATTATGAACATTGAATAATTATAAATATGTTGAAATACATAATGTAAATTGAAATGTTTATGAAAAGAAAATTTTCTAATCATAATCATGGTTTATTTGGGGATATATTTACATTCCAATCCTTCTTAATTATTTGTAATGAAAATTTGAGTTATCATTAACATATCCCCCAGAGTGTGAAACCTGGTGGGAAATAAGGTTGGTTGTAGTGTACTAGGTTATGCTCGAGTCATGTCTGACACACCATTTCACAGTTGTTACCCCTAGTTATATATGTGAAAAAACCACATCGACATGTAGTATCCCGATAAGGATGTATTTCTAGGATTAAACACATAATATATACCATAAAAAAAATTCTATGATGTCCTTATACAATTTTTATAAATTTCCATCATAGGTTTATGTTCCATAATCACTGTTTTCAAAAAACTAGTTTCCATGGTTTTTACTAAACATACTCTTATACAAAATGTAATACCCTTAACTTAGAAGATCGAAGTTAGTGGGTTAGATTATTATAATGGAATGATTACATTGAATCAAATTTCAAAGGATATAATAGTTTAGAGATATTTTAGAACCTTATTACAAACATTATACCCATAATACTTTTGGAAAATAAATTAACGCAATACAAAATGAAAATCTCATTATCCGTTGAACTTTTTCTAAGTATTATTTATTATAACACAAGGAATGTAAAAATTTTAAGGGTTAGAATAAAAGATTTGTAAGGGTATGAACAATATAATAAATAATTAATCATTGATAATAAATCAACACTACATGGTTAATAACATAGAACACATCTAATTTAAATTACTGGATAAGGGATAATCAATATAGAAAGTTAAATTACAAACACACATTAAATTTAATCAATAAACAAAGAATGAAAACACGTAGATATATTTTTTCATATGAAAATGTCTAGGATAGAAACAATAATAAGTTATATATTAATGAAGTTATTTCTTAATTATTGGATTTCATGTTTAAGGAACATGACAACTTATACACTTAAAACATTTCAAAAGATTGTTTATAACTACAGGTTGAACCCGTTTAATTTGGAAAGATGATTTATCTCATGAGAAAATTTTGATGCATCAAGGGGATATATATATTATTTCCCTATCCATTAAATCAATTCCAAAACCATTCCACATATTGAGTAACCCATTTAATTAACAATCATCATGGATTATCAAATATTTGTATCGAATAAAGAATATTGATTTATCAATATTTCTATAGATAATCAAATAATTGTCAAATTAAACAACATGTATAAATATTTATATAGTTTAGGAAACAATAACACCCATATCCCATGAATTGTGATATATATATAAATTTCCATTGAAAAGTGATTTCAATAATGTTACTGGTACAAGATAATGTTTACAATCATAATAGAATGTAAGATTGCAAAGATAACTTTTACAATTTGGTAATATACAAGGTAAACACCTTGGGAGAGATAATTAAAATTGAAACATAAAATACTATTTTGTATTATTTATTCATGATATCAAATGAAATAGGGTCATTATATACACAAAAATATAGTGAATTGGTTTATAACAACAAATAAGCCCCAATAGAATGTAAATTGAGATGAAATCACATACCTTTTGCTTCCTTTTTGGTGACATATATTTAATCTCATATACAATGATTTTAATAATGTTCATAACTTTTAAATGAATAGATCTGAAATTTAAAACATAATATATTAACTTCTTATAATATCTTATTTCTCATTTGATAAAAATTGTTCATTATTATCACTATTTCATGTGGTAAATACCTAGTTTTTTAGGTATGTTTTGACTTATTATTATTGATATTTCTATATAGATCACGATTTCATAATATAGAGAATGTAAAACATGATTGTATTTTTCATATTTATTTAGTATATATGAATTTATCCTATTCCATAATATTTTTAGATGGGAAATTGAATGCACCGTTCATGGAGATGGTCTGCACTACTTATGCCTAAACGCTACTTTGATTTCATTTTTTTATTTAAAAAATTAAAATAAAATGATATGTATGCATATAATAATTATAGCAACATAGTTTTTTCATTTATATCACAAATAATTATTAAAAAAATTCTTAATAAATTCATTTTAATGTTTTAAAGAATAATATCACTTTGGGGAGGTGGTCATCCACATGCCCACATACGATGTTATCATGTTACCAAATGATGGAACACATGAGGGTATGGTCATATAAAATTTTTAAAAGCATTAATAAGTTATAAATATCATATATGTCTTAAATAAAACATATATATATAATTATAATGACCTTGAATTGTGATAAATAGAAGAATGAATGACATGAGTTCACAAGGCGGTAGTTTACCATACACACGAACAATTATTCTTTATCCCTTTTGATGGATGTATGCGAAAGTCTAGTTTTATATCTTAGCATAAAAACATCTCAATATACTTATGTTTCTAAGTTTATTATATAAACATGATATAAAAATAATTGAATGTTTGGAGAAGTAAATGAATCAAAATTAATGGTTGAAGAACTCTACCTTTTATTCAGTAACTCAGTTTAGTTTATTCCAATTGAATCTCTTGGATTAATTTCTACTAAAATTGAGTATTATATGATGTGGGGATGGGAGTGGGGGGAGGGGTATTTGGGTAGGGTCCTGATGAGAAAATGTTATTGTGATGTGAGAATAATTGGTAAGGGTGTGTACCTTTTTATAGTGGAGGAGCGGTGGAATTCCAGTAAATATAAAAAGGTAAACACTATTGAGAGGATCCCATTTCCCAATATGTCTCAAATAATGAAACAAATAAAAGAAAAGGTAATATATGGTTTATATATGGAAAACCAATAGGTTTTGGACATGGGTATGGGTTATTTCATCCCTTATGATTAAGGTTTAGTCCACCGTGAATATTAATTTTACCTTAATCGTAGAAATTAATTTTAATTGACTTTCATAATTTTTTTGGGTAAATTACTATAATGACCTTATTATCAAATATAAATTATGCAGATACCAAATATGGAATCTATTTTTCTAAATTAAATTAACATTAATTGCAGAACATTATTTTAAATTAATCATGCAGATGGGATAACAAAGCATGTTTTTAAAGAGAAAATTATAAAATGTTTTCTATGTTTTTATATCCAATCACAAATTGAAATTAATTCCAATGAACAAAATTTGATTAAAATACATATTTTTTCACTATTAAAAAACTAAAACTTCTCCTAAAAATAAAAAAATGCACCCAAGGAAAATTTTGATGTTCCTATTTAAAAAATGAAAATTTTTATGAAATGAAATATTTATAAAAGTGTCCAAAAATCAGTTTTAAAATATTTAAACAATAAAAAGTTTTCAAAATTTTATTTTTAGAAACAAATAATTTTTATGTGTAAAATTGGATTTATTCTTATCTTAGTCCCACAAAATATATACAATGAATATAAAAATATTTTATTGAATATAAAATATATATATTTCATTAATATCATTTTGTAATAGTAAATATTTTATTTTTACTAATATAAAAATTCTTTTGAGATCAATAATTTTTTTATATAAAATCATTCATTTTATATTCATTTGGTTTTTTATATTCATTTATAATTAATTATTAACCAATGAATTCAACTATACATTATCACAAGATGGTCAATATATTCATAACATAACATTTAATATCTAAGAGATAATTATTATTTTGAATAATAATATTAATATTATTGTGTAATATAATATCTTCCATGTAAGTCAAGTCACCAAATATTCTCTTTCTATGCAATATAATCTAAAATCATTATTGTATGCATTGAAACCGGTTGATTAGATTGAATCTATTTAAAATAGTTAATATAGAATAATTTTTGGGACATTAATTTCCCAATAATTCCTCTTGTTGTGTTTAAAATATTATATAAAATAAAATTTCCTTAATTTATAATTTTTGGGTGTTACGACCACTTAATTTATATTGAAAATAAATATATTTAAAAATAATGGAAATGTTCTTCTAAAAAAATAATTTTTTTCACAAGAATATGTTTTTACTAAATCAAATAATTGAATAAAATTTGATAACTATTTGGAATTAAATTTTTATATTATATATTCAATCAAATGTTTAATATTTATCTTCTTTGTTTTCTAGACAAGATATAACAACTAATCAATTTTTTTCGCTTAAAAATCATTTTTATATAAATTAGTTTTAAAAGTATTATCACTTATTTTAAAAATATTTTTTTATAGTTCTATAAATTTTTATTGACAAAATAATCTATATTTTGGAAATAAGTATGTCATAATTATTTTATGTCGATTTTTTTGACTTTTCCGAGAAGATAATATTTTTTTGATGTACAATGAAAAATATTTTTTTTATTTATAATTTTCAAATAATTTGTAATATTTAAACAATATTAATATAGTTTAAATATAATTTTAAATGTAATATAAGTAAAATTTTTCATCTATTAATCCAATTTATGTCATTAGATTCAATTTCATAATGACTTATTTTATAAATTTTTTTCAAAATTTTCAACATTTCCTCTTTGGAAAACTAATTTCTTCTTGTGTTTGCATGATCAAATTGAAATTTATTTTTTTAACATATATGAATGTAATTATGAAAAATATAATCCAAACAATGTGTTATAATAATTTATAATTTCTAGACATTTTACCCCAATTTTTGACCATAATGAATAATAATAATAGAAAAAAATTATTTCCTATGGTTCAGGTCTAAATGGTTTTACATGGAGGGTTAAACAAAAAAGATTATAGTTAAAAATTTCCAAAAACATACCCATAAAATATTTTATGGCCAAATTTAGATATAATATATTATATATTCTATAATTTCTCATTTTACTATAGTTTTTCATGTGACAATTTTGTCATACATTTTCCTTCTCAAAAAAATAAAAGTGTGTCACACACCTCACTTACAAAAGACCCACTATCATATCCTCTTCCCAATTATAAAATAATATTTTTTTCAAAAATAAAAATATAAATAACATACATACTTCAATACTCCATTACTATTTTCCATTTTTTTTATAAATCCAACATATGAATCCTATTTGTGAAAACAAATAGAAGTCTTCAATAAAAGATGTAACAAAACTAATGAAGTGTTTTATTTTATTTCTTCCTCGAAATAATAAATTATAATTAAACCATGATTATATGAAAATAAAATTTATATTAAATTTACTAATTTGTTATTATTTTAAAGAAAATACCTAAATTACTCTCCCCTTACATCAAATGGGTCATGAAATCATCATTCAAGTGTATAGATGTCAACAGCCTTGCGAACCAATGTTATTATTTTTTCCATAACCAACTCTTAGAAATTTATATAATGATGGATTTAAGGTTAATATATATTTATATATATATATTATGATATTAGTATATTTATATAATCATGATATCAAAAATTTCATCTATCATTCAATTTCATTGGAGAACAATGACGTCGTTTGTGCATATGTTGGATTACCACCTCACAAAGCAATGCGATTCCGTCCCAAATTACATGTAAGGAAATAATTATGGGTTTAGTGAAAATATATGATATGTATAACATAAATATTATTATATTGTTATAATATATTATTTACCTTTCAATCTTTCAACCCAAAGAGAAAATGGAAACAACTTTCATGCGTACATAAGTCGTACAGTCACCATGAATGATGCATTTCATTTTAAATCAATAAGATTTATAGATTTATATAAATTCATTTATATTTAATTTATATGATATTTATATTATTTTTTAAATTATCCAAATTTTTGAACCATGGTTAATTATATAGGACCAAAAAGAACAAATCAAAACAAACACAAAAAATCCCAGTTATTCCAAGAAATGTAATTTAAACAAGGAACTGTTGATAAATGGATAGTATAATTTCATAAGAAAAACATATATGTTATGATAAATATTATTATTTTTCAGTAATATATTTATAATATACATATATTTAATTGAAATTATTTTTAGACATTTATAAATGATGTTAAATCAAAAGGTAAGAGATTTCAGTCTCACTTTTTTACATTTGTGAGATAGATACCATTTTCACCACTTATATTTTTTGTGTGTATATACATACCATGAATTTATTTTATAATGATTTTACTGATTATTTTTTGTATTTACATATTCATTTTATCATCTCACATTCATAGGGTCTAAGGTATAAATTATAGCAAATTGGTAACATATTATTATTTCAATTTCACTTCATTGAGTAATATGTTATGTTATAAAATTTAACTATTTTATAAAGTGAATATAGCTACCCTCAAACTTTTTATATCATGAATATATTTTTATGAATGATATATTATTTTTCATTTTGTTTTTATCTTTTATCAGTCTTATTATTCAATGTTACCGAGGTGGTAATGGTTTTATTATAAAACCGATTTATTTATAGAATTTTTTTTATCTTTCTGAATCCAAGGATAAAATATTAAGATCTATATATCATGAAATTCATGAATTATATTCTTATAGGGTTACGTCATGAGAACGTATTTCCCCTTAATTTTATTCTTGTAATATACTCATGAGTTCAAAATCATTTTTTTTCAGGAAAAGAATCTTTATTTATATCATCTGTTTAAAGACCATTTTATTCTATATACATGTATTCAAAAAATGCTTAAAAATAGTCTAACATTGTAAAAATAATTATTAATGAAATTTTACACCATATTTTTCTTTAAAAAAATATTATTTATGTAATCATTATTTAGTTTTTTAAACAAGACCTTCATGTATTCTACCAACAATGTAAAATGAATATTTATTTTAACCTTACTCCTTGTATGAAATTTACCACCATCAGGACCATTAATTATTTCATTTCTTTTTATAAAATTATTTATTTTTTTCAAATAAACTTATTTTTATATTGTTTTAGGTTTTAAAAATATTCTTCTTCAAAGGGGAATATATATAATCTTTAAGAAAATTTTTAAACAATTTTAATGATTGATTTTAATGATTTAAATTTTATTTAGAAAAAGTTTTTATAATTTTATAATTTTTTAAAAAGCTTTCATCAAAATAGAAATTATAATTTCTTCAAGGGATATTTTAAATTATTTTTAAAATATTCCTTTATAAGATTTAATGGACAATTTTAAAGAAAATTATTTCAGATATGATTTATATTTTATAAAGATTTTTTAAAATTAGTGAGCCTACATTACTCAATAAATGATCCAATTCGTTATTTAAAATTACTTTCAATATATGATGAAATCATTTCCTTTTACATATTCTTTACTGGGAGTAATATTGAATGATAAATTTCATGTTCATTATTTTTATGGTTATTGATCATCTTAATGAAATGTTTTTTAACCCCATTTATTTTTCCCAGGTAATTCTATAGTGAATTTATGAAACATTTATGAAACCCATTTTTCATACATGATGTATAATGTGATAGTATGATGGATTGTTTTTGATATTGTTGAATACGTAACTATATGTTTCTTTATTATATGGATGCGACCTATATATCCCATAAATTAATTTGGAAAATATTTATATCTAAAGACATTAAAAAGAGAAAAAATTCAATAGAATTCATCTAATATATGAAATAGGCGTGTCCTGGTCCACTATAGGAGGTAGGTGAATCGTGTTTAATAATAGAAATAGGTGATGATTCATGATCCACAATGTTGATGGTCTTGGTAGTTAAAGTTGAAAATTTAAATTATTTTCAATCTTAATGATGCTACCATGCTTTTATGACATGCACAAATGGTTCATGATTGGATTATGATGATTTTTCTATCATGAGGACCATGTTTTCTGAAATGATAATGTTTTATACGAGAAATCTAAGTAAAGATATATAATGTCTTTTTAGGAACATTTCATGTTACGTTCAACATCAAATACCATTACATTTATCTTATGCATTTATATGATTTTAAACTCATATCTTTTATTTTTGACAATACTGAGCTTCTAAGGACACCCTTTATTATGTTTTGTTCCCTTGGTTATGAAAAAAGGTTTTCAGAGGTTATTCCTGAGTGGATACCTATTTTATAAGATTATATTGGCATATATTGAAGGTATATTATAAAATAATGATATTGTTTTTCAGATATCCAAATACAGTAAATTCTTACAATCCTCATGAATAGTTTTATGGAATGAACTAATTATTCATCTACAAATTATATATATATATATCTGTGTGTGTGTGAATATAATAGGTGCATATAGTCTTTATTAAACAAATTTTATAGATTTAAATATGAAACTACTTTTATAAAATATTAGTGATATCCATATAGATAATTTTAAGGATATTTATAGGGATATGTCTAAGGAGAAGTCTAAAGATGAGTCAATTTAATAGGAAAATGTCCTAGATTTTTCTAAAATATAGAGTGCATGGTTTCCATGAAATTAAATCCTTGTCGGGATACTTAAAATGTATGTGGATCTAGAAAAAATTTATATAGTGGAAATACCTCAAAAAATGGTGCATTTAGATTGAATCGATCATCACCTTGTGCACGAAAATGGGCCTTACTACACATTTGGATTGACACTCCCATGATAATTTCTTGGGAAATTCTCACACATTATGAAATATCATGATATATTTGAATATATAATGACTATTAATAACCTATGTTAGTATGTAAGTTTCATTTATTGATAAATTCCTTCATGTTTTAGAGACCATATAAGAAATAATTCATGATTATATAGTTTCCCTCTATTATTATTGTTACTGAAACAATTCTTTTCAGTTGTAGTCAATTGAAGAAACCAAAAGGAACTGGATTAACATTGAATGTGATTGAAATTATATTGCCTATAAATAAAATTGGATTATGACAAAAGGGAAAAATATTTTGAATATTCTTAATCAGTTCCCACAATATATGTTAAACAACTTTCACCTAAACCAACTCTCCGACTCACCAACTAAGAGAAGGATCAGGTTTACTGAGAGTTTAGGTGGTCGAGATGATGTAGGAAAGAACACTAGGATTTTTATATGAAATTAATAATTTTGGAATAATAACTACTAGGATTGTCTCAAAGGAAGGATAATTTATTTTATATGTGTAGAAGACTGAGATAGAGTACGAGACTGATGAGGAAATATGAAAACATCAGTTAATATAGTGTTTGAGAATAATGTTTTCACTATTGCATTATCACACCATTGGGTTTTTATAAATATTTGTTGAATTAATTTAATTTATACTATGTATTATGTTATAAACTACACCATGTAGGTCTTGTGTTACACAAAACACATGTTATCTTGCATTGCACTGAACAATAAATTTCTAAGAAGCTACATTTTGTTATTCCTATGATTTAAACGTGATAATTATAACCTGGAAGTTAAATGTGGTGGAATGATTAGTAATAATGACACAATGAAATATATATATATATATATATATAATAAATAAAATTTTATCAAATTTATCCAATATATTTGATAGAAAAACTATAGGAATGTATCAATTTTTAAACAAAAAAAGTTATTTTTTTTCTAAATGATGTTTTATCCCCATTTATTGGAAAAAATATTATAGTACTAAATTTTGGAATGTTAATAAATTAAATTAAATAAAATAAAAATAAACTCTGATAAAGGAATTTCAAAATTTGATGTTGTTGAATTTTTTGGAAAAGATTAATATTTTGATAAATAGTGAAAGCAATAATTTTGATTGAAAACATTATTTTCATTTATTTTTTTCCAACGTAAAATTATTTTATATATATTTTTAAATTAAAATTAGATCATATAATTTAAATTAATATAGTTATGGTTTTTTAAAAGTATTTTACACATGAATTTACTATAAAAACATTTTATGTATTTATAAGGCCTGAGCCTTAAACCATACTTTATCCTGAGATAAGTCAGTAATTGGACTTGAATTCACATCTAGGATATTTTCTACATTATAGATTTAGATTATTAGGTCATAAATTATACAAAACATCTTGAATAGTACAAGTAGGCACTTCTACTCACTATCCATTTTTTTCAAAGAACAAAAATGCTTCAAAAAGAAACATGACATCGTTTCATGTTTTAACAATAAAACTTTTCCTTAATCCCACAATTGACTATATTATCCTTTATTTCCTTTGAAAAACATTTCAAAACATGGGATGTGAATAAAAATATCACTAAGGGATATATAATAAAGTAATACAGTTTCTATTGGGATAACATGAAAACCATGAATACATTATCATAAAGTCATATTTTTCACCTTTAAGAAGAGGTAAATATAATTCACTAAGTATAATATCATTTCATACCCTTTATATAATCAAAATATTACCACAAGAATATAGAAATAAATGTGTAATATATAAAGGTAACTTGGGACATAAATATACTTAAATGGAATAAGCATACGGTTGACTTCCACACATAACACTAAATAGAATAGCCATACAGTGGACGTCCAAACCCAATGCATTAGAGGTTATAACGTAACTACCTGTCCTTGGTTTATCAAATAACCACATGTCACTTGGTTTATCAGGTAACCATCCATCATTGGGTTATCATGTAACAACCCATAAAATGTCCAAAAACAAATATATAATCATAATATATAAATATTGAAAATATCTACATTTCACTATAATCATTTTATTTGCAATCAAGAAATCATTTCAAGATTTTGAAATAATAAATTCAAATCAAAAACCATTTTCAATATCAAAATATGTAAAATGGTAATATGTTATTTATTTTCCTTTTAAAAACATTACAACTAATTAAGGAAGCCAAATATCAAATAATGCTCTCGACGGCAGAGAGGCTGTTGTTGCTGCATACGTTAAAAACATTCCTTTTGACATTTAGTAAAAATATTCATAGAAAAAATATTCTATTTGAATGAAATTAAATTCATAGGGGTTTATTATACACCATACAAAATAAGGAGGGGTATACGATGAAAATATGTCTCAATGAAAGGAGATTGAGATGAAGTCCCTTACATTGCGTCTAGATCATCACATATGTTTCTTGTTCTTCATGAATAAAAATAAGATAATTTCTACTTGATTTAGAACCTTTTTACTGTTTATTATTAAATTTATGTCTCTTATTACCATGTTATAAAAATTTCATAATTATTTAATCTAATAACTATTGTTTTGTCGATATTGGGTACTCGAGTCGAAAATGAACTTGTTATAATTTAAAATTGTCCATGTGGTAAAAATTAAATTATCTTTATAATTATATTAATGATTTAGATATCATATATATCATATTATTTATAATAGTACAAAAAATTTGGAGATAAGAAATGAAATGCACCGTTCATAGAGACAATTAACCATACATACACATGAACGATAATTTCATCTATTTTTCATATTAAAGTAATAAAAACTAAATGATAAAAAGGTATATTATAATTCCATTATAATATCATATGATTTGTTTGTTTCATAAGTTAAATAACTCTATCCTTTATATTTTCCATGTGTTTCATAAACGAGTCAAATCACTTTGAGGGGGCGGTAGTTTTCACTTTCTCAAAGGATATTATCATATACACACCTCATGAAATGTATAAAGGTATTTTTGTAAATAAAAAACACAGTATAATATAGAAAATATAAATTTAATAAATATATCATTTCTAAATATTGTTCCATCATAATGGCCAACATGAGTGGTGGTAGGGGAAAATCGAACAATCATCATTTCATGAGATAGGTGTTCGTCGTACATAAAAACAATATGTTCGTATCAATTAGATGGAGGTGTGTGTAAGTGTAGTTAAAATAATTATCATATAAACATTATAGTATGTTTAGGATAATTGTTTTGTTATTTAATCAAAGTATAAGAATATAATAGAGAGTAAAGAAGTAAAATAATGGAAAGGAACATCAGAGAAGATATTATCTCTAAAACGCGTAACACCCTTTGATTTTAGTCAAAAGAATTTCCTAAATCCTATTATGCCTAAGGCAAGGCTTCTTGGAGGAATAGAGGTATGTTGGGAGCTTATTTGGTTAGATTTTTGATGATTCAATGGTCTTTATAGGTGCATTTAAATAGGTAGAGGTGATTCCCTTTTATAAGAGGGAGGAGGGGCACTTTAGGAAGGTATTGAAATATTATTTTATTATAAAATGATTTATATTTAAAATTATCCCAATGCCATTTATTTTAAATATAATATTAGTTTTTGGGTTGAAACCTCTCAAACAATGGGTTTTAGACAAGTATAGGTCACAAATTTAACCTTATATTTTAGCTTTAACCCTTAGTTAACTAATTTGACTCTTACCATGTCTTCTTATATATTCATACTATATGGTTAATATAGTTACTATAAAATGATAATAGAACCTCATGTGGTTCATTAATAAAATATAAAAAATTATTTAAGTTATTTTTTCGAATCATATATTTTGAGGACTATTATATCATTTAATAAAATAGTATTTGTTTCAAAAACACATTTATGTTAATTTTTATACTATTCATATCATGACTTTTTTAAAAATACATATCAACTTGATTTTTTAGAAAATACTTAATTAATTAAAAAATAAAAAGTCATAATAATCTCTAAAATTCTTGTATGTAATAAAAAATTTGATAATAATTTATTTTAATATTTTTAATCTCATTTATTTAAATCATTCATTAATAAGGTAATCACTACATCATAATTGTGTCATAAATAATTTTTTTATATGATGTCTAAAAATTATAAATAAAAAAATGATGTAGGAAATATTTATATCCTTTTAACTAGTATTTATTGTTGAAATTATCACTTATATAACCCCATATAAAAATTATTTTACTAAATTATACATGTTTATGTTACATTTTTCTTCACCTTAAATTAATTATTATGAAATATAAATTGCAAATCTAAGTTTCTCTATAGAGTCCCAAAATCAACCCATGGATTCCTAGGGTTGGACATATCTCATATAATAATATTATGCGATGTGTTATGGTATTTTAAAATTACTAAAACATTATTTTTTACCCTTATTTACTAGATTTACCCTTTTTCTATGGTGAATAAAATAATTACTCAACATGATTTTCATAATGCCTAAAAATAAAAGATACATATTAATATAATTTAAAATTTATGATTCAAAATATAAAATAGATATTTCCCAATTAAAAACACATAATTGGTATAAAATAATTTAAAATTAATTCTTGTTGTAAAAACTAAAAGGTGTGTTTTTAAGAAGTAAAAACTTACAAAAGATTGACATGTGTTTATGTCCAATTTCAAAGTGAAATTAAATAGAATGAAAAAATTGGATTAAATGATAAAAATATAATCTAA
The DNA here is from genome assembly GCA_963277665.1 of Viscum album. Lineage (NCBI taxonomy): Eukaryota > Viridiplantae > Streptophyta > Magnoliopsida > Santalales > Viscaceae > Viscum > Viscum album. The sequence goes on along the minus strand of OY728121.1, from coordinate 1,274,459,332 downwards.
TTATACTTTAAAACCAATTAAAATTACCATATAAATATATAAATAAATTAGATAAAAAGGTAATTTAGACTTAAAATGTGGTATTTTCACTATTCATTTAAAAAATGAACTTTCTGAGAAAATTAACAGAATTTTTTCCAAATTAAATTTTGATTTCCTGTATCTATAAAAGATTTTTATTATGTCAAATAAGAGATATAAAAGTGGAAAAAACCAGATTTAAAATGGGTTCACCATCAAAAGGTGGAAAATGACATTTTAAAAATATTAGAGTATTTCATGCTTAAAATTAGATTCATTAATATTTTAAGCCTATAAAATTAATTGGATAAATGTAAAGACATTTAAAAAAATGTATAATCATATTTTAGTTAGTTCATTTTATTGTTTCTAATACAATGACTACGCGTTAACTACTCCTTAAAATAATAATAATTATATATTATTTTTTGGTATAACTCAATGTTGTGTACAACGTAAGATTTCTGAAAATCCCATTGTTGTTTGTTGAGTAACTTATCAGAAATCGAATCCTAGTTATTGTTAAATTAATATTTAATTCAAAAATATTAATAAATATGAAAATTTTATATTCTTTATTTACATGGGATATTAAAGTTTTAATAGGGAATTTTTCCAAAAAAATTGTTTTTCATGAAATTTTACCAGTTTTTTTTAAATAAATTATCCATCTATTATATTTTGAATTTTAAAAAATTATTTTAAAATTTATATTCAATAGGTGAAAATTTATTGAATAGTTCCCTTTTATATTTGGCCAATATGAATAGTAACTAGGGTAAATTTAGTTACTATGTTAAAGGGTAAATTACATAATTTAGGTTCACAGTATAATGATAATGAATATAAAATGATTCTAATACATGGATATATTTTATTTTAAGAATATGAACAGAATAAAAAATAATAATTATAACAGTTATTTTTCTAATTGAAACATTTCTCTAAATACAACTTATCAAATAATTAAATCCAATAAAGTGAAAAATGTCACTTAATTTGTCAAAAATATACATTATGTGTCCACATGGGAAAACGGTATGTTATTAAAGAATATAAATGTAAATTTTTTACTTAATAAACATATTTCCCTGATTTAAATTTACTTTTAACTTTTTTAGAAACATATACAATGTTATGATATTTATTATATTTTATTTAATAAATATTCAAAGATATGACATTCTTGTATTAAATAATATATAATTTTTAATATATGATTATCCAAAATATATATTATAAAATAATTATTATTCAGAGGCATAGATTTTTTATCTTCCTCATGTTATTCTATTTTTAATTTTTAGTGGAATGATTAATATATTAAACAATTACACATCCCTAGAGTAGATATTATTTTATTAAGGGATATATCAATGAAATATTATTAAAAATAATAAAATTAATATAATTTCAGATAATTAATATTATAAGAGAATTTTAATTATTAACTTGGCTTCATAGGGATATAATAAAATATTTTTTAATGTTAAATTTTCATATTGATACTATTAAAGTCAATGTAATTAATAGTGTCAAATAATAATTATTTTTTAAACACAAAATATTTCATTAAATTACTTAATAAACATAAAATATCATTATAAGTATAGAAGAAATATATTATTCTCTAAAATTTATCAATTATTGATTAATTATTTAATTGACACCACACATGTAAAAATTAAAACATTTTAATGTTGGTACATTTTTTAGAGAAGTTAAAATTAAAACAAGTTAACTAAGGGTTAATCCAAATAAAAAGAGTTTAAATAATATCAAAAAATGTCTGACATATGTTTATTAATGATATTAAAATTTTATATCTTCATATATTCAAATACAAGGTTTTTTGGTATTTTTTGAGATTGAATTTATTATTAAATAACATTTTTAGAAAATTAAAAATAGTTCCCATCATCTCAATTATAAAAGGGAACATATTCCTTAACATATTTCAATAAAATTGTGCCTTCATAAAAGAAAATACCATAAATATTTTATTCTATAATTTAATATCCACATTCTATAGGCCTGTTATTCTAAAAATACCAATTGTAGTGTCCCTAAGAGGACATATAAAGGGAGTTATCCAAAGGCGTGTTAATCACCTTTACTGATTATTTCAAGATTATTTCTTCTTACACTTCCTCTTCAAGTTCTCTTCATATTATAAAATAATAAATCTAGTATCAACTATATTATGTGATTTTATTATGATTATGGAACAACAATATTACCCCTTTCATCGATCATACAATAAAAGAAAGCATCACGAATGTGTACCTATTACTTATCATCTCCATGCCGTGGTGTAATATATTTTTCATAACCACATTATTTGTATGGGTATAATGATGGAAATAATATATATATATATATATTATAATTAAAAAATTATATTGATTTTTGACTGAAAATTAATATACCATCATATATCTTACCATTTCACCTTTAAGGTAATGATACAATCGCTCGTGCACATGTATGACCTACCATATTCCAGACAGGATGTGAGTTATTTTCCATGATCACAATTAAATAATGATTATATAAATTTATATAATTAATAAATATGATATATATTACCTTAATATCATTCTGGATGTGATGATAATATATCATATACTAAAGAACTAAGAGTTATATGACAAAACATGCATATGATAATGAAACAATTAATTCCCAATAGAATGGTAATAATGAAATGTTATTAATAAAAAGTGATTAGATGTTATAAAAATATCAAATATACTATAAAAATTATTAATATGATTTTTTTAAAAATTAATAAATTTATTTAAACCATTATATAAGAGGTTTAGATATGCATGAAGGAAATAAGACCCAAGGTAAGAGACATTTGTCTCGTTATTATTTTTGAGGGACACATGCCTTATACACTACATTTTTATTTACTATATTATATATACTACCCATGATTGTTTTTTATGTCTATTATTATGAATATTATTATATTTAAATATAAATATTTTTAATTTATTTCATTAGAAATATGATTCATCTAATTATAATGTTATAAAGGTAAGTTTAACAATATAATTATTATTTATAATTGTTTATTTTTAATTATATTCTAGGGAGTATTTATCTTATATGGTAATGTTTCATAAAAATTATTTCTATAATATTTTAATTTTTTTATAAAATTATATAAATATATTGTTACCAATTTTTTAGTTTTTACTAAATATATTTATATCGATCTTTTTATCATTTTCAAATATAGAACATTGGGAGTTTTCATGAAAATATACCAAAGGGGTGTTTTTTAACTTATTTGCACTAGCTTTTTTTCATGATTTCAGGATTCCATAATTACTCGAAGGATACCTTACATGATAAAAAGGTTATTTTCAATGTAAATGTTTTCTTTTAAAATAGTGTAGCATTTTATGAAAAAAAATGTTTTTATAATAGAAATCATATATCCTCAAATATTATTTCAAGTGATCTCTCAAAATTATATTTTTTCCAAGATAAAATTACTTTATAATAATAATTTTTTAATTGGAATATGATCATGGGATTCCATTCTAATTATTCCTCTAAATGGTATATTTTTATGATGAATTAATTTTTCTGAATTATATTTATTTTTCATGAATTATGTTATAATGTAATGTTAATGAATCCAATTTCATTTTTTGGGTACTCATATGATGAATGATTTATTATCTTATAGAACACATATGTTTGGAATTGATTATGTGATTTTTAGGACCTATAACACCCTCTAATTCACTGGGTATTGATTTATATATCATGAGATAGAAAGAAAAAGAATGGGGATTGAACATGGATGAGTAAAACAAGGATGTAATGAGGAGTGCACCTCATTCAGTAAAGAACATTGTCTATAATGATGGTATTTGGAACTATCCATGAGTAATATGAAAATTATTATTGATTCCTTTTTATGTTCCATAATTTCATATATTATATTATGCTCTCATGAAATATTTTCTTTGATTATTTATGAACTTCTATGATTTATTCCATAAAATGATATATTGATCATTTATATACAATATATGATTTTCAATTTTTTGTTTATATAATTACACTTTATGATTATTTTTTGAATTATATCTCCCATGTTTTCCCATACTGATCAACTGATCTCACCCTTTTCATCTGTTCATTTTACCTAGGTGGTACTGATCTAAACTATTATAAAGAAAATTACCATTCATTTAATTAAAGGTTTTATGGAAATAGAAAAAATAACACTCCATTTGTTTTATAATATACAATAGGATTTAAGTGAACATTCAGTATTCATACTATTGATAATAAAACTATTGATCATTTATCACATGACTTGTATAAATATAGGGTTTTAAAAAATCCTTTTTTCACATAAAAAAGAGGTGATGGCCTCAACCAGTCAAATAATTCCCTATGATGCCCATTTGTTATAGATAATGATGAAGATAACATTTCTATGATTTTACCTAGTCCAAGACCAATCCGATATTGACTAATTATTCATGAGCAGAACCATTTATGGTAGAAGTTCATGCTCATTGAGATCGTGAACCAAACCATATTTACCAAACGACCCACGGAAGCAACAATTTCAAACTCCTTACTCTTAGGGTGTTTTCTAGTGTAACAAATGGATATTTAACAAGGCCCCATAATTATGACTATGTGGATTATTTTTTTTATAGAATAATGAATATACTTTAATTCTATTATTATTACATTGTAAATTATTTTTAAACCAAAAAAAGTATTTTTGGTTAATATTCAAATACGTTTAAGAATTTGTTTTGATGGATTACTAGATTTTTGAATTAAATTATATTTTAATAAAATAATATTATTAAATTACATTTATTATATATAAATGATCATATTATTTTTATGAAGTCAAATTTTATTTTTATTAAGGTTTGATAACTGTTTTTATCAATACCTATTAATTGTAAATTAATGTCTGTTTTTATTATAAAAGTTAAAATTCACATATTTATAGAATTATTTAGATGAAATTAATATTATATATCGAACCAGGATGTTAAAATTGTACAATGGTGAATTTTTCATGATTTTTAGAGACACTCAAATTTGTGATTTAAATTTAATACTAAATAAATATATTTTGTGTTTTATGGCACCGTAATGACCCAATAGTGATGAAATAAAAAAAATTAAAATGTATCTTAAGCTAAATATATGTTTTTAATTTAATATAATTTAATTTTATAATTATTTTATTTATTTTACAAATCCTTAATGAATGATCCAAGACCAATAATATATTTTAGGATTTTTTTAATCATTTCATTGAATGTATGACGCACCTCAGCATAAGTAAGTGAAATATTTTAATAACATTTGAACACATCCTTATAAAATAATTCATACCACTCATCTTTTATAGAACCCATAGGAAAAAACCCTGGGATGGTTTGTGGTTTTGAATATTTTATTGTGTAGTATCCAAAACCAAAATAATAATGAATTCCCCCACCTTTCCTATATAAACCCACCAAGCACCCATTTTTATTCAATAAAGATATTTAATTCTCAACAAAACTCTTCTAAATACTCCCTATATTCCTCCCAAGGTGACCCCAAGCTCCCATGAAACCTTCCCCAAACCATTGGGATCCCACATCCTAGTAAGGGATCTCCCTCTCTCTTTTGTCTTCAAGCGCCTCTTTTATGTCATGGATTTTAATTTCCAGTTTCTTCATTTGGGATATGATCCTCCATATCTTCTTATTATCCATTTGATTAATACATGACGACAGCCTCCATTATCTACCATTGATCCCCTTTATTATCCTTCAAACCGACCTGTTAGTGTACCGAAATTCGGTAAGGGATTTCTCTCATCTCATTTCCAATAAAGAATTTATTTTATATTATACATCTAGAATTAACTTTTATATGTTGGAATATTATGTTAAACGAAACCCTTACTATCCATTTATTTCATAAATGATAATATAACCCTTTCTCTCTCATCAACCCAATTTATGAATATCCATATGACGTCGTTATGCTTCCAAAAATTGCACCGCAATTTTCCATGACAAAATTATCATGTAGTAAATTCCATACTCATTCCTCTATCAAGGGTATTCAACTTTTTTCACATATAATTATCAAATGGTGACATAAATATAATAATTACACATTCCTTGATCATTGAATAAATGTTGATATTGAATGAATCTATGTAATATGATCAGTGTGACACACTTAAGCATGATATTGAAATGATTATGAAGGGTGTACCCTGATAGCACTCCAACGCATTGGGTAATGTTTAGTATCATGATAACTAATTTTGGGACATGGTTTTACTTGATTCATTTGTAAAACTTTTTCCATCATGTTGGGATAGAGTTTTACCTGAATCCTTTATATTAATGATGTAATGTTTTATGTTGTTTCCATATTTATATGTTAGGATAGTCATGCTATATCATGACTTTATATTAATTTATCTCTTATTATACATTGATATTACCTTTTCCTAACATGTATTGGATTCTTCATTTTATGCCTTGTTTACTCCGTTACTGTGCTTTATAGCTCATCCTTTTCTTATTTATGTCTTCAGGTAGTCCCATATAATGATAAGTACGCAGGAATGTTTTGGTCAAATAATAGAATATTTCAATAAATATGGGTATTTAATGTATTAAGTTGTTATGTAATGTTCCTCATCCCCAATTAAACTAGACCTATTGTGTATAGAGTGAGTGGTTTTATCATGAAAGTACATCTCTGTCTATATATGGACAAGCTGAGGTGGTTCTGGACATATGTATCTAGGCGTAAAACTCAAAAGCACTACTTTGAGCTAGACTCGAACGAGAACTGGTGCACAAAAATGGGTCTTGCTACACTCTTGGTTCAACACTCCTAGGGGATACACTTTGGTAAATTCATAAGCGTAGTATGATCCATTATTAAGGGAGAAAAAGACCATAAGAATATATGTTAGGAAGTAGTTCATGGATAAATTAGATTGAATACTAAAAACTCATATGTTAAGGAGATAAATGTAATTTAAATGTTACCCTTTTTGTGTTTAATAATTTAAAATAATTACCCCTAATTTTAATTTTATTCTAGCCAATGACTGGTAATAGGAGGAGTCTCCTTAACAACCCATGTAAAGATCAATGTAATGACTTCTCTACTGAGTTGCACAATCCTATTAGAGAAGAATCAGAAACATTGTTACAATTCTCTATTATTTAATTAATTTTTTTAATATAATCTAGGTTAAGAGGAACTTACACCCCCCCCCAAGAAAGAACTATCCTCAACTGAGATATTCACGAGACAACTCCTACATTCAAAGGATCATCTGATCCCTCAATCACTGAATAATGGATCAACTCTAAGGAGAACGTATTATCTATCCTTAAATGTTTCAAACAAGAGAAGTTTCTTCTAGATACTTATCACATGGAGGGTGAAGCTAATCAATGGTAGACATTGATCAAAAATACAAAGCCTGAGAAAGATATGCAGGTGATAGGATAAAAGGATCTCCAGAAAATGTTTTTAGATTAATATTTTCCCCGCACCCTCCATATTAATATGGAAAGATATTATCTTTCACATAATAAAATGGATGATGAATCTTTTGGGGAATACGAAGAAAAAATCACCAAACTTGCATGATATACCACAAAATATTTCATTACCCCTAAAAAAAGGGTTGACCGGTTCTTTGTTGTGATTAATCCTAGACAATAGAATGCCCTGATGATCCATGAATTTGAAAACTATGTTAAGATTATATGAGGTTCCTTCAAATTTGAAATGAAGATTGACGAATCTTAGTGGAATCAGTGGGATAATAAGAGGAATGTGGACTTTAATACTAGTGTATTGATGGATAAATTCAATGGTTCTAGGAAATTTCTACACCACTCTTTTGAAATGTGTAGAGAGAAGCACACTAGAAATTGCCTTAAGGGGATAAGGAAAAGACGTAGGTTGATGAATGAAGGGAACATAGACAATGATTATCGATAAGAAAAACCTACTACGACAACCAAGGAATGGAACACATTATTTTATTTTCAATGCATTGTTCATTGATGCAATGATAAGGAAGCCGAGCACTTTGCGAACGAATTACCTATGCCAAGGGGTTTTGGAGGCAACCAACAACCTACAAGGCAACAAGTTTGAGCTTTTTCTATTAATACCATTGAAGTGAATCTCGAAAATGATTTTGTGAAAGGTATTATAGTTATTCATTCAAGAATAGAGAATATAATTTTTTATTCTTGTTCTACACGTTCTATTATACCCCAAATGTTTAGTAGAATAACACAAACACCACCACAATGAATGGAAGTAGTTATTAAGATTAAATTGAAAAATTGGGTAATTATAGCATCCTAGACATATGACTCCTCCTTGAACACAATTTTTGTATTGAAATTCCTGACGAACCTCATCATACTTTCCTTGGTGTAATTTGATGCAATTATGGGCATGCTTTGGATTTATCTATATAGATACAACATCAATTTCCGCAAGAGGGAAATCACTCTCCATATGGTGAATCGTCCCTAGATATTATACAAGTGTAATAATGAGGTTGGATCTTTTTTAGAACCATCAGCTCAGGAATGGATTTTTCTTACTTATGTCCATGGGTATATTTCTCAGATGATTGAGTATAAGGAATGAACCATCCTCGAAGACATTTCTAATCTGAGGGAATTCACTGGTGTGTTTCCTAATAAATTTACTAGTCTTCCACCTTCCCAGAAGTCAGATCCAAGCAAACTTGGACCACAAATTTATTAATAAAAAGAAAAGTGCAGAGACAAAAAAGAGAAAGAGGACAAGATTACATGTCTGAATAGTCATAGGCATCACAATCATACTTGGTTATATCATCTGCATGAGCTGATTCCTATTCTTATTTATGCTCATTTGATCTTATACCTAGGTAATTTCCAATATCCAAGACTATATATAGAATGGCTGGGTTGAAGTATAAGAAGCTAAATAAAAAACTGTAGGATAATCTAGATAATGGTTCTATATGCCAAAGTGCTTCACTATGAGGTGAACTAATCCTATTCATCAAGTATAAGGATGGGTCATTGCACCTTTTCATTAGTTATTGTGAGCTCAAAAAAAAAATACTGAACTAGTATTTTTTCCATGAATTGATGAAATATTCAATCAGCTATGTGATTAAAAATAACTCTCCATGATGGAACATTGTTTGGGATATTACCAAGTAAATTAGAGGAAGGATGATATCCTCAAGACTACTTTTCGTAGAAGTCACGAGCACTATTAATTCATTGTAATTCCTTTCTGACTCACTACTTCTGCAATAATATTCCAGAACATTATGAATATTGTCTCTAGATATTACCTTTACAAAGTTGTGTTAGTATTTATAGATTATATTCTAATATACTTAAAAACTAAAAAGGATCATGAGGAGCATCTAGGCACTATACTAGAGACCATTCCGAAGGAAAAGCTCAATGGAAATCACAACAAGCGTGAGTTATAGTTTAAGGAAGTCTCATTATTATGGATTATCATCCTAAATAATTGTATATTTATGGATCATTACAATACAATGAAAATTGAGGGAGGACTAAGGCCAACATCAGTGATGGATATCCATAGCTTCCTGGGGTCAGCTGGATATTATCACCAATTTGTGAGAAATGTCTCATGATATTCAAACCCTCTTGCCAAGATAACTTAGAAGGAAGTAAAGATTTCATGGATAGAGGAATGTGAATAATAATTTATGGAGTTAATGAAGAGGCTTATCACTACCCCTATGCTCACACTACCCATAAGTGGAATTTTTTTTTAATCTTTTGTGATTCTACAAAGAAAGGCATTGGCAGTGTGTTGATGCAGAATGACAAAGTCACTGCCTATGCCTCAAGGTAGTTGAAAATTCTTGAAACAAACAATGTCACACGTGATCTTTAGTTTGAAATTGTGATATTCTCATTTAAAATCTAGTGGAATTATAAATTTTGGGAGAAATAAGAAATATATAAGGATCAAAAAATTAAAAAACTATATAATCACACAGAAAGATCTAAATATGCACCAACGAAGATGGTTAGAGATCATCAAAGATTACTACTTCTCAACCCATTACCACCATTGGAATGTAAACCAGGTGGCTGATTTTCTATTTAGAAATGAACCAGACATTCTATCATTGTTGAGAATAAAAAATTATATAATCTTCTTAGATGTACTGATTTTGGACATGTGAATCATAAATAAGAGAACATCATTAATACTTTCAGAAATTATTGTTCAACCATCTCTATTAGAGAGGATAAAGTATGCCTAATAAGATGGCGTATGAATTCAGAACAATGTGGAAACTATAAGAAACAGGAAATCCTCATATTTCATTTTTAATGAAGAAGGAATTGGGAGATTTTTTTCAAGACTATATGTTCCATAAAATCCGGTGTTATAGAAAAATCTTTTGGATGATGGACGTAGTTCAAATTTATACATTCACCCCGGAAACAAGAAGATGTATTTAGATCTCAGAGAGCATTACTGGTGGGAAAACATGAAGAAGGTGATCACTAAATATACATCAAATTACCTAGTACATCAGTAAGTGGATGCTGAGAGGAATAATTCTAAGGGGACGATATGACCATTACCCATAATGCACAAAAATGGGAAATCATCACCATGGAATTTGACACTATACTGCCAAATACATCCAAAGGAAACAATGTTATCTAGGTTGTTTTGGACAATATTACGAAGACTAAACACTTCATCACAATTTGATGGAATTTATCCCTGGATAAACTGGAAGAGATACACATTAGAGAAGTGGTAAGGTTTCATTGAGTGCCACTAATGATTATATCTGATCGATATCTATGATTCACCTCTATGTTTTGGAAGAGTCTTCAATATTCTCTAAACACTGAGTTGAACTTCATCCCGAGTTATCATCCTACAAATGATGGCCAATCTATACGGACTATCTAGACACCTTTGTACATGATGCGAGGTTGCTCAACTGACATAAAAGGTGGATGGGACCAACATATTTATTTGGTAGAGTTCACTTATAACAAAAATTTCCACTCAAGTATCTAAATAGATCATTATGATACCCTTTATGGGATGAGGTGTAGGACAATGACATGTTGCGATTATGTTGGGGAAAAAACATCTAGGTTTGGAAATGGTCAACGAAATGGTGGTGAAGGTTATGACTATTCAACATCATATCAAAGTAGCTCAGTGTCGACAAAAGTGCTATGGTGACAGTCAATGACAAGACATATAGATTGATTTCAGAGAGATGGTATTCCTTTTTATATCCCCATGGAAGATATTTAAAAGATTTGGTAAGATGAGAAAGTTTATTCCCTAGTATATTAGCGATTTTGAGGTCTTTATCGAATTAGGGTAGTGGCCTATCAATTTGCACTACCACGAAACCTATCTCAAGTACATGATGTATTCCATGTATCAGTATTAAAGATGTACGTACCAGAACCATCACATGTACACAATCTAGCAGTGGTACCATTGGAGAATGATATCTTCTATAAAGAGAAGACGGTGAAGATATTAGATCCTAGAGAAAAAGTTATAAAAAATAAGACAAAGCCCCCATCAATGTGTAGGGGAGAAAATACATAATTAAAAAGGAATCAAGGAAATTGGAGGAAGTGATGAGGCAGAGTTACATTCATATTTTTCAGTGTGGGTAAAGGAAATTTCGATGGAGAAATTTTAAAAGGGGGGGTAGGTTGTAATGACCCAAACTATTATGAATTAAATTACTATTATTTTATCTAAACTTCTAATGGATATAGAGAACGTATACACTAATTTTGTATTATTATAACCAATTTTATTTAAATGAATGTAAATTACACTTATTGTTGATAATATAGACATTGAACAGTGATCACTTAACTAGTATAAATATAGGGTTCCAAAAATTCATTTTGGCACAGACAAGGGAGGTGGGGGCCTCAACTAGTCAGATCGTATGTTATGATGCCCATTAATCCGAGCATACCAGGGATATAAAATTTCAAGTAAATTCCCAAGACTAATCCCAAGATAATATCCAACAACTTATTCTTGAGGGAAATCATTTACGAGATATGTTCAAGCTCATCGAGATCATAGCCAAAACCATGTTCATCAAATGGCCCCATGAATGCCCCACCATCGCACACCTTACTCTTAGGGCGTATACTGGTGTAACAAAGTGTTATGTAAGAAGACCCAAGAATTATGATTATGTGAATTATTTTTTATTGAATAATAAATATAATTTCATTCTATTATTGTTACTTAGTAAATGATTTTAAACCACAAATAGTATTTTTGGTTAATATTTAAATTCAATTAAGAAATATATTTTGATAAATTAATTTATTTTTTAACTAAATAATATTTTTATAAAATTTCATTATTAAATTAATTTTATTAAATATAAATGATCGTATAATATAAATTAAGTTAGATGTATTTTTTATTATGGTTTGAATGCTTTTTTTTCAAAACCCGTTAATTTTCAATAATTTTTTTTTGTTTTTTAAAAGATAAAATTAAAATATTTTGAAAAATATTTAGATAAAATTAATATTACTTATTGAATCAGGGTGAATAAATTATCCAATGGTGATGATTTCATAATTTTAATAGATAGTCAAATTTTTGGGTAAAAATTAAATTTTGTATAAATATATAATGTGATTTTTGACATTATAATTAAAAAATAGTGATGTAATAAAATTATATTAAAGGTATGTTCAGAAAAATATATGTCTTTTCCTTAAATTATTTAAATTTTAATTATATTTGATATATTTTTCAAAGACATAGTGAATCCTCTAAGACCTATAATATATATTATGATTTTTAAAATCATTTCCTTGAAGGCATGAGTCACCTCCACATAAGAAAGAGACATATTTTAATATATATGGACCTTAGACTTATTAAATAATGTATTCCAATCCCATTTGTGAAAATACTTGAGAAAAAACAAGGGGATAATTTGTTGTTTTGAATATTTTAGTGTGTATTGTCCAAAATGAATATAATAAAGAATTCCCCCACCTATCCTATATAAACCGACCCAAGACCCCATTTTTCTTCACTTGTGATATTTGAAGCTTGAAAACCCTATTTCCCCTACTTTAAATAATCCTCAATGGGTTCCCCAAGATCCAAAAAAGAGTTCCTCAAGACAATGGGATCACACATCTATGTAATACCCCAACCCCAATTACCCAGAGTCTTTGAATTATTACATAACATTGGAATTATAAAAGGAATCATGCCCCGAAAGGATGATCAATTTAGTAGCCTTGGAAGTACTAGATACAACCATAAGTTTTACATTACATCATGAAATAAAAACATCAACAAAATTTTTCCACTTGTTGAACACACTTTTATCCATATCCTATCGCTGTAGGTCAACCATAAAATACTTCTTCACATCGTAGGAAAAATAAAACATATAAAGGGGTGATATTAGTTGCTTATTAAGGAAAAAAATATAGAAGAAACATTCATAAATAAGTATAAACATTTAAGGAAATGTAAAGACTAAAACAAAAGCCTTTTAAACTTAATCATCAGCATAATATGGAAAAGATAAAATCAAGTAATGTCATTTAATTATTCACATGGATATTCTACTAGTTGAATAATCACATGAAATTTCAATATCCAATTTCATAATGATGGAATGCATAATGCCAGACTTCATAACCACATTGTAAAGGCCTTGTGCCAAGACTAAAAATAATATTTTTTCAAGGCCTTTTGCCAAGAGACTAGTTTGTCTCATTAGACCTACCGATGCATCAAGGAGCTATATCGGGCTCCACCTATCACTTACTAAGTCCAAATAATTACTCATATGAAAAGGTTTAAACATAACTTAAATAATCATTTTAAAACTAGCATATGAAATGTAAATAATTTATCCATAAATCATGAATGGTATAAAAATAACTCATACAATGTCATACATATCACAAAAACTTCAATACAATATAGAGGATTTTTACCATAATAAATTAACTTTAAACAAGTATAAAATCTATCAAAATGAGGTTTACAGAAATGAAATCAAATTTTTTTAGAGAAACATATCTTTTATTTTTAAATCATTTAAAAGTCATAAAATTATAATATAGAAAATTGATTTTGAAAATATTCTTATAATCTTGTAAGATAATCTTCTATGATGTTATAATGGATGAAAGTAGCCACACCCACCGTATACGTTAAAAAACATTCTTACCCTAATTTTGTCGAAAAGGTAAAAAAGTACCTTGTTTGGAAAATGAAAAAAATATTTCTTTCAAAACATATGGGGTCTAATAAGGGTATAAATGACTTTAACCCATAGTAAATAATAATTTTTTTAATTACATTTTTATGAAAAACATGGATGTGGATGATAAAGAGATCCAAGTAGATACATATGTAAAAACAACCACGGATAATAAAGTGATTGTGGAATTAACCCTTACCTTGTACATTTTCTTAGTCTATGGTATGTTAACCACAAATATAATTGTTAAAACATTGTTATTAAATTATACAAGAACCATATACATAAATATGATATCATATATGATCCTCTAGTATTGCTTTGTTAATAATATTTCTGTAGTATCATCGTTTCAGGTGTTAACTGATTAGTTTTCCTTTATATGCTTGGTTAAGTAAGCCATGTTTGTTTTGTATAGGATGTATTTGATTCAAATAAAGAATTATATTATGTTCACAAACATTATATTTAATCATAAATTGAAAATTATTTTTGAATGATTACGATGTGGAATGAATCTCATCGCGTTCGTGGAGACGGTAATCCGTACGTAAGCACGAGCGACAATATCATTATATTGATGGTGAAATTATTTTTAACTGGATGTTATATCATATATACAGTATCATTAACATGTTTTATTTATTATTTACACCAGATATACTCATTATTATACCCATCTAAATAATGGAGTGTTTGAATAACGAACTACACCACGACGTGGAGACGGTAAGCCGTACATACGAACATATAGTGACATAGTCATTCATATGATGCATAGAATAATGAATACGGTTGTACCATTTTTATAATAACATAAAAATATATTGAATATAATAGAGTTATTATTTTAGAATGGACACACTAAATAAAGAGGAAGTGGAAGTAGAAAAGAACTTGAAAGAGGTGATAAAATATTTACCTATTCTTCAGGTTCTTCCTTTTTATTTGATCAAAAGGGATACATAAGTTGAAATTATGTCCAAAGTAAGGCCTCTAAGGTAATGGTAATAAAGTTGGAAGGATATTTGGGCCGGGTTTGGCCCAGCCAATTGGCTCTGGAGGTGTGAAATTAAGAGAAAGGGAAGTACCCTTTTATAAGAGATGTGAGGGTCACATTAGGAAAAAACTTGAAATATTATTTTATAATAAAATAAATTTCTCTTTTTAATTGCCCCAAAATGATTTATTTTAAAATATAAGGTGGTTATGGTTGGAAATACTCTAAAAAAATAGGTTTTAGGAAAGTTTAGGTTTCCATTTTAACTTTATCCTTTAGATGTAACTCTTAGTTAAATAGTTTAACTTTTACCATGTTTTCTTGCATTCATGCCCTATATTTTTAATAAACATACTATTAACTTTTAATAGAACATAAAGTGGTTAATTAATGAAATATATAATATTATTTAATCCATTTTTTCGATCCTTAGACTATTATGAATATTATATCATCCAATAATAACGTATTTATTTTAAAAACTAATTTATGTCAATTTTGACACTATTTGGTATTTTGTTTTTGTGAAAGTCATAACAACCTTATCACTTAGAAATAAATTTATCTACTAAACCCTAACATGTCATATTAACCTATAAATTTTGTGTAATTCATCATAAGTCTCAATTTACATTTATTTGGATTTTTATAATATCATTTATTTTAACATTTCATAAATATGGTAATTACTACTTCATCATTGTGTCCTAAATAAATCAATTTATTTAATGTATAAAAATAATGAATAAAATACCAATATATAATAAATATTTTTATATTTATAACTAATATTTATTGTCTAATTTATATTTCATGAAACTTTATATAAAAAATGATTTAGTTATTAAACGTTGAATTTCACACTTTTAACTCTTCTTTAAATAAACCAATAATAAAGGTCATAATCTAATCTAAGTGGGGAAAAGGGGATAATATTTTATTACTATGTTTTGTTTTGGTCAAATTACACTTATCCAATAGATTTAAGACATGTGTTAGGGTAATTATATTATCATTTTTACCCTCAATTATCCCATTTACTTTTAACCGTGGTAAATAAAAGTAAAAAGTTACTACTCAAAAAAAATATATCCATCTTATTAAACCACATTTTACTTACTGATATTAACTATGTATCTCAGTTTTTTGAAATTCAACAGACAGAAACGGTAAAATTATGTTTTATGAAAATTTGCAAATGCTCTTTGGAGGTGGGTAAAAGACGGTAAAAAGTTCAATAGGATTTTTATATATGTAAACTTATTATAAAATAACTCCAATGAATTACATTGAACTTATATATGTAGTATGTATATATTTTGACCAAAAATAAATTTAAATTAAATAAATAAATATTTAAATAAAAATTCAGTTTTAACCAATAACGAAGTGTTTTTCACTATTCAACAAAAATTGAAGGTTTTCAGAAAAATACCAAAAAAATCACACTAAGATAATTTTTATATTAAAAATTCCGAAATGAAGTCTATTTTAACTAATTTAAAACATTGAAGTTTCATTTGTTAATTTAAAATTAATTCCTATTGTCAAAACCAAAAAACAGGTTTTTAAAATCTAAAAACTATCAAAAGATTGACATGTGTTTATGTCAAATTTAAATGTGAAATTACTGATAATGAACTACATTGTATTAAATGATAAAAATATGATATAATTATACTTCAGAACTTTTCAAATGCATATTTTAACACTATAAATTATTTCGATTAAAAAAATTGTTTCCAATTAAAACATAGTATTTTTCACTATTCGTCAAAATATGAAAGTTATCAGAAAAGTACAAAAAATTTACCTGAACTAAATTTTTAGGTCCCACTTATAAAGAAGAATTTAATTTTATTAAATTTAATATATAAAAGATTCAAATATTGGTTATAAAAAAAGGGTCGCCATTAAAAGGCAGGAAAATTGCATTTTTCGAAAAATACATATTTTATCTAAAAAATTGATTTTGTTCTTATATTATGTCTAAGAAATGAATAATATGGATATAAATATTATATAGAGTATATATGATTCAAAATGCAGTTAATACCACTCATAACAACTTTTTGAACAACTAGTTTGGTAAGTTGTGATACGCTCAAACTCGGTGTTGAGTGTTGCGCATGCTATTGAATTACTTTAATGAGATAACGTACAATGAAATCTTGGGGTGTTACATTCTCCCCTACTTCAATAAATTTTATCCTCTCAATTTTGAAATTTTTCTTCAGAAATAAAAGGTTAAAAATAGACAAATACCATTGTGGAAAACCCACATCATAAATTGGGTAAAAAAAATTTAGTCGCAATAAGTGGGAAAGGGAAGGAAAACGTTACCACAAAATTTTGATATTGATTAAGAGAACATTGGTGGAAATTAGAGACACATAATTGGAGTAAAAACATAAATATTTATAGGGAGTGATTGAGGTCATCAATCACAATCAAGTGTGAAATTGAGGCCTCAAATCCATCTATCTATGATGAATTAAAATATCGTTAGTTCAACAAAATATAGGGTATTAGAATAACAAATTTTCTATTTTAAGATACTTTCCCTAAATTTTAGGAATTAATATATTCCTAGAATAATAGGAATAAAATATACATGATATGTAGAGTTTCATCTTTCAACTAATTACTACCACAAACTCATTTTTCACTTCAAAATATAATAGAATTCAAAAATATTCTATTTATCCTAATTGAATAGGGTAAAAAAATAATGAATTAGTAATTAATTTGTCTGTATGTTTAAAAAAACAAAATTATAAAAAGTTGGACATCACGTATTCTAGTGGTAGGTGATCCACCCTTGTCGCCCTCCGATTGCGGGTTCTAGTGTCACGGCCTTGCTAGACACGATGAGTTGTCACCCAAACTCCGAGTTGTCCATTTTATGACAATCAAAAAATAATTTCAATAAATTATTTAACCATAAAAATAGTATACAATTTAAAACATAATAAATTCCAACCTATAGACTTATCCAAAATTCTTTTTTCCAAACTCATAATCCAAAATTTATAAGGAAGGTAAACACAATGAAGATCCTTTTTCCATGTAGAAACATTTGAATACATTCATCATGTATTCTTTTGAAACACTATAACACCCTGAGTTACCATAAACCCTTATTGATTGCATTCATTCTCCCTTATTCCTTATGGAATACTGGATATACTCCTTCTATACAAAAATTTTGTAAACTCTATCAATGATGGAATATACAAATCATTAATCTGTTTCAATGTAGTCAAGAATATGAAATAAAATTTATCCAAATCAATAATATATTAGTCTAAAAGCACTGCCTCAGTATCAGAACCATATTATGGTTTATCTTTCTCTCAACCATATATTTTCCAAAAACATTAACCTACTATTGTGTCACTTTTCTTGGTTCCACACAATCTCATGTCCTTAATGAAATAGTACTGCAGTAAAATCCTTTTATTCTCTATAATTATTATAACATGTACAACATTAATACAAAACTCAAATGAAAAAATACTTTAATAACAACATAATAAATATAATCGTTCCCCATCATATTTAGTAGTATAATAACATGATTATTATCCAATAGCATCATTTGGGGTATAATCTCATGATTTGGACAATGCTTCGCGTAGTGTCCCAACTCTTTACAGATGAAGCATTGTACATTTGAAACCTTTTTCTTACCCATGAAATGACATACTTTGTGGCCTTTTTCTATAATCTTATAACAAACACTCATTCCCTTCAAGCATTTATCAAGGTGATTCTTCCCACAGTTATCACATGTGGGAAAATTCTTCTTTTTTCCTCTTCCCTTTATCAATCTTTCTCACTTCCATCCTTTTATTCTTTTGCTTCTATTCAAAGCAATAGGACTCAGAGAATTTTTTACTTATCTTATTAACACATGATACTATTTCATCATATAATGAGAATACATGGGAGACTATTTCCCTTTTAAATGTTTTCTTAATTCAATAAAAGATACGATCCTTCTTAATCTTACGATCATGCGTATTTCTGGAATTCTCATTCCCTCTACTAGGTGTCATTTCAAAAAATGGCATATAGTAGGATAGTTTATGAATCACA
Source organism: Viscum album (assembly GCA_963277665.1). Classification (NCBI taxonomy): domain Eukaryota; kingdom Viridiplantae; phylum Streptophyta; class Magnoliopsida; order Santalales; family Viscaceae; genus Viscum; species Viscum album. The sequence goes on along the minus strand of OY728121.1, from coordinate 1,274,439,848 downwards.
ATGCATAATTCCAAACTTCTAAAATACTTACTGTAAATTGAAAATATTATGCGTATAATCTATAATAAAAAACTATTTTATTTGAGGAAGTAATTACTAATAAATTTTTCTTAAGGGTTTGTAATGAAAATGAGAATTATCCTAAGCATATCCCCCGGGAGTGTCGTAACCAAGAGTGCAGCAAGTCCCGTTGTTGTGCACCAATTATCATTCGAGTCTAGATCAAAGTAGTTTTTTCAGATTTTAACCCTAGGTACATCTGTTCCAGAGCAGCCTCTATTGGCTCGTATCCCGACATAGATGTATTTCTTGGAAACTCCTAAAATATCAACTTTACCAAAGTTCTAGGAAGTTCTTATATACTAATCCTCAAAGTGTATCTCGGGGTAATGTTCTCTAATAAGTTTATTTCAAAATATAGATTCCAAGGATTGTACTAAACTTCCTCTGATACCAACTGTAACAACCCGACCCCATTTACCCAGAGTCGGTGCGTTATTATATAACTTTGGCATGATACAAGGAATAATGTCCAGAAAGACCGATCAATTTAGTAGCCTTGGGAGTAATAGATAAATTCATAAGTTTTACATTGCATCATGAAATAAAGACGTCAATACCATTTTCCCCCTTTTTTACCACACTTATATCCTTAGATTATCCCTGTAAGTTGACCATAAAATACTTCTTCACATTCTGGGAAAAAGAAAACATAGAAAGGGGTGAGCTCAGATGCTCAGTAAGGATAAAAATATAGCGGAAACTTTAATAAATAAGCCTTAAAATTTATGCCAATGTATAAGGCTAAAACAAATTAATTTTAAACATAAAGTTCAGCATAATATAGAAAAGATAAAATCATAAAATTCCATTTAGTTATTCGCATGGATATTCGACTTGTCGAATAATCACCTGCAATTTCAATATCAAATTTCATAATGATGGAATGCATAATGTCTGACTTCATAACCACATAGTCAAGGGCTTCTGCCAAGACTATAAATAATATTTTTTCAAGGCCTTATTCCAAGACAGTAGTTTGTCTCATGAGACAAACTGATGCATCGAGGAGCTATAGTGGGCTCCACCCATCAGTTACTAAGTCCAATGCATTTCTCATATGAATAGGTTTAGACATAAAATAAACATTCATATTAAAACTAACATACTAAATATTAATACATTATAAATAAACCATGAATGGTATAAGAAAACACATCCACAGTCACACATATTACAAAAACTTCAATAAAATATGGTAGATTTGTATTATAATAAAACAACTTCAAACATTCTTAAAATCCATCATAAGGATGCTGACATAGATGAAATCAATTTTTTTTAGAGAAATATCTCTTTTTATTTTTAAAATCAGTTTAAAGTCATATAACTCTAATGGAAAACATTTATTTAGAAAATATTTTTATAAGATTTTAAGGGAAGCTTCAATGATGTTATATCGGCGGAAAAAGCCGCACCCACCATATAAGTTAAAAAACATTCTTACCTTAATTTTGATGAAAAATTCAAAACGTACCTTGTTTGGAAAGCGACGAAATGATTCATTTCAAAACATATATTGTAAAATAAGGGTATAAATAAATTTAACCCATTATAAATAGTAGAAATGATTTGAATTACATTGTTAATAAAAACACGGATGTGGATGATAAAGAGGTCCCTGTAGATACCTACGAAAAAACAACCTCAGACAATAAAGTGATTGTGGAATTAACCCTTACCTTGTACTTTTCATTAGTTGATGGTATGTTAACCTCATATATAATAGTTAAAAAATTGTTATTTAATCATACTAGTACCATATACATAAATATGATATCATATATGATCCTCTAATATTGCTTTGTTAATTATATTTCTGTAGTATCATTGTTTTGGGTGTTAACTGATTATATTTCCTTTATATGTTTGGTTACGTAATGCATGTTTTTTATGGATAAAATGTTTTTGATTCATATAAAGGATGATATTATGTTCATAAAAAAATATTTTTAATCATACAATGAAAATAATTCTTGAATGATTATAATGAGGAATGAATCTCATCACATTCGTGGAGACGATAATCCGTACGTACGCATGAGAGAAAATATCATTATATTGATTATGAAATAGTATGTAATTGGATGGTATATCATATATAAAGAATCAATAACATGTAATATTTATTATATACATCATCTATACTCATTATTATACCTATCTAGTTAATTAAGTGTCTGAATAAAAAACTACACCACGACATGGAGACGATAAGCCATATGTACGCACATATGGTGAAATTGTCATTCATATGATGGATAAAATAATGAATATGGCTGTAACATTTTTATAATAAAAACAAAGTATATAGAATATACTGGAGTTATTATTTTATAATGTAATCAACAAAGAAATAGGAATTGTAAGAAAAAAATAACTTCAAATAGGTGATGAAATATTTACTTATTCTTTGTGTTCTTCCTTTTGATTTGATCAAAAGGGCTCCATAGGTTAGATTTCTGACCAATGGAAGCCCTCTAGGATGAAGGGAGGAAAGTTGGTAGGATATTTGGGCAGGGGTTGGCAGAGATAAATGGATTTGGAGGTGTGAAATTTATAGAAGGTGAAGTATCCTTTTATAAGAGATGTGAGGGTCACTTTAGGAAAAGTTTGAAATATTATATAATTGTAAAATCATTTTCAGTTTCTAATAGATCAAAAATGATTTATTTAGAAGCTACAGTGGGGATGTTTAGAAATTGTCTCAACCAATATGTTTTAGACAAGTTTAGGTTACCTTTTTAACCTTATCGTTTAGATTTATCTCATAGTTAAATAGTTAAATATTTACCATGTGTTCTTGTATTCTGACACTATATGGTTAATTAACATACTCTAAACTTCTAAAATAACCTAAAGTGGTTAATTAATGAAATATATAATATTATATATTCCCTTTGGACGAATAATATATTTTTATGAAGATTATATCAACCAATAATATAGTATTTGTTTTAAAAACTAATTTATGTAAATTTTGACACTATTTGGTATTTTGTTTTTTTTAAGACATAACAACCTTATCACTTTAAAAAAATTTATCTATTCAATCCTAACATGTGATACTAACCTAAAATATTAGTGTAACTCATCAGAAGTCTCAATTTATATTTATTTGGATATTTATAATATCAATTATCTTAATATTTCTTAAATAAGGTAATTATTGCATCATCATTGTGTCATAAATAAATTTAATTATTTAATGATTAAAATTATAAATAAAACACCATTATATAGGAAATAATTTATCCTTATAATAAATATCTATATTCTAATTTATATTGTGTGTAACCTTATATTGAAAATGGTTTAGTTATTAAACATTGAATTTAACACTTTTAACTATTATTTAAATAAAATAATAATAAATGTTCTAATCTAATCCATGTGAGTCAAATGGGATAATATTTTATTCCTAAGGGTTTTTTAGGTCTAATTACACTTATCAAATAGAATTAGGTCATGTGTTTGGGTAATTATAATATCATTTTACACTTAATTGCCTTATTTACTTTTAACAGTGGAAAATAAAAGTCAAAAGTTACTATTCACCAAAAATTATTTTCATCTTATTAAAACACATTTTACATACTGATATTAACCGTGTATCTTAGATTTCTTAAATTCAACTCACAGAAGTGTTAATATTATGTTCTATGCAAATTTGCAAATGCTCCTTGGAGGTGGTTAAAAGACTGTAAAAAGTTCAATAAGATTTTTTTATATCTAAACTTATTATAAAATGAATCAAATAAATTACATAAAAATTATATAGTTATTATGTATATTTTTTGACCTAAAATATATTTAAATAAAATAAATAATTAATTAAATAAAAATTTGGTTTTAACCAATAACATAGTGTTTTTCAATATTCATCCAAAATTGAATGTTTTCAGAAAAATACTAAAAATTCACCCTAAGCTAATTTTGATATTACGAATTAAAATTTAATGTCTATTTTACCAAATTCAGAAAATAGAAGTTTCATTTATTAATTTAAAATTATTTCCTATTGTCAAAACCTAAAAGTGGGTTTTTAAAAAATTAAAAACTATCAAAATATTGACATGTGTTTATGTCAAAATTAAATCTAAAATTACTTATAATGACAAAAATTGTATTAAATGATAAAAATATAATCTAATTATACTTAAAAAACTTTAAAATGTATATTTTTACACAATAAATTATTTTTATTAAAAAAAAATTTTCAATAAAAACATAATATTACTCATTGTTCGTCAAAATATGAAAGTAATCAGAAAAGTACCAAAAATTTATCCAAACTAAATTTTTATGTCCCTATTCAAAAGAGGAATTTAATTTTGTTAAATTGAGTATATAAAAGTGTCAAATATTGGTTTTAAAAAAGGGTCACCATTAAAAGGCGGTAAAATTTCATTTTTTGAAAAATAAATATTTTATCTAAAAAATGAATTTGATCTTATATTATGTCTAAGAAACACCTAATATGGATGTAAAAATTATATAGAGTATATAAGTTTCAAAATGCAGTTAATAATATTCATAATTTATTTTTGAACGGCTAGTTTGGTAAGTTGTGGTGCGCTCAAACTCGGTGTTGTGTGTTGTACAAGTTATTAAATTAATTTAATGAGATAACATATAATGAAATATTGGGGTGTTACAATCCAAATAAGGGATCTCCATGTCTCCTTTTTCTTGAATCACATCTTTTATGGCATAACTTTTAATTTCCATTTTCTTGATTTGAGATATGTTCTTACATACTTCCTAACTCTCCATTTGATGTATATATGATGTTATCTTCCTTTATCTCCCATTATTTTCCCCCTATGATCCATTTAACCAACCAATTAATATACCAAATTTCTGTAAGGGATTTCTCTATTCTCATTTCCATTTAAGAATTTATTATATATTATGAATATAAAATTTTATTTAACATATTGTTATAATATCATATGGTTCCATTACTTACCATATCATACATAAATGAGTAGATACCTATTTATCTCTCATCGAACCAATTTCTTATTTTTTATATCACGCCATTATGATTCAAAGATTGCACTGTGATTTTCCATGCCAAAATAATCATGTGGGGAATTCAATACCCATTCCTCTATCATGGTTATTCACCTTTATGAACATATACATATTGAATTGTGACATACATGTATTAATTTCACATTCATTGATCATGGAATAAATTATGTTGAATAAATCCATGTTATATGATCATTGTGGAACACTTAAGCATGACATTGAAATGATTATGAATGGTGTGCCCTGATATCACTCCAATTCATTGGGTAATGTTTAGTATCATGATATATCATGTTGGGACAGGGGTTTAAATAATTACATTATAGGAAATTTGTTCGAAATGTTGGGACATGGCTTTACCTGATTCCTTTATGTTAATTATGTAGTGTTTTAGGTTTTTTTCTCATTTCCATGTTATGATAATCATGTTATACCATGCCTTTATGTTCATGTTACTCTTATGCTCTATTGATTTTCCTGTTTCCTGGAATGTATTGTATTCTTTATGTTTTGCCTTATTTTCTCCCTTAATGTGATTTATCGCTCTCTATTTTCATATGTATATCCTCACGTTATCCCATGAAATGTTATGTATGATGAATATGGTGGTCATATAAAATAAGTTTTCAATAAATATGTGAATTTAGTGTTTAATATATTTTTGTAATATTCCTATTCCACAAAGACTATAGAAATATAGATGTTATGAGTTATATTAAGTTCATGATTATGTTATAAATCATGTTTAAATTTGAATTAAATATCAGAGTTGTTATATTGGTTAAAAATATTGTTTTGGTAGGAATAGAAAATATAGATATCATTATGGGAAACTTTGAAGATATTTCACATGAAATTTTTTTGTGTTCCAGGAATCCAAAGGAACTATACTAATATAGTCTTTAGGATTTTTTATGTAATTTATGAATTTTTACCAAAAAAATTATGTAATGTATATGTAAATCAATCTTGGTTCGTTATTATAATAATAAATGGTTGAAAATTTTATTTATCGAAAGCATGGGAATTATACAGATTAATTTCTTATGGGGGAGACAGAAGAAGGACTTCATAAAGGAGTTACACGTTAAGGATTTTTTAATGATGAAGTGACTAATAATGAAACCTGAAAAGAAAAAAATATGAGGAATAATATAAAAATCCTAGTTAATAACTTATAAATAAATTAGAATTATTATTTTGGTTAAGTATTTGAATTAAAGTATTGTGATATATAAAAGTATTCTATAGTGAAGGTTTTTAGGAAGGATTTTCAAGGATATATTGGATGGTACTTATGACCTAGAAAAGTAATTTAATGGAAATGAGATATTTCCTGAAAAAATAAATAATTCAAGGAATAATTGCACTTAATATGTTCTTGATGCTTAGATACTGATTTTGGGTTAAAGAGATTATTGATATGGATAAAGATAATTATATATTACTAATTAATTTGGTACTGAGTAATAATTTCATGAAAACTTATTTTATGCCCACATTGATTGAGCTCGTTATTTTTTTGAATGTAAGTAATATATCAAATAATTTATGTTTTATTTAACAAATAATGATTAATATAAGTTTTCAATAATTTTTTTATGGTAATTCATATTATTACCATGTTTCAAGAGATTACAAGATGAATCTATTCACATATTTGGTATTTGAAAACTAAAAGCTACCTAATTCTTATTTTTTGGATTAATGGTATGTTTAATTTAGAAAGTTTTAGAGCTTCTTTATAAGTTTTTGGATTTTAATTTTTTTGGATGGTTTATAAGGTTGACCCTTTATTAAATGGTTTATGTTGAGCAATGGATTATTTTTTAGAGATTAATGTATCACATTACCACATAGAGAATTATCCATATTGGATGACTAGTGAAAAATATTTTTATAACAAGATATATAAATAATGGCTTGTCATTCCATAATTGATCATGATATCCATTACTACTCATGTTTTAAAAATCCATCTTCATTTCATAGAGTATGAGATGTAGTGTAGATTGATCAATGTTCTACCAAATGATTAAAATATGATTAAGATATAAATGAATTATTACCCAATTCATATAGGTATTTTTAAATATTTTCATTTTATTGGGTTGGTCTTCAATCAATTTTTACTTATACCGAAAATCTCTCAGTTTTGTGATGTATTCCATGTTTCTCTCCTAAAAATGTCTAAACCTAATCCATCAAATATACTAAACTCTTAGGTCATACCACAAGAACATGATATTTATTTTTAGAAATAATTTATAGAAATTATGGATGAAATTTAAATTTTATATAAAACAAGACCACTCATCTAGAAAGTGTTTTATGGAGAGACCAACAGATTAAGGAAGAAACATGTCATCCTGAGGATATAATGAGGTGCAATTATCTCAAGTTTTTGGTACTAAAGTGATGAATTAGTAGGTACAAATACATTTTAATAGGGTTATAATGAAACTCATAGATTGTTTTTGACATATTTTTTATAAATAAATATAATCATTTTGATTTTTTATTCAGTACACACAACACAAATTTTAACCAGTATTTCACTCAATACCAAGTTTAAATGAATTGTTATAAGTTATTATAAAAACTACTATTTAATATTATATTTATCATGTAGACGTTGGAATAGTGGTTATTATTGAGATTAAATAAATTATAGAAATATATTTCTATGTAAATGTATATAAATTGAATTCCTTTCTGACCAATTACTTAGAAATGAAAATAAAAACTATTTTAAAATAAATTAATCTTCTTGGGGAGAAACATTTTTATTGTAAAATAAGTGTCTGAAAACAATAAAAAAATTGGTGCATTATTTTATTGATTTTTATATATTATAAATTCAGTAAAAAAATTTATCATTCATATTATTATTCTTCAAGACATGAGATAATAATAGATTCAATTTTTATTTTAAAAACTATATTTTTCTAATTTTTTTTTATTTTTGATAACTTATTTTAAAATTATTTTTCACACTTTCAGAGAATATATTTGTAAAAAAAACATCATTTTCGAATTCACCATGTTAATATTATATTATGGTGAACTTTGGAGAATTTAATGAGACGAATAATATTTCGATAAATATGGAATAATACTGATTTATATTATGAATTGTAATTTTTTTGAATGAATTAAAAAAATGAAAAAAATAATTTTAATATGGTTTTAATGGTATCATTAGTTGAATTATATATATATTAATTTAATTTAGTTCATTGTATTCAATTTTATATTTAATTTTGGTATAAAAACATTTTAAACTTTTTTAAAATTTCATTTTAGAAAATGACTTTCTCATCATGTCTACAAGATTAATTTTAAATTAACTTTTTACTCATATGTGAATGTAATATGAAAAAAAATTTATTCCATAACATATATTAAAAAAAATTATATTATATTATAAGTTCATCATATATTTTTTAAAAAATTAATAATAATGATTGTAAAAAATATTCTCCATGGTTAAGGTAATAAATGAGTTTACCTGAGGTTTAACTAAAAATATATTGGTTGAAAATGTCCCAAAAATAACCAATTATTAATTTCTGGAAATATTTAGACCTCATATTTTCTAGTAGATATAATGTAACATTTTGGATCATTTTAAGGAGAAAAACATGGACACACCTTTTTATTTTCATAAATTATAAGTGTGTCACTCTCCTCACTTATATAAGACCAACCACACTCCTCTACTGTTAAATTTTTTAAAAACCATTGGTTCAACTATAAAATTAAGAATTAACTTCCTTAATTCCCTCCTATAATCCTATAAGCCTTATATTGGTCTTAAATACATCATAAGAATCCTTTTTGTGCAATCCAAAAGAAGTTGTTCGAAGAAGAGGTAATGTCCCTAATCGAGTGATTTATTGTATTTATTTATCAAAATATTTAAATTATTATTTAACTATGATGATATCATAACATATTTATATTAAACATACTAGGATGTTATAATTTTAATAGAAAAACCCAAATCATTCTTTTATTCAATATAATGGCTCACAAATTAATTATTCATTTTTCTGACAGACTAGATCTAAAAACCAGTGTTATTGTTCTCCATCACAAACTATAATGGATAAACATAATGGCAGATTTATTGATCATAATATTATATGTATGAAATAATTATGTTTTTTAATCATGATATCTAATATTCCTTCTTACATTTCATTCTATTGGAACACAGTAATGTAATTTGTATATACGGTAGACTACCGCCTCAATAAGAAATATGATTCTGTCAAACATTAAATGGAAGATAATAAATATGAATTTAATTAAATTAAATTAAATTAAATTAAAAATTAAAAATTATTTAATTTTTACATATTATTATCCTTCCATTCATTAAACCCTTTGAGAAAATGGATAAATGATTCTTTCCAATGTAACATCTACCATAAAAACGAACTGTGCATATCATTTTTAATATGAATATTTTATATAATTATCTTTATAGATATATAAAAAATATATATTAGAATCATATAAAATTTTAAATTTCTTAATCTATGCATCTATGATTAATTTTTGGGCTCTAAAAATCAAAAACATAATGTACAAAAAAACAAAGCAGTTTCAACTCTAAACATGATATTTCAAAGGAATTGTTAAAAAACTGGTAATAAAAGGAAATACGTAAATCATATATGGAATTGTAAGTTTTATAATTTATATTTAATAAATATATATATATAATATACATTAATTATAAATTAATTTTTAATGAGTATAAAAAAGTAGAGACTTATGATAAGGGATTTTTATATATATTTTTACTTCTATGAGAAACAATACATATTCACCAACTATTTATATTATGTGTCATATATCTATCACATGAATGTATGTTTTTTATTTTTATCATTAAATATTTTTAATTTACAAATCCATTTTATAAAATCCATTTTATAGAGTCTATAGTTCAATGGTTTCTAAATTCGCAAGGTATTTTTGTCTCAATTTTTCATCCAATGATTCATTTGTTATGTTATACACCTATATTATCTTATGAGGTGTATATAATGACCCTTTCGAATGTTATATCAAAAATATAATTCTATTCGAGATATATTATGTTTCATTTAATGTAATTAATTAATGGGTATTTATTTCAATTTTAATAATGGTGTAGCTATTTTATGATATAATGTCATCGTTTATCATGGTTTTTTATGTTTATGACTCAGATGATGAAATATTATGATCTGTCTCTCAAGAAATCCTTAGTTAATCTTCTAATCTAGAAATTTCATGAGGGAACAAATTTTCCATTTATTTATATCTCCTTATTTACTCATGTCTTCAAATGAATTATTGTACTAAAAACATATATTATTTTATTTGTTGAATGAAAACACAATTTATTCCATATCCATATTTTCTTAAAATACATACATAAATTTATTAACACACTAAAAAATTTATCAAACAAATATTTATTCATAATTTACAATTTAAAAAGTATTTGGAAGGGAATATTAATGTTTTCTAAAAACAAGTCCGAATTGGATTTTACTAAAAAATTTGGAATTAATAATTGTTTTAACATTTAATATATAGAAGATATTTCTCACTATCTTGACCAATTAATGATTTAAATATTCATTTATAGGTTTAAAAGGTTATTTTCATGGAAAATTATGTTTAAATTAATTTTATGTTTTAAGATGAGTTGTAAATAAGGAAGGGATATTATCAGGAATAAATTTATGAATTGTTTTTTAAATAGTCATTTATTAAATTTCATGAATATTTTTAAGGAAAATAATTTATTATAAGATTATATTTATTTAAATTTTTTTCATTATGTAGAGAGGAAAATTTTCTAATGATATGTTCTTATATTATTTTTAAAATATTCATTTATATGTTTCAAAGGATAGATTAAAAAAATATTCTCAAAATGATTTATTCTATAAAAATATTTTTAAAATTTTTAATGAAAATATTCCTCAAAGAATATTCCAAGTGATATTTCAAAATCATTTTCCATATAAGATAAGATCTTTTGATATTAATTATGAATTACTAGGGAAAATATTTAATGATATTTACCTTATTAATTCTCTCTATGGTAAATGTTTATATTGATGAAATGATTACAGAACCCTTTTATTTTTTTGGGTTATCCTATAGGTAATTCATGTAATGATTATCGAAACCATTTTCCTTAAATGGGTTTGGATGAAATGATTTTATGGATGTTTCTTGATTTAGTAGAACACATAATTATAGTTTTCAATATGAGATTTCATTGACCTATATTGTTTCTTTTTAATTTTTTAAATCTCCAAATTTATTTTGATAACAATGTGAAAAACGTTGATGGGCTAGATCCACTATGGGAAATAGGTGCATCTTAATCCACTCTGGGAAACAAGTGCACCCTAATTCAAAATGGGAAGCCAGTTACTAGACTTGATCCTCTATATTCATTTTATTGGTATTTACCTTGTAGATGATATAATTTTAAATATTTATCATGGTTACAAACATTTAAGAGATGATTTTATTGACCGAGACAGATTTACGACAATTTTCACTATTATGGTCCATGTTTTCTAAAATGATAATGTTTTTTTTCAAAGAATTATGTTTATGTTTTATAATAGTATGGGTATGAAATTAAAAAGTTATTTTCATGTTAAAAAACCCTTATACTTATATTATGATTATTTATGATCATATATTTATATCTCTTTAGTTCACCCTTACGTATCCTCTAATCTCACCCTTATGTTTTCATCCCCCGGTTTTGAAGAAATGATTATGTAGGGTATGCATAAGAGTAAAACTATATGACAATATTATTATGTGATATATTGAATATCATTCATGAAATAAGAATATTGTCTTTCTAATTCCCAAATACACGTTATTTTTATTCTCATCGAGATTGTATTTATGAAATGTATTGTGTATTTCTCAAAAAAGCATTGATTTTTAGGAATGAAAATCTTAGGTAACTGTATTATTATTCAAAGAAAATATCATTAAATGGAGATGTTTGAAAATATTAAAATCATTTATTGACATGTTGAAAATTCACCAATCGAATAAAATATATATGATGATAATCAACTATGATATTTTTATTTTGAATTTAGAGATAATTTATTACTTTAAATATCACCATATAATAGGACTTTGAGATTATGGAATAAGGGATATTTTATCCCTTGATACATCAGCCTATTCAAAGTCATAGAATTCATGGAGATGGTAGCCTATTATCAAGAATTTCCACTGAACTCATTGCATGATTTGATCTATTTTTTACTATTTTAGAATTATAGACCAAATCCATCCCATGAAATAAAATTTTAGGTTTTACTATTGAAACATGACATATTTTACAAGGAAATATTAGTATAAATCTTGTATCATAGAAATAATTCTATATCAAATTCGAACAATCACATAATAAATATTATTTGGAGGAATAATATGTTTTTTGAAGTATCATTGGAACCGAAATATTCAATGATGAAAAATTAATATCAATTTTTCTTAAGAGTAATAAAATATTCTGGATTAAATTATTTCTATGGGTAGTGTTTAACACATCATAAATTTAATCTATATTTTACTTGAGATAAATATTATTTCTTATGTTTGGTGAATTATACAATAAAAACAAAAACGAGGACTGATTTATTTCCTTATATTAAAATAAAAAATAAAAAATATAATATGTTATGGTATAACTGAATTAAATATAATTTGTAAAATTTATAAAGGAATAAAATAACATGTAAATAATAATAAAAATATTAAAATTATTATCATAATGATTTTTAAAGAATATTATACAACCAATAAAATTATTTAAAAGAATAAAAATGTCCAAAATATACTTTATATATTCACTAATAAATTAGAGAATAAAATAAATTATTTTATAGATATATAAAAAGTCTATATATAATATTGTAATATGATTGTTATATATGTATTGGAGTTAGACATATGGTCATTAAAAATATGGTCACTAGATATATATTCATTGGATAAACTAATATCTATGATAAAAAATAATTTTTTATAATTTTAACACCTTGAGATTTAATATGTTTTCCTTTGATATAATATTTAACGTATTCAATAACATATTATACCTAAAACATAAAGTCTAAAAGAACCATGATATATTATAACATTTATAACGTAACCAATGGATTGTTGGAAATGAATATAAATTAACCAATATATTAAATATACATAGAAATGGTTCTGTTAATAATTTTTTTGATTAATTCTAATGAAATAATCATAAAATTTTAATAAAATCAATTAATGTTAAAAATTACTAATTTTCAAAACAAATTTATATTTCATAGTGTAATTAATATTTATAAGTAAATATATTGGACACTATTAAAATTTCCTTTTATTTAATTTACTTGTAATTTAATAATAATAATTTCTTTACATCAGTTATCTAATGTTTAGGAATGAAGATAAAATCATTTCCAGGTAAAAAATTACTTTAAAAAACAAAATAATTATTATATAACCAATGTTTTTTTAATTAAATAAAATTAATAAACCCCTACTAATTATGATTTTTAGTAAATGAATAGAATATATAACCAATAAAATATCTTATCATTTATCATATATTCCTCCCTAGTTAAATTATGTGAATAAATTAAGTTCGATCATTAAAAATGTGTTTTGCAAATAATAATTGATTTTCATTTCATATTGTATAACACCACAATAATTTAGAAATAGATTTAATATTGAATGCAAGCAACACTGGGTTTATAAAAAACCCCACTTTGTTATAACCTATCCAACAAACATAATTTTTTCACCTATGTGATTTGAATTTCAGAAAACTAACATATACAGCTGCGTTCAGTATGATATTTAGAATATAATAAGACGAACTTAATTTTTGGTTAATATTAACATACCCTTATGAATAGTGACATTCCCTTATGAATAGTAATTAATATTAGACCGCACAAAAAAATAGATACTTCACCCATGAATGTATAAATACAATTTAGACATCTTAAAAGTTGAAAACGATCACAATATATGTATTGGTATTTTAATATGAAATAAATACAATAATTACAATCTTTTGATTAATTTAATTATTTAAAATGGGAATTTATTTTCATAAATTTTAAGTAAAAATTATTACTTTATTGTCTTATGATAATAATATAGTTTAATGGGACCTTAATTAATTTCTCAAGGTGTTATAAAAAGAGTTATAGCTTTAAAGTTTTTTTTAGAATAAATTATGATTTTTTTAAAAATTAAATTATAAATATTTAAAAAATTATTTTACAAAAATGGATTTCATTTTTGAATTCTAAACATTGATAAATGTTTGTGGTTAATTTTATTGATTTTTATGAAATTCTTGAATTTTTTATGAAAAGTGAAATACAGTAAAATATGGTATGTACAAATTATTTGTCAAATACACTATTTATGACACCATGAATTATGTAAGGCCACTTGGTTCGAACTCACATTCAATTATTACTATTAGGGGTCTCTTTAAACAACAATATTTTTTGTCTTGAGGGAAATCATAAAATAATGAGTAAAATATTCAAAATTCACTCTTCTCCTCCACTATAACCCCCTTCACTCCCTCTTCTCTTCACTCCTCTCAAGCCCTGTTCTATGTATAGACACTACCAAAATACCCTTACTTAGTCACTAACCACTTCCAGGAGCTCTTGGACTTTCCAAAATTCCAAAACCTCTCCCCTAATGAGGCTCTCAAGAAAGATTACTTTAAGAGTTAAATTCCTCTTTTCATTTCCTTTTTTTCAAGTTCTCTTTTATGTGGTATGTATTTAAATTTTTAATACCATGTTCATAATTATATTTTATTATTTACCACTAATATTTTATGAGTCATATATGAATTGTTTACCCCTTTTCTCTCTCTTTTTAATCTTTTCTAAAACCATGTTGTATAGTCGTTATGCGATAGAATTTTCATCTCAAAATCTCTATTTTTCATGCACTCATAATATGTTATTATAATTTAATTTCAATTGTATTATGTTGGATTATTTAATTACCCATCCACCTTATTTTATATTATTTATTAATTATATGAAACCTTTTTTTCTCTCATCAATATATTTTATGAGTTTTTATGTGATGCCCTTAGGTTGCCTGATTTTCCTAAGGGATTTCTTAACCTTTCTTTTATTTTGAGGTCCTTTTTTTACAATCCTAATTTCTTAAAAATGTTTTTATGAATCCAGTATATTAACTGTACTATAATGTTTTCATGATAAAGGAATAATTCATCAACATATCTCCTTCCCATACTTTTATAATAAAAATGAAAACACCATCCGAGATGTGCTACTTTACCACAAACAAGGAAGATGGGTTTTCAATTTCTATTAATGTCTTGAATTATGGTAATTAATCCACTATTATGGTGTTAACAGACTATAATATAAGTATTATGTTTCATCAATGGTTCTGAAATATTTTGGTAAACATGGTTTTGATTTATAAAAGAAAATGAATTCATTGTGTTCAAAAACATCCAATTAACCCAGACATTTTTCATTAAATAATTTATATAATGATTAATATTATCTCAAAGTAACAAAATGAAATTTTAAAATATATAATGGTATTTACTTCCACTAATAAAATAAAACATCAATTCTAGAAAACAATCATCATTTTACATGATTCTCCGTACAGGTATATAAGTATACTGATCATGAAACAAATGAACCCAAACAATGAAATTAAACCTCCTAACCCATCAAAAAGTCTATGAATGAACTTAATATTGTTATTATAAATAAATTAAAAGTATAATTGGTTTTTTAAATATTAATTAATGAATTTAATATTCTTATCCAGGACACTATGACCAAGTGAAGAACTCCATCAGACATAAGGTAATGGTTTCTTCATCCCACTACCATTTTTGTGAGATATTCTGTTTTCACTACTACAACTTGTGTCTAGTGTTTCTATAAATCCCATTTAGGTTTCATATAATGAATCAATTTATTTTCATGAAAATAAATTTATCATTGATGTTTATTAATTTTGGGTAATATGATTCAATTGATTAAAAATTTTAAGTATCTTCTACCCGAACCTCCATTTTCATTCGGG
Organism: Viscum album; assembly: GCA_963277665.1. Taxonomy (NCBI): domain Eukaryota; kingdom Viridiplantae; phylum Streptophyta; class Magnoliopsida; order Santalales; family Viscaceae; genus Viscum; species Viscum album. The sequence continues at coordinate 1,274,423,579 of OY728121.1, read as the reverse complement.
TTGCTCTTATTCTCTACACAACTCGTTGATATTATTATTAATTATTATTTACTCGACATAAATTATGTATGAATTTTCTATATATTTTTACCAAAAATAATACTATATTAATTTATGCGATGTTATATTTTTTAAAAGGATCTTTCAAAAATTTATCCTGAAATACAAGCTCGATTCAAGGAACTTATCTGATTCATACCTCTTTTAATGTTAAATATATAATCTATTTTATTCCATATTTATCTTTATAAAATAAAAAATATTAAATTGAAATATCTATTTTGGTTAATTTGTTGTTTTATCAAAGTAAACACGCCTTTTCAAATCTATTTTATGAATTCCATAAACTGTTCTAAGATGTTTTATTTCTAAAGATTCTTTAAAAAATCTTTTTAAATTATCCTGCTCAATATGAATTTTCTAAGACTAAAATATAATTTCAATGAAAATCCCTTTTATGTTTTGGGATGCACATGTTCACAATCAGATTTCCAGAAAAATAAAAATGATTGTCCAAAATAACTCTTCTTTCAAAACTAAAAATGATATTTCTCATATCACTTTCTCTTTTTTGAGATATATGCCTTGTTCACCACTTATTTATTTATTGTGGTGTATTTACTACCCTTTGTTATATTAAATAACGAGTCTCCTTATTATCAATATAGTCTAAGGGATTGTTATTTAAATGTTTCAATGTTGTATGGGACACATTGGAATGTTTAATGATTATTTCCTCAAGGATTTTTCAATGGTCTCATTTAAATGTATCTCCATATATGGAAACATCCTTTGTTGAGTCTTACAATTCAATTAGGTTTATCTCTTATGATATCATCATCAATATTTATTTTAATGGTTTATGATTAGTTTTATGGGGGATGTGGTATATTAATACCATTCACCAGTTTACTCTGAATGGTTAGTGTTTATGCTTAATGTTCAGGGAATGTTATCTACATATCATATGTTAGTTTCAATATAAATGTGTATATTTTTTATGTTTATCCTTGTTCATTTGAGAAATGTATTTGACTTTGTAAGTGTATGGTGGGTCCCTTTATATCCCCTCGGTGTATCGGTTGGTCTCATGTGACAAACTATGTTCTTGGCATGAGGCCTTAACAAAATGAATATTTATGGTGTTGGATGAGGCCTTAATCATTTATAGATGTATGGCAGAGCCCTTGATGGTATATTTTATAATTTCTATCATATGCATATCCCTTATTATGAAGCTAGTAATTGAAAGTACTTGTGGTTATTTGACAAGTATAATATCCATAGTTTTGTTTTATAATGACATTATTTACTAAACTAATATTTCTTTCCTAAAGTGTTCAATTTTAGAGGAATGTGTATTCAAATATTTGCCCGACCTATTGTTTTTGGTTATGATATCATCTACTATATTACTTACCCTTACTGAGTGTTTGAGCTCACTCTTTTATTATGTTTTATTTTCCCAAGACACGAAGATTTTTTTTATGATTTACCTAAATTATAAACTTAGAGTGGTGGATGTTCCAAATAAAACATATATGATGTATTTATTTCCAAGTTGTAATGTTAATCTTATGTATTTATCTGGTTTTCCAAAAATACTATACTACTCAGTCCTTTGGGATTTAATTCCTTGTAGTCATGCCAATATATTGAAATAATTCACCGGCCTTGGCCTTCTGGGGTCGGGGTGTTACATATTACATGAATATTTAAAATATAATTTATGAAAATTAATGAAATTCAAATTTATAAAACTAATACATATTTGGAATAATCATGTTAAAAGGTGTTAATTATTCCACATTCATTCTAGGACCTAATTAATAGTAATAATTTAAATATATTAAATATATATAGGGTTTAAATGGGTCTACTATGGGGTGGGTTGTTAAAGTTGAAGATAAGTGTACAAAGGCTACTAAAACATGTATAAAAAATATATATTTGAAATATTTAGACATTATCATATATTATACTTAAAACCAAGTCCATTTTTTCCACATTCACATGAAAGAGAGCTTGTATTATTTATATATTTTATGTAATTTCTTATACATTTCTCCAATCAGTTGAAAATGGGAACGTCTTTCCCCATTTATTCACACAATGTTTTCACTCTAGCTCATCCTAATACTACAAAAAAACATTTAAAATAAATTTTCTTCATTCTATATCTTATTTAATTCAACTTATACAATAATAAGTAGTCTCATGGGGTGATTCAAATTAGGTCTCTCAATTAAGAGGAGTTGTGAGTTCCTTTAAAGAAAGTTATAGTTTAGGTAGGGGTTTCTCATCTTATAATAAATTCTATGAGACATATTGAATATGAATAATTATTTAGTTTATGAGTTTTCAAAAACAAATATTTTATATGAAATATCATTAATATAAATATATTTATGGAATAAAATATTTATTTTTAAGTTATCTCTTTATTTGGGGTCATGATTCAGAAGTAACCAAAGTTATAGGGGTTTTATTTTACAATCTAACGTTAAATTAGGATTGTTTTTTCTAAATATTATAATGATGAAATAATATGATATATCTTTCAAAAATATTATACAATTTATTCTTATATAGTTATTTTATTATATTACATGTTTGTTATACATTTTTCTCTATCTATGTAATCTGAAAAAGATAAAATATTATGTTTATGGAATGTATAATTTATTTTCCTCTTCGGCAAGAAAACATATTTCATCGATGTATATATTTTCTATAAATTATTTTCACGAATGTTTTCAAAAATATATAATGATTTATTGGAGTTATTTTTATCCACATTTTACTTTCCATAAAAATCATAAAGATTAATTTTCTCATCTTTTTTCTGAATGTGGTACTCTTTACAATTGGTGTGAATAGAATCACTTTTATAATGTTTAATACAATAATAACTTTTCTCCCCATTTTGAAAACTATTTTATCTGAATTTATAAGTAAAATATTCAATGGTTATTATTTAAGATAATTTTTTTCTAATGTTATATTCATTTTACTATTTAAAAAATATGAATTAAAATTTAAAATTGTATTTCCCACCATAAATGTTCTAGTGATATTTTAATGTTATTTTAATTTATAAATACAACCACATATTTTATTTTTATTCAATATAGATATTATACAACTATACAATCCATATTATTTTATTAGAGTGATATTTATTTTTATGATGAAAATATGATGAATGAAATTTCCTTTTCCATATGTTATGCTGTGATAAATAAATAAATCATTCAAAATTATTATATCAAACATATAAATCAATTATGATTATTAGAAAGGTGTCTATGTTATAGAAATCTAATTTATTGGGGTATATTTTAATTTTATGAGATAAAATGGTATATTGTAGGTTACACCAATCCCAAAATAGGGTACATGATAAGATATCGCTAGACCAAAGAGGAGATTAAAATAGGTTTTCTCAAGAAAAACATATGATTAATGTCTTGGTAGATATACAGAGAAAGATACTGTGATTATAATTATTACAAAACAAATTATTCCACTATTTCATGTTATTTTCTAATGAAAATGTTTTTTTCTCCTGCCTCATGATCTTTGATTCACTTATGATTCATGTCATATAAACTACCAAATATTTATGCTAAGATTAATTATTTTGATCAATGAATTTTTAGTTATTATTTTATAATTTAAAACATCTGATATAATACCCATTATGTTATCTATTTTCTAAATTATAAACATTTATTAATATAATCCATTTTTCCATACAATGTATATTAGTACACACTTTTTTTTATTTTCATTTCACATGTTATAAAAAAATGTTTTGGAAGTGTATGACTATGAACTGTATTATGTGAGATGTCATTGTGAGAGATGTTATATATCATTCATGATATAATATGAGTATGTATCTAGTCTATAAATACAATAATGTTTACTCTCGTCAGTTATATGTTATTTTGAAATGTATTGAATAATCATCTACAGTGATACAATATTAATTTATGTAATAATAAGTTTTCCTTAATTATCATCAAGCTATGGTTTATTTATTTTTTATGCTGGGGTTTGGGAAAATATTGAATAACCATAAGGATATGAATATGTATAGCATAAAATTCAAAGATATGATAAATAATGTAATGCAGGTTTTATAGAAAATATATCCTTGTTTGAATATTAGATTATCGATACATTTGTGGATCAAATGCACGTAGGGTTAAAAACACAGATAGTGGTTTGTTGGGTGTTATAATTATCATCACTAGTGAAAAATTAGAGGTCCTAAGACTACAAAAAAATCTTCTAATCCCATAAAGTAATACTTGGGTTTATTGACTTTTTCCTTCCAAACCATTATGTTGAATAAGGGGATATAATCAATAAGCATGTATGATAAGCCATTGTGATATGGGATGAACATAAATTATTATAAATTGAAAATTAAATTTTATAATTTAGAATTCATATGATTAATTCTTACATATTATATGAGTAATCAGTTTTATTACTCATTCTCACACTGATTTTTTTTGTCTTCGTTAATGGATAGTACAATAAGTAATCATATTACTATGTAATATGAAAAATAATGTAATCGTTTTCCTTTTTATAATACCAATGAAATATGATATAGAATAAATATTCTATGATAATGTATAAATATCTATATCGATATAAAATTGTCTACCATAACATGGATGAGTCCCTTGGCACACCAAATAAGATAAAAATTATTTTTTGGGAGTTTATTTTATGAAGTCTATAGGGGAATGAATGTTCATATTCCACTATGTTGAAAATGATTGAAGAAACACACACGGAAATTTATCAATTCAATGGGAAAATATTTTATGTATTAAAGACGAAATATTTTAACTAATTACTAAAAAATAAGTGATTAAGGGATATAAAAAAAAATTATATCCTATGTTATGATTTATTTTTTGATGTATTATGTGTGAGTAACATTGAAATTATCTGAGTTAATTATCAAATATGAGGGATAATTCTTCTACCTGGGAGGGGTATATGACATATAAATTATTTTACTATTTAAATTTTTATAATGTAGAATTATCGACTAATCCAGAGTCTGTGATTTCATGTTTATATTTTTATAAATTTTCTATGTGATAAGATTATCATTTATCAAATGATGGAATTTATTTCTAATTTTATAATTTATTATCCCTATAAACATATATCACTTATAAATAGATGGAATAAATAAATAAAATATTTTTTTAATAAAAAAAGCATCTAAAAATATAAAGATGAGTAAAAACACATGATAAAATTTTTCTTTTTTTTGTGAGGCCATACTCCACAATCATATGGGTTATTTATCTCTAATAGCTGAAGATAAAGACAACATCAAAGATATGACTACTGTTCAGGAGTTAATTATTTTATTCTGGAATCATTTCATATTCTTCCAGAAAATCATGATGTGCAGTTTTCAATTTCTCTCATTTATGTGGATTCACGTATTTTTATGGTTCTATATAGACTTTCCCCAATAAGGGTTTAATAATTTAATTATTGAATATATGAGATTCTTAATAAGGGATTCATTAAGAAAAATTTATCACAGTGGGAAGAACATGTAATTTTCTATGAAGAATAAATTTAAATTAATTCATCTCCATGTATATTATTAGGTGCTTAACAAAATCATGATTAATAATAAGTTTTTTTCAGTCTTATAGATGATTTTTATGATCAATTATGATTTCTTTAATAATTTTTTAAGATTTTCCTTTGCTGTGTATAATAATAATTGAGGTTTAAAGAAGAATTCAAACATATTAAAAAATTACATTTGAGTTATAAACATAATAAATTTATATCGATGTTATTTAAAATCACTAAATCAACCACATAGTTAAGGATTTTAAAAATAGTCTCTTCCGATACTACATTGATCAATTTTATGTAGTCTTTATAAATGCTATTATATATACTCAATAATAAATTATGAGTATGGATATAAGTTAAAAATATTGTTGAATAACATGAGGTTGGGGAAACTATATTCTGAATTCAGTAAGTGAAAAACCTAGTTATATAAATTTCCATCACTGGGACACATGATCACATGTGATGGTATATCAGTAGATCAATTAATAACAAAATAAATTGAACATTATCCAAGACCAACCCCTATAATTGATACTTATAGATGTATTATATTATATGAATGTTATAAATGATTTTCAAGGATTTTATATTTCCTTCCTATTACACTCACAAAATTTTACATGTAATGGGATATGGTTTCTTCGGACTAATGAATGTGAAGAAAATTTATAGAATCTAAAAATAATGTTGTTTATTGTACATGTTCTTACACTAACATGTTGTGGGCTATGGTATTTCAATTATAGTGATGGATAAATGAAGCTTCTGGGATGTTTTATTATAGAAATAATATGGATTTATTTTATTAATATTATCAAATAATTTCCCATGAGAAAAATTACATAAAACCTAACATGGAGTTGATACTTATATTTTTTCATTAATGACAGCGGAATTATATTTATAGGGATATTATGACATATACAATGAACATAAAATATTAAAATATATATACACTAGAGGAATTTCAATATGCAGAAGAGAATATTGATAAAGTAGATGACTACTAAATCCATTAACACCTAGGAAATGTAAATAAAGTAACTAATGGTTTGGGTCAAAAAATATTTTAGTAGATTATCAAAGATGAGAATCACAAATGACACAATATTTATGGATTTTAATAATACAGTCATTCAAATTTTGAATAATGGGATGAAATTTTATCTGATAAATATTGAAACTTAAACATCAATATATGTGAAGGATTAAGATGCCAACATAGAAGATATAACTCTACAAAATAAGTGAGAAATTTTATTGATTTTATCTTTTAGTGTGATGGAATGAAAATGATTAGGATCATAGTATGTGTTCATGTCATACCATAATAGAATAATTATCTGCTGAATGAAGCTCATATATCACCATTGTATATTTTTCTTGGAAGTACAAGGATGTATAGAAAACTAATAGGGAATTTATAGGGGCATAACATGTAGAGGAATATTGTAGAGTATATATTTGGGTTCTTGGTTTTCCATAAATTTATGTATGATCTGTATAAGTCTAATGAGATATTATGACCACTACCTATACTTATATGTAAATAAAAAAATGTCACATTTGATTTCATCATTGGACTCCACATGAAATCTAAAGGGAATAATGTTATTTACGTTTTTGTCTATTATCTTATGAAGTGTGAACAACTCATTACTATTATAAAAGGTTTATCTCTTCACCATATTTCCCGAATATACATTATAGAAGTGGAATGGTTGAACATAGTACCACATTCTATTGTACCTGATTAGATCATATGTTTACCTTGATTATTTAGTGATGTCCTTAACATGATTTGGATGGAGTATTTTTTTCATTATTACATATCATCCTCAACAAGAAGTATTTATAAATAACTATATAAACAATGGAGGATATTATGATAAGAAGTTACCTAGAATTCAATATTCATTGATTTCAATAGTTTCATTTATAAAATATTCTTATAACAATAGATTTCATTTGTGAATTTAGTGGGAAACATTTTCATCCCACTATGGAACTAATTTCTCATCATTGACATGCTAGGATAATGTTGTAAAAAAAATCTTTTCAGATGTGTGATTGAAGTGGAACTCAAAAAGACGATTTGATCCATTCTATAAAATATCTTGGATTCTCATGGTTGAAAAAAGAGTGACACAAACCATTATTGAAAGGATAACTGATTCAAATGTCAATGAAAAGGTAATATAGTTAATTTATATATATGATAAGGTTATGAGATTCAGAAATAATGGAATCCAAATCCCTATTTGTGTTGGAAACATCAAGATTATTGATCATGTAGGGATGATATGGTATCGTTTTGGGCTTACACTAACCCTATATGTTTATTACAATGTCTTCCACATATTTATTTTGAGGAATTATATAACTTATTATTTGTACAAACCCATACCCTAATATCCCATATTTGATTGTTACTTTTTTAAAGTCGTACTAGATACTAGAAATCACATACCAGAGGGGTGGTAGTTTAGTTACCATGGAAAAATTGTAACACACTTGAATTTCAAAATAGATTTTAAAACATAATATATTATATAATTTTTCCATTTATAAAACCATTATTCCTTTTATAATATCCCTTAATATAACCCATAATACACTTCCAATAATCCTCGGTAAATTATTCATAAGAAAGGGGGATATTATATGCTTATAAAGGGTATGCATACAACATAATATAACATAAATAGATAATTCATAATCAGTAAGACTAGGTAAATATATGAAATAAATATTTCATTTAATTAATAAATTATGAAGGGAGAATAATAATGTGTGAATAAATGATGATAAAATAACTCCATATATATAATCACATGACTTGTAATCTTATTCACAAATAACATGACTAATGAAATAATAACATAAACGTCAATAACTATATCCTAATGAAATAATTCCTAATAAAAGAGGCAATATACCTAACTTCAAGGCCTTCTTCAATGAAATATATCATAAATAGAAAAATATTCTTCAAGATATCAAAACTATCTTGTCTCTTGAGACCTATCGTTACATCAAGGGACTCTAGCAGGCCCCACCTATCAAAGTCTAAATTCTAGGACATTTCCCATGTGAAATTTTTGAAACAAAATGAACATAAACCTTCATATTGAAAAAATATCATCCAAATTGTTAATAATTACCCTAATAAGTAGAGACAATAAAAAATTCCCAAATGAAAATGGAGAATGGTATAAATATAGTCCATCCATAGTAAAATTTATCATCAAACATTTTAGAAGAATAACTAAAATGGTATCATTATGTCATATCATCGAAAGATAATAGTTAAGAAAATTTCCTCTTTAATTTATTAATATAAATACCCTAAAATTTCATTAAAAACAATCCATAGGAATAAATCATTGTAAATTTCATATTAACATTTAAAAATAATAAATTTTGATAATATTATAGATAACTTTCACCATTGAAAATGATAATGGTAAATTATAATATAATATTCAAATCATTGTGAAGTTATGACTGTGGGATATAATATTCATGTGAATAATTTTAATGAAATCATTATTTTTACACATTTGTAGAAATTCAAAGAGTACCCCATTTAGAAAATGATAAATGGATTCATTTAGAACAATTTTTTGGAAATTATACCATTTTTAAAATTACATTAAACAATCATATAGTATTATTAAAAATATTCTTGATAATAGTTTTGGAAAACAGGGTCCTGGAATAAACGTATTACATATTAAAGATGAAGTAATAATTATTTAAAAAAAATATTTTGAAAGTTTGAGTATGTTGTTGGAACCACTTTGTGTATAAGGTTGTATTTGTTTTCAATAGTTGTCAATGAAGATCAAAATTAAGGAGATCAAGAAGTACTCCAATGAAGTGGAGGAATGGAAATTCAGACGATTATTGTAGTGATCATAAGTTCAAAGAACATGTGTAAATGGTGACACATTGTTTACAACAATGAAAAATGTGAGGTGTAATCCATCTGAGGATGATTAAAGGAGAATGAGGTTTTTATGAAGACCATGAAATTAATCATAATTACATGAGAACCATGAAAGATACTTCTTGACAAATTGAATCATATGCTCGGCATGAAGTAGATCCTGACGGTTGAAGAAGAAGACAATGGGCAAGTGAATGGAATTCTAAGATGACCATGCAGGGATTGGAACTCTGAGATGTCCATGCACATCACATTGTCACAGAAGATGATGATGATAAAGTTGTTCCTTCAAAGAATACATATCATGATAGTGGAGTTTGTGATGAAAGTAGAAGAGCTGTTGAAGGATAAAAATCACCAAGAAGAAGTGTTTTTGAGGTGATTGTTCTTGTTGACAATGAAAACAAATGACATACAAATTTGTTGACAAAGTAGATTCCTTGGTGGCATGTTGAGTTCAAGGGTTGTGGTTAACGATATAGGTTTGATTCAAGAACGTTGACAAAGGAATGGATGATATGGAGGCGGTACAAAAAGAGTAGATACAAGGTGGCGCTGTTTTCCATTGTTTTCCAAAATTATGGGCCTGAAAATCGACAAATGGAGAAAACTGGTTTTGGAAAAGAGACTTGCACGCCATGTACATGAAGAAAAGGGAACATGCGTGCCTAGTGTTTTTCAAGATGAAAACATGAAAAAATGGCAATGGAATGAGGGTCGCACAAGTGTTGGTTTGGTCGCGCAAGTGACCTGTGTGCCGTGAAGAGACTTGTGCGCTGATGCCTAGAAGGATTGGACACTTGTGTGCCTATTGTTTTTCAAGAATAGAACATTAAAATTTTTCAAAGGAAAGAAGGTCGCGCAAGTATTGGTTGGGTCATGCAAGTAAGCTGCACGACAGAGGCTAGGGGTGATGAGCTGCGCGCCGAGACTTGCACGCCAAGGTGGACCTGCGTGCCGCCGCGCAGGTTGAAAAAATGCCTATAAATACTGGACCACCCCTACTAATTTTCCACGGAGTTCAATACATAGAGACTGTTCGAGCTATCTTCGTGCAGGTGGTTGAGCTGCGCAAGTGGTGAGTGGTCACGCAAGTGGTTTGGAGACTCTTGCGCACAAGCTCCTAGAAGTTGTGCGCCGATTGATGGTTGCGCACCCAAGGTGATTTGGGTGAGAATGGAAGTGATTCGCACAGGTTTGAATTTCCAGAAGGTAGTGTCGCGCAGGTGCTTTGGTGACACTTGCGCTCTAGTTTGGACTTTCACACCGAGGACTTGCACGCCGTGTTGGGACTTGCGCGCCGGGCGTTGAGGAGACTGCCAGATAATGTTGAAGCACGCCCTTCTTTCTGGAGATGGACGAAAGCTGGAAGATTTCCTGACACCTTTCGGTGCAAAGTGAGATTAAAGAGGAAATCTAAATGATACATTCATGATCTCATGCATACATGGATAACTGATTATGATGATGCCTAGTAAACTGAGTTTCACTTACTGATTAATCACATCAGTGGTTGTGATTCAGGAAAACGAAGACAAGAGGATCTAGTCCATTATTCATTGCACTAAAGAAGAAGGTTTGAACTGAAAAGAAAATCAACTCTAAACCCTGATGCAAGAAAAGTCTCATGCTGAACATGAGACAAAGACTTCAATGCAAATCTATTGAAGAGACCTTCACATATATAAATTGAGTGGGACTTCACCAAAGGCAGTGAGCTAGGGGGAGTCAACGGGAGTGACCCGAGGGACGCAGTGAGCTATCCCTGAAACGTTATAAAGGTAGTGAGCCTGGGACAGAGTGACTGTGCCCGAACCATTGTAATCCACAACTAGTGAAGATTAGTGGAATTTGGTACAATCGTAAACTTATCGGCGTATGCACCTTGGATATATCCCTTAGTGGTGAACTAAGTAAAATTGATGTGTCATCTCTTTACATGTGAATGTTTCATTTCTGATCATATCCATCATACAGGTTTAATTTGTTCTTACCAACGTGGGAACAAAATCCTTGGTTATAAAAGAAAATGGTGTCACCCTGATTCACCCCTCCCCTCTCAGGGTGTCCTACATGTGTAAAAGTGGATAATGAAATGAAAACATATTATTTAAGAAAATAAAAACATGTGAAGAAAATATATTTTTTTAATAAATAATTGGAAAATAATTCTCTTATTGGATACTTAATGATAAAAAATATCCAATAATGATGAGATAGTTAAATAAACACTTATCACTTGGCATCATTTGAATTGGAAGGCCCATGAATGAAAGAGACATTTATGGATATGTATATTCTGTAATTTTTCAAATAATAATAAAAAAAGTAATTAATGGGTAGCATAAACACAAAACTAAAGAAATAAGTATTTAATATAGAAGATGTCTAATTGAAGTGAAAGTGATTCGAGAAACCCTTACCTCAAGATTGACTTCCTTTGTATATGTCTGAAAATCCTATATAATTAATATCGATTAATAATGACTATATTTAAAAACCATAATCATATATTTTATAACATATATTATTTACCTATAAACATTAATCACTCTTTTATTAATAACTAATTGTTAAAATATCTGTTTTTGGGAAACAAATATTTTGTTTTGTTTGCTTGCTTTGGTTCATTAGTTTCAAAACTTATACACTGATCTCGGTTCCATCCTATCATGATTATTAATAATTATATAAATATAATATATATTCACAATATATTAATTTTATGTGTTACATAAATGTTGGAGATAGAAAAATGAACTGCATCGTTCGTGGAGATGGTAGGGAGTACATACACATGAATGTTGTTTTCATTTTTTAACGAACGAAACTAAAGAAAATTAAATGATAATTCATCATTAATGAATAATTATTATACAATATATATGATATATATTTACTAAAAATATCAATATTACCTTACATTTGAAAATAAAATGAAAAACATTTCACATCTCTTTATAGAGGTCGTAGTCCACACATACCATGATCAATATTATCATTTTCTAAAAGATTGAATGGTAAGAGGATAGATTTGATATTAAAATTTAAAAAGTATATTTTTTATTTATATATCATATATATATATATATATTAAATAAACAATTATATCCATCCATGAGTGGTAGTGATTGAAAAATAATTACCTTTGTTCATGAGGTGATAGTCCACCGTACACCGAATCTAGAGTTTTTATTCCCATAAAATTGAAGAAGTGATTTAAATAGGTTATTACATTAACATAAAAACATCGAAGTATATGTTAGTTATTTTTGTAATTATTTTATCACATATAAATGATATTTTATGGGGTAATAAGTAGAAATAAAATGATGAGAGAGTGTTAAGAACTATAACTATTTTTTTTTGGAAAACCTTATTATCATTATACCTAATGTATTCTTAGGATGGTTTTATAATAAATGAAATGGATATTGGTCATATATAGGGATTTATGGAGGGTATTTTGGTAATTATTTTTTTTAAAAAATGATCTTGGAGTTTTGAATGGGACAAGAGAGGGGGTGGTCTATTATAAGAAGGGGAGAGGACCTAATTGGAGGCCACATAGAAATATTCAAAAAGAATAAAAAGGTAAAAGTCATTACCTATTAAAATTAATCAAAATGACCTTATATTTTATGTTTGGACAGTATAAGTACTACATATGGATATAAATATGGATTGAGAAAATATTAATTTGAAAATATTCCTTTACATTTTGGTTTAACCCCCTGATAATCCCATTTTAACAACAAATAGAGAAATTAATTATTAAAATTTTAAAATTCCTAATGGATAAAAAATTATGTTGAAATTATTACCAAAAATTTATTATTATTATTCAAAATAAATAATACAATTTACCAAATTAAATTTATATAATTTTCATAATTTATTTTAAGATATACCCCACATATGCATCGAAAAAATGTTTTCCAAATGTAATGTTTTTATAACTATAAAAGGTTTTTATATAAAAAATAAATATAGAATTTATTCAAACTAAATAAATTATATTAATTATAAAAATATTGAATTAATTTTACATTTAATATGATTTAAAACTAAATATATTTTTTAAATTTATCTAAAGGAAATGGAATTTCTCAACAAATATTTTTCTTCTCAACCTTTTAGTGAAACATTAATGTTTTAAAAATATTATAATAAAATTTTCTAGGGTAATATTGAAATTATGATTTAAAAAATTTTGTTCATTTAAAATTTTGTTTTCTTAATTTGGCAAAAATTAAGTTTAATTTTATTGTAGAAAAATCGATGAAGCATCATTTTATAAAATGTAGTTTTTTATGCATAAATTTGAATTATTGTTATCCCGTGATTATAAATAACAGTAGATGAATAATAAACTATCTTATTGAATATATAATATATAAGAATAATTAAAATAATTTCTTAATAATGATTAATTTAATATATTAAAATAAAAAAACATGATGTGTTTAAAGTATGTCTTTTTTTAAAATTTATTATTTCAATTGATTTTTATATCTATTTATAGTCAATTTATTGCCCATGAAAAAACATAATATATATAAAAAACATAAATTTTTCATATTTTAGTTATTCATATTCATACCCACCAATTGAATTTCTATGTTATATTGGTATAATATATTACATTATATTTAAATTTGGTGATGTGTGTGTTGCATGATATCAAATAGATTAAATATAATTAAATATAAATTTAACATAAAATATTATGTTGTAGCCTTGTTCCCTTAAAAAATCCCAAAAAAATCCCAAAAAAATCCCCAAAACATGTCCTCATGAACTGATATGGGAGGTTTACTCTCATAATTTCTCCTATTTCCCATTTCAGATCTTCTATATTATGATATCTACAATGTAAATTTCCTAGTTGGGTCGTAAATGTTCTCAAAAAATATTCAAGAGTTTGGATAATTTTTACAAGACCTTAATAGTAAGATTTATCAAGTTCCAATTCTAATTCATTAATGGTGAGCACAAAAATTTTTTATTGCATGTACTTACTTGAAATTTACCTATATAATACATCATATATATTAGAGAGACATAATGGAATTTTAATATGGTAATCCACATATAAAATTCATTCCATAATTTCAAATTTTTTATCAAACCTTAGGCTTAGTTTCCCTTTCTTACCAATCCATATAACACCCTTCCAGGGATATACTTTTTAGAAAACATGATATCCCTGTTAAAAGACCTAATATTTCATTTAGTTAATGTAATAAATATTTTTTATTATTTATGATTCTTTGATATGGGATTGAATAGTCATTACCTTTTTCATTTTCTCTTCTATAGGATTCAGTCCAAAAAATGTCATTTCTCTAACATCATCCCAATAAGTTCAGGTATGCCATATATTTCTATATAGTGCTTTGAATGGTTCCATTAGAATATTATAATGGAAGACATTAGCATAAAAAACAAAACCATAGGTAAATAATAATACAATATATCATAAAAGTAAATATATCTTGTAATAAACCTGACCATTAATCATTTAATAGTCCTTTTTGAATTTCTATTATTTTATAGTGATAATTAGTTCTCAAATGATGTTCACTATCAATATCTTTCTAAATAATTTTCTGTAATTTATTTTAAAATTTTGTATAATGATCATGAAAATTCAAGTATGTGTGATATAAAGACTTATAAAATTATTAATATAGTTCTATGAAAGGAACTCAAAGGGTATATTATCTCTTATAATTAGTAATTGTGTTAATTTGGTGAAACGGTCAATAATTATAGAAAATTCATAATTAGTTATTTGAGACTCTAGTGATCAGGTAAAATATTCCACGGTAATGTCATCTTATTGCCACTTAAGAATATGAAAAGGTTGAAAAAATACACTCGGATGTTTAATCTCTCCAATTATCAATTTATAAACTAATCATCTTAGTGCAAAATCAGCAATTTCCTTCATCATATTTTCCCAACAAAAATGATCCTTCCAAAATCAATACATCATTGGGAAACCAGGTTTGGTATATGGATTTGATATATTATAATTATCTAATAATTCACTATTTATATTTCGCATAGATGAAAATCAATGTCTATTACCAAATATCATAATTTCATCTTACCTAATGAAGACAACCAATTTTTCAATAGTAATATTTTAAATTTTCTTTTAATAATTATCATTATCAAGTATATAACTTTTTATCTATTCTAATGAATTTATTTGGAAATAATTTGAAAAAAATGTGACGTTTCCTCTTCATTATTTATTCCCATATCAATCATTACTATATTGATGACCATTGGATCTCATTCGATCCTCATATTGGTCTGAACTCCATAATCCTTCATGTTGAATGAATTTTCTTCCTTATTTTTGTTCCCATGGTGGTAGTGTATTGAGAAATCATAATGTTTGAGTAGCTCAATCATTCACTATTTCCTCATATTGTGATACTTATGATAAAATTTCACACTAAATAATTATGATCCATATATATCTCGTATATTTAACAATTTATAAAATGTATCCATATCATTAATGTTTATATTAAAAATTATAACTCATGATAATGGACTAGATATTTTTTCATTAATCCTTAAATACCATAATATATATGTAGTAGCATTATTATTTTTTATAATGACACAACCAAGCCCCTTCTTCGATTAAAAAATTATATAGAAAATCCATCTTTTCATGATGGATGATTCAAAATTATTGCATTTATAATTCCCTCTTAAATTCATTAAATTAGTATTCTCATTCCATATTTCATATTATATTAACCCATTTACCAGTAATAATTTTTAATGGGTTATCCAATCACGATGTTTTTTTGAACAAATTTCTGATTTTATCCTCCTAAAAAAAGTAAACTACAATCCTTGATTATGTTTTTTGGTGTAGTGAATTATTGGATTTCCTTTGTCTTCCACGGATCAAATTAAATTACATTGATAGAGAAAACATATCCATGAAATGAATCATTCCAAATTAATAATTCACACATTATAAATTTCACATATACCACTTTTACTCAAATAGTCTCGTGAACAGTCGGAAATTGGTGATGGCTCCCCTACAATGATACCGAATTTTATATCTTCATGAGGAATCATAATTTCATTATATTTAAAATATATTTGAGCACTATATTTCAAAATATACTCCATTTGAAGGGTTATGTCAAAATCAAACATTTGTTTAAGTGTGATGTCTAGAAATTGGGCATGTTTATGTGTCCTAATGGGAAGTATCCCACCTATACTTTTTATAAGAATAATTACACTAGGATTATTACCCAATAAATATATTCCTTAGATTCTTGGAAAATATATAATTTTCACGAACAACCAGGAATATCTAGGTGAGTGTGAATATCCTCAATAAAATAAATCATTAGGTAAATTGTAAAGTATGATTAATGTTCCATCCACCACATCTTTAGGAACTAAAAACTTAGTTGTTCTGACTAAATAATCATTAGATTTCTCCCTTATAATTTAAGAGGTAAAATTCATAAGATGTCTTGGAAAATCATTTTCATAGTCCCATATCCATTTATAGATGAATCATTTCTTGTTAGAATCTTATTTCATTCCCTTTAAATTTAGGGAAGTGTGTCCTTTCTCTCAATAATTTTAGAAAAATATTATTCTTATCAAGCATGTTCCATAGTGTCACTTTCAAATTTTTATAAAAGTTAAATTATACCATTTCATTATTACAATTTTTATTTTATTTTACAAGGTTCTCAGATAACAAAATATTATCATTATTTCCTTATAAGTCATAATTCTTGGAGAATTATTTTTCTTTCTCAATCAAACTTGAAACTAGATCATCTGATGAGGTGAATTTGGGGAAGACTAGTTCCCTTATAAGTATTGTCCTAAAAACATAAAATAAATGGTAAATATATCCCTTTGTAAAGTGTACGTAGTATGAAACATGTCATTCTAACCATGTGATGTTGTCTTCATACATAGTTTAATTTTCATAATCTGTTTGTATAAATCATTAAACTATCTCTAAATATCAGATATTTATTTGAAAAGAAATTTTCCCTTGAATATTACCCTATAATCTTTCAATCCTATACTCACTAATTCAACTTCACCATTAGTATTTTGATTACAAGGACACAATTGGTCAATATGTCTCGAGTGATGATAAAATTCATTGATTACCATCTACCTTTAATTATATCCGAATGATTGAAATATTTTCTCTAAAAAACATATCAATTTTCTCAGTGAAAAATGGATTAATTGTATCCATAAATTATATAGGGTTTTGATACACATAGATTTATAACACTGTCATAGATTTTTTTATATTTTTGGGATCTTCCATTTGGGAAAGGTTATACGTCATATCCTGGTTCAGCTTCCCGAATATTGTAATGTATTTCTGCTCTAGATCCAGCTAAAGTAAAAACATCATCATTGTTATATTCCCTTGGAGTTAAATTAAAACAATGATTAGGTGTATTGATAAGGTTCCCATTTTTCCTCTAGGATCCATTTCTATATAATTTATGAAAATGGATCATAATATTATGAAATATTTTACAAAGTTACTAAACTAGTGAAACATTTATCAAAAATTTAAAAATAATTCATAGTAACTCTTATAATAAAAAACATGGTGTCTCTGGGGTTTTTTCAAATAATAAAATTATTTTCAAATCCTTCTTAATAGATTGTATATAAACTTTTTAAATATCCCAAAAAATTTCCTTATAATTTTAAAATGAGGTGTATGTAAGGTCTCATTGTCTTTTACCCCATGATGATTGAGTCAAGAAAAATGTTTTATTTTCAGAGTTACTAGACCTAGGGAAAACTATTATAGAGCGAAATAATATTATATTATATGGAAATTGATGGGATTATTTTAAATATGTTTTATATATACATTATAAAAAAATTATTATGTTTTTTTATGTATTGAATTATCCTCAATGTTTGTCATATGGTTATCTTCTCTAATATTTTTTTTCTAAATCTAGTTCCCATGTTTTCCACTAAACATTTCTATGATGCCATCGTTAATGGAAAATAACTTAGTAGGCCAGATTCGATGGTCACTTTATCATGTTATCAATATATACAAGTGATCATATCCAAAAGGACTCATAGTTTAGTTGTATTGGTTAACTGGTTACAATAATTTTTTCACATTAAATTTGAAAACATAAAATATAATATAATTTTTTCTCAAAGAACACGACTATTAACTTTACTATATCCCAAGATATAAATCATAATACACATCCACATGTCATTGGGAATGGAACCATAAGAACGGTTTGAGCTCAGATGCTCAGTCATGCTATTTGTATAATATAATCTTTTATGAATAAATATACAATAATAAACACATAAAAGTCAATATCTAAAAACACATTCTATTTAAACATTAAAATATGCATGAATAATAATATGGTAGGAATAAATGATAAAAAATAAATATATTTTAATAATTTAATGATCTTTAAACTAATCAATATATACCATAACTAACCTAATAATCACATGAAACTATATAACTATTCCCATAATTATGGAATTGATAATTCCCTACACAATAAACATATCATCAAGGAATTGTGATAATAAATATTATCAAAATGGTTAGATCCTCAGAATAATTCTAAACCTAGTATTTATCATGAGACCTACTGATGCATTGAGGGGATATAGTTAGAATTTCCTTGCACTGACCAACTCCAATGAATTCTTATTATGAAATGGTTGGAAAAAATAAACACGAAAACTCTTATAGAAAAACTAAAAAAATAATTGTCAATACTTAAACCAATAATAAAAAAATCATAAAACATGTGGATTAATATTGATAATGGAATCAAAACAGTCTATATCAATACAATATGATTATAAAACACCTATATATTTAATAAGGATTTTATAATTACATCATATACCAAATATAGGATATGTAACAAATGGGATATTTTTGGGGATGAATATAAGATCCATAAAATGTCATTAAAAATTTTCATGAAAAAAATATCCTTTTCACATTGAAATTTACTTTTACAAAAATAATTTCCATAATATTAGTAAAAATATTTCATAGAAAAGTATTAAAAATAATTTTAATGGAAGTGTCAAATAATTTAATTCTAATGATTGTGGGAATATCATTTATGCTGAATAATTTAAAATAAAACTTTATATTCACAATTTTTTTAAAAGACAAAGAGTACCATTTTTGGAAAATGATAGTAGTATTACTTTACTCATTTTTCATAGAAGTAATATCACGTGATGATTCAAATTAAAAAATCATAAATGAGTATTAAAAAAATATTGAAAACTTATTTAGAAAAGTCGGACAAGAAAGAAAAGGATTCAAGAATAAAGAAGAAATATGATCTATTTTTCTAAAAAAATAATATTGATAATTTCATATTATAAATGTGAAAAAGTAAAAGGAAAACAAAAAAAATTATAAATGAAATCCAATAACAAAAAAGATATTATGTTAGATATATAAATATCATATAATTCACCAAGCAGTAACATAAACATGACCAATCTCGAATACTAATGTGATTATAAAATAAACCTTGTTGTCATTGATTACATTATATTTTAAGACACAAGAATTAAACATCTAGAAATTTATATTTTTATTCCATAAATTTTATATATTTAATAATAAATCACATTCATAGGAAGTATATAAACTGAAAAAATAACATAGTGGAGAAATTGGCCTATGTCTCCCAGAAGTACAAGTGAGACGAGAAACAAATAATATATATATAACATCCTTCGTATGTGTCAAAACCAAATTTATAATACCTATATGTTTATAATACATATGTTTTTGAACCATAATCATATATATAATTAATGATATTAAATACTTGTATTCTTTTATCATAATTTTAATAACAATTATCCAATTAAATCACAATTTCAGGTAATATATACTTCCTTTTTCATGAATTTTTTGGTTCAGTAGTTTAGTTAATTGTAAAATAATCATTGTTAAATCATATATATATATTTTCACAAATTATATTAAAATTATAAATATTATATATATATTATAATTTAGCATCATCCTGAAAAATGTAGATAGAAAAATGAATTGCACCATTCATAGAGACGGTGATCCCTATTAACTCGTGAATGTTGATCCCATTTTATAGCATGACGGAACAAAACAATGGTAAAGAATAATTATAAAATATATAATAAATTTTATATCATATATATCATATATATTCACTTAATATATCCTTATTACCATCCAATTCAAAATAAAATGAAACATGTTTCACATCGTTACATTGAGGTTGTAGTTCACACATGTATGAAAGGGAAACATAATCATTTTCCAATGGATTGGAATTGAATAAGTAATATGTGATATCTTAATTCATGAAGTAATATTATTCCTTCAATATAATATTTATAAATTAAATCCATATGTATAACCATCCTTGATAGGCAGTGATAAAAAAAATTCACTGGTCTGCACGACAGTAGTCCACCATACCACTGATCTACCGTTTAATTTCCTATTTGATTGAAGAGGAGGTAGACATAGATAATTATATTTATATAATAAAATATAACTATATGTAAGGTAAAATTTTCATTTTTTTCATAATTTGGTTATATTTTAATGGGGTATAAGAATAAATAAATTGATGACCTAATGTTAATAAGTTTACCTCTTCATCAGATAACCTCATTAGTTTTATACCTAAAGCAATCTTAGTATGATTTTAGGATAAAAAAAGAGAATATATGTAGTGTGGTCGGATGTGAGATTTTTTTTTTCAATTTTTATTAATAAAGAAAATGATCCAGAATTAGTGGAGAGGATAAGAGTGGGGGTTCTTATTTATATGTGACGGAGAAGACCAACTTCGAAAACACTGGGTAATTTCATGAAATAATAAAAAATATTATAATCATTCCCAAAAGAAATGATTAAAAATTACAACAGATTAAAATTTTCCATTTTATAGGGTCAAAATATTTCATTACAAAAGAATTCAGATATTTTTAATTGCAAAGATAACCATTATATTTTGGTTTAACCCCAGTGAACTCAATTTAACCTAATTTAAGGTAATTACTTTTCACTATTTTTAATATCCATTATAGGGAAAATTAATTTGAACTTATCAGAAAATATTAATTATGATTATTCTAAATATGGAATAAATTTTATCCCACATAATTCATATAATTGATACAATTAAATTTAAAATTAATTTCACAGACATGTCAAAAAAATTGTTTTCTATAGAGAATGATTTCTTATGTAAAAATTATTTTTTTATAAAAAGAATGATATTAATTATAACGACCTAAATTGGATAAATAAATATATATTTCAACTAATTTTTCGTTTGAAACAACATAAAATGAAAATGAAACTTTAAAAATGCTATTAAAGAAAAAACATTTTTTTAATAAAAACTATTATTTTTTCTATTTAAAGATATATTAGTGTATTTGGAAAATAATAAAAATAGAAAATATAATTTTGAAATTATAATTTAAAAAATTACCTTCATTTATATAATAAAATTTTAAAATTTTAATAAATTAATTGTAAATTAATTGTTCAAAAACACTAAGAAACTTATTTTCCGAAAAGTATAGTGTTTATGCATAAAATGGTTTAATTATTATCACATACTTAAGAAAAATATTATATAAATGGTAATAAAATTTATTTAATATATAATATAAAACTAAAATAAAAGGATTTCACCAAAATTGATATTTTAATTTACTTATATAAAAAACAATGCATGCATAAAGATTATTTTTTCGGAAAACATTTTTTTAACATTATGATGTTTTTTAAATTAAACTCTAATTAATTGAAAATGAATGTTATTTTTTAATACATGTTTATATAGAAAATGTTTTACAATTTAGTTATTTCAACTCATAACTAGTAATTTAATTTCATGGTTATAATGGTACACTATATTACATTTCATTTGGACTCGAGGATGCATGTATCACAAGCTATCAAAAATATTAAATTTATTTTAAAGGAAACATAACATAAAATATTCACATGTAACAACCTCTATAATTAATGAACATGTAGATTTAACCACATAATAAAATAATTATTATGAGGAATAAGAAAAATAGATCCCTAATCGTATAGATAATGTGATATTAAAAAAGACTAATAAAATGGTCAATGTTTTCTAAAGGGAACATAAATTTTTAGAAGTTACATTGGATCCATAGAAAGTGATGAAGTAGAAGTGTCATGATTTTTTTACAAAAATTTGATTTAAATTTTTTTTTAAATTCATTTAAAAATGGATATAATGTAATACCCTAATCTTTTAAATATATCCCATTAAAATAAATTATATTTATTTAATAGAATTGTTTACAAGAAACTATTAGTCAAAATTAATCATAATATATTATAACCTTTATAACAAAGTCATTGGATTGATATGTATGAAAATAATTAATCTCCATATGAAACATAATTATAAGTTTATCCTTAATTAATATTTATTTATTAATTATAAAAAATAATAACTAAATTTTAATAAAATAATTTATAAACTAAATAAACTATTTTAATGAAGAAATATATTTTTCAATATTTAATGAAATTTTATAAATGGATTTATGTAGATAACTATTAATATTTTATTCTAATATATTTATTGTCAATGTAAGAATAATAATTTTTAAACCTGTTATCTAATAGTTATTGATGAAGAAAAAATCATTTGTGGGGAAACGTGTTTTTTTCAAAAAATTGTGTTGATATGTGTAATGTTTTATTGTCACAATAAATTAAATAATTCAATATTGATTAATGATCATAATTAAAGTTATAGAATATATATTCAATAAAATATTTTAACATTCATATAATAGTTTTAACTATAAATGTAATTAAAACAAAATGGGTTTTCATTAAATATGTGTTTTATAAGAAAAAATGTTTTAATTAATTTATTTGACTTATTTAGAAATTATTTGTCGTTACATAAAAGAAAAAAACTTTATAAAGTTAATGAAGTTTGTGATTCTTTATTTTAAAATTTTTAATAAGTCTAATTTTATATTTTTTCATAATTAATAAAAAATATAGTAAATTTTCATTACAATTATTAGGTTTGAAACTGGTTTTCTATTAGGGTAAAAACTAAGAGATAAGGGTAAAAAAACCTCTTACACTTGTATAAATCTAATTTTTTAATAAATTTAGAACATAAATTATTTTAACATTTAATATATAGATTTTCTCATGAAACTATCCTTATATTATTTTAATCTTTAATGTAATTCCATGTGTGTCCATCTCCTCATCTTTAAAAGGGAACCTTATATCCACCCTTATTTACATAATTTAAGATTCATTGCTCAACCAACACATGAAAAGAAACATTACATACTTGTTTACCTTTGGTATTGATCTTTCAGTCCTACCCTATAATGATATTAATAAAATATATGGTTTATTATAAGGGTGGTATGTCATGGAAAAGGGGGATTCCATGCTTATGTAGCAATTAAAACTTGACTTTTGGAATGTTCAACTTATATTTGTTTCTATGAGACATATGAGATATTTACCACATATTAATTTATCGTGGAATATATACATCCTATTTGAGATCATAAATATTTATTAAAATTATACTAGTTTAACTTAATGTTTCATTTTATGTTATTTCATTCATTTGGGGAATGATTGAAATGTTACCAAAGTAGTATGGGTTTTATGTTATAATGTAACTTTTTACCATGATTTTTATAGATGAATTTTCAAAGGATAAATTACATGATATATCCATCAAAAAATTATATCATTTCTTATCCCCTATTAATTTACTGAGTTCACATGTTCTCCATTAAAATTTCAATCTCTATATATAGTGACCTAACCTATGTCAACTAGACATGCCAACCTAACCGGCCCATCATGTAATATAAGTAAAACAAGAAAACATAAACCAGTCTTGAATAATTGGAAAACTATACGTAAAAAAATTTTGTGAAGCATAAATATATTATATGCCTCAAAAGACATACAATACAAGATAAAATAAGTCAATATAGAAATTATGTCACGTCTCCATATGGCCAATATTAACCTCAGGACTATACTGAATTGAAATAATTAGAAATAATAAAAACATCATGCTTCAAGATGATCTCCCCTTTACCTGAGACATTAAATACAACATCTAAAAACTCCAAATGGAATAGTATTTTAGGGGAAAAACACCCTTAGGATACCAACATAGCTTCTATACAAGTTCAAATGTCAATAATGCAACAATTCAAGGTTTAAATCAAAATAGGATAATAAATAATTTTCATAAAATAAATCTAGGTAAAAACAATTTTCCCAATGGTTCTCAATAAATAATTTCATATACATGATCAAGAAATATGTAATGTATAAGGGGTAAAATATGATTTCATTTCTACACATCATGAGGTACAAATATCCATGAAATAACATATTATGTGTAGAAAGGTGATAAAACCTCATAATAAAACGCGTGAGAAACAATAAATGATAAAGGATCAACTGTAAATTAACCATAAATGAAAAAATGACAATTTACATAGTATTAGGATCTATCTAATGGGACAATTCATACTAGACACTCCAAAGCGTATACATGCATACAGTATATATAACGTATATTTTTTCCTACCTATCGATTTTAAAAATATTTACCTAATAGTGGTGAAACACACACTAGGGATACACATGTATTTTTACCTATGTACCCAATGTCCCCATTGTGAAAATTTTCAAATAAATTTTCAAAACCTGAATCACAATTTTATAAATAATTTGAAAATCCAAGAAAATCTCCTTTAGAGTTCAAAAACCCAATTCCTAATTCTAAAAAATAAATTTCAAACTGAAACCCCCATATGAAAGACATTTTATTTTCTAAGAAATCATTTGAATCATTTTATCACTTTCGAATCAATAAAAAGCCTAATGTAATTTATCAAGAATGATATTAAATTAATATAATACACTCATTGTTTATAAACATATAGGTCACATGGTAGAAAAATTGATTCATTATAAAAATTATATAGAAACCAATATAATGGAATTTGAAAGATAAAGGCCAACCATGAAATTGAAAATGATCAACATAAAAAACTATCCAATAATAAATCAATACATAACCATAACTATAAGTACAACTATAACCAAAGGCAATGAAAACATATAAGGAACCCCTAACTAGTGAAACACCACATAATATAAATAATGATCAATCATTGATTGTAATTATTTTGGAGGGCTATAAGAAAAAGATATGAAAATGTAGAAATTAATATTTATTTGAGACTCACCCTAAAATACCATATATGGATAATTATATAACATGTAATGGTATTACATTTTATTTAATCCACGTATCATAAATACAAAAAAACACCAAAAATGTTTATTTAAAGACCCAATATTTTTCCATAAATGGAATAAACCTATTTTGTTTTTTCTAAAACAATTCTTATCCAAATTATTTTCCAAGGATCCTCTGAATTCAATAACACTAGACCATATAATATATTCAAGAACAAGGATAGCCCTATTGATCTATCCATTCATCTATGGATGACATCCAATACTCAATTAAATATGGGAACCAATCTTCCACAAACCCTTGTAGAACCTAGATGTGATCCTTGAGTCCATATCAGGATCAACCATAGAGGGAACCCCATGATGGTTTACAATAACATGGATAATAATTCCTAATTTTTTTACCTTCATCTCCTCCCAAATAAGTAATAAATTGACTAATTTTATGAGTTTTTAAATGATCACCCAAATAAAAACCATCCAACTATGAATCTATGAAAAATAAATTATGATGTCTATGGTCATCTTATCACACTTCCATAATAGAATGGGTGAGGGTTGAAATTACATGTCTAGTCTATCATGTTCCATCTTAATTCTCTGACAAGTAAGGTACAATGGTTAAGAAATACACAATCACCCATCTCATGCTCGGTCATAAATATTTTCTCCTAAAAGTATAAAGATACTCCACCCAATATATCTAACACAAATTATAATCCATCTAAGTAAAAAAATCAATTTAGAATCTTAAAATAATAATATATTGTAAAATGGTTCCCAAATATATAGTGATTCCTTGGTTTGAGAGCATACATAAATTCTTAGAAATATTTATCATAGTTAGGATAGTTCTCCTCATGATGGTGTAACCGATGAGAGACTTAATCAACTACATTTTTCCATACATTAACACACATCCCAATCCCATAATAGAAGCATCACAAAAAAACATAACCATATCCCAATTCTGGATGAACCGAAACTCGTAATTAATTCATCCACACATTTATCACCTCATAATATATATGAATCTTTTTATTCCATTCAAATATTAAACCCGTAGACATCAAAGCTACCAATGAAGAATCGATCCTAGATGAGTCCTAAACAATATATATATTATAACTAGCCAAACCTAAGAGTAAGTGAATATCAAGAAAATATCATGGCTGATCCTAGGAAATATCTTCATGTACATTTTCAGGATCTACTGATGCACAACTTTAAGATATCACATACCATATAATAGTCACTTTCCTGATCCAATATTCACATTTGGAATATTAACCATATAGATGTTTTTCTTTTACGGTCCGAAGAATGATATCCAAATGGTCCATGTGATCATCCTTTTACACGGAGTAAACCAATTTATCATCACTGAACAGAAAAATAAAATAGTCCATGAACCGATGAAAAATATGGTTCTTCAAGGCCGTAAACCCTACATGAGCATTACTGAGATCGAATGGAATTACTAGAAGCCTAAAATTCCCATATCAACTTATAAACGTTGTATTAGGTATATCCTTTTATTGGACAGTGATTTTTTCGTATCCCAACCTCATTAAATTCAAATAATTATAACAACGCCTCTAGGATGATAAATTTGATTATCAATCCTGGGTAAAGGATATTTGTTCTTAAAAGTCACTTGATTCAACATTCAATAATCAATAGATATTATGGGGATCTTGTATGACTTCATATGAAATAGTAAAGAAGAAGAACACTATGACACGCTAGGTCTTGTAAATCATTTAGACTATACGTTCTCATGATAGTCATTAATTTCAACCAACTAATACAGTTACATATAGTAAGATGATATAATATTTGGCATCAAACTAGGGAAAAGTTCTATAGTATACATGAACACTCTTAGTAGTGGTAACTAAGACAAAAATTTAAAAAGAGCATGGGATTTGAAAACACAACTAAAAGAGTCTCGAAACACAAAAAAGGGTAAAAACAATATATATCACTAACAATGGGCATGAAATCACCCCGTCATAAGGATGATTTGGTTATTCCCTTCTGGATCTAGAGTCCCAATCACCCTAGAAAACATGTGGCACCCCATCATAAGATAATAACTCAACATGATGGTGATAACAGTATATATTAGCCTTAAAATTGATTATCTAATCCATCTTGATGAACAAGTCGGTCAATTCAAGATAATGAACTCAAAAGTACCAATCTACATAAAAAATCGGTTATCACAACCTGAGAGGGAGATATGTAAATCCTTGGTTGAAACACTTTCAAAAGGTGTGGAATGATTCCATAACAATGGAATAATCTATAAATAGTAAACCAAGAAGTTAAATAACTATAAAGATATACCAGACTCTACAACACATATATAATATAATGTTATCAACATAGAATATAAGATAGAAACATACAATTAATAGTATCTAGACCAATATCAGTTTCATATGGTGAATACTCAATTGAATAATGTCATATGTTCTTAAACACATGAATATGTCCCTTTACCCATGGGATAGAACCACCACCCATTGATGTATCTACACAATCATGGGAACCCAGTGTGATAGTTGATCATTCACTACATACATAAGATATCTTTTTAGAAAAAACATTGTAGATGGATAGATCATCCACAAAGAAGACTATTATTCAGTTCCTTCATAGAGTTTGGATTTGTATGAAATCTCCTTCCACATAGGTAGCAACAAAATCCACTTCTACCCTATGAAATCCATTGAAACTTTTCTGTAAGAGAACATACCACTCGTATTCTCCTTTTCTATCTAGAAGATACACCGTAGAAAACCATTAAAACATATGAAGATCCAACAAAACATGTCTTCCTAGCTATGTATTATTCATACAAATATTCTGTTCCAACTACCTAAACAATGTTTAGATTCCACAAGAGTATCAACATCGACCAAATATCATGCTTCATTTGAGAATCAAACCTCAATTCCTTTTGTTTACCATTAATGGAATGCTCTAGGATTAGATTCATTAGCTCAAAAAATGGGAACAATACTATGAAAAACACACTCCCCCTTATCTATGGTCAGATTCTATGGTGTCTTCGTTGCAACCAATGTCTCAAAGTAAAAATTATGGTTAAAACTTTTCTTGAAGGAAGAATAGGTTAGATCCTTGTGCAACAAAGCTTCCACAATAGAGACCCACCACCTCCTTCCTAGTCCCTTGAATAAATATTTTAGAAAATACCACCTTATATTCCTCAGGAGTATTAAATAAGTTGAATATTTTCTCTCTCTTATAAAGACACTTCCTTAATTATTAGCTTCATTTTTCACCATGAAAAATTTGTAAATGCTTCTTAGTAAATTTCATGGTAGGATCCACCCCACGTCTGCTATTCCGCACACCCAATTATCTGAGAGGCTGAACATTGAAGATAATAGCTTATAATAATATAGGGTCCACTAAAGTATTCACCTATGGGACTCTTTTAATATGTACCACACTCTGATTTTTTTGAGATTTTCTCTGCAAGTTTATTAAGAAAAATAAAAATTCCAACCAGTCATGATAAATTTCTCAAATAATACGACCAACTAATGATATTTATTATGATTAATTAAAAAATTATGAATTAAATGTGACCAAAAAATACCCCACTTAAAAATGAACTTGTCATTTTAAATAAACATACCATCCAATTTATTAAGATGGCCTCAAAATCTATGTCTCAAACCTTGTTAAAATATACCTAACCAACCATGGTAACTCATTTTCCATTATGTACCTGATCTTGTAAATACCCTTTTATGAATCTACTATTAGAATTTTGATGGTCCTAATAATTTTCTACCCATGACACATAAACTGACTCATAATGTAGTAAAAGGTTTTATTGCTAAGAATCCATCTCTAATGAAATTGAAATGAACTTGATTGGGTCAAATATACAAGAAAACTAAACTATCACATTAAACAATTCTTGTAAAATAAGAATATATAAATCTGTCTTGAATATAATTAAAATAACATATTAAACTAAATACACAGTGAAAAATTATGATATACCATTAAATACCTACAATAAAAAAGCTATAATAGAATGTTATTCAAGTAACCACTTGATCAAAATTCACCTCAATACTAACCCAAATCGATTGAAAAAAACAAGATTACCAAAAAGATACATGATACTCTTCCAAATACATGAAAACTAAAACAAAACATCTAAAAATGCAAATTTTAGTATGTAGTGTGTCATCCAAATCCCAGTAGGATACCACTATAGTTTCGATACAGGGTATAATATCGATAATTTAATAATTCTATATTTTTTTTAAAAAAATATTTTTCAAATATATTCTATAAAATAAATACACATTTAAATATATTTAATTTTTTTTCCTTAAATCTTATCATATTCACAAACCAAAAATAAGAAAATTATAATTGATAAAATATTAAATCACATCCATGCATTAAGTGGTACACATATCCATTAATCAACCTATAAATTGATGCTATGTGAAACAACTTTATATAAAAAAATTTGTGAAAAAATAAATGATATGACAATAATTTGATAAATAAACATAAATGAAAAATTAATGTAAAAGTTTTATTTATATCTAGACAATATTTCAATGCAAACAAGGCAATGAAAAGGCTAAATAGAAATGCATTGGATCTAAAAGATATCTTGTCACACAGGTCGATATCACAAAATGTTACATCCTAGGGGTGGAACACACACAAATTCTACCCACTTATATTTTTTTGATGCTCCCAAGGCTGACAATGTGTAATTTTCCAAACACACTTTCAAATAAATGCTCACAATTTCATAAAATATTTTTAAGTCCAAACTAATCAACTTTTGTGTTTGAAAACCCATTTATAAATCAAGAAAACCTATATTAATTGAAAACCCCAATTTATAAAATAATTTATTTCATTGAGAAATAAAGCATCTAGAATGATGTAGTTCCAGAAAATGGCAAGGAAGTGTGTTAAACCCTCAGTTTCGGGAGTCTCAAATTGGATCAAAGAGGATTTGAGGAGTTGGGATAGGGGTAATAAAATAGTAGTGCGGGTTAAGGAGACTAAAGATGAATGTGGGAATTTACATGGAAAGAAAACTATGATTTAGACGTAGGGATTAGTGAGTGATCAGAATATTACCATAAAGCATAGTTCCTATACTTTGGGGATCACCAAACAACAATAAGCAGGGCATGGATCTTTTTTTGATGGTATAAAAACTCACAACTCTTTTTAATGCTTGGGCACCATGGTGTTTACATAGGAACCGACCTACGATCCTAGTGGAGGCACCTTAGAAGGTGTGGAGTTTGAGGAGGATTCTTGTAACACCTCAATCTTCTACGGTATGCTTCTCTTTAAATAATACTGTAGTGTGTGTTGTATGCAACTTCGAGATTCTAACACATTGTGACCAATCAAAGTAGCCGTTATGAATAGTAATACCCACTTTTTGAAATTTTATAAATTTTAGCTCCCAAAATGGACTTCATTTTTGGATCTAGAATATTTAAATTATATTAGGGTAAATTTTTTTACTTTTCGGATAACTTTTCTGTTTTGCTGAATAGTGAAAATTACTAAATTTTAATTAAAAACAATTTTTTTAATCAAAATAATTAATAGTTATAAATTATGAATTTGAGTGGTTTTAAAGTATATTTTTAATATAGTTTTACCATATAATATAATTTTGGTCATTAGATATAATTTCACATTTAAACCGGACATAAACACGTGTCAATCTTTTGATAGTTATTATCTCTTAAAAACACGCTTTTTGTTTTATCAACGGGAATTAATTTTAAATTAATTTCTGCTACTTCTGTATTTTAAATTTGGAAAAATGGATTCCATATTTGGAATCATTATGTCCAAATTTTGTAAATAGGTATCTTTTATTTTTATACATTTCGAATATTTATTTCGGTAAATATTTTATTTACCATGGTTAAAGGGTAAATCTGGTAAATAAGGGTAAACAATAATATTATAATAAGAATAAATTACCCTAAAACGTGTCATAACTTTATTGGATGATACATATCCGACCATGGACATATTTGGGTCTATTTTAGGGCCCCATGTATCCACTTCTATGTGATAATGACACATTATATTAATTAAATTAAAATAAATACAAAAATGACATAAGCATATAACTTTTAGAAAAACAATTTTTAAATAAAGTTATATATGTTTTATTTTCGATTATAAATATTAATTAGAAAGATAAAAATATTTCCTATATAATGGTATTTTATTTATAATTTTTAGACATTTAATAATTAAATTTATTTATGACACAATAATGGTGTAGTATTTTCCTTATTAATTAAAGAATCAAATAATTGGAATTATAAATGTTAAAATAAATATAGTTTTAATGTTTTGATGACATAAACGAATTTTATTGGTGAATATGACATGTTAGGATTGATTAAATTAATTCGGTTCTAATTAATAATGTTGTTAAGACTTTAAGAAAA
Organism: Viscum album; assembly: GCA_963277665.1. NCBI lineage: Eukaryota > Viridiplantae > Streptophyta > Magnoliopsida > Santalales > Viscaceae > Viscum > Viscum album. Next base: position 1,274,391,085 of record OY728121.1, on the reverse strand, counting down.
AACAATTATTGAATAGTTTCAAAATTGACATAAAAGAGTTTTTAAAACAAATATTATAATATTAATTGATATTCAATTACTAAAAATATAAGGATTGGACAAGAGACTTATATCATGAAATTTGTATAAATAATGGAACACTTGGGTGTCTCTTGGATGTATAAGGTATGTTTATTAACAATATAATATAAAAATACAAAGAGACATGGTAAATGTCAGTCAAATTAACTAAGAGTTTAAACTAAAAGATAAGGTTAATATAATGACCAAAACCTCTCTAAAATATATTGGTTGAGTGTTGTTAGACCTATCCTCACCATAAAATCTAATTAATCCACTTTTTAGAGATTATAAACCGAAAATTAATTTATTATAAAATAATATTTCTAGCTTTTCAAAAGGTTCCCCTCACCCCTCTTATAAAATAGAACTCCCTCTTCTCACTAATTCACACATTCAAAGCCTTTAAGTTCTGCCAAACCCTGCCCAAATACTCTCTCAACATCCCTCAATTCAACCTAAAGTCCTTACTTTGATCATAAAGGAATCCTAAGGAGCCCTTTTGATCATATCAAAACGAAGAACCCAAAGAAGAGGTAATGTTTTCACCACCCTTTTTCAAGATCCTTTCTTCATCAACTTCTTCTTTATCTGTTATTTCCATTCTAAAATAATAAATACAGTATCTTCTATATACTGTGATATTATTATAAATATGGTACAACCATATTCATTATTCTATCCATCCTTTGATTGACATGCCACCATACGTGCGTACGTACGACCTACCGTCTCCACGTCGTGGTGTAATTGTTATTCAATACACTATTATTTGGATTGGTATAATAATGATGTCTATTTCATGTAAATAATAAATATAACATGATAAGTATTCTTTATATATGATATACCATCCAATTATATTTTATTTTAAGATAAAAAATAGTGTTATTGTCGCTCGTGCGTACGTATGGACTACCCTCTCCAAAAACGCGATGAGATTCATCTCTCATCGTATCCATTCAAGTCTAATTCTCATTTGATGATTAAAAATAATATTTAAGGACTTGATATAATTATGTATATGATTAATATAAAACCTATCCATAAAAAACACATCTTATGTAACAAAACATATAAAAGCAAATGTGTAAGTTAACACCTAAAACGAAAATAATACTAAGATATTATTAACAAAGAAATGTTAAAATATCATATATTATATCATATTAATGTATATTATTCTTGTATAATTTAATAAATATTATTTTACCACTATACCGGAGGTTAAACTACCCTTAAACAAGGAAATGTACAAGGTAAGGGGTTTTCATCTCACTCCTTATTCCAGTGAGATTCATGCCATATTGCCACTATTATCTTTTGTGTGGTGTTTTTACTACCCATAGTTGTATTATTTATGTAATACACTTTAATTTATGTGTATTTACATATTAATTGTATGATACCGCTTTCATGGGGTGTATGTTTCGTATGTTACCAAATTGGTAATGGTTAATTTCACGATCTCTTTATTATCAGAGGTTGTTTTTACGTATGTATCTACTGAGACATATTTATTATCCATATCCATGTTTTATGAAAGAGTTTTAAAATTGATTCTTTTAAGGGAATTTTTATTAAAACATCATTTCAAATGTATTAAATATTTATTCTTCAAAATCTTTCAATTAATTCCATGTCTTCAAAATGGTTTTTAAGGATTTATTTATAAGGACATGAATGATTTTAAAATGTAAATTCCTTTCCTTAGTTTCAAAGTGGTGTGGGAAACATTGATTCAAAAATGTCTTTAAATGTCTTCTTTTCCAAATTTTTGACTTTTAAATGTTTTCATGAAAAGGGGTATTTTTATCAAAGAGTTTTACAATTCATTTCCATCTATGTCAAATCCTTTAATGGATTTTAAACTTGTTTTAATGTTGATTTATTATGATACAAAACATCCATATTGTATTGAAAATTTTGTGATATGTTTGACTGTGGATTTGTTATTTTTATACCATTCATGGTTTATGGTTAAAGTATTGACATTTCGTATCCTAGTTCTTATACGAATGTTTTTGTTAAGTTTCATCCTTTTCATATGAGGAATGTATTGGACATAGTAAGTGATGGGTGGAGCCCTCTATAGCTCCTCGATGCATCGGTAGGTATCATGGGACAACTAGATGTGGAATTGGCCAAGGCCCTTTCCCAATTTGATATATGGTTTTTGCCGAGGCCTTAATCATTTTTAGATTTCTTGGATGAGGCCTTGAAAAGATGTTTTAGAATGTCTGACATTATACATTCCCTCATTATGGAAATAATATTGATGGTTCATGTGGTTATTAGACTAGTAGAATATCCATGATTATGTTTTATTATGGAGTTATTCACTCAAATCATATTCTTGAAATAAAAGTATTCATGTATATTATTTCTAAAGGAATGTGGTTTCAATTATTCACCATGCATAATATTTATGTCATTTTCCACCATATTTCTTACCCTTACCGAGCGTTTGAGATCACCCCTTTCTATGTTTTATTTTTCCTAGGATTCCAAGAAGTGTATTATGATTGATATGCAAGGTTAAGATAATGGGAATAATGGAATTCTCAAAGAACTATTTACGCTGTGTTTTATGTTTGAAATTGTAATGTAATGTTAATATATGTAATCAATTTTCCAAGACTGCTAAACTGATCGGTCCTTCGGGAATTTATTCCTTGTAATCATGAAAATTTATTAAAACAATGCACCGACTCTAGTAAAATCGGGTCGGGGCATTACAGTTGGTATCATAGGAAGTTTAGCAATAATATTGGAAACTATATTTAGATAAACTCTGATTAGAAAACATTACCCTAAGATAGAATTTGAGGATTAGTATAGAAGAACTTCCTAAAATTTTGGTACTGTAGATATTTAGTGAGTATTTCGAGCAACATATCCCTATCTGGATACGAGTAGGTAGAGGCGTCTTTGGCATAAATGTACCTAGGGGTAAAACCTGAAAACACCGCTTTGAGCTAGACTCGAACGAGAACTGGTGCACGACAACGGGCCTTGCTGCACTCTTGGTTTCGACACTCCCGGGAGATATGCTTAGGATTATTATCATTTTCTTTACAAACCATTATGAAGGGTTTATGAGTATATACTTCCTCAAAGAAGACATTTTTATGATGATAGATTATATCCATAAACTTTTTAATTTATGTTAAGTGTTTTACAATATTGAGATTAGCTATTTCTATTCATAAACTAATCTAGTGTATGCCATTGTTTATAAATGGCGCCCGGTAGAAGGAATGAGAACTCCAGCAATACGCATGATCCATAGAGTAAGAAAGATCATTTATTTCGTGGTCTTAAGCCATAATTTAGAAGAGAAATATTCTCCCATGTATTATCATCATATGAAGAAATAATATCATGTATTGATATGATAAGTAAAGAATTTTCGGAGTCCTATTGCTTTGAAGAGAAGCCAGAGAAGGAAAGGATGGTAGAGAGAAGGAAAGATAAAGTGAATAAGGTAAAGAAGGATTTTCCCATATGTGATAACTTTAGAAAGAATCACCTTGGAAAATGCTTGAAGGGAATGGGAGTATGTTATAAGTATAGAGAAAAAAACACCATGTATGTTACTACAAGGGTAAGAAAAAGGTTTAAAATGTACAATGATTCATCTGCAAGGAGTTTGGACACTACATGAACCAATGTACCAGTCATTAGACTATGCCACAAATGATGCTATTGGATAATAATCAAGTTATGATACTACCACAGATGAAGAGGAATGACTAGTTTTGTTATGTTTTTTATTTTGTAATTATTTCATTGAAGTGTTGTATCAATGATGTACTGGAAATAAATAAGGATTGTACAACAGTACTGTTTCATTGAGGATTTCAGATTTTATGGTACTAAGAAAAGTGACTCTACAATGAGTTAAACTTTTTGGAATTACATGGTGGAAGGAAAGATAAACTTTAATATGGTCTTAATATTGAGTTACTGATTTTTGAATAAGATATGGTATATTTGGGTAAATTATATTGGATATTCTTGACTGCCTTGAAACTGATTAAATATTTTCATATTCCATAATTGTTGGAGTTTACATCATTTTTGGATTGATGAAGTATATCCAGTATTCTATAAAGAATAAGGGAGAGTGAATGTAATCTATAAGGTTTTATGGTAATACCGGATGTATCAGTGTTTTAAAAGAATACAAGATGAAGGTATTCACATGCTACTACGGGGTAAAAAGGATCTACATTATGATTAACTTTCATATAAATTTTGGACTGGGAGTTTACAGAAGTATTTTGGATAATTATAAAGGTTGTATGGGATTAAGTTTGAAAGGTTATTTTTGGTTTTTTTATAAAAGAACAACACACAGACCGTGTGAAAACCCGTCGTGTCGAAAAAAGATGTGGGAATCGAACCCACAACCATAGTGCAATTGGGATTTATCGCCTACCACTAGACTACATGAAGTTCCTGGATGGTATAATGTAGTTTATTTTTTTAAAAGGTCTGAAATGTGAATTATAAATTCCTTATATTTGGGACCCTATACAATTAGGATAAATAGAGTATTTTTGAGTTGTATTATGTTTTTGGGTGAAAGATGAGTTTGTGGTAGAAATTTACTAATGGATAAAACTGTAATTATAAAGTAAGTATATCTCTTTATGATCTTATCCAATCACATAAATAAATTCCTCAACATTAAGAAAAGGAACTTAGAACAAAAAATGTTGTCCTAGATGGTACCTTAGATCATCACTAATTTATGGCTTTGGAATTGTTGGCCTTTTAATAGCCATGTTCTCTACCACTCTCCATCAGATATTGATGGTTATATTTCTCTTCCATATCCATATTTTCCTACATGGAACCCTAGTATGTGTTATTTTCGGTAACCTTCATACATACCACTCTTTATTTTCAATTGAGGCCTCATTAATCCATTTTTCGATGTGGGATTTCAACTAGGATATTTTGAAATATCAACCCCAAGTTTATAATACCGAGCATAAATTGCGAGGACTCAATTTATTGAAGTATGGGATAATTTAACACCCCAATCTTTTATGGTACACTTCTCTTTGAATAATACTGTAGTGTGTGTTGTACACAACATCAAGATTCTAACACACCGTGACCAATCAATGTAACCATTATGAATAGTAATACCCAATTTTTGAAATTTTATAAATTTTATATCTCAAAATGGAATTATTTTTGGATTCTGAATATTGAAATTAGCCTAGGGTGAAATTTTGGTACTTTTCGGATTACTTTTATATTTTGATGAATAGTGAAAATTACTAAATTTTAATTAAAAACATCTTTTTAATTAAAAACATCTTTTTAATCAAAATAATTGATAGTGACAATTTATGATTTTCAGTGGTTTTAATGTATAATTTGAATATATTTTTACCATATAATACAATTTTGGTCATTGGAAATCATTTCACATTTAAACCGGACATAAACAAGTGTCAATCTTTTGATTGTTATTATCTCTTAAAAACACGCCTTTTGTTTTAACAACGGTAATTAATTTTAAATTAATTTCATCCACTTCCGTGTTTTGAATTTTGAAAAATGGATTCCATATTTGGAATCAGGATGTTCAAATTGGTTAAATATGTAACTTTTATTTTTAGACATTTTGAATAATTTCTTCTGTAAATATTTTATTTACCATGGTTAAAGGGTAAATTTGGTAAATAAGGGTAAAAAATAATATTATGATAATACTAAATTACCCTAAAACGTGTCCTAACTTTATTTTTTGATACATTTCCGACCATGGGAATTTTTGGGTTTATTTTTGGGACCGCAAGGATCAACATGTATGTGATAATGACACATTATATTAATTAAGTTAAAATAAATACAAAAACAACATACACATATATATTTTAGTAAATCAATTTTTACATAGGGTTATATATGCTATATTTTCAAAAATTAATAGTCATTAGAAAGACAGAACGATTTCATACATAATGGTATTTTATTTATAATTTTTAGACATTTAATAATTAAATTTATTAATGACACAATAATGATGTAGTATTTTCTTTATTACTGAAAGAATGAAATAATTGGTATTATAAATGTTAAAATAAATATAATTTGAAAGTTTTGATGACATACACGAATTTTATTGGTTAATATTACATCTTAGGATTGCTTAAATGAATTTGTTTAGAATTAATAAATTTTTTATGAATTTAACAAAACTCAATTATTGAATAGTGTCAAAATTGACATAAAATAGTTTTAAAAACAAATATTATATTATTAATTGATATTCAATTTTTAAAAATCTAAGGTTCGGGAAACAAACTTATATCATGATATGTGTATCATTAATGGACCACTTGGGGGTCTCTTGGATGTATATGGTATGTTTATTAACTGTATAATATAAAAATACAAAGTGAGATGGTAAATCTCAATCTAATTAACTAAGAGTTTAAACTAAAAGATAAGGTTACTATAATGACCAAAACCTATCTAAAATATATTGGTTGAGTGGTTTTATACCTATACCCACCTTAAAAGTTAAATAATATACTTTGGAGCCATTAGAAACCGAATATGAATTTATTATAAAATAATATTTCCAACATTTCCAAAGGTGCCCATCACCCCTCTTATAAAAGGTAACTCCCCCTTCTCACTAATTCACACATTAAAATCCTTTTGGTTCGGCCAAAACCAGCCTAAATACTCTCTCAACCTTCCTAACTTCAACCTAGAGGCCTTAGTTTGATCAGAAAGCCATCTTAAGGAGCCATTTTGATCAAATCAAAAGGAAGAACCCAAAAAAGATGTAATGTTTTCACCACCGTTTTTCAAGATCCTTTCTTCTTCAAGTTCTTCATTCTCTGTTATTTCCTTTCTAAAATAATAAATATAGTATCTTTTATATACTGTGATATTATTATAAATATATTACAACCATATTCAGTATTCTATCTATCCTTTGAATGACATGTCACCAAATGTGCGTACGTACGATCTCCCGTCTCCACGTCGTGGTGTAATTGTTATTCAATACACTATTATTTGGATGGGTATAATAATGATGTGTAATTAATGGAAATAATAAATATAACATGATAATGATTCTTTATATATGATATACCATCCAATTATATATTATTTTAATATCAAAAGATTGATATTGTCGCTCGTGCGTAAGTACGGACTACCGTCTCCACGAACGCGATGAGATTCATTCCTCATCATATCCATTCAAGTATAATTCTCAACTTATTATTATAAATAATTTTTAAGTACTTGATATAATTATGGATATGATTAAGATACAACCTGTCCATATAAAGATGGCTTATGTTTTAAAAAATATAAAATAAAATGTGTAAGTTAACACCCTAAATGACAATAATACTAAGATATTATTAACAAAGCAATGTTAAAAGATCATATAAGATATCATATTAGAGTATATGAATCTTGTATAATTTAATAACAATTATTTTACCACTATATAAGAGTTTAACCTACCCTCAACCAAAGAAAAGTACAAGGTAAAGGGTTTTCATCTCACTCCTTATTCCCGTGAGATTCATGCCATATTTTCACTATTACCTTTTGTGTTGTATATGTACAGCCCATAGTTGTATTCTTTACGTAATGAAATTTAATTTATGTGTATTTACATATTCATTGTATGATAACTCTTTCATGGGGTGTATGTTTCATTAGTTACCAAATTGGTAGGGGTTAATTTTACAATCTCTTTATTATCTGAGGTTCTTTTTACGTAAGTATATACTGGGAAATATTTATTATCCATGTCCAAATTTTATGAAAGAGTTTTCAAAGGGATTATTTTAAGGGAATTTTTACTAAAAAATCAATTCAAATGTTTTAAATATTTGTTCTTCAAAATATTTCTCATTAATTTCCATGTCTTTAAAATGGTTTTTAAGGATTTATTTATATAGACAATAATGTTTTTAAAATGTTAATTCCTTTCAAAAGTTTCAAAGTGGTATGGGACACTTTGATTAAAAATGTCTTTAAATGACTTCTTTTCCAAATTGCGTGAATTTTAAATGATTTCATGAAAAGGGGTATTTATATCAAAGAGTTTTACAATTCATTTCCATCTATTTCAAATCCTTTAATGTATTTTAAACTTGTTTTGAAGTTGATTTATTGTGATACAAAACATCCATATTGTATTGATGGTTTTGTGATATGTTTGACTATGGATGTGTTATTTTTATTCCATTCATGGTTTATGGTTAATGTATTGCCATTTTGTATCCTAGTTCTTACACGAATGTTTACGTTAAGATTCATCCTTTTCATATCAGGAATGTATTGGACATAGTAAGTGATGGGTGGAGCCCGCTATAGCTCCTCGATGCATCGATAGGTCTCATGAGACAACTAGACGTGGAATTGGCCGAGGCATTTTCTCAATTTGATATATGGTTTTGGCCGAGGCCTTAATCATTTTTAGACATCTTGGCCGAGGCCTTGACAAGATGTTTTAGAATGTCTGGCATTATACATTCCCTCATTATGTAAATAATATTGATGGTTCATGTGGTTATTCGACTATTAGAATACCCATGATTATGTTTTATTATGGAATTATTTACTCAACTCATATTTTTGCCATAAAATTATGCAAGTTTATTATTGGTAAAGGCATGTGGTTTCAATTATTCACCATTCTTAATATTTATGTCATTTTCCGCTGTATTTCTTACCCTCACTGAGCGTTTGAGCTCACCCATTTTTATGTTTTATTTTTCCCAGGATTCCAAGAAGTGTATTATGATTTATATGCAGGGTTAAGATAAAGGGAATAATGGCGTTCTCAAAGAACTATTTACTCTGTGTTTTATGTTTGAAATTGTAATGTAATGTAAATATATGTAATCTATTTTACAAGGCTCCTAAACTCATCAGTCCTTCGGAAATTAATTCCTTGTAATCATGCCAATGTATTAAAATAATGCACCGACTCTGGGTAACTGGGGTCGGGGCGTTACAATGCTGGAGCTTATAAGGTTTGTGAGGAGGGGAAGAACCCAAAGAGGATGATAGGGATGGGTGTAAGGACTACTCCCAATTTCCAAAACTCATGAAAAATGGTCAGGTAAAAATCTAAATCATGGAGAGGTAGGCATGTAAGATATGTCCAAAAACCATCCATAAACATTTGGGGATGTTTTTAAGGGAATGGATCCCCTTAACATCCATGAAAATGTGGTGTAGTGTCCACTTCCTATTGATACTAATAAGCACACACAGTTAATTGGAAGTAAAGAGGGAATCAAGGGTAAAAGTTCTACGGATACCATTGAAAAAAGGGGGATATGCCTTTGGGAATGATAAAAAAATAGTGGTATTTCCAAACCTTCATATAGTGATATTGTTTAAAAAATGAAAAATAATATTCTTGAACATGAATGAATTTTTCCTGCTACTTTAGGGAGAAAGATGAGGAAGGATTATTCTGACCTGCTGAAACCGATGAAGACCTGGTCTTCTTCTAAAAGGGAAAGAGGGGTTTTCCTCCATCATAAAAAAGATCGTGCAGCCAATCTGCAATTCCTGACATCACTTTTCTTTAGATAAACTGAACTATAGAAATCTATTATTGCAGTACAACCCAACTTCAGAGTGGGAATCATCCACTAAAGAGGAGGATCCTTATGATTCGTGTTGTGAAGGGTATGGTTATTATGATATGTAATTGATGCTTTTGGTTTATTTTTGTTTGGGTTCATTGTGTTTGATTGTGTTATGTTTTGAAGTCATGTGTGGATTATAACTTTTCATTAAAAGTGTTTTTTGGTTTCTCACTTTTTCCTCAAAAGTGTTTGGAAACTAAAAAATTTAATTTTCAGTCATGAATATCAAATATGCCAATCCACAATCACCATTATATTAAAATCCATTTATTTTACACTAGAAAGGGTAAACATTTTAGATGGAATATTAACTCATCATATAGTGTGTCAGATTCCTAGCTTCTTCCAATCAGACGTTACACAGTGTGTACTTCTATTACATAGTGTAAAATCACCCAATGTATAGAAAAAATTACAAGTTTATGCATAAAATTCTAGAAATTCCCTAAATTCTCCATTATATCTATCATCTAAATTAATTTTTGTAATTATTAATAAAAAGGAAACAAAATAAAATGTCAATATATACTTGATATAATGTTAACAGGGCATTAATCAATATACTCAAAAAGTATGAAATGCTATTTATATGGAAAAAAATATTATTTTTCTCATTGATTAGGACTATTTATATTCCATATCAGTACTTTCATTATAATGTTTTGAATATTTTTTGGTATTATAAAATAATTTATTGATGACATTTTTACCCTATTTGAACATTGTATAATTTTTTTACAAGTAATATTCTTTTAATTCTATGAATGAGGTAATTTTTACAAACAATATTAATTTTTTTTGTTTTAGTGCTTCTTGATTGATATAATTTTCGAAAAATCATGGATACAATTTGATTTGTATATACCTTTACATGATTTCTTGACACATTTAAAAAAATTCCTAATAATATGGAATCTTTTATATTTCTTATATGTTATTTCAAAATGAAAAGGAAATTTTCCTAAAAAATGATCATGTGGTTTCTTAAATGTATTTATATATATATATAATGATGTTTCTTATGATTGACTGGGGGTATGAACCAATGATATGATAATATTCTGTATTTGGATGGATATTTATTATGAAAATACAATCATGTTGAATTTTATTTCCTTTTTGTTGGTTAATATTTTATGAAATAACAAAGGATTTCAAGATATTGTGGAATAAAAATGAATCAATTATGATTATGTGGTGAGTGGGTATATTGCAATTCTCCAATTAATTATATTATTTTTATATTTTATGACAATTAATGGTACATGAGAGTTTAGCTAAATCATAAAATAGGGTACATGAGAGGTTATTCAAATAATAAAAGATGGTTTATGGGAGGATATCCAAGGCATGTGATGGTACACAAGTGGTTTGGCCTACCCAAACATGTGATGAATGTTTTGGTAGATATCCTTTCTGAGTTATTTTGGTGATTTTCATTACTAAATACATTATGAAACTCTATTTTTACTTATTTTAATGTCAACAATTTATTTTAAAGGACAATGACACTAAATTCACTTTTGATTCAAGACTTATGATCTATCAATGATTTATTTGCTGATTCATTTAATTGATCTATGAATTTTTTCTAATATTTTAAAATGATAAAATCACACCTTAGAATGATTTTCATTATCTTATACTCACTTTAAAAAAATTATTGATACCCATTATGTTTTCCCTTCATGTTAATGTAATCATAAAAATTATAATAATTCATTTCTCTAGGTGTTGAAGAATATTTTATGTTGGGTTTAACTATGATATCAACTATGTAAGAATAAACTATGGGATATTTTTATTCTCCTTCATGAAATAACAGTATTATGTATAAAGTTACCAAATACACCAAACCATTATAGTCTTAGAGAATGTTTTGTTGTGAAATATATTTAATTTTCCTCCAATTTAATTAAATACTAACATATTAAATTTTTGGATATACTTATTAATTACTTTTAATATATTGAAAATATGTAAATCCAAAAGAATAAAGATTTTTAGAATGAAACAAAAAGATATTAATTAATTTAAAATATTTATCTCAAAATTTATATTCATATTCATTATAAAATATAATTATTATTAATATATGTGTTCATTATATTGATTTTTTTTTCATATTTACCAATTGAATAAATACAATGTTTAGCAGTTAAATCAAAATTTTAGTGGGAAATAATTAAAATCAATTTATGCTTAAATATATATTTTTCCAATAATGTTTTAAAGGATATATATATTTTTTATCATAATTAATTAATAAAATATATTTTGAAGGTTGGTTATTATAAAATTTGATGGTTATATTCATAAAAAATATTTTAACTCATTAAATTTTAAAATAATATGTAATAATATTAAAAACACATAATTTTAAAAAATTTATATTTTTTTTTATAAAAATTGAATTCATATTTTTTGTTTTCATTTATAATATAAATTTACCCCATTTTGAAATTTAATTTTATTAAATTGATTCAAAATATGGAATTATAAAATTGACATTACATAGGATTTTTTATTATATTTTTTTGAGAAATAAAATTGGTGGTAAATAATTAATGAATGTACAAAGAACTAAAAGTGGAAAAAGTGGCATGGATCAAATTTTTAATATTGAAAATGATAAATAAATTCAAGAAGACTGTTTTTCGGTTTTGGAGTATATCATGAAATTATCATGGCCATTTTCTCACCTTGTTAAGCTAAATCCATAATTATTTCTTCTTTACCCATCACTAAAGTATTCTTTTTAAATAAATGTACTTTTTTTTCTTCTACTAAAAGAGATCTCTTTAAAATACACAAAAACATTTATATCCCTACTTATTCTCTTAAATATCAATATTATTACTTCTCCAGTTGTATTCTACAACATTTGTTTTCTATTGGTCACAATATGGTGGCCTAAATCCTTTATCCCGAAGGTAATCTTCCCGAGAAGGTGTGATTCTATCAATGTTAGTACCATGTTATTTATCATTCCTTTTAGTTACATTATCCAATCAACAATTTCTAAATCTTACTTTTATCCATTTATATCGTAATAAAATCATTAATATTATGTCAAAAAGTTTGTATCATAACATGACACAACGTTATCACTCAATAATTAGTTATAATTTGTTCTTGTTGGGTATGATTTACCACCTATATATATGATGATATAATGTTAAGACGATGATTTTTTTTAATATTTTAACAATTGTAATGTGATTTAATATTTATTAATTAAATATATTTCTATAGTTAATTAAAACTATATAATACATCATTATGAAAATTATTTAGGTGATTAAACAATGTTTAATGAACATGTATTGAATCTTCCATACCGAAGATATCACAAAACAATTGATATAATTAACACCCAAATACTAAATTTATTAAAAAAAATTGTAATAAATAGGTCACTTGAAATTATAAATGAATGGTATAAAGTAAAATGAGAATAAATATTTTATTATATAAATTAATAATATATATTATTTATTTATAGTTGATGGTATTGGATGTTCAACCATACAGGAATCCAAGTTAGTGTGTTTTTCATTTTAATTTCCTTTTATTGAAATATGATCCATATTACCAATTTTTTTTTAATTTTTTGGTCGATATAATACCCCATGAATTTGTTTTACCATATGTTTCATAAAATTTTTAGGATTTTAAGAGATAAAAAACTATATCGGGTGATCCATTTCATTGTAGTTTGATACAAAAGATACAAATTTCATATGTTTTTCAATTCCATTTTCACTTGGGAATCAAGATTAATTACTACTAAATTCAAATCATGGAATATTATATTAATCTTATATTGTTTAAAAAATGATTTAATTCTCCCAAAGTAATTTTGGAAGTTTAATTATACTCTTATCATTTGACCTAACTAAGGATCCCTAATTCAATAGATTTGATTCCTATAAGTGGAGCAGAACTCATCTCCTATTTTTGGATTGGAATACAAAACTATATGTCTTTGTTTTTATATTATTTTATAGATTCGTTTATACCTAACTATATGATTTCTAAAAGAAAATTCTATATTTATTTTTTTACTTTCATTACAAAAGTCTAAATGAATTATATTTTAACATATTCCTATCATTATAGTTCTCTTTATGCTTTCATCGATTTTCATTAAAATGAATCAATTCTATGTTTTTAATGATATCCAAAATATATTTTGATCAATTTTTCACTTTTTTAAAACTATTTTTTAAAACATATTTCATTTTAAAATAAAATTTATATAAAAAATAAACATATTTAATCTTATATTATATATCCATTTTATAAAAACATTTTAAGTTGTTTTCATATATTCCAATATACATTAATGTTTTTTTATTCTTCATGAGAAATATTTTCTAATGTTACAATCCATTTTATTTATCTTGATTGATTTCAATCATATATAGTGTAAATTTCTATGAAACCCATTTGATTCTCATGGGTGATGTATGATATGATTCAATTATTGATATTTTATGTGGAAGTTATTTTTATGGTTTTTTATTCTTTCATGTGTTATCTTATATTTTTATATCTCTCAACTACATTGTTTCAATATTTTTATTTCATTAAATGACATAAATGCTAATGATGAGTGAACATAAACTATTATGTTTATGTGATGGGTGAGATAAAAATTATATAATCTCCCATGAATTTTGTAAATTCTTATTTCTCATCGGTTGAAATGTCTTGGATTAGTAGTGAAGGTATTCCACTATAATAAAAATTCATGTATGTGTTTTTGGACTTGGTAGTGATCCTTTACAAAGGAAATAGTTTTCTATGTTTATGGGAAGACAACTTTTTATGTTACATAATATTCATATATTATTTTTTCTTATCTTAGGATTATTGATGTAGGATTAAAACTCCCAAGAATCATTCCTTATGTTATGGAAGATGAATTATGTCATGAATCATTTCTTATGATTTCTTTTTTGGGTGTGATTTTAATGTACTATGTTCATTCACCTTCACAATTTTATCATACAAACAGGTTCATATTATCCCCACTTATTATATTCGATTGGTATCTATTATACATAACCATTAATGAGAATCTAATGTCACCCATTTTTTTGATTCGTTTTTTCCAGTTTCTGAATTGGTTTATAACAAAATATATGTCTATAAGGAAAAAATATTTTGATAATTTTGATAGAAATACTAACTCCTTATTGTAAAATAATATGTTCATGCAGCTAATATAAAAATATACTAAACATATAGTTTCTCGGGTACAATTTATCATGATATATACTGAATATTCATGAAGAAAAATTTAGTTAGTATACATATTACATTATGTTTATCTCATGTTTATTCCCCATTCCCATAGTCTGTATGGATTGGGTTAAAGAACTAGTACCTTACAAGTCAAAGGACTTGAAATAAATATTTACTCAATGAATTATGGTACTATATAGTTTTTATCCCACTCAACATATAATCATTACATATATAAATTTTTTACATATAAATCTATAAATATTAATTCATTAAATTAAAATGGGTTATATATAAACATTTGAGAGGTAAAAAAACTAATAAAATAAAATAAAACGGATAATGTAAATATAAAAAACAAACATAACTATACATAGATTATTAATTGATGGTAAAAATATAAAATTTCTTACAAATAATGAATTAATGTATAACTATATCAATATTTTTCAATAATCAATTAAAAATTAATGATTTTCATCCTGAATACTCATCAAATATTAAGGACACATTTTTTACACATTATAGAAAAAAATTGGATGAAAGGTTATCTTAATGAAATAATTTAAATAATGAATAATATATGCAATTAGGTATCTATCCATTCATTGAGATCACCTTTGATTCATGTATTCATCAATTATGAAGCATATATTTATCTCAAATTTGTTTAATCATAGAATATGGAATAATGTGGTTAAAAATACAACAAATAAAATATATTTTGTGACATATAAATGAGTACCATCAAAATTAAAAAATCCACTAAATGATGATAATAAATTGATGATGATTTACTAAATAAATTCAATATCTCTTAATGAAAAATATCACATAGGATATAGAAATTTAATGATATAAATTCTTATAAGAAATGATTCAATGAATAATTACAATGACTCTAGGTAATCATATTTAGTCAAGAAAATCCCTTACTACACTTGTAGTATTTGAATAATAATATAATGAAATACTGATCAGCGATGATATTTATAATTCCAATTTGAAAAATTAATTATTATTAAAGAGATCAATGGTGACATATAAATAACATATAAAGTGAAATATATTTATAATATGAAACATGTCTCCATGAAATAAAATTGAGATGAAAACCCTTATAGACATATTGATTTATGGAGAAAGAATCATTAAAAAAATATGTCTTTATAAATAAAATGTACATAGATTGAAATGAAAAAAATTATAATATAATATAGTAATAATATTGTATAATTAACCAAAATTTATAGGAACATAATCATATAAGAAGGCATAAAATGAAATGTGGGGAGATAGACTCTGTAAAAATCATTTCCTTAGATTCTCGCTAGACCAGACTTATAATATCATTATTTACAAAAAATAATAATACCATTTAACATAAATTGAACATCCATATTCGAATTTATTATCATTTATATTAACATTATATATTTTATTATAAAAATTATTTTCGTTTTTTTAGTTAATATTTACCATTTGTTGTTAGTTGTTCAAATCATTATTTTCTATTTCGATATGGATATTTTGATAAATATTCCATGATTATTTGTTAAATATATCAATAATAGTAAATTAATTATAATTTTATTTCAATATTGATTTGTGATGTTTCATGTTTATTCCATGGGAGTTCTATGTGAAATTTTTAATGATGAAATACACATTGATCCTCTTTTGGTAATTTTTTATAAAATGAATTTATTATATTAATGATGAGTTAAATATTAGTATTAATAATCTATAATCATAAAAAAATAATTATATAATAATTAATTTCATTTTTAATATAAAATATGATTTCATATCCATCATCGAAAAAACATTTGTAGTATTATTTTGGATGTTTTTTAATCTAGGTTAAATTTTTTTACAATTAATGGGTAAATATGATTATGTGTAGTGTTTTGTAAAACATCATTATTTCTGATGTGTAATTATAAAATATATATTTTATAATGGTGATAAATAAGAACCATGTATTGGAATAGGAAAAATATAATATAAATATATAGAAAACGTCAGCACTTATACAGATGAAATTGTATCTTCTCTGGGAATACTTATTCATATTAAAGTATTGGGGGAATCTTCTTGGGACATGGTGAAAATAAATCAAGAGACCTCTTAGGTAATTAAATATTAAAAAAACATGTTGTAATTATAAATTTCTGTCAGTTTTATAAAGGGTGGTGGATGTGTAATTTTTCATATTAGGAGAAACGAAAATTTCACGAGTAACCATTTCTCTATTGTGAGACAATGAGTATTTCCTTATAAGTAAATGAAAAAATTTTACCAAATAATGTTATGTCAATTATTAATTCATCATAAAATTATAACTAATTTATGGATATATTCGATCATTTTTAGGCATGACTTTGACAATTAATCCTATATTTCTCCTTACTCTAGTAAATAACAAATTATCTTGTTAACTTTTTTTTCAAAAAATTAAAACTGAACTTATTTATTAATTTTTTTAGGATTACAAAATTCAATTAAATTTTATGATATTAATTTTATATATGTGATTAAAATTTATTTTCTAATGAAAATTTGGGAAGAATAACATTTTTTTATTAAAAAAATATATTTAAATAAAAAAAATGAATTTTTAGTTCTTCCATACAATAAAAAAATTAAGTGAGTTAAAATTATATATATATATTTAATTAATTAATTAATGTAATTTTATTATAGTTATCAACTGTATTTATTTATAAAAAAATACACAATATATAGAAAAACTATTCTTTTAAATATATTTCTCAATTTAAAATTAAAGTAATTTATTATTTTTTTCTAAAAAACTAATAGTCATCCCTTGATTGTAAACTATAATGTATATATATTTGTAGAAAATTTTATAAAATTTCATACTCTAAAAAAGAAAAATTTCACATTTAAATAACTATAATATACATATATATCATGTTTTTGATAAACCGTTTCTATTTGGTCATCCAAAATTAAATTAGTATACCTAAGAGTTCATTATTAATTTCCTAAAAGTTATTTACTTTATTAATAATCATTTCACTAATTTTGGAAATCCATTTCTAATGAAATTAGTCTTTAAAAGTAATACATTTATTTAAAATTTATATTTTATAAAAAAAATCTTGGATATAAAATATATTTTCACAAATTGAATTAAATTTAATTGTTATATTATAAAATAAATTATTTAGTTTAAAAAACACTTTTAATGAAAATATATATCAATTAAATCAAAATAATCATTATTTTTTCTCACATATACCCATAAATCTAATCAGGTAATATATTAAATAATACTATACCCAATAACTATGTAAAATTTTGTAATGGTCCAGAAATATTAATATTACCCCCATAAAATGATATTAATTCATTTAATTCTAACATCTTTAATTAAAAACAGCATGAAATTAATTTTATTTTAGGGTTTTACATATTTCTTCCTTTATACAGGATTTTATTTCTTATTACTGGTTTAGTATTATTAATAAGGAATCCCAAGGGTCAAACTGATTCTGGGGATTTTCTAAATGTAATGTATTATTATTATTCAGTTACTGTCAATTTTTTTTTTGCACTTTTTATTGATGTGATCATCTATGAAATGTAATAATCTACAATATTCATTACAAGATTTATTATTTTCATTTTTTAATGTTCAACTATTATTGAATAAAATCTAGTTAATGTTTTTTATATCATGTAAAATTTATTTCTTTCTCAAGTTATCCCTCACTTTAAAGAGTAAAAAAATATTTGGAATGAAAATACATACATAAATCATGGATGTTATAAAATTACACAATATTTCACCACTAATACATATTTATGTTCTTATGATTTCCACAATGCCATGTCATTCTCTAAGAATTTATAAATAATCTCTTTATCTAACACTACTACATATCCATGAATAAACCCTATTATCAAGACATTCCCTATACCTACTATGACACTAAGATCCTCAGACCAGTTTTTCACCTTGTGAGTTTGCGGGTTTTAACTCTCTAATAGGGTAGAATACGAAGAGATATGAGAGAAGAGAAATATAAGAGTCATTGGTAGCTAGAGTGGTTTATACATTCTCATGAAAACCAACACCAACCATTGTTAGAGGCGTCATTCCTCAAAAAAGAATGTTGTGTCTATGGGAATTGTGGAATTAAATTTATAAAATTTTCTAAGAATTCATTCCATGTTTTTGAAAACATTCTACCTTGGAAATGGTGTGAATAAAAAATCTAACAAGAAAATAATAGATATGGAAAATTCAATTGTCATGTTCATAATTTTATAATTTCATTATACAACATGATCCAAAATATTTTTTATGTGATGAACAATGTATAAGAAATAAAAATTTCCTACCACAAGTGATAATTGTCTTCTCCTTGAAAGACACTCTAACTAAAATATATGTAGTTTTATCATCAATAAACCACTACATCTCTAATATCCATGGGTTTAGGGATTTAAGTAAAATTAAAAAAATTAAATATTAATAGTGAAATATTTATTTTTTGGTATTGAAAAATAACACTTATATTAATGTCCTGATATGGTCTCGATCTGAAGAATGAAAACCAAAATTTAAAAAAAAATCATTTGAAAACCCCTTACCTGAAGATATATTTTAGTTCCATATTTTCCATACTAGGATTTTATTGGTCATTATAGATGATTTATCATCAATTTAATGTATGAGATAAAAATATTATTTTTCAAAATAAGAAATATTCATTCCGGTTCCCAAAATCAGAATATAAATGGACATACTATGTGATCATATAAAAATATATTAATAAAAATGATTTAATGGATCCAATGAATGATCAATATCACTACATCCTATATAATATAAACCATTAAATCTTGAAAAGAATAACTCACTAAAAAAATGTGAGGATACTAAGCTCACATATGATTCTCTTACTCCTTTTATCTATTCCAAATAATTCCATATTTCCATAATATGTGTATCAATGTTATTTCATGACCATAAAAGATATTCTCTGAATTCACCATGATTTCTATCAGGTAATCAGTAAAGGTTGTACCATCTTAAACATCCATATAAATCATTTTTATGATGTGTAAAAGATCATATATAAATCATATCAGTTGTGATATGTGGAAAACAGTGTGCATTTGATCCAATTGTTATGTTAATACAAGGACGTAAGTATAATTTCCTACCATGAATATGATCTAGAATGTCCTAGTGATTATAAGGCATAGTTTTCATCCTTATTGAAATATTATCATGTTGCTTCATAGAGAACATCTCGGTAAAAGAAGATCTCCTTCCTTGAAATACAAGGGTCTCATACAATGGTCCTCATAGAACTTATTGATGGATTTAAGCTATAAACATTTACTCTTGAATCACACAAACGTTCATCACCATTAACTATGCCAGCTTATATCCATTATGAAAAGGCACACAAAAATCCATCCAACAATGTTATAACGTACATTTTTCCTCTTATAGTGTTTCAAAAGGTTCTATGATGATATTAAATTTATATGTTTTGTTTTAGGTAAACTCCATAAATGGTTGGTGATTATCCCCTCACCCAACAAAATCAAGGACATATTTTACCAATATATTCTTGAAAACTAGAATGGTTCTCTCAGCCTGGTCCCATGTTTGGGGATTGAATGTTATACTCATCCACAAATATTTTCTTCAATCCTTCTATAAAATACTCTACAACAAGGTTACGAATCATTATATTTGGTTAGAAGTGATTCTCAAAATATCACAAAGTAACTATATAATCTCATCCATTAATGGGTGCCTTATGGCCTCAATTTTACTCTAGTATTTTATAGGAAGCAACTAAGTTGATTTGGTTAGATGATCAATTATAAACATGATAAAATAATGTCCCCTAATCGAGCATAAAACACATTACATGAAATTTATCAACATAAAATTACAATAACACTCCGGTTCCCTAATAGGTTAGCTAAAAAAAGATAATACTAGGTTCTCATCCTTCACTCAATAATATGTGACACATCATGACATGATCTCTGATACATGATCTACAATACTCTTTTTTTAAAAATGGATAGAAATATTTATTCTTCAAACCATGTTACTTCATTGTTATGCTTGGAAATACCACTAATGTGATGATATGAAAATCCCCTAAAAACATCATACATGCCAAAAATAAACATTGTCGACCTTTATAAGATGATGGCATGGTATACACAATCAAATACTATATTGGTAATCACCAAATAATATCTAGTCAGAAAAAACCTTAAAATCAATGATTCTAGGATGGAGATATCAGATTCCAAGAAGGTGTGTAGGGGTCACCACAATCAATTTAAGGTATGTAATGTCTTTTTATTCCACAAAATACAAATATAGTGAGGATTTATTCTTGGAATCCACCTTTACCATCTTAGCATTGGGTTTCCTACTAAGGACATCAATGATAAAATTTATATTTCAAAAAATGAAAACAATCAAAAATATGTAATCATGCATAATATATACCCATACCCCAACCATAGGTAGATATTTCACTTGTATAAATTATACCAATGATTATAGTGATCCATGTAGTCCATGAATCACATACCAGAAGGTAATGCCACATTTTATTAATAGTGGAATCTATAACTCTGGGTTATTATTCACGAGTTTCATATTTTTGATCTTGACGTTTCAGCTATATACATTGACTAGAAATCATATTCTACAGACATATTGGAATATATCTAAGTCCAAATCTTTTTTCCAAACAAAACACCTAAAAATAAAATCATTCTCCGAATTTTTTTTGAATATTATAACATTTTATTATTTCAATTAGTCTCTTAAAATTCCTTGAAAATTGTTGGACTAGTAGAAGGGTTCCCCAATTTTCATTGAGGGTGTAATGTGAACTAAAATATTAGAGTGATGTTCAATAAATATCTACTTATATCCACTCAAAACCTGAATGATTCACACCACATAGACATTATTAGATAAATAATTACCCATAAAATACTTCATCATTAAGGGGTTAATAAATACAACTTACAAGACAAAATTTAGTTTAAAATTTAACTCTAGATTCCAGAAATTTAACAATGATAATTTTTTATATAATGGATTATCCATTAAAAATTCAATTAAATTTCATTAATATTCATAATGTTCACAATCAAATTTAGATTAGTATAGAATTTCATCAATGAAGAATAATAAAACCTAATCCATGAATGGTTATGATATTTGGATTATGAGTCCAATTAAAATTATAGAGGGATAATTTACTCTAAATAATAATAACTCATGATGACAATAATTAGGATTGTACATCATCTTGGCATTGTATATCTCATAAACCTGAATCAAATGGTATCTCAACCATTGGTCAACCATTTAGAATCATATAACTCCCATTATATATTCTAAGATATCATTAATCATTTAAATAGATATTATTTATAATTTATTACTGATTTAGGAAGGGTGAGTCCTTAAAAATCCACACAGACCCATGAAAATAATTTGAAATTAAATTGATAGCTCACATTTGTGACATGTTGGTATTATTGAGATAAATATTCCAAATGTTTTCTAGTTACTCCATCATTAACTCATGCTCATATTTGGATATCTAATAATCTATATGATTAATCTATGTGTTCTAAAGATATAGGTCTATGCAAAAAATATATCTTATGATTTGGGGAAACCGTAGTATCCCCTCTTGAAAATCATCATTGTACTCCTCTATAAAATTTGTAAAATGACCCGCCAAATAACCCTTAATAAAATATTATATGATCTCTAACTGGTGGGGAATGAATAAAGAAACTTCTTATGGATTAGTCAAACTCATTCCACCTAATGGTCCTACTCACTAGAAAAGGTAATCCCAGACCCATCTACTTGACAATAGTTTACTAAAACAAAATAGAAACCATTGAATAATGGAATATAGATAATGTGTCCATACCAATTATGGCGTTATGTATTATCATATCTAATATTATGTTATCCCTATAAATTCACATTCTATATGGATAAATATTATATTAATGATAGATGTGGCTGTGAGAGTGATTCCTTCAGTAAGGGTCTATAGCTAAAGGATTTGGTATTAGGGTACCAATGGTTTTCAAAAATCCAAACCCCATGATTTAGTACGAGATAATTTTCTGTCGATAGTGTTTATAAGTATGCATCCTATAGTTGAAAATACACAACTTATCCACCAGTCTATATATAATGATAACTCACTGAATCATTTCATAATCTTCCCTATTCCTAATTGTGAACATCAATACTACAATGACCCAAAATTATATCAATATAAATTCAATCCTTTTAATTTTTTCATAAAGTATAATCCATGTAGAATCACTTTTAGAACACAATAAAATCTTTATAAATGAATAATGAATTAAATATGTGGTATCTATAGAAATTAAGGATCCTAAATGAGTGGAATAGTAACATGACAATTGTAATAGTATTGTGACCATTATGAATATTAAATTTGATAATAGAATAGTAACCTCACCTATAATTTTACAAAAAAATTATGGTAATCATATAAATGAAAATATGATATAATTATATCTAGGTATATTAAATAAATGCTTCAAAAATGATAAATTAATTATTGGTATTTTTTATGTAGAAAATCTTTATTAACAATTTTATAATTAATAAAATGATTAATTTTTTTTAAAAATATTTTCTTAAATTAATATTTTTTTGTCTTGTAAAAATAATATAATTTTAGGAGACCTTATTTATCTTTTGAAAGTGTCATAAAATCAGTTATAATATTTAAATTTGTATTTTTTTAATGTAAATGATTATTTTAATTTAAAAATAAATTTATTTTATTTAGGAAAGATATTCACAAATATAGTTAATTTTTAAATTCTACATGATAGAAAAACGTTTTGGTGACTTTTTTAATTGTTTATTAAATAGTTTATTCTTTTTGTGAATATTCAAATGCCGTAAATTATGGTATTTAAAAAATACTTAAATTGTTGAGTTAGAGATGATGTATGGATGA
This sequence comes from Viscum album, assembly GCA_963277665.1. Lineage (NCBI taxonomy): Eukaryota > Viridiplantae > Streptophyta > Magnoliopsida > Santalales > Viscaceae > Viscum > Viscum album. Next base: position 1,274,367,048 of record OY728121.1, on the reverse strand, counting down.
CCTAATCCAATAACATTAAAACAACCTACCCCCATTAGATAATTTAGTCTTGTTAATCAAATCAATTCGCAGTCTTAAACCAAAATAATTAACTAATAAATAAAATTATCATAAAACCCTCTCCTTCGCTATAATTACCACCTATTCCAATGAAACCTCCAATGACCTATATACCATAAAATATATACCCAATTATCTTCAAAAACACCTCCCCCATGTCCTAATATATATGGTCCCACCAATATACCAAAACTAATCTCCTTAAAGATGTTCTCAAGGAGAATAATTCAAGAGGTAAAATCCTCTTTCTTTCGGTTTAATTTGTTTTATTTTATTATTATCTCATCATATACCCTTATCAGAGTGGAATGATAACTCCAATATCATATATATAATTTAATTATATTATGTCAATCTAATAATCTTTCATCAAACCTCTTCTCCTCTCCCTTAAATTCTAAAAATTGGAACATAATCCTTGAGGTGTTGTTTTATCGGCTTAAATGATTAAAACTTTTCATTTTATTTTAACACCTTCGTGATTGGTCCTAAAAACATTATAATGGTTGAATTTTATTAGTTTTTCATATAAATTTAAAATATTCTATAACTATCAAATATACATAATATTAATAATAAAACAGGATGAGTTTTTTGTGATTGGAACCCACCAAAATTAATCTAAACGATTATCCTTAACATTTTATCTAATGAATAATCCTAATATATGGAATCAAAATTGAATATAAGACCAATTAAACTTCTATAAGTTCATTAATAACTTATTATTTCAATTATAGATAATTATTCCCATATTACATAATCATCCACACATATATACAAGTTCACTGGGGATGAAATCCAAGAAAATGCAGAATATAGAATGATGAAATTGAACACTAAAACTCATAAAAATAGACGAAAATGAACTTGATAAAAATATAATGAATCGTATATATGTAGAAGTTGTTTTACATTTATTAATTAATGAATATAATTTTATTTTCATGGATATTAAAGTGAATAAATAATCCAAAAAAAGGAATGGTGATTCTCAAACCTAACTCCATTCTTGGAGTTAATATCTACTCCATAGTATGAATGTTCATATTATGTTATTAAAATTTTATTTACCTTTTCATTGAGAGAATATAAATGTTTCCACTTTTATTTTATGAAAATAGAAAATATTTTTCCAAATGAATGATTCCATCCAAAAACACATCTTTTACTTCTCTTGAGATTTATTCTTCTCCACTCAATAATGATTATTCTTATAACAAGTATGTTATTCCGATTTTATTGGTAACCAAAATGTTTATTCTTGATAATATGCTTTTTAAAATTATCATGAAATTTATTTTAATTCTTTTGGTTAATTTATTCCAATGATTGTTATACGTTTTATGTGTCATGCATGATTATGTTAGTATTATGATGTGACTAGTGCACTATGATTTATAAAGATCGCCAATGAACTGGGTAATGTGATGTATCTCATTGGATAATGAGAAATATGTTTGGACATGATATTATATTTTATCACAACGATTATGATGTTACGATTATGCATAGATTTTATGAGTGAACATGATTTTATCTTTTTTCACAACTATAGGTGGTATTTGAACACTAAGAAAAGATGTTTCATTTTTATGAATTTACACATTCCATTCCTTTATCTAATGCTACAAATCAAGATTATGATGACGATCCCATTATAATGTTATGATTATTATTTTCATTCTAACTCATGTTATATTGATTCATGTTGTAGTATATCCTTTTATTGGGATTTTATCTCACCACTTTCCAAGAGTTATTTCCTCATTCAACAAAATATACTAAGAAGTAAATGAGGGCCACTATGAAGCTAGAGAATAAGTAATTGAATAATGTTTTTTATGTAATATTTATATAAGACCCTAATTTTACCAATATTCTAATACTTTTGATCCTTGTTTTGAAACACTATTATGTTTTTGTCTTAAAAATAAAGAAATAGTGATGTAAGAAAGTGTAACAATTCAATAGTTTGGATCCAAGAACTATTTATTTAATTTTGGGATTTGGATTAGTGAACACTAGTGAAACCCCTTTTTATGGTAATAAGTATATGTAATAAACCATGAATATTTATTTTGAAAAAAAAACATAAAATTGGGATCCCACATGATATTCCTGTAATGATAATTAAACAATGTAGTAATTTAGTCATTTATAACATGTTGACTTATGTTTTTACAAGTACTTCCTTTTTTAAAAATTGTGGGAATGAGGGGAAACCAAGACAACAATCCATGTGAGGGGAAATGTAGTTATTTCACAAATAAAATCCATAATACCTTGGAAGATTGGAAGCATGACCAATTGTCTCCTATTGACCGGTCAAGGTTATAATTCTCTACTAATGTGTATAGTAGCACTCGAGTTGAATCCTCAGTGATTATACTTTTTAATAGTCGATTGTTTTTAGTTGATTGTATTCTGATTGGTGGGTTTTTTTGCAGAGCTTATGAAATGACTGATTGATATATATTGATTTAATAAATTTATGAAGAATTCAATGAGTTCATTATTAGGGATTCAAGTTTGGGATATCCTTGAGCTTTTCTTTATGTTTAATTTAAATTAACACCCACTTCACATGATAATGTTGATTGGAATTCCTAAGTGTTAAGGCTTTAATTCAAGCCTTAACTTATATTAGGGTAATAATATCAATCAGTATTTGATTGTGGTAGTGTATTTTTTATTCCAATAATCAATGGAATCCATAAGTTAAACAGAACAAGTCATTATTCCATGACATTTTAAGTCCAATATACAGAATGTTAATTTAAAAAATATCCATCGAGGAAGAGCACTTAATCCCTTAACATACCTAAATTATAACTCACCCCAATCATAGAATTACTCATCCATTGAAATTATTAGTAATCCGGTTATAATTATTGTGATTATAAATTAAGAATATAAGAAAAAAAGGGATATGAAAATATTAGTGCCACGAACACACATGCAAATGATGATGATAATTAAAAACAAACTTTATATTGAATGATAAAGAAAAATAAGGGAAGTAGATTCAAATATATTTGAACTATTTCAAGAACATTAATATTAAACAACATAAGGTGGATGATAATAAGAGATACTTAAGAAGAAACTTTCATTAAAATATAATTACAAAGAAAATACTTATAAGATTACAATAATAAAGAACAAAAAAGTAAAAGGAAACAAAGAGAAGAGGAGGGGTATCTCAAGTTCCAAATTGAGTATGGAAGGTCCTCCCAAGACCTTGTCAAGGCATTTGTCGTTACAATATGTGTTCCTCTGTTCTGAAATGCAAACTATTTTGAAGGATATGAGGGGAATGTATTTATAGCCCAATGAAGTGGACTATTTGCATTCCCAATCCGTCCTTCCATTTTCATCACCATTTTGGTAATTTATACTGCATAATCTCAAGATATATCCTTAATCAAAGATGTATATAAAACTTTTATTCAGATACCCTAGAGATTTGGAGGTATTTTGGATTATTGAGACAATGTTATGGCCGTTTTATTAAACAATTTATTTCTGTTCATTTCAATCCATAAATTGTAGAAGGCCAAAATTTGAATGGGTTTATAAATAGGAATATTCCTTAAAATATGAATGATTTATTCATCAAAGTCAACCGCCTATTTCTCCTATTTACACTAAAAAATATCAACTTGAATTGATGAATAGATCAAGAGATATGCAATGAATACTGTACAAATTTAAATTCCCATCCAAAAGGGTTGGATGAGTTTAACTGAATCAGTTTGGCACCATGCCATTTGATTTGGGCCTTGTAATTTTTATCCAAGACTCCATATATTGTCTCCCAAACATTATAGAATAATAAAGGAATTTATAATTCTGTATTGGGCCGAGTGATTCAATCTTCATAGCTGATCCAGTTTCTTCACCGTTTCTTCAGGTCATCTTGTGTGGACCATATAACCCATAAAATGGAATCCGAAAAAACAAAAACCATTCAATTTGGATATGTAGGGTGATAGGTATTATTTAAACATTAAACATAATTCAATATAAATGAATTCAACTAGTACTCAGAAATTATATTTAATATTTATACATTAATATTTCACACAAATTATGCACATTTCCTAGAAAATCAATAAAGCGAGTCTATAAAAATTTATGAAAATATTAATAATATCAACGCCCCCACACTTAGGCTTATGAATTTCCTCGCGGGAAAAAAATATAAAAACATTACAAAATCATTTTCACTCACCATCAAATATTAAAATTTTGTTTTCCCCAATCAGGGGAGGTTTAGACAATTACACTCATCCATATTTAATTCCAGCACACGTTGTTTCGAAAACAATGTTCAAAAAAAAATTAATGTTTTCATGCTCAATTTTAGAAATGGAAAACGGTGGCACACAAAACATACTACTCTCAAGATGATAAAATTAATTTATGGAGTTTCACTCATCCAACAACCAATAGTGAAAATCATAGAGTTTGAATGAGATCTCACCTTACACTTATTATCCTAAAGTGATCAAAAATCAAGAGGTCTTTTTTGGGGTTCTCTATCGCTATAAGATGGTAGGAAGATGATATCCAAAAGATAGGAAAAGGGGGTAAAATACAAATATGGAAAAAGCAATGTACATTTTTTTGAATAATCCATGAAAGGAAATGGAAAAAAAATATTTACAAGAGAATTATTTTTTGAATAAAGACACAAGAGAGGAATAAAATTTGAAGAGGATGTGAAGATGAAATATTTAAAAACAAAAAACATCGCCCAATGAAATAAGTGTTCTTTTTTTCTTTTCTTTTATTTTTTTTTGCATTTTTCTATCATTGAACATGAAAAAGATCTCACACTCATATCCCAACAAATTAATTATCTCATCAAGACACTAATTCCAATAGTTATAACAAGATCAAAGGTTGAGGAAGCGTGATTTTTGACCTGCCCAAGACCCAACCCATTTTTTTGTTTCTTTTTTTTGAATTTTTTTTGAATTTTTTGAATTTTTTTAACACTTGTCAGTAAAATTTATAAAATTACGTAAATGAATTTACATTACATTCTCTAAAAATCACTAAATTATAGCATCTCCCCCACACTAAAATGGATTCATGCACTCAAGCATATAATAACTCATTGAAAATCATTAATAGGGAACCAAAAAAATAAAATCAATTCCCCCCCACACTTAAATTTAAATAAATAATGTAATGTAAATCCATACATATATTGGGTGGGATAAGGTATTTGGCTTGTAATGTGGCTATCAAGGAAAAGGTTTTCATTGGATCAAAGGGACTTTCAAAAGGAGGATTAATTTAAGGGAAATGGGAGGCTATTTTGTTATTGTGATTCTCATGTGTTTCAGAAAATGTCTTCGTCATATTAATGCACACCAAAGTTAGAAATTCATCTCTAAGGACAAAAAACTCAAGACTCACAAATTGGTGTGAAATAAATGCATTTTGAAAAGATAGCCATAGGTAGACTTGTCATGAAGGAAAATGTTGTTCCTCACTAGTGGGGAAAATCATTTTCTAAATCAATAACTGAGCATTCAAAATTTATTTTTATTAACTCAAAATTAATTATCTAATGTCATGATGAAAATAAAAGAAATTTGAGATGAAAACTTTTCTTTTCGACTTGCCAAAATGGTTGGAAAAAATCAAAAAACATTAATGTGAGTAATCATGATTTTGGTTTTCATATTGTTTTTAAATTATTATTATTATTTATTAATTTTTTTTTTGTATAAAGACACACCAACTCAAAAGAGAATGTTTAAATAAAAGAAATGTGATGATGAAATTGGTAAAAAAAATGAACATGAAAGATGAAGGGAGAGATAGATAGAGAAGTTAAAGGGAAATAGGTTCCCCTAGTTTGGATTTGGTGGGTTTCCATCTTCATCCAGTGGTGGGTCAACTGCAGAAGTTAGGGATCCAATGGAATTTGATATGGTTCCAGGATTGTGGGATGTTACTTGAAAAAGAAAAATCATTATTCATCTAAGGAAAACTATGAAGAAATTAAAATTTCGTAAAAGTAAAAGAAAACATGGGTGTCCTCCCAATAAGTATTACATTTATTTAAATACAGCTAGACTATTGTAGTGGACTACCCATATTTTGATAGAGGACATTGTATTTTCTCAACTCCAATGTTCTTCCATAATAAATTTTCCTATGGGAGGGTTGATGATTCATTGGATAATTTCATCCCTTGTTGTTTCACATGCAATTAAATGGGGCTAGAAAGAGAATATGACTATCCTCCATTTGATCTTCAACGCGAGGAATGATTTTATCAACAAAGTGATGGTTTTCTATTCTTGGATATTCTGGAAGCTATGTCAATTATAATAGTTTATTTATGTATGGTTCAGAAAACACAAAAACATAGTATGAGATACCAATTGTTTTTTACTCATTTATTTCATCACATACCAATGTAGAGTAATGAGGATTAGTGGAGGTATAAGAATAAATAAAATTTTCAATATCCTTTATATAAATGTCGTTTTCCAAAGATTGTTCAATTTCAATATCAATAGGGATCACTTTAAAAATTATGGAACAAATCTCACAACCTTCACTCCCATCGGTACAATATAAACACCTTTGTTCAGGGTTCAACACACATATAACATAATTTTTAGAATCATGGATTGGAAATGATGAATGTGGGATAATCATATTTGAGTCAAAAAATGAACATGCTTGTTCGTTTTCCCCATTACCATTCATGTTGGAGCAGTAGAGGCCAGATGTTGAATGAGATTCCACAGATATTTCAAGATACTTTAGATCAATGGAGTTTTTATTTGTAATGTCAACATCAACTTCTACATTGACGAATTGGTTAACAATGATGCAATTTTCACAAACTACTCTATTAGTAGAACGTGAATAACCTGTTGGATTGGGATTTAAGACACTCTCTGAGAGACTTCCGGAAGCATGGATAGAGAATACAGATTGATTCTCTGACGAGTATCACATGGATTGAAAAATTCTAAACTTGACCAGTTGGTCACCAAATTCCCTAGATAAGATGCTAGTATAGACATCAATTTTGGTTTTAGATGTCATAAATAAAGGTCTTCCTAAAATTATAGGAGATTGGTAATAATATGTCTCACCTACCATGTCAAGGACATATAAGTCGTATAGGAAGATAAGATCATTTACTTAGACAAGGACATCCTCAATTATTCCCTTCGGACTAGCTGTGCTTTGATTGGCTAAATGGATGACACCACCTGTTAGGTGTATAGGACCTAGGCCAAGGTTAGAGAAGATAGATTTGGGAATGACATACATTGAGGCTTCTTGGCCTATGAGCGCATCATCAATGTTAGAACATCAAATTTTGCGTGGAACAATAATGGTCCCTAGATCATTTCTCTTTTTGGGAATATACTGTTGGGTGGAAAAATTTTCAAATGTCCTATGTCAACTTTTGTGGGTGAATAATTCCTTATGAAACATTCCATACATAGAAATTTTTTTATGGAATCTAAGAGTGGAATGTTGACTTCAACATGTCTGAACATGTCAAGAATTTCAGGATTGGGTTCAAAGGACATCTTTTGACGTAAAATGGATTGAAGAAAATGAATTGGTTTCCTAAGTGGAATGGAAGGAATCAAGGGAATGGATTCAGATTCCTTTTCATGCTTCTTTTTCTTTTCCTTTTCTGGGTCACCATTCAGACGGGGGTTGGAGGACTTATCTAGAGGCATAGAAATTTTCTTTCCCTATCTAAGTGAAATTTCAGATACATTATGCTTTGGCTTGAAAAATGGTTTAGTTGGATGATTGGAAGAATTTTATTATTTTTTCTAGCATAGGTGGGATGCAAGTTGACTAATTTGGGTTTCAATATTTTTAATGCTATAAGGGGAGAAGGAGGCAAGATCTTCAATAGCACATTCACATGGTTTCTTGAAAGAAGAGGCTTGTCCCGAATTGGGATTTCCTTGATTTTGGTTCTTGGGAAAGAGATTGTATTGGTTTGGGAATTGGGAAGGCTTACTAGGATAGTGGAAGCACATGGGAGGAGGAGGAGGATTGATCCTTTGAGGTTGAGGAACAAAAGGATAAGGATGTTGGAATTTACCAACACCTTGACCATATTGGAACTGGTTTGAGTTTTGATTAGCGTATTGAGGGGGATGATAAATGGGATTCAAATATCTCATGTCCGGGTTATATGTAGAAGAGAAGGGTTTAGAATGTGGTTGGTTGATGTTTCTAACAAACTGACCTGATTGTTGAGGGTTGGGGTTCCACTGAGTGTATGTTTCATTCAACGACATTGGTCTGGATGAATCGGATGGTTTATCATGATGTTGTGGACATGGGTCTGTTGGATGAGCTAGTGAGTTGCAGATTCCACAGTTTTTGATAGGTCTAGGAAACATTGATTTTGGATAAGATGAGGTTGGTTTTATAGAAGCCACATCTATTTGTCACACAAGGCTTGTAAGTTCACTCATCTACCCAGTTATCTTGTTTGGCTTTATGGATTGATTCTCCTGGACTTTTTTGACTTGAGCATGTGCTCATGTATGGAATTGTTGTGTGTTTTAAGCCATGTTGCTTATGTGATCTCTTGCTACTGTAAGAGTTTTATCAACATGAGCACCGCCACTTGCTGCATTAATGAAATTTATCTCCATAGCCAATAACCCCTCATAGTAGTATTTGTTCAAGATTTGGTCAGGAATTTAGTTGTGTGGGAAGGTTGCATCAATATTTTTGAACCACTCTTAGTATTCATGGGGTGATTCTCTTGGGAACTGACGGATACCACTTATTTCCTTTCAGATCGAAGTAGTACGAGACGTCGGAAATAATTTCATTAAGAAGAGTCACATCATGTAATTCCATGTGTTTATGGAACTAGGTGTAAGGTAGAAGATCCATGACTTAGCAGTGTCATTTAGGGATCTAGGGGATGCTCAGAGTTTGATTTGTTCCTTAGAACCCTCTTGAGGCATCATGGTAAAACACGCCACTAGGAACTCTTTATGGCCGAGATGTGGATCCTCACTAGCTAGCCCGTGGAAATGAGGGAGAAGATGAATCAACCCCGATTAAAGTTTGAAGTTAGATTATATGTTTGGATATTGAATAGAAAGTGGTTGGTAATTTATATCATGGGAAACAAGTTCATTTAGTGTCGGTTCCCTAATATTGTCCATATCTAATTTAATTGGTTGGAAAAGGACTAGTTCTTGAATTATTGGATTATTACTAATGTTCCTCCTATTTTGGTGAATAATTCACTCAATTTCAAGGACAAAAAATTCCACGTGATTGTTTAGGAGGCTATGGGGCATCTAGAGAAATGTTGTAATAAAGAGGAAGATGAGTTTTTCTTTTTTTTAGTTTATGATTTTAATGAGAAGGTGGGTTTTTATTTTGCGTTTTTATCAATTTTTTAAAATTTTGTTTTTTAACAATAACCCGAATCTCTTGAAAAAATAAAACCACCATCCCCAGCAATAGATCCATTTGAAAGCATGGCCGATTGTCTCATATAGATCGTTCATGGTTCCAGTGTTCTGTTAATGTGTGTAGTATCACTCGGGTCGAATCCTCGATGATGAAACTTTATAATAGTCGATTGTTTTCAGTTGAGTATATTCTAATTGGAGGGTTTCTTTGAAGATCTTATGAAATGATTTATTGATATATATTGATTTATAAAATTGATAAATATTAGGTTGATTTCATTATTAGGGAGTCAAGCTTGTTATATTTTTGAGATTTTATTTATATTGCATTTAAATTAACACCCACTTCACAAGATAATGTTGATTCGAATTCCAAAGTGTTAAGGCTTTAATCCAAGCCTTAACATTTCTTTGGTTTCTAATCTCAATCAGTACTTGATTCTGGTAGTGTATTTATGGTTCAAATAATCAATGGAAACCAAACTTTTAACAAAACAAGTCATTAATCCATGACATGTTATGTCCAAGATACACAATGTAAATTTAAAGAATATTGATCAAGAAAAAGATCTCAATTACTTAACATACCAAAATTATATCTCACCCTAATGAGAGATTTAATCATCCATTTAAATGAATAGTAATATGTTTATAATTATGATGATTATAAATGAAGTATTTAAGAAAAATAAAGGGATAAGAAATGATGGGTGCGACGAACACACACAAAAATGATGATGATTATTAAAAATGAATGTTAGATTGAATGAGAAATCCAAAGAAGGAAAGGGTATTCAACTATATTTAAACAATTTTAAGAAAAATAATATTAAACTATATATGGTGGATGAGAATAATAGATAATTAAGTAGAAAATTTCATTAAAACATAATTATAAAGAAAAGGCTTACAAGATTACAATAATGAAGAACACAAAATTAAAAGGAAACAAAGAGAGGAGGAAGGGTATCTCAAGTGAAAACATGAGTATGGAAGGTCCTCTCAATCCACTAGAAAGGCTTTGGTTGTTCCAATATGTGATTCTATTTTCTGAAATTCCAACTCATTTGAAGGAGAGGAGGGGGATGTATTTATAGCCTAAGGATGTGGGCTGTTTTCATTCCCATTCTATCCCTCCACTTGCATTTCCATTTCAATAATTTAGATAGCCGAATATCAAGATATTTCCTTCTTACAAGTTGTATATAATAATTCTGTTCGACTAATCTCAAAAGGTGGAGGCATTTGGACCTATGGATCTGATGTTATGTCCATTTTATTAAACAATGATAATATGTCCATTTCAATCTATATGTTTTAGATGACCAAAATTTGAATGGGTTTATCAATATTAATATTCATTCAAATACAAATGATTTCTTCAAAAATGTTGGCCTCATGTATCTGCTATTTTACATTGTAATATATAAACTTGATTTGATGACTAGATCAGGAGACATGTCATGAATACTGCACTGATTTTAATTCCCGACCAGAATGGTGGGTTGAGTTTAAATGAATCTGTTGGGCCCCATTTCTAATAATTTGGGCCTTGAAATATTTATCCGAGACTTGATATATTTTCCAACAAACATTGTAGAATAATAAATGAAATTTGGAATTCTGTATTGATCCCAGTAATTCAATCTTCATAGCTGGTCCAGTTTCTTCATAGTTTCATTGGGTCTTCTTGTATGGACCATATGACCGTTAAAATGGAAGAATTGGCCCATGATTCATTCAAAAGAAATGTTTTATATTTCATGTGGAATCATGACAAACAAGAAACATTCAATATGTTTCCGTAGGGTGATATTTATTATTAAAACAGTAAACAGACTTGAATCTGGATGAATTCAAATGGTGCTCAAAAATTATATTTAATATTTATACATTAATATTTCACACAAATTATGCAAATTTCATATAAAACCAGTAAAGGGAGTATTTAAAAAGTTATGAAAATATTAATAACATCAACTCCCCCACACATTGTCTTGTGCATTTTGTCATGTGCAGCAAATATAAAAACATGACAAAATCATTTTCAGTCACCAATAAATATTGAAATTTTGTTTTCCCTAATCAGGGGAGGTTTAGAAAAATTCATTCATCCATATTAAATTCCTCTAAAATTTTCTACATAAAAAATGTTCTAAAAAAATTCATATTTTCATGCTCAAATTCAGAAATGGAAAATGGTGTAACACAAAACATACTCCTCTTAAGAAGATAAAACTAATTTATAAAGTTTCACTCATTAACCAACAAAAAGTGAAAATATTAGTGTTTGAAAGAGCTCTCAACATCTACTCCCAATCCCAATGTGATCAAAAATAAAGAGGTCTTTTTTGGGGGTTTCCTGTGGCTATAGGATGGTAGGAAGATGACATCCGAAAGATAGGAAAAAGGGGGTAAAATACCAACCTGGGAAAAGAAATGTAATTTTTGTTAATCAAACTTGAAAAGAAATGGAAAAAAATATTTACAAGGGAATGGATGTGTGAAAAAAGACACAAGTGATAAAGAAAATTTGAAGGGGATGGGAAGGTCAAATATTTACAAAACAAAAAACATCTCCCAATGATATAAGTGTTATTTTTTCCCTTATTTTTTCTATTTTTTTTCATTTTTAGAAAGTTGAACTTGAAAATGATCTCACACTCATATCCCAACCCATAATTTTTCTCCTTATGACACTAATTGTAATAGTTATAACAAGATCAATGGTTGAGGAAGAGGGATTTTTGACCTTCCCAAGACACAACCAATTTTTTTTTTTTTTTTTTGGATTTTTAACACTTATCAGTGACATTTACAAAATTATATTAATTAAAGTACACTACATTCCCTAAAATTCACTTAATGATAGCCTCTCCACCACACTAAAATGGATGCTTTCCCTCAAGCATATGATAACTCATTGAAAATCAATAAAACGACACCCAAAAATGAAATCCTTTCCCCCCACACTTAAATTTATATAAATAATTCAATGTAAATCCTTGTAGATATTGGGTGGGATAATGTATTGGGCTTGTAATGTGGCTATCAAAGAAAACATTTTCATAGGCTAGAAGGGACTTTCAAAAGGAGGATTAATGTAAGGGAAATTAGAGGCTATTTGAAAATTGTGATTCTCATGTGGTTTAGAAAATGCCTCTATCATATTAATCCACAAAAAAGATGGATAATCAGCTTGAAGTTCCAAAAACTAATGAATCACAAATGGGAGTGAAAAAAAACAAATTTTGGAAAGATGGACATAGGTAGCCTAGGCATGAAAGAAAATGTTGTTCCTCATAGGTGGGGAAAATAATTTTCCAAATCAATAACTAAGCCTTCAAAATTTATTATTCTTTACAAAAAATTATTTATCCAAAGTCATGATGAAAATAAATTATTTTTGAGTTGAAAACATTCCTTTTTGACTCACAAAAATGGATGGATAATATTTTAAAATTTACGATGTGTAATCATGATTTTTCGTTTCATAGTGTTTTTAAATTATTATTCTTTTTGTTTTTTTTAGTTTTTTATAAAGACACACCCACACAAAAGATAAATAGTAAATAAAAAATATGTTGACGAAAGTGGTAAAAAAGAAAATGAGTGAGGATGAAAGTGAGATAGAGAGAGAGAGAGAGAAGTTATAGAGGAAGAGGTGCCCTCTGGTTTGGATTTAGTGGGTTTACATCTCCATCTAGTGGTGGGTAAACTGCAGAAGTTGGGGATCCAATAGAATTCGACATGGTTTCAGGATTGTGGGATGTTACATGAAAAATAAAAATAATTATTCATCAAATGAAAAACAAAAAAAAAATTAAAATTTCATAAAAGTAAAAGAAAACAGGGGTTTCCTCCTAAGATGTTCTGCATTTATTTTCAATAGATGGATAGTTGTAGTTGACTACAGTTAGTCTGGAAGGGGAAATCATTTTTTCTCAACTATAGTGTGATTCTATAAAAGCGTTTCCTTTGGGAGTGTTGATGATTCATTGGATAATTTCATCCCTTTTTGTTTCACTTGGAATTCAATGGGGGTGGGAAGATAAAATGACTATCCTCCCTTTGGTCTTTAATGTGAGGAATGATTTTATCCACAATTTGATTGTTTTATATGCATTGAAAATCATGGATATATCTCAATTCTGATGGTTTATTTATGTAATGTTCAGATAACACAAAAACAGAGTATGAGATCCCAATTGTTTTTGACTCATTTATTTCATCAATTACTTATATAGAGTAATGAGGATTAGTGGAGTCATAAGACTAAATAAAATTTTCAATATTTTTTATATCAATGTTGTTCGCCAGATAATGGTCAATTTCAATATCACGAGTGATCACTTTGTTAATTATGGAACAAATCTCACAACCTTCACTCCCATCAGGACAATATAAACACATTGATTCATAGTTATTCTCACATATAACATAATTTTCAGAATCATGGATAGAAAATGTTTAATGTTGGATAATCAGATTTTAATCAAAAGATGAACATGCTTGTTTGTTTTCCCCATTACCATCCATGTTGGAGTAGTGGAGGCTAGAGGTGAGATGGGATTTCAAAGTGTTTTCAAGATCCTTTAGATAAATGGTGTTTTTATTTTTATTCTCAACATCAACTTATACATTTATGAATTAGTAAATGAGGATGCAATATTTAAAAAATCATCTATTAGTAGAACATGAAGAACGTGATGGATTGGGATTCAGGACACTCTCATAGAGACATCCGAAATAATGGATAGAGAATACATATTGATTCTCTGATGGGTATCACATGGATTGAATAATACTAAACTTGACAAGTTGGTCACCAAATTCCATGTTTAAGATTCCATCAAGGACATCGATTTTGGTTTTAGATGTCATAAGGAATGGTCTTACTAAAATAAGTGGAGATTGGCAAGAAGTTGTCTCACCTTCAATGTCAAGGACATAGAAGTGAGCTACGATGATAAGATCATTGACTCGGACAAGGAAATCCCCAGTTATCCACTCAGGACTGGCTGTGCTTTGATTGGATAACCGGATAACAACACATGTTGGTTGTAAAGGTCCTAGACCAAGGTTTGAGAAGATTTATTTGGGCATGACATTCATTGAGCCTCCTAGGTCTATATGTTCTTCATAAAAACTGGAACATTCAATTTGGCATGGAATAGTAATGGTCCCTGGATCTTTACACATTATCGGTATAGACTGCTGGGTGGAAACATTTTCGAATGTCCTAAGTTTCTTCTTGTGTGTGAACAATTCCTTAAGAATCTTGGAATATTTGGGATTTTTTATGGAATTTAAGAGGGGACTGTTGAATTCAACACGTCTAAAAATTTCAATCATTTTGGGATCGGGTTCAAATGAATTCTTTGGCATTAAAATGGATTGAAGAAAAATAATTGGTTTCTTATGTGGAATGGATGGAGGAAAGGGAATCAATTTAAATTCATTTTCATGTTTCTTTTTCTCTTTATTTTCTAGGTCAACATTAAAAGGAGTGGTCAAAGAACTTTTCTTGAGGCATAGAAATTATATTTACAGATCTAAGTACAATTTCACTTACATTACCCTTGTGGTTGGGTAATGGTTGAGATGGAAGGTGGGAATAATTTGATTATTGTTTATAGCTTAGGTGGGATGCAAGTTGACCAATTTGGGTTTCGATATTTTTAAGGATCAAACGGGTGAAGGAGGTAGATCTTCAACTACACTTTCCTATGGTTTCTTGGAAGAAGAGGCTTGTCTCATATTGGTATTGCCTTAATTTTTTTTCTTGGGAAATCGATTGTATTGGTTTGGAAATTGGGAAGGATCACTAGGATAGTGGAATCCTAGTGGAGGAACAGGAGTATTGATATTTTGTGGTTGAGCGACAAAAGGGTAAGGTTCTTGGATGTTACCAACACCATGACCATATTGAAACTGGTTTGGATTTAGATTAGGGTATTGAGTGGGATGAGAAATGAGATTCACATATCTCAATTTAGGGTTATATGTAGAAGAGATGGGCTCTATGTGGGGTTGGTTGATGTTTCTAACTAACTGACTTGATTTATGAGGGTTGGGGTTCTGCTGAGCATATGCGACATTGAGCTCCATTGGCCTAGATAAACTAGATGGTCCATCTTGATGTTGTGGACATGTGTTTGTTGGATGAGTTGGTGAGTTTCAGATTCAATAGTTTTTGAATGGTCAAAGAATCATTGATTGTGGTGAATAAGAGGTTGGGGCTTTAGAAGTTACAAATAGTTGTCGCACAAGACATGTAAGTTCACTCATCCACTCAGTTATCTTGTTCAACTTTATGGATTGAGTCTCTTGGAATTTTTTGAATTGAGAGAATATACTCGAGTACGGAATTGTTGTGTGTTTTCAACCATGTTTCCTATGAGATCTCTTGCAGCTGCATGAGTTTTATCAACTAGAGCACTGCCACTTGCGACATCAATTGGAGTACTCTACATAGACAATAACCCATCATAGAAGAATTGGATCAAGATTTGGTCATAGATTTGCTGGTGTGGGTTGGCTGTAACATTATTTTTGAACCTCTCCCATTATTCATGGAGTGATTCACTTGAAAACTGACAGATACAACTTATTTAATTTCGAATAGAAGCAGTATGAGAAGCAGGAAAAAAATTCTCTAAGAAGAGCCACTTCATGTAATTACATGTGGTTATGGGACCTGTAGGAAGGTAGTAGGGCCATGACATAGAAGTTTCATCTAGGGGAAAAGGTAATTCTCAGAGTATTAATTGTTTCTCAGAAACCCCTTGAGGCATCACGGTAGAGTACACCACTTGGAACTCTTGATGGATGAGATGTGGATCCTTATCGGCCAGCCCATGGGAATGAGGGAGAAGATGAATCAAACCTGATTTCAGTTCCAAGTTAGCTTCAATGTTTGGATATTGAATACCAAGAGGATTTTAATTCATATTAGGGAAGAAAGTTTTTTAAGTGTTTGTTCCCTATAATTGGACATATCTAATTTAATTGGTTACATGAGAACTGGTTCTTGAATTATTGGATTATCCCTAATGTTCCTCCTCAGTTGGTGAAGATTTCACTCAATTTCAGGGTCAAGAATGTCTGGGGGATTTTTTGGGAGGCTATAGAGCATTTAGAGAGATGTTGTAAGAAAGAGGAAGATGGGATTTTCTTTGTGTTTTTTCAGTTTATGATTTTTATGAGAAGACAGTTTTTTCTTTGGGCTCTTTTTAATTTTATTAATTTTGGTTTTTTTGTTTATTTAAAAATAACTAGAAACTAATTGCTGCATAAAGTACCATCCCCAGAAACAGATCCATTTTAAAGCATGAACTATTGTCTCCAATCGTCCGGTCAAGGTTTCGGTGCTCTGCTAATGTGTACTATATCACTCAGTTCGAATCCTCGATAATGATACTTTTTAATAGTCAATTGTTTTTATTTGATTGTATTATGATTGGGGGGGTCTGTTTGTAGAGATTATGAAATTATTTATTGATATATATGGAATCAAAAAATTTATATGGATTTGGGCAAGTTCATTATTTGGAAGTTAAGCTTTGGATATCTTTGAGATTTTCCTTATATTGCATTTAAATTAACACCCACTTCACAAGATAATGTTGATTGGAATTTCTATGTTTTAAGGTTTCAATCCAAGCCATAACTAATATTATGGTTCTAATCTCAATAATTACTTTATTGTGGAAGTGTATTTATGTTTCCAATAATCAATGGAATCCATACGTTAAACAAAAAAATAATTAATCCCTGACATGTTAAGTCTAACATACACAATGTTAATTTAAAGAATATTCATCGAGAGAAAGCCCTCAATAAATTAACATACCTAAATTATAGCTCACCCAAATGGTAGATTTACTCATCCATTTAAGTGAGTAATAATCTGGTTATAATTATTATGATGATAAATTAAGAAGATAAGCAAATGAAAGGGATAAGAAAAGATTGGTGCGACGAACACACACACAAACGATGATGATAATTAAAAATGAACTTTAGATTGAATGAGAAAGAAAAATAAGGGTACAAGATTCAAATGTATTTAAAGTATTTTAATAATATTAATATTAATCTATATAAGGTGGATGATAATAAGATATATTTAAGAATAAACTTTAATTAAAACAGAATTACAAAGAAAAGACCTACAAGATTACAATAATGAAGAACACAAATGTAAAAGGAAACAAAGATAGGAGGAAGGGTATCTCAAATAAAAATTTGAGTATAGAAGGTCCTCCCAAGCCCTTTTAATTTCTTTGGTCAAGCCAATATGTTCTCCCCTCTACTGAAATGCCTATTCTTTGGAAGGAGTGGAGGGGGATGTATTTATAGCCTCAGAAAGTGGACAATTTGATATCCCAATCAGTCCCTCCATTTTTATCTCCATTTTGATAATTCTAATAGATGGATATCAAGATATATCCTTAACCAAAGTTTTATATAATAATTTTTTCCTACTACTCGCAAAATATGGAGGCATTTGGACTTATGGATCCAAATATATGACCATTTTAATAAACAATGTTAATCAGTCCATTTCAATCCATACATTTTATAAGTTCAAAATGTGAATGGGTTTATCAATAGGAATATTTCATCAAATCCGAATTATTTATCCAACAATGTCAGCCTCCTATATATCCTCTTCTACACTGAAAAATATTAAGTTGATTTGATGAATATAGAAGGATATATGTCATTATTACTGTACTAATTTAAATATCTGGCCAGAATGGTGGGATGAGATTAAATGAATCTGTTGGGCCCCATGTATTTGGATTTGGGCCTCAAAATATTTATCCATGACTCCTTAAATTTCCCCCAGAACATTGTAGAAGAAATAAGGAATTTGTAATTCGGTATTTAGCCCAGTAATTTAATCTTCATATCTGGTCCAGTTTCATCACATTTTCTTTTGGTCTTCTTGTCTGGACTATATGACAATTAAAATGGAATAATTGGACAATAATTAATTATAATTAAATGTTTTATATTAAAATAGGAATCCTTCAAAAAGATAACCATTCCATTTGGATCAGTATAGTGATAGTTATTATTAAAACATTAAATAGACTTGAATCTGGATGAATTCAAATAGTGCTCAAACTTATATTTAATATTTATATATATATATTTCCCACAAATTATGCACATTTACTAAAAAATACATAAAGGGAGTATACAAAAAGATATAAAAATATTAATAACATCACAAATAGAGATCAAAATGTTATTATGATTCTTACTCACCTGTCTCAGGGTATAAATAATATCCTAAATAATTTAAAACATCCACCTTCACCTAAGAGGGAGAAATATGCTATTGAGTAGTATATGCGGCAATGAACACAGAAATTTTTTGGATCTCCCAATAAACTAGTCATGGAATAGTGGGTAAACTCAATAGACAACAACTTTTCTATGCTTCACTATTTTGAGATGGAAAAGGTGACTCTAGCTACTTATCGTTTGGATGGAGAGGTTGATCAATTGTTGGTATTGATTAAGAACACCATGAAAAAGGATGAAATTGAATATATGTAGTGGGATTACATTAAGAAAATATTTCTTAATAGGTATTTCCATGGAACACTTCATATGAATATGGAGATAGAAAACATAAAGATTAATCAAATGGATGTTGAATCGTTCTCATCTTATGAATGAAATTTCACAAGGATTTCATGGAATGTCTCATTTTTGTTATCATAAATGATATTGAAATAGACATAATTATTATTTTTTTAAAATCCTATCCAATAACGACTCTATAAATTTGATACATTGGTATTTCGGATGATATTTTTCTACATGATCTCAAAATATAGACAATTTGTGGAGAATAGTCACATGGATATAAAGATAAGGAAAAAATATTATGTTTTGAGATGGATGATCTAATGGAAATGGTTAAATGAAATCTCAACCACTAACATGTCAAAAATGGGGGGTGAAGAATCATGGGAGTTTCTTTAATGTGATGTGGAAATCGTTAATGTTTAGGAGGGAAGGCCAAAATGATCATCAATATTGAAGAGACTTATTGATTCTAGATAATGTGACTGAATAATGGAGAGAATCCCTAATGGTTTAATACTAAAATTTTATGGAGAAACGGATTTATACAAACTAGTGCACTACACTGAATGTCCTTGATGATAATTACAGTCAGCATCCAATGAATCTGAAAGATAAATCAGCAAAATATGAAATAACTACTACTAAGGTGGCACCTAAAAATTATGCGGTGAATGGTATGATGGTAACTCATTATGTAAATATCAGACATTATATTTAAATATGGTTATACTCATTCATTAATATCATGGATTTTTGGTTGAAAAATTGAAACATCTCCTCAAAATATGGAGGTTGATTTTGCATTCAGAATAGAAAATAGAGAAATATTTTTCATCCAAAGTATGTAACTTATCACGTGATAATATTTCAGGACTGAACCTCCCAGATAATATTTTCTGAATTCCATTAGTGTACTTTGATGCTGTATTAGGCATGGATTGAATATATTTATAATAATATAACATCAACAATTGGGGAATTGATATCACTGTTCACATCTTGATGAAACCTCCTCTTCTATATAATTGTAATTGTGAGGATGAATCTCCTTCAAAAGAATAATCTATATTTTTATATTATTTCCTTATGGGAAAGCGTATCTAGATAAAATGATTGAGATAAAAGAGATAATCATTATTGATTAAATTCCCATTGTGAGGGCCTAAACTTTTGGATTCCTTAAGAATGTTTTATCCTTCCTCACGATCGGGAGGATGAGTTCTCAATTGAATATATTCCTAGATTTTTTCCAACATCAAATATACATTATAGAATGTCCCCCATTGAGTTGGAAAAAATAAATAAGTTGTTAAAATAGGATATGGAAACAGTTTTTATATGATTGAGTGCTTCGCCATGGGGTTCTCTTATCATCTTTATCATCAAGAAGGATGGATCAATGTACTTCTATATTTATTATTGTAAACTCAACAAAATCATGATAATGAACATGCATCTTCTTCCACCAATAGATGAATTGTTTGATAAAAATTGTGGTTTTATGTATTTAGGTAAGATGGATATTTGGTTAGGATATCACCAATTATGGGTGAAGAAGGATGATATTGCATCCAATATGATTCAAATGAGTTATTAACACTATAAATACATATTGATGCCCTTCGAACTCACTAATACTCCTTCAATATTCATAGACATGATGGATATAGTTTTTAGAGATTAATTTGATAATTTTTTTGAAATATCTATTGATTATTTTCTGATATACTCAAAGTGTAAGGAGGAACATTAGAAGAATTTGAATATTTTGATAATGATAATGTTTGGGGAGAAAATTTAGGCAATGTACAGTAATTTTGAGTTCTTTATGGATGAAGTATCATTCATGGGGCCTGTTATCTTCAAAAATAGAATATTTGTGGATCCTTCCATGTCAAATGGAATTGAAGTATGGACCATTCCAACATATCTAATAGTGATCCATATCTTACATGGCCTATCTGGGTATTACCGGTGATTCTTGAATAACTGGTCACAATTGTCAAACATAGTATCCAAAATAAATTGAATGGGATAAAGAACATTGAAGGTAATTACTACTTCTAATCATTAACAAAAATGCTTACCAACATTCTAGTACTCACACTATCGACAAGTGAGAAAATTTTTAAGGTATCTAAGGATTCATTAAATAATGGATTAGGGTTTTTACTAATAAAAATTATAAGGTGATAGATTACACCTAATTTTAGATAAAAATTCATTACAAAAAATATCTCATGCATGATCTGGAGGTTGAAGGTGTGATCTTTACATTGATAATCTGGTAGTATTATCCTTATAGGTATAGTGAAAAATATAATCTGATCATATTACATATAAATATATATTAATAGAGATGGATAATAATTTTTTCTCGCAAAAATGGTTAAATCTCATCAATTATTATGATATCTCAATCCACTAATGTCTTAGTAAGGAAAATAATGTGGAAAATTCTCTATGTATAATGGATCGTGCAACATTATCATTGATGAGAATTGAGAAGGATCCAATCATATTATATTTATAATACATGGGCACTGAAATCACTATGGAAGGAATATCATCAGTCCTTTAACAAATTATAGTCAAACTATCCCTCATGGAGAAAATAAAGGATTCTAAAAGAAATTATGTCTAAATTTAGAAGAAGGTGAAATCCATGAGAATGATTAAATCCTTAGGGTTAAATGTAATGAGGAAGAAGTACTATGAATTGGGTCATGAATTTGTGTACCATACAACAAATAGAAAATAAAATTGATTCTGAGTGACCCACATAGCTCAACCTTCATTATTCACCTATGTAGAAAAATCATGTATTGACATCTCTGAGAGAATTATTAGTAGGAAAATATGATGATGGAGAACAATAATTATACATAAATTTCATAGTATGTCTACATATTAAGGATGAAATGAAAAATTAAATGGGGATGATGTAACTATTACCCATACCAACATTGAAAGAGGAAAAATCCATATGGACTTTGTCACCGGAATTATTAAGAAATATAGAGGAAATAATGTTATATGGGTTAATGTGGATCGTCTGATAAAGACAAATCAATTTATCAAAATTTCCGAGGACCTCTCAGTAGATAAAATAACATGGATATATATCAAAGAAGTGGCAAGGCATCATGTTGTAACACTATCTATTGTATTCAATTGTGGTGCAATATTAACCTCAATGTTTTGAAAAAGTCTTCAAAATGATAAAAACATTGAGTTGAATGTATGTATGTCATATCATCCTCAAACTGATGTACATTCTAATTATACTAATAAAGCACTAGAAGATGGGTTAATAGATTATTCTATGGATTTAAATGGAGGATGGGACCAATATCTACGTCCGGTTAAGTTCTCTTATAACTACAGTTTCCACCAGAAAATCCAAATGGCTCCATATGAATCCCTTTCTAGGAATAGATATAGAACACTGGTTTGATGGGAAAAAGTTAGTGAACCTAAGTAGATAGGTCCTGAAATAGCCAAAAAATGGTAGATTAGAAGAAAAACATTCAACTGCACATCATGGAAGCCAAATGTCAATAGAATATCTATTTATAGAATAATAAACATGACATAGTGTTTCTAGTCAGAGACATTATTTTTCTCAGCATATCTTTAAGTAATAAGATCCTGAAATTTGGGAATAAGGGAAAGATTATTCCTAGGTACATAAAACCCTTCAAGATTATTGATCATTTTAAACTTTGGTCAATCAACTAGAATTTCCACTAAAAATATACCATGTTAACAATGAATTCCATTTATTCCTCTTTAGGAAGTACATACCAGATCCCTCACATTACTTAATTTATTGGTGGTTGAATTTGAAAATGATATATCATACAAGGATCATCCAGTGCATATCTTGGATCATAGAGATAATGTTCTAGGAAACACGAATAATCACCTGGTCAATGTAATATGGATGAACTATAAGTATGATGATGTTACATGGGAACCAAAGGAAGAGATGAAGGGGAAATACCCTATACTGTTTATTTAAAATGAATGTTTGAGAATAAAATTTCATAGGGGGGAAGAATGTAACGACCAAAAATTCTATGAATATAAATTACTTAATTATAATTATTCCATATAGTATAAACCATATATAATCACATTGATAACAAAATAAAAACACTATAAATGATGAAGAAATGAAATAATATGTATCAATATAAATTAAGGAAACTAAACCAATGCAATAGTAACATGATTGTTGTAATTTTAATGTGACCACTAATAATAGTAACTTGGAAAATATAATAGTATCTTCACCGATAAAATTATAAATAAAATATGCATATCTAATAAATAAAAATATGATATATTTATATCTGGGTATAAGTAAATAGATTTGGTAAAAATGATAAATTAAGTGTTGGTATTTATTTAAAATGAGAATGTTTTTTTAAAATGTTATAATTAATATAATATTAATATCATTGTTCTTTAATAAATAAGGATTTTAATTAACAATTAAATTTCTCATATTTAGACCATTAGTTTTATAGAATTTAGTTTATTTTTTAATTCTACAACTCAAAAAAGGTTTTGGAGATTTTTTTGAGATTTTTCTAAAATAGTTGAATCTTTGTTGAATAGTGAAATACGATAATTTATGGTATTTTGAACATATACGAATCATTTAGTTATAGATGATGTATGGATAATTTATTTTCATAATTTCCAAAAATCCTTCTCTATTTACATTATTTATCCATGGGAATCAAAACTATTTATATTCGATTTCAAAAATATTAAAATATTGAATATAATATTCATAAAACATTACTCTTCTACACTATAAATTGCAGCCCTCACCACCCTTTCTTCTTACTTTCCCAAAAGCCTTAAATATTTCCCAATTTCTACCCAATCCTCTTCCCAAGAAACTAACAAATGTTTAGAATCTTGTTGTCTCACCCAACTTCCAAATCCATTCACCCTAAAGAAGTTCTCAAGGAGAATAATTCTAGAGGTAATATCCTCATTATTTTATTTTATTTATTTTCATTTTCTTTTCATTTCATATTTTAGCCTTATATCCTAATAACTAAGTGGAATTATAACTCTGATATCTTATATATACAGTAATTGTTTTATGTTTGTGGAATAATATATCTTCAATCCACTTTTCCCCTAACTTTTATTCGAAAAATGTTATCGTTATATGTGAGGTGTGGATTTATCGCCTTAGAGGATGGACAGATTTCATTTTACATTACCACCATCAGGGATGGTCAAAAAAACATTATAATGGTTGAAGATGATTTCAAGATCTATATTGTAACCATTTTTGTGTTCTATAACTAACATATATTCAAAATATAAAATAATAAAACAAAAAAAGTTTTTTGAGATTGAAGACTACAAAAATTAATCTGAATGATTATCAAAAACATTATATAGAGTGAATCAAAATCAAAACTAAAAAACGCACCAATTATACTTCAGTAATATCATTGATAACATATAATATCAATTTGGGTTAATTTCACTAATTTTAATCAATCATCGATACATTTATATCCTGGAACTGATCTTGAAAAACAAAAAAATTGAACACCCTCGAATGATGAAATGAAACACTATAACTCATCCAAATGAACAAAAATGAACTGAATACAATTATAATTAATAAGATATATATATAAGAGGTTCTAGAATCATTATTTATTTAATAGAATTTTATTATCCATGATATTAAAGTAATTAATCATTATGAAATAATGTAAATAGATTCTAAACCCAATTACATTATTTGGGTTATTCTCTCTTCTATAGTATGAATGTTCAAATTATGTTGTTAAAAATTCATTTCCATTTTCTTTTTTAAGATATAAATTTTTACAATTGAGTTTTGTAAAAAATAATTTTTTTTCAATAATAAATCTTCCTCCTAAAATCACATCCTTTACTTATCTTAATATTGCTTCTTCTTCACTCAATATTTATAAATATTATACCTTTAATATTATTAATTTTTTATTTTGGTAATAGAAATTTGGATTCATGACTGTATGATTTATGAAATTTTTATGAGCCTTATTTCAATTACATGGGTTATTTTATTAAAAATATTATTATAGGTTCTATGTGGCATGAATGATTATGTAAATTCTACGATGTGATGGGTTCACCACAAATTATGTATAACTCCAATGAACTAGGTAATGTGGTGTATCTCATGAGATAATGGGTAATATTCATGAACATGGTGCTATCATTTTTCAAAATTATTATGATTATTAAGATATTTTATGAATGGAATTTATTCCTAACTTTTCACAACAACGTGTGGTATTTGACCACTAGGAAATGGTGATTCACTTTTATTATTTTTCATATTCAATTACTTTAATTAATTTATCCTCTCATGATTTTGATTATTAACCCCTGAATATGTTAGCATGATTATTATTATTCTCACACATGTGATATTGAATCATGTACTTTTTTATCCTCTAAATGTGAATATATATCACCCATTTAATTGATTCATATCATCAAGTGATATATATACCAAGGAGTACATGAGGGCCACTATAAATATAGAGAAGAAGGAATTAAATAATTTTATTTATTATTATGTAAAATTTATGTATTATCTTATTTTTTTTCAAGGTACTAAACCTTTGTATTCTGGTGTAGATTTTCTATTATGATGTTTTAATTTAAAATGATATAATAGGGATATAAGAAAAAAAGATACTATATATGGTATTAGATCATATCATTTTATATATGGGAATTAGGATTAGAGAAAATTTGTGAAGACCCCTAGTGTGAGACTAAGTATATGTAATCAACAAAGAAGACTAGTTTTTTAAAAAATTATAAACATAAGGATACCACAATATATTAAATTAATGATAATTTCAAATGGAGTAATTTTTTTATTCATTAATTATGAACGTATCCTTTGTTCAGTCCAATCACATTTTAGAAAAATGGTTGTAATGTGGAGAAACAGGGACATCAATCAATGTATGGTACAAGGCAGTGATTTCCCAAATGACATCCCAAATTCATTTGGAGGTGGAGTTAAAAATTTAATGATGGTTCTAACCCATCTATCTCCCAATATTAAAAATAACATGAAAAAGGTGGAACATCTTCCATCACCTAGGAGGGAGAAAATGGATTTTGAGTCTTCAATATTGAAACATCCACGTTCATTTAGCGTACCATTCAACCCAATAGTCATGAAATAATTGGTCAACTAAATAGAGATGATATTTTCAATTATTTAAGGTTCTTATATGGATAATGTGACTCTATACCTTTACATTTGGATAGATACATTGATTAATGGTGCACATTGATTAATAACACAAATCCAATTTATGAAATTGAAGATATAAAGTTGAAACAAATAAGAATATATTTATTAGAAAGTATTTCCCTCGAACTCTTCATAAAAATATGTAGGGACCATTAAAGAGTGAATGTTATCTTCTTATGAAAAGGTATATTTACCCTCAAACAAATCATCTGAGAATAACAAAATTGAGGAAAATTAGATAAATATAAAATTTCCCTAACTTAATGGACATAGAAATGGTAGATAGTATTTTTCAAGGGATGATTGGTTAACCATTAAATTGTTATGAATATTTATATTTTCACTCCAACTAACACATAATCTATGAATTGGATAATGAACATTGGGAAGAGTATTGATTTTTTATTAGGACACACATTATGTGTTTTAAATAATGCATGTTTTATATAATTACTTTTCAAATTCTAATAATATTTCATAAGATAAAAAAGGTTAATTACTTGTGAAAGGATTCTAAACTTATGTCATTATACTATCATTTTTATTTCATCAAAGCGAGTACTATGTATATTTAGATTATAAGTTTAGGGCCCTATTATTTGAACCACTTTGTCGTGGAGTTTAGGGCAATATGACATAGACCTTTTAACCAAATGCTATTTTAAAAAATGAGAAATTTTACTCAAGTAATTGTAATTACAAATTATATTATCTCATCTATGGTTATTTAGGATAAAAAGTGTAATATCATGACCCATGAAATTTTATTAATGTCTTGATTTCAAAGAATCTTTTTTAAAATTAATATCATTAATTTTTTAATTTTATATGTAATTTTTTCCAATTATTAAATGATTTAATATTTTTATGATTAACTATTATTAAAAAATTTACTTCATAAAAAATATATAAATTAATAAATATAACTATTTTGTAGGTAGATATATATTAGCAGAAAAATGTGATATTGTAAGTGAAATATGTGGATAAATTCTTTGATAAGGAGAAACTCAAGATAAAACACGAGCTTCACATAAGTTAGAACCATGAAGGAATATTTATTATGAGTAGATAATAATTCTATTGAGGTTTTGTGTGTGATTTTACAGGTTTTTCCAACACTAGGGATACTTATTTATACATCCAATATCACCAATTAATATAAATTGAAGTGACCAAATGTGTGAAATAACAATGTGTGATGTAAAACGATTGTAACTATTAATCATTCATATTTATGTCACATTATTGATATGTGAATGTGTATCATATTTAAAAATTATGTATCCTCCCATACAAGTTATTCCTCCTCCTTTACATTCCATGAGTGTCAATATGGAATTTTTTTTCCATTATTTAGAAAGATTTATCCTAAGTTACTCTAACCATTGAGGTGTTAAAAGATTAATATGAAAGAAATAATTAATCTTCAGTAATCATTTGTGCACCATCACGAGGGTTATTTGTTTTAGAATTCTATGTATGGGTATGAACCAATCCAAATAAAGGTTTTAAAAATAATTCCAATTTACATAATGGTCATTAGAGGGTTAAATATGTGTAAATGGGTTCTATATTAATTTCAGGACATATCTTTTACAATTAAATATTTTATTTACATTAGAGTAGAATTTATTTTCATACATTTTCAAGAATTTTTAATGTTTATGGATTTAGATATTTAGGTCAAATTTAATACATAAAAACCCACAAGAAAAAAATGGATACTACTAAAATAGTATCATTTATTTCTTAAGTGAAATTAATTTAAGAAACATTGTTATATTTAATGAAATAGATTCAAAACAATAATCTTAGCTTCATAATTTCTCTTACTTATCCAAAATCCCTATGAAATAACATTTTAAAACCTGGGATAAAACATGAAATATTTATAATGTACATAAATATAAGGAAGTAAGAATTATTCCATAAATAAATATAATCACATAAATTCAATACTTCCCACCCTTAAAAACACATATACATACTTTTTGGAAATAATATGATTCTATAAAATAATGAAATCATAAAAAATCCATTTTGGAAATATTAGGAATCAATTTATTACTGGACATACTTACTGATTTTATAGTTTTAGCTACCATATGATATGTAACCCTCCCAGATACCTTATACAGTAACTATTATGACCACCCTACAATAGAACTATCATTGTCACACTTGGAATAACTATTATGGTAATCTTCCTATATACCCAATTAATTGGAGGGCTATGATGGATCTAAACATTTATGGATTATATTTTAATAACTAATCATCCTATAAATTACAATGACAATGTTAATAATTGAAAAATGTGAATACTTGGATAATAAAAAAATTTCTTGATGAAAATCAATTACTTAAAAGGAATAATTATCACTTAAAAATAAATAAATGTCTTTGAAAAAAATGTATTACTGTAAGGTAGGCCTCAAAACATTATGGAATCATTAATGAAATAATTTTCTCTCACATAGAAAAAAATAAAAAACAATCAATTTTTTTAAAAAAAATATATTAAAGAGGATTAAAAAACATGTCCCTTACATTAAAATTGTAAAGGATTTGTTTTTAAAACATTTGATAGAAATTTGATAGTTTTAATTTAAAAACATTCATTTCATTATAAATACTTTCATAAATAAAAATTTGAAAACATGGTTAGGAAATAAGCATATTTTGAATAATAAATCTTTAAAACTTTTAAAATAGTGTTTTAGTTAATGATTCCGTCAACTTATGTTTTAAGTCCTCCCAACATATTCAATACACCTATATAGTGGATTAAATAGAATTATTAAATTATTTAAATAAATATTCATTTTAATAATTTCTTATATGGTCATTTTATTACATCATTCCAGAAAATTTATTAATAATATATATTTTTTCATTGTTTTGGGTGTGTTTGTATCATTGTTTTATAATTGTTTCATTAGGTATTTTATTGTAAAATAGAAACAATAATCTAATAGAAAAGGTTTTAATATATTTACATATGTTTAAATTTTCACATAAATCAATTTTAATTTCTAATTTGAAAATTATATATTTGATAAAACATTGTTGATAAAAGTATAGTTTATTATGGAGATTTTTTCCACCATCATGAAAATGTCTCATTTTGTTTAATATTATGGAGATTTATTAATTATATAATGGGGAATAATATATAATATATATTTATTTCATTTAAAACAATTATATGTGAACATAAACATTATATGAATGCAGTAAAGGAAAACGAAAACTCATCATCCATGAAGGTGGTGAACCGACATACCATGAATGATGACTTCATTTTTAAGAATAAATGGATAAGATTAGATATTAGAAGATAGATATACCATTAACTCAATAAAATAAAATTATATATATAATATTATGGTTATCAATCAAACTATTAAAGGGGGTGAGGAGAATGTTGAATTATTAAATAATTTATAAGAGAATAGGAAGGAATTTACCTCTTGAATATTTTCTCCATGAAATCCTTTTTATGGCACATGGAATTGGTATTTTTGTGAGAACAGATACACTATATTTTTTCTTGGGTTATGATAAGGTAATTTAGTAGAATATGGTAGATTAGAAAGGCATAAGTGGACTAGATTGTGTGAAGGAAGGAGTTCCCTTTTATAATTGAGGTGAGCGGAATAATAAGAATTAACAGAAATATTAAAATATAATAAAGATATTATAGGGATAAATAATTCAATGAAGCCAAAAATGATAAATGAGATTATGTTTTTGACTAAATATTATCCCATAATCCTTATTATAGTTTTTTTATTTGTAAAAAATTAATAATATTTTACATTCATGCAATATATTTATAGACAAATTTTACACTGTTTTTAACTATGTCATTTGAAACACCCAAAAAAGATTAAAAATATGATACAAATATTTTATTATGTCATATACATTTAATATTATTATCGATAATTCATGGATCAAAATAATTATCTTAGATTATATTTATTTTAACATTTTTAATATCTGTTATTTTATTTTACATAAAATTAATAATTACTACAACATCGATGTGGAATACTTTAATGAATTTATTTGTTACCTAAAAATTAAAAATAAATTATTATAAATAATATAAATAATTTATATTTCCAAAAAAATTTACGGTTAAAAAACCATTCTATAGAAATATAAATTAAAAAAGATATACTAACTGAAAACCACATTGTGAACAACTTGACTTTATTTTAGATAATATATTATAAAGGTATTAATGTGATCCAAGTGGATAAAAAAAATCCAAAATTCAAATCAAAATAATATTATAGATTATAATTACTCATCCAAAAAATCTTATTTAAATATTTGGTTCTTTTAATGGTAATTATAATTTTATTAAAAATCATTTCACTGATCTTTCTTCTTCATTAACAAGAACTGCATCTGCATTTCAAAGAATAAAATTTAATTGCAATATATAATAAAATTAAAAAAACATAATAAAAAAATATTAATTAGGTTCATTATAATTTTCTATATTCGTTCATTATTTATATTTATCCATCTCTATGTGAAGTCAAATTCTTTAATTTGATTAAATTTTCTTTTATTTTTATACACATGAAATTCACCTAAATTTGGATAAAAATAATGTTATATAAATCTAAAATTAGAATCTGTCACCCACAAAAAGAAATTATACCAAATAATTAAAATATATGTTAAAATACTCTTTATAACTCAATTACTATCTATAAGGATCAAAAATTTAATTTTTCAATGCTGCGTAAGAACTGCATTGACATTGACAATGAATTTTATACTTATCCTGAAATAAATTATAATTTACATTTACTAAATTATTTTGGTATTATGTTTATATTTTAATAACATAATATAGTCATAACATAAGTCTACTAAATTTTATATCGTACTTATTTCTTGATGATGTCACAAAATCATGTATTTTAAAAAAAAATCTACTATTCATAATGAAATTATATTTTTTTAGGAAATTTTCAAAATATCAATATATATTAATTTCTAAATTTTTATTTCAAAACAGATGTTAATTTTATGAAATAACTTTTCTAATATTCTCATAAATTCATTAAAACATTCATTCATAAAAATTAAAAAAATATTATTGAAGAAAACATATTTATGAGGATTAAAATTAATATACCAAAAATATATTGTTACTATTTTCAGAAAAATTTTGAAATTAATATTTATTGAGTAGGATCCATATATTTATTTCATAAGTTAGTTATTCATATTCACAACTACCATTTTAATAGATAGTTTATAAGGGTAAAATATTAAACAATAATATTTAGTTGTTCATTTTATGATTGATGTTTTCTATCTTTTATGATATCGAGCATAGTTTTTTCATTTAAAATATCAGGGTGTTCTATTCTCTATATATTTGTAAATTGAAACCTTTGAATTTGATCCCGGGTTTGGTAACCATGTTCTGAATTTCCATAACTCCTTTTTTTAAATCCCACACCACAAAAAAATATTATTAAATCTTCTGCATTTTAAGAGAGAAAAAAAGTGTGATGATCCACCAAGGAAAACCATAATAGGATTCCATGTGTGAAAATATATACTTCGATGAGAAAAATTACGCTCAAATATAGATAGTGAGTGGGATAGAATATGGTCCTGAGAATTCTAAGCTCCCTAAGACCCAAAAAACCAAATGATAGACAACCAAGATAATATTCACATTTATCCCCAAATAACATTAATGGATCTTAAATCCACATTCCAAAGTGTATGTTCCCTAATAATATAATCCCAATGATATAATAATTATTTCTATAACTAACTTGAATAACCATAAATCTATAATAAAATTATATTTTTTTTTCTAAAAATCATCTAAAAAAATTTCCTCAATCAAAATCCCATAATATTTTGTTTACATTATTCATATTGAATTCCCAAAATATTGAACATTTTATAATATAAAATTAATTAATAAATATGCAAATTTATTTCCAATCTCAAGGTAATTCCTATGTTAAAATTTATTTTCCCAAAATAAACATACTCTTCATTAAAAATATCATTTAGCTAAGAATAATTGTTCACACTAATAATGACTACACATAGGCTAGTGGTAGGGGCTTCACCAATGCAACCCTTCAGTTGTGAGTTCAATTCCCATGGCCTTGCAGAATGTGATGGGTTGTCACCTAACCTATGAGTTGTCCTCTTTTTTTAATTGATAATTCTCATAACATTTATAGAAATTAATGGAACATCTTAAAAAAATACCATAAAATATTTTACATTAAAGAAAATATTTAATCACCAATGTTATCCCATACATTTAATTTTCTATCTGTAAATATAAAAACTCACAAATATCTCAAAAATAAATGTCTCCCAAAATAGAATTACATGTTTTAAATTATAATAACATAAATCCAATGAATATATTTCTAATAAATGTATCTTATGATAAAACATAGAATTTTAAACCCCTTATGTTGTTTATAACACTTACGAATTCATCATTATCACTAATGTTATCTAAACCCTTCTCTGATACCAACTGCATGAACCCAGAATTAACATTTCATATTATAATGCCATTATAATAGAAATAATTTTCTTTCATTCACAATGATATTTTATGTTTATATTTTTTGAGAATTATGTTATAAATCATACATGATATACTACAATAATACTAAGTGGATTCTACTATAGAATATCCATTTTTTCATAATACAAATATTTTTTAAATAAAATTTCATTTCCTTTCACGAAAAATATTCACAACATTCATCTTGGATTCTTATTTTCTTTTTACCCTTCATAAAACGAATGTAAAAAACTTTTAAAACATTGGATGAGTAAAGAAGTATCACAAAATAATATAATAATATGGAAGGAAACATTAGTCCATGATTACATACAAACACTTTAATAATATACATCTCTCCATCCGAAAAATAACTTATACATACTTTGTCAAAACAATATGTTTACATAAAATATAGAAATAATAATCAGTCATTTTCAGAAACATGGTGAATAATTTTTCTACCATAATTATTATTGTAACCATCTTGGCATCTAATTGATTTGTAAAGGTCAATGATCCCTTACAAATGAAACCCTCATGACTATCTTAGGATGTGACTAATTCAATTACACTTGTAATAACTGTTACAATAAACTCTCAACATAGAGAATGAATTTGAGGGATATTATAGACCCACCCATATTTGGTTTATATTGTTACCCCCTATCATTATATATAATTACCAATAAAGATAACATAATCAAAAAACCTGAATACTTGTACCATAAAATCATTCTTTGTAGAAAATCACTTAATTTAATGAAACACCATGAATATAAAAAGGAAACATTTTCTTTGAAAATAACCACATAATCCTATAAATGAGACATTAAAAAAATAATTAGTCATGAAAATGGAAAAATATTCTCATTATGTAAAAGATAAAAAACACAATTTTAATATTTTATAAAAAAGGCATTATGTGGATTTAAAAGAATGTACCTGATATAAAACCTAAAAAAGATCTGTTTTTTAAAAAAATTTGATAGAATTTTTTAAAATTTAAAAAAATAAAAATAATTATTTCCATACAATTGAATTCATAAATACCGTTTTTATATCGTCGTTATCAAATAGAGTTATTTACAAGAATAACTATTTAAAATATTTAAAACCTTTAAAACAATGTTTTAGTGAAAGATTCTTTTACATTAGTTTAGTATTCAACCAAATTTGTTTAAAACTCTAATAAAATTATTTAAATAGTGCAATGAATTTATTAAAGAACACTATTCATATGTATTATACCTAATATGATCGTTTTATATCATCTTTAAACCCATTTACTAATAATATTTTGTTATTTTCATTATTTTTGGTATGTTCCATTCACGGTTTTCTGACTGGTTTATTATTTATTTTCTTATAAAATAAGGATAACAATCATAATTAAGTTTTATTAATACAATTTAATATGTTAATTTTTCCAATAAAATAATTTTTATATCCTACATTATGATGATTCATTTAATAAAATGTATGTGGGAAATGATTTTTTATTTGGCTATTTTTTCTAACCATGAAAAAACTAGTTTTTTTCATATTATGATAATATATGAATTCTATAATTTGAGACCATATATATTATATATTTATTTCATTTAAAATAGTTATAAAAAGTTTATTAATTCCATAAATGCGGTAAAGGGATATGAAAACTCATCATCCACGAAGGCAGTGAGTCGACATTTTAAGAAAATATATTTTATTTTTAAGAATAAAATGAGAAGATAATAGATTTAAATATGAAAAAACAATTAACATAATATAATTAAATTATATAT
This sequence comes from Viscum album, assembly GCA_963277665.1. Lineage (NCBI taxonomy): Eukaryota > Viridiplantae > Streptophyta > Magnoliopsida > Santalales > Viscaceae > Viscum > Viscum album. The sequence continues at coordinate 1,274,332,236 of OY728121.1, read as the reverse complement.
ATGATAATTTTATCATCATGAAACTTTTTATAGCTGGTGATCATATGGTAGAAGTGATAAATAATTTATAAGAGAAAATGATGAAATTTACCTCTGGAATATTTTTCCCTTGAGAACCACATTAAGGAACTTTGAATTGGTCATTTGTGAGTCCAGAAGTAATGTAAGGATTCTAGGTATGTTTATAAAATTATTTGGTGTAGGATGGTAAAGAAATAATGGTCATGGTGATATAGTTATATAAATGAAGGTGTCACCTTTTATAATATAGGTGAGTAGAAAATTAGGAATTACATAAAATATTATATTATAATAATGTTATTATTGGAATAAAGACTTCCAAAACGGCAAAAAAATAAAGTGGATTTTATTGTCAACCATATAATATCCTATGTGGCCATATTTAATATTTTGTGATATATAAATAATTTTATAAAATATTATATTCATGGAATTTAATTACTGTCATGTGTAACAATATTTATAACTATGACTCTAAAAAATAAAAAAATGATTAAAAAATAGATCCAAATATTTTATTATATATGATAAATTTCAGAGTTATCTAGAAAATTAATGTATCTGGTTAATTACTCATATTATATTTATTTCATCATTTTTAATATTATTTATTTTATTTTCTATTAAATTAATAAATAATGCATCATTTCTATAGATAATTAAATGTATTTATTAGTTTCCTAAAAAATAAAATTAAATTATCATGATTACAATAAATATTTTAAACTTTCAATAACTATTTATGGTTGAAAAAATATTCTAGAAAACCTTATGTTAAAATGTTATACTAATTGAAAACCATAGTGTGATAAAAAAGACATTCATTTAAATAAAATATTATAAAGGGATTATGGTGATCAATGTTGATCTAAATGGCCCCAAATTATAATCAAAATAACATTATGGATGATACCTACGCACTGAAAAATATTTATTCAATATTTCTCTTAATGTAAGGGTTAGTATAATTTTAATTCAAATAAATTTATTGATTTTTTTTTCTGCATGAAAAAACACTGCATCAATATTTCATAATAATTAATTTAAATTATTTCACATATAAAAAATTAAAAAAAAATATCATAAAAATAAATAAATTATGTTCAATATAAAATTATATATTCATTAATTTTTAATAAATACTCATATTCATATTAAGAAAACTTTTTTATATTTTTTTCTTTTCATTCCTTGCGCAATCATTGCATATGAATTTGGATAATATTAATGTTAAATAACTAAAAAAGTAGAAATTATTTTACAAAATAAAAAATTATAAAAAATAGTTACTAAAAAATTCTTTCAAATACTCATTAGAACTCAATTATTATCTATACGGAATCAATTATTACCTTTTCAATGCAGGGTATGAACTACATCAACAATGAAAATGATTTTGATACTTCTCATGTAATAAATTATAATTTACATATTTTGAATTATGTTTTTCATAAATATCTAATATTATAACATAATTTAGTCATTACATATGTATTTTAAATTTTATATCATAACTATGTCTTTATAAGGTCTGAATATACTTTATTTATTTTAAAAAACTATATGCTTTTACTATTCACTAAAAATTACCTCTTCTAGAAAATTTTAAAATCTTTAATGTAAAATAATTTTGATATTTTTATTCCAAAATAGATATTAATTTTATCAAATAAACATACTAAATTCCCAATAAATTAATTATTGTTTGCATAAATAAAAAGAAATAAAAAAACATTTTTAATGAAAACATATTTTTGAAGATTAAAATGACATCACCAAAAAATTAATGTTATTAAATTATGATAATTTAAAAATATATTTATATTTATCTGGAAATAAAAATTTATTTCCTAAATTATTTAATATTATTCATACACACTAATTAAAAAGCTAGGTTTTAAAAGTCGGATTTTAAATAATAAAATTTATTTTTCATTTTACGCTCAAAGTTGAGTATCTTGTACTCTATCAAGTGTAGACATTTCTTTTAAAATATAAAGATTTTAAAATAATGTTAATTATAGGAATCAATATGATACATAAATATAATTATGGAATTTAGAAATCTATTTATAGTTAATGTGGTAAATCTGTAAGTTGTGCAACGGTCACCCAGAGCAACATTAGGGTCATAAAGAACTATGTGAAGGTCCTAAAGGATATATTTATGGTTAATTTAATACAATATAAATTTATTAAAACACTAAAAAATACATCACATAATGGATTCCCATTGATTAAATTAAGATATCAATCATGGAATGGAGAGATAAATTCAATGAGATCATGGTTGATACCATGGTAGATGTACAACATGCATGGGTTTTGAGGATGAAGGAAATGACTGGTGAAACATTGATGAAAATTATTCTATCACATAGTTATTTTCCATGAACATGTTATATATTTTTATAAATAGTTAATTATATGGTTTCGGTTGATAGCTCATGGAACACATGTGGATTTTGAACTCAAAATAGTGAATCCTTCAATTTGGAGGTTAGTGTGCTCACTATATATAGCCGAATTGAAGATAATAAGTTGCATGAAATGTAATATACCATGGCCAAAAAAAATTTGGTATTCTATTTTTTGAATAATATATGGTCATGTAAATAACTATACCATTAAATGATATTATTTTTTCTTATTTTATTTGTAAAAGGGAAGAATGAGGGAGCTAATATTCCAATAGAGAAGAACTATTTCATAGTTATAGAGAGATTACACAATAATTTTATTCAAGATAAATATTCATGATATTATTTTTGTGTGAAAAAACTATGTCACACAATTGGTGGACTAAAAAGATTACACATATAATATTATGTTCAAATTCAAATTTCAAAAATGCATAAATAAGTTGGAGATTAAAAAATTTTCTTTTTTGACAATGCAGTCCAAACATTGAAAAATAACTTGTTCTTAGTAGAGAAAACTATTTCAAAATGAAAATGTGGAATCGTTGAACCAAGATCTAAACATGGATTATGCTGATGCCTCAGTAGATCATAATGTTCCTCAACCACTTCTTATTATTTAGGTTCCATTACATTACACTCTATCAGGGATATCATGAGGGAGAAATTTGTATTGTTCTTATTAATGTATCTAATGGAGAATTAAATTTAGTGGAATTTATATATTTAATTTAACTCATATAGTTTTGTGCATTTATATATCAGTTATCATCTCTTACTTTTTATATATATCACTATTTTATGTGGATGGGTAAGTGTTTTTAAATGTATACCCAGTTACCTTGTTCAATGCATAATCAATTTGTAAATAATGTAACTAAATTTAGATATTTTTTGGGACACTTATTTTATTAATATATAGATTTACTTCTCTATATAAAGAAGAGAAATTACTTATTTATAGAGTAGATACAATGACCATGGATCGAGTTAGATTAAATTTGGGTGATGATTTTGATAAATCATTATCATTTCAAATACAAATGTTAGTTGAAACTAGATATAAAATGCTAGGAACATTCATTTGTAATTTATCTCTAAATAATAATTTTATGATCTCAGTCATTCACATTAATTTTCATAAGGATTACATACACCTTCCATGTATTCTTGAATATAATCATGATATATACTACACTCATTAGTTCATAGTTATTTTAGTATTGATAAATATTAAAATTTGATTCCCCAATAGAATGAACAATTCCCTATATGATTATAAAATTTACATAAGAGATAATGGGTTCTATATAAAGGTAACACATGAAATTAGTAACCTTTGTAAATAAAATGTTGGAAATTAGTATATTGAGAAAATTTAATGATGGAAATTAGTAAGCTATGTATGAGTTAACCTAATATATATATTGTTTATATTAATTGAAAAAATATTATGAACGATGTAATTAATGATACACTATTACATTAAAAAATGATGAAAATGGGGAAAAATTAATCATTTAGATCTTTACCATGGATGATAATAAGAATTAATAATTTAAATAGTGTGTTAAATATAATGATATTTTGGTGGAAACTATAACCGAGAGAATTCTTGATTGATTTTTGTAGAAAAAATGATGTAGATGAAAAAATAATTAAAATTACACTATAATGTAGTGATGTTCCAAAAACGATCTTGTTGAAGGTTGAATCTGTCGATTCTTCAGAGTTAGAGGGGATCTTTTGGCACAAAAATGATGTTCAAATGTAAAATAGTGAGTCCATTACCACAGAGTATCGATTTTTTATAATATATCCATGTGTAAAAGAAGAGATTGTATATGATAATACTTCTACAACATGAAAATTGAATTATGTATTCTATTTTAAGAAACAAATGTGGTATTCTATGTGGCTATTCTACATAGATGAATGGTCTGAATCATAGTGGAATATTTTAAGTGATGAATGACATGTCTAAATTGTAATGGTAGAGAATAACCCCATGGTTGTGGATATATTTCAAAAATAATTCTACACAAACTCAATATTCAAGATTTTACTTTGGTTAAATAGAATTAAGGGACACTAAAATTGTATAAATTAGATTATATAAGTTAATTTAATTTTTAAATTAAAATTATGAATATCTAAGAAGATATTTGAGATTTGAAGAAAAAAATAAAAGTATATGTCAAACCGATGGGAAATGTTATCTTATAAATAGACACCACATTATTTTGTTTAAAATAAGGAATCCCATAATATGGATCCAAACCTAGAGTCAGTCGCTACCTCACATGGACTAGCTATTTCATCACACTTTCCTCTTATTTAAGATATTATATTTGAAACTACATTATGACTAGAATGAGAAATTAATTTATCTTATAACAATAAACTTATCAATGGATTATGTTTATCTAGAAGAATAAATATTCTTATTTTAATTCAGGTTCTGTTTTTCCTTCATATTTGTACATTAATATAATTATATTTTTTGCATAAACTTTTTCAATGATTTTTTTTTAAATTAATAACTTGTTACCTTATTAAATTCATGAGAACTATAATATATAATGTATCTATATTTAAATATGGTTTTATGAAACCTAATTAATTAGTTACCCAATGTAATTGAACATATTAAAGGGGAAATTATTGAGTTAGAGTGCATAATCCTAGTGATGTGATCTAAAAAGTTATAATTATGATGATATAATTGAAAAATAATATTCTCTTCAAATTCCCCGACTTCATAATTATGGGAATAAAAATATTGTGATGTTCTTCTCTTTTCAATATATACACTATAATTTATTTCTATTCAATAGTTACATCTATTTTTAAAAGTCTTATATAAACCGTTCCTATGGAATCAACCTAGAATTTATTAGATACCATTCCTATCAAGTAATTTTTTGGTAGTTTTATAAATTTCTAATTTTTTTCTTCATTTGAATTAAAAATTAACATTGAACAAATAAAATTTCTAGCATGTTTTCCTATGACTATTTTCTAACAGACATTGGAGTTTTAAGTGTCCTTCATTTTCATAATATTTTTTAGTTCTTATTATGTATGTTAGAGAGGATTTTTCTTGTCTAAATTTAATGCCCTAATATTATAGTTGAGTGAAGGGTAAATAGATTCGTTAATATGACTCAGAGTTGTAGATATTTTTAATAAATAAGAAAAATGGGGAAACTAAGGATGGAGATGGATGAGAACAAGAAGTTATTGTAATTCCATAAATATTTTTATGGATTTGGACTATTGGGGATTATGGGAGTATTATTCATTAGAGGCATGGTTCTCTTCATTATATTATTTAAAAAATTATTAAATTAAAATTTATTTCCATGACCTTGTAATCATACATTTTTAAGAATTAGAGAAAAACCTTAACAAAAAAAACATATTTTCAACTAATAGAATATTTTATTCTATTCACAATAAACTATATTATTGGTCTATAAAAATTATATAACATATCCCACTAATTATCTACAAAAGATACTCTTATAGAAATGTCATGATTTTTTATCTTTATAAACATGGGATTCAAAAACATAAGTAATGAGGGAGCTCAATTTCTCGGTAATTGTAAACATAGATGATAAAAATTAATAATCAAATCTGAGAGTAAGATATGCATATGGGTATAATAAAGATTCATAATAAAATCATACCAAATAAAACAATGTTTATAAATCATGATTCATATGGAATGACATAAAAACTAGTATTAAAATCACAGGTCAAGTCTACCCACCATGACATTCATTACATAATAAACCTGGGATAATCACCCTTTTACAAATTTGGGTTATAGAAAATAAATATGTGTACAGTTCATCTTCTAATAAATCCTCCCATTTACTGTTATTCTAAGAATTAATCCCTCAATTTACTATTTGTTTGGTAAAAATCCTACCATGTAGTATATCATGAGATAAATCCTCCAGTATACACTTTTTATTGGGGTAAATACACATGTGAACCATTTGGATTTGGATAAATACTCTAATGTGCCATTTAAGGTTAACCATATATAAATATACCAATTAATTATAGGTCTATATATGATCCCACCCATCAATCATCCATTTCTATATGCACCACTTGAAATGAAAAATTTAATATATAGGAAAAAACCATTGGAATAAATTTTTTAAATATTTTTTTCAAAGAGAATCAAATGTATATATAATTTTATATTTTAATCAATAATCAAAACATTATATAGTCATCTAAAATAAATTTTCATCCAAATACATTTAGTAACATTGTTGGAAAAACCCTTCAACAACTATAAGAATACATTTTCTGATTACACTATATAGATAATTTGTATATGATTAGGTGAATAATTTTCCCAATAAATTGATATGTGGAATATTGTTGAAAACCCTATAATCAATGAAATATAAATCATGGTATACATAAAGGAAAATTATTTTAAGAAATGTAATGCAAATTCACAATGGATGGTTAAGAAAGAAAAATGATTTTAAGGATTATATTTTTTGATATAAATGAAAACTATTAATTAGATCTTTAGAAATATGGTGTACTGTAGTATTTCATGAATATCATTAAACAGTTATAAGATATGTAAATTAATAATGAAATATATGATAACAAATATGAGTTTTAGAAAAAAAAGTATAAATAATAAATATCCTTAATCATTTTAAATTATTTTAAAGAGGTATTTTATAAAGGAAAAAAAATAACTTCGTTTAGAAACTATGAAAAACCATAGAGAATGGTTCATATAGAACAAAAAATGTCAAAAAAAAAGACATTTTTACATAGAGAAACTAAATGGGATTGCATTGTCTGGAGACATCACATCTATTTTTTTTTTTGAAAAGATATATTTAAAAAAATATTAAACAAATAACATGTAATGGCCCGGACCTCTCCGACCCATTCCTTTTCCAAAAAGAAGGTCACGAAGTGTTCTGGAGGGTAAAATGGACTTTTCCCACACTTTCTAGAATTTTGTAAGTACACGCCGTGTAGTGTGAGTACACGCTGTGTACCACCTTGCTAGGTATACCCCATGTTGAAGGCCGTGTCCTTGCCGTGTGAAATAAATGAGTACACACCGTGTATCCAATACTACACGTCGTGTAGTCCCTCTCTCCGTACGTGTTACCTTCAACCAGTGTGTTGACCAGTCAATAGCTGTGTGCCGTGTTCAGGTCGTGTCCTTACCGTGTTAAATAAATGAGTACATGCTATGTGTCCAATAATAAATGTCGTGTAGTCCCTCCCTGCGTACGTGTTACCCTCAAACCGTGTGTTGACCATTCAACAGACGCGTTACGCGTCGAAGGCCGTGTTGGAAGCCATGTGGTGACCATGTGAAATGGCCGAGTACACGCCGTGTACCATAGATTACACGCCGTGTACTCTTGTTTTTCTCGCCTATAAAAGGAGGGGTTCCCTCATCTTTTTCGACTCACCCCTCTCCTCCCCATTCCTCTACGCAGAGCTCTCCCAAGAGACTCGAATGCTCCTTTTCTTCGATAAATTCTTCGTTCGAGCTCTGATTTATGATCCGTTAGAGGACACGGGATTGTAACGATGAGGCAGAACTTCTGACCTTGTATCTATTGTCTTTCCTTCAGCCTTTCCTTTCCAACATCCACCAAAGTAGGTTTTTCCGGGTTTCGACATAAGTGACGGACGCTGACGGACGCCTTCTAAAGTTTATCCGGGGTAGCGTTGTGATCAGAACCTGTTGAGGTAGGGATCTTACCTTCATCTCTCTAAATTGTTCATCATGAAGGGTGGGTATCCTCTTGTTTTCATGAGAAACGGTTGAACCATTAAATGAATGTAATAACTGGTTAATGAATAGGGATGGGGAAAGTGGTTATGTTTATCTTTATATCCTATGATATTATGTTTTTAATTGAATAGGCTTATGCCTACTAAAAATCACGGTTGTTGGGGGATTTTTCTTGTGCAAATAAATGTTTACCTATCTTTCTAGACCGTTTTTGTGAATAGAACGTTGTCGAATGTGGAATTTGGTTAATCACGTAAAGTTGGATGATTACAAATATGGAACACTTGTGTGATCACCCCGGTTGAACAAAATGGAATAATAAACATGTGGTTGTTGGCTTGGTTACGTGGTGTGTTAAAGGGGGGTGAATCCTGGGTTGTTACAAATAGAACAGGCAGCGGGGCTGCGGTAAATGATGAAAAAGGGGCGATGATGTGGCGCGAACCTTGTTTTGTGGGTTTTTGTGGATCGGGTGAGCAGTGGGGCTGCTGTTGATTTGGTTGTGGGTTGGTGTGAATACTATGTTGGTGATGGTAAGCGGGGCTGTGATAAATGGTATTAAAGGGATAATGATGTACGGGTTTTGCTGTGTTTATGGTTGTGGTGTTTGGCAGCGGGGCTGCAGGGATGGGTTTGAATGTGAACGAACTATGATTTGTGAATAATAAATAATGTGTAAGAGTTAATAAATGGTGGGGCATGGTGATGGAATGAGAATAATAATAAATGGGTTGGTTGGTTAATAATACTGGACTTGTTTGTGTTGCTTGGGTTTTACTAACTTGATTTGTGGATGGTAGGGATATGTTTCACGAAGGATTGATATGGTTGGTTGTGGTTGTTTTTCCCAGTAGTTAAGGAACTAATAAAAAAATTCTGTTGAAATTTGAAAACCTAAATGGGGTTGGGGTTGTTGTTGTATGCATGCTTCGTGGTAGTAGTGCAGAGGCACGTGCTCAGTTTCTCTGTTTATATGCCATAGGTTGGGCTTTGTGTTTGATATATATATATACATATATCTATATCTTTTTTGTTTTATCGCACCCCACCCATGTTGAGAACTTAGTGCCAAACACTCCCATTTCATGGGAGAGGTTGTTTTTCCCCGTAGTTACTAGATCATTCAAACTTTTTCTTCCCTAGGATGTGATGGCTTGAGGCGACCTTACACCTAAGAATCTTCGGGAAGGTTTTGATTGCGGTGGATTGGCCCAAGACTCTTTGGGATGGTTTGTTTCCCAAGAATCTTCGGGATGAGGCCCAGGTGTCTTCCGGAAAGAGTTCTGTTACTATTACTGTTCCCAAGAATCTTCAGGATGATGCCCAGGTGTGTGTGGGCGGGATACGTGGTTGTGAGGCTGAGGTGTGTGTGGGTGGGATACGTGGTTGTGAGGCCCAGGTGTGTGTGTGGGGGGGGGGATGTGTGGTTGTGAGGCCCATGTGTGTGCGGGCGGGATGTGTAGTTGTGAGGCCCAGGTGTGTGCGGGCGGGAAGAGTGTGGCTGCGTCAGGACGTTCACTGTTAGGAAGAGTCGCTAACTAGTGGGAAATGGTGTGGGGTACCCTATACTCTTGTTCTTATATACTACTACCTGTTGTGATTGTGTTTTGGTGAGTGTGGCTGGTGAGGTGGTGTGGATAGAATTCTTTGCTAGGTTTCTTCTGTTGTTCTCACGGGACATTAGGATGTCTCCCCACTTGTGAATGATAGCTTTAGGTTTCCCTACTGAGTATACTTGTATGCTCACCCTACATTTACTTTCATGTTTCCAGGAGGACTACCAGGGTCGTGCGGGACCCTACTAGTTGGGATAGTTGGAGTTATTGCAGTTGATGTACTCTTGTTTCTTTTGGTATTGTACTTTTTTAGCATTCTTGTACTTGTACCTTGTTTCAGAACTGTTTAAAAATGCATGTGGGATTGGTTTGGGATTATTTCTATACACTTTTTCTTTTCCTTTTTGGTGGTTGACTTGTCCTATTTCCCGATCCTAAATAATAAAAAGTGTAATGCCTCCCATATTTGTGAAAACTCATACCCTTGGTGCTAGTCGCCACCCCAGGGCCTACTGGAGGTGGGACTCGGGGGTCATTATCTCCCTTTCACCATTTCCAGCTCAGGAGTGGCATCTTTGGTGGGAGGGGGTCGTGACAGAATTGTATCAGAGGCAGGTTGAGAGATAGGATGGAGTCTGGAGTTAGGCATAATGAGGAATGCATGGGATGGTAGGGCAACAGTGTTGGCTGATCTTGGTGTGGGACATAGGCCAGGGAAGACCGGCTAGGACACGGGATTTTAGGGCCCCCCCGTGATCTGAAGAAAAGACTCTGAGCCTACCAAATGACCAATTGAGACTACATTGATTGTAGGGTAGAGACCCTAGGAATCGTACATGCATCATCATGATTGTGTTTTTACTTGATTTGGGTGTTCTGGGAAATAAATTGAAATAAAATGATAAAATTTCCTTACTACTTGGGCTTAGGCGTTCATTGTTTACCGTACCTCTATGGCACCTGGTCGACATCAGATAGGCAAAGGATCTGGGCGTGGACAGTTGCACGCAGTAGAGTTGATAGCTTCGACATGACAAGAGGTGGTGCGAGGTACGATTTGTTTGTTCAACACTCTCGTTTCTGCATAGTTCGATTCGGGAGCTTCACACTCCTTTGTTGCACCTGGTCTAGCCCATGATTTGGGACTAGATGTAGAGATACTTTCCAAACCACTGGTGTTGAGTACACCAGTTGGAGGTCATACCATCATATCTTGTGTTTTCTGGGGATGTGGACTGACGTTGGGACCACATCGATCTAGTGGGGACCTTCTTTAGCTACATATGCAGCCATACGATGTCATCGTAGGCATCGACTGGTTGTTTTCTGTTAGTACCGATATCAACTGCTTCCGAATAAGGGTCGTGTTCTCCGACATGGATGGGAAACATGTAGCTTTTGTTGGCGAGAGGAGCTATCAGGTGGGAAGCCGGCATGTAGAGCCTCTCCTTTCCTTGTTAGGCAGGTTATTAGTGGTTCCAACTGATATAGAGATGGTGGATGTCCTGGAGGTTGTTGGGGATTTCCTTGTTGTTTTCCTGAGGAGGTTTTGACTCTACCCCCCCCCCCCCCCCCGATGTGACGTTGAGTTCGGGATAGACATTCAGCCTGGTTCCCATCCGATTACGATGGCCCCTTATCGGATGGCACCTTCGGAGTTGCGGGAGCTGCGGATTCAGATTGACGATCTGAGGGAGAAGGGTTTTGTTCGACCCAGCGTATCACCATGGGGTGCTCCAGTTTTGTTCGTGAAGAAGGCAGATGGTGGTCTCAGGCTATGCATAGACTACCGAAGGTTGAACCAGGTAATGGTCAAGAACCGTTACCCCCTTCCAATGATATATGATCTCTTCGACCAACTGAGGAGAGAAGGTTGGTTTTCTAAGATTGATCTATGATCTGGATATCATCAGTTGAGGGTAAAGGACAGTGACATCTCGAATACGGCTTTCAGGTGCAGGTATGGGCACTTCGAGTTTGTAGTGATGCCGTTTGGAGTTACGAATGCACCAGCTGTGTTCATGGGACTTATGAACTTTGTATTCCGAGAGTTTCTGGACCGGTTCGTCGTTGTGTTTATCGATGACATCCTGATCTACTCAAGATCAGAGGAGGAGCACGTTGGGCATCTCAGGGCAGTCTTGGAAGTCCTTTGACACCACCGGATATATGGAAAATTGTCGAAGTGTAAGTTCTTGACGCAAGAAGTACACTTCCTTGGGCACGTGGTGTCTCATCATGGAGTGTTAGTGGATCCGTCGAAGGCAGAGGTAGTTGTTTCTTGGGCGGTACCCAAGAGCGTGGCAAAAGATCGTAGTTTCCTGGGGTGGGCAGGTTACTATCGGAGGTTCGTTTTAGACTTCTCTTGAGTTTCTACTCCATTGAAAGCATTGACTAGGAAGAACCAGGTCCTCCTATGGAGCGAGTAGTGCCCGAAACATTTCGACTACCTGAAGGAGAAGTTGTTCAGTGCTCCTGTACTCAGGTTTCCATAGGAATGGTTATTGTATGAGGTGTTTTGTGATGCTTCTGTCCTTGGTCTGGGGTGCATGCTGATGAAGAATAAGGGAGTGATCTATTATGGGTCTAGGCAGTTGCGCCCTCATGAGCATAACAATGCCACCCATGACCTAGATCTTGCAGCAGTATTGTTCGTACTGAAGTTCTGGCGACATTACCTCTTTGGGGAGCGCTTTGTGGTATTCTTAGATCATAAGATCTTGCGTTATATCTTCTCCCAGCGTGACCTGAACTTACGACAGTGGAGATGGTTCGAGTTTCTTCAAGACTAGGACTTCGAGATCTCTTAAACTGAAGGTAAGGGAAATGTTGTGGCTAATTCCCAGAGCAAGAAGTAACATAAGGAAGTGGTTTATGAATCTGTTGATGCTTGGAAAGCGATGGGATAGTTGGAAGCCTTGCACTTGGATTACAGGGTAGAAGGTGTTAGAGGCTACTTGTTTCAGATGACGGTGCAGCCCTCCTTATTATAGCAAGGGGAAGATTCTCAATGGGGTTCTCCGAGGCGGAAGTGATATGGGATCATATCGATCAGGGGAATTCTCTAAAAGGATGGTCAGAGGACAGCCGACATCAGATGCTTTTTCATGGAAGGTTGTTTGTTCTGGAAGAGATGCGTGAGGGAGTTCTCCGTGAGTTCCATAGCTCAGCCTTGGTGGCACATCCATGAGTTTCAAAAATGTACCGAGGCCTGAGGGAACAGTTTTGGTGGCCCGGGGTGAAACGGGCAGTGGCGGAGTTTTTGGCTAAATGCCTAGTGTGTCAGTAAGTGAAGGTTGAACACCATGTTCCCAGTGGTATGTTTCATCCTTTAGATTTTCCCGAGTGGAAGTGGGATGACATCTCAATGGACTTCATCACAGGACTACCCAGAGCTTAGGGTGGTTATGATGTTATCTGGGTAGCGGTGGATCAACTAACGAATTCAGCTCACTTCATAGCAATTAAGGAGTCAGGACCTGTGAGTACCTTAGCACAGAGGTACGTAGATGAGGTTGTGCGAGTGCATGGAGTTCCAGCTATGCCTTTCCACTGTTTTCCACCCCTAGACCGATGGGCAGACAGAGCGGACTATCCAGACATTGGAGGACATGCTATGAGCATGCGTTTTGAATTTTGCAGGATCATGGGTATGAAACTTGCCTTTAGTGGAGTTTGCTTACAACAACAACTTCCACTCTACTATCGGCATGAAAACGTTTGAGGCTTTGTATGGAAGACCATGTTGTTCACCCATTTTCTAGGCAGAGGTTGGTGAGATAGGTGCTCTTGGGCCAGAGGTAGTGCAGAGCACCACAGAGAAAGTCCATCTTGTACCTGAAAGGATGAAAGTGGCTCAGGACCAAAAGAATTCTTATGTTGATCGTCGTAGGAGTCTCTTAGAGATCGAGGTGGGAGACCATGTGTTCTTTAATGGTTTCCCCTCGATGGGGGCAGCGGAGGTTCGGGAAGGGGAGTAAGCTCTCACCTAGGTTCATCAGACCTTTCGAGGTGCTGAGGCGAGTCGGTGAGGTGGCATATCAGCTAGCCCTTCCACCTCAGTTGGAGAAGGTTCATGACGTCTTTCATGTCTCCCAGCTTCATCAGTACTTACATGATGACTCTCACATTATCGATTGGGGAGTGTTAGATATGGGAGACTACGTGACCTTCGAGGAACGACTAGTTAGAATCAAGGATCGTAAAGAGAAGGTGCTCCGTGGATGAACCATTCAGTTGGTTCGTGTGTTGTGGAGGCTTGGCGGCCTGGAGGAGAGCACTTTGGAGTGGGAGGCCCAGATGCACGCTCAGTACCCGAAGTTGTTTTGACTTGTGTTCTCCCTTCTTCTTCTGAGCTTTGTGTTGATGTTATACTCTATAACTTTGTTATATGGAATGCCTAGCTTGTCGGTTGTGAGAAGTCTTGTTTCTTTGTTCTCTGGAAGTGTGTAACATGTCCAGATGTATGGGGAAAGGGAAAAACCTAACCCTTAATCGAGACGAATTAATGCATATGTGATTGAACCCGTGTGGGCGAGTCAGTGCTGCCTAAATCAGATAATATCTCGACATAGGAGAAGTAATTTTTCCCAAACCATGTGTTCGTGCAATGTGTGGGTTGTACGGTGTTGGGGGCAATGTAAGCTGGAAAATCCTAATATATGGAAGTGGGAAGACCCAATCCTTAATCGAGACGCATTAATGCAGATGCGATTAAACCCGTGCATGCGAGTCAGTGCCGCCTAAAGAAGATAATATCTCGACGTAGGAGAAGGAATTCCTAACACATATGATTAGGGTAGTTAGCTGGGTTCCTGTTATAACGAGAACCCTATGAGGTATCCTGTTGGGTTCCTCTGGGTTGGTTTTTGAATTCTTGGGGACGAGAATGTTTTAAGAGGTATATGATGTAATGGCCCGGACCTCTCCCTCCCATTCCTTTGTCAAATAGAAGGTCACGAAGTGTTATAGAGGGTAGAATGGACTTTTCCCACACTTTCCAGAATTTTGTAAGTACACACCGTGTAGTGTGAGTACACGTCGTGTACCACCTTTCCGGGTATACCCCATGTTGATGACCGTGTCCTTTCCATGTGAAATAAATTAGTACACATCGTGTATCCAATACTACACGTCGTGTAGTCCCTCCCCGCATATGTGTTACCTTCATCCCGTGTGTTGACCAGCCAATGGTCGTGTGCCGTGTTGATTCTATATCCTTGTCGTGTGAAATAAATGAGTAGATGTTGTGTATCCAATATTACACGCTGTGTAGTCCCTCCCCGCATACACGTTACCCTTAAACCGTGTGTTGACCAGTCAATGGCCGTGTTCCGCATTGAAGGTCGTGTTGGAAGCCGCGTGGTGACCGTGTGAAATAGCCGGGTACACGTCATGTACCGTAATTTACACGCCATGTTATTTTGTTTTTCTCACCTATAAAAGGGGGGGTCCCCTCCTCCTTTTCAAATCACCCCTCTCCTCTCCATTCCTCTGATCAGAGCTCTCCCAAGAGACTCGAAGGCTCCTTTTCTTCCATAACTTCTTCGTCCGAGATCCGATTTACGATCCGTCAGTGACCACGATATCATAACGATGAGGCATAACTTCTGATCTTGGATCCGTTGTCTTTCCTTCAGCTTTTCCTTTACAAATTCCACCCGAGGAGGTTTTGCTGGGTTTCGACAGAAGTGACAGACGTTGACGGACGCCTTCTAAAGTTGATACGGGGTAGCGTTGTGATCAGAACCTGTTGAGGTAGGGATCTTAACTTCGTCTATCTAAATTGTGCATCATGCGGGGTGGGTATCCTCTTTTTTTCATAAGAAACAGTTGAACCATTAAATGAATATAATAACTGGTTAAAGAACGGGGATGGGGAAAGTTGTTATGTTTATCTTTATATCCTGTGATATTATGTTGTGAATTGAATAGGCTTATGCCTACTGAAAATCACGGTCGTCAGGGGCCTTTTCTTGCGCTATTAAATGTTTCCCTATCTTTCTAGACCGTTTTTTTTTTGAATGGAACTTTGTGGAATGTGGAATTTGGTTAATCACATAAATTTGGATGATTAAAAATATGTAACCCTTGCGTGATCACCCCATTTGAACAAAATGGAATAATAAACATGTGGGTGTTGGCTTGGTTACGTGGTGTGTGAAAGGGGGGTGAATCCTGGGTTGATACAAATAGAACAGGCAGCAGGGCTGCGGTAGATGATGAAAAATGGGCGATGATGTGGCGCGATCCTTGTTTTGTGGGTTGTTGTGGATCAGGTGAGTAGTGGGGCTGCGGTTGGTTTGGTTTGGGGTTGGTGTGAATACTATGTTGGTGATGGGTAGCGGGGCTGCGATAAATGGTCTTAAAGGGATAATGGTGTTCGAGTTTCGGTGTGTTTGTGGTTATGGTGTTTGGCAGCGGGGCTGCAGTGATGGGTTTGAATGTGAATGAACTATGGGTTGTGAATAATAAATAAAGTGGAAGAGTTAATAAATGGTGGGTCATGGTGATGGAACGAGAATAATAATCAATGGGTTGGTTGGTTAATAAGATGGGACTTATTTGTGTTGCTTGTGTTTTCCTAACTTGATTTGTGGATGGTAGGGATATGTTTCATGAACGATTGATATGGTTGGTTGTAGTTGTTTTTCCCAGTAGTTAAGGAACTAATAAACAAATTCTTTTGAAACATGAAAACCTAAATGGGGTTGGGGTTGTTATTATATGCATGCATCGTGGTAGTTGTGTTGAGGCATGTGCTAAGTTTATCTATTTAGAAACCATAGGTTTGGCTGTGAGTTTGGTATATATATATATACATATATCTGTATCTTTTGTGTTTTATCGCACCCCACCCATATTGAGCACTTAGTGATGAACACTCCTATTTCATGGGAGATGGTGTTTTTTCCCTTATTTACTAGCTCATTCCTCCTCCTTCTTACCTAGGCTGTGATGGCTTGAGGCGAAATTACACCTAAGACTCTTCTGGTAGGTTTCGATTGGGGTGGATTGGCCTAGTACTCTTCAGGTAGGTTTGTTTCCCAAGAATCTTTGAGATGAGGCCCACGTGTCTTCGGGCGAGAGTTCTATAACTATTACTGTTCCCAAGAATCTTCGGGATGAGGGCCAGGTGTGTGCGGTCGAGATACGTGGTTGTGAGCCCCAGGTGTGTGCGGGCGTGATACGTGGTTGTGAGGCCCAGGTGTGTGCGCACAGGATGTGTGGTTGTGAGGCCTAGGTGTGTGTGGGCGGGATGTCTGGTTGTGAGGCCCAGGTGTGTGCGGGCGGGAAGAGTGTGGCAGTGTCAGGACGTTCGCCTTTAAGAAGAGAAACTAACTAGTGGGAAATGGTGTGGGGTACCCAATACTCTTGTTCTTATATACTACTACCTGTTGTGATTGTGTTTTGGTGAGTGTGGCAGGTGAGGTTGGGTGGATAGAATTCCTTGCTAGGTTTCTTCTGTTGTTCTCACGGGACATTAGGATGTCTGACCACTTGTGCACGAGAGATTTAGGTTTCCCTACTATGTATACATGTATTCTCACCCTACGTTTACTTTCAGGTTCACAGGTGGACTACTAGGGCCATGTGAGACCCTATTTGTCGGGACAGTTGCAGTTTTTGCAGTTGTTGTACTCTTGTTTCTTTTGGTATTGTACTTTTTGAGCTTCCTTGTACATGTACCTTGTTTCAGAACTGTTTAAACATGCATGTGGGATTGGTTTGGGTTTATTTCTATACACTTGTTCTTTTCCTTTTTGGTGGTTGGATTGTCATAAATCCCGATCCTAAATACTAAAAAGGGTAATTCCTCCCATATTAGTGAAAACTCATACCCTTG
The DNA here is from genome assembly GCA_963277665.1 of Viscum album. Taxonomy (NCBI): domain Eukaryota; kingdom Viridiplantae; phylum Streptophyta; class Magnoliopsida; order Santalales; family Viscaceae; genus Viscum; species Viscum album. The sequence continues at coordinate 1,274,314,584 of OY728121.1, read as the reverse complement.
GTGCTAGTCGCCACCCCGGGGCCAACTGGAGGCGGGACTCGGGGGTCATTATCTCCCTTTCACCATTGCCAGCTAAGGAGGGGCATCTTTGGTGGGAGGGGGTCGTGAAAAAACATGCTAGTTGGAAATGAATTTTTCAATTATTGAAATAAATAGAGATATATATAAAAATTGGTGTTTGTATGAGCATAAATTTTTTATATTTTTTATAAATTTTAAAACTACTTTTCCTAAAACCAATAAGAATTGAAAATATTATGAAACATGATATTTGAAATAACAAATAAATAAAAAATATCACCAAGGATTTATAGGTGGATATAATTAATTATAATATTGGAATAAAATAATTTACCAATTACTTAGATTCATTATCATATTTGAGAGATCTAAAATTTAAAATTTTGTTGGGAAAAGAACCCTTATGGATTGACTATAATTTAAATAAAAACCATTTGAATATGAATGAGTAGAAAATTGATAAAAAAATAAAAGAATAAATAATCATTCATGATCTAACATGAAAAATATGCAGAATATAGATAATATTAAATTAAATTTGTGTATAAATTGATGAATGTCTCCAGAAATAGGAATTCATAATAAAAACCCCATTTTGGGTAACAAAATAATTGAGGTCAAAATAATATGATATTTATGTTATAAGTAGGAATTTTGGAATCCAATAAACAAAGTGGAAATAAAATAAAATATATAAATTATGTAGAATAAATCAAACATTGAATAATATATTTTAATAAGAAATCACGTAACTCAATAAAAAAATATTCTTTAAAACCCTTTTCTTTTTCCAGATTCATTTTTCTCATGTTCCTAATATTCCGAAAAATAAAATAAATAATTATTATGTAAATTCATAAGAAATTTATAAATATATATTCTGACTATTAACGTTTTTTAGTATCATATTCAATTTATTTAATATATATTTCTTTATTTTGATGGTCTTTTTAGGTGGTTTGATCAATTTTAATGTAAATACTTTGTTATATTAACTAAGGATAATTGTTTTCAAGTATAGCATTGTAATATTCATAATTATAGGGGTTTGTTTCCGTTATTGTTATATTTTAAAAAAATTAATGTAATTATATCTATTATTAGGAAATGAACATAGTTTAATAAAGGTTCTCTGATATATTGATTTTATGTGGTTTTGTTTACAATAAATTCTTATAAATAAAATAACCTACTAAAAATACAATATTTCCTTTTTATAATCTTAATAGTATCATAAATATCATTTTTTTACCTTAATTTTTTCATCCTTTTTAGGTGGTTATGTAAAAAAATCACATTGCTTTGTGGAGGTAGTAGTTTTAACAAACGCACGATCAATGTTATTTTCATTTTATAAGTAGATGTGAATGAATAAATAAGTTTTTTACATTAATATAATAACACATTTGAATAATAAAGATTCAATGTTCAGTATGTTACTATTATTTTGATTGGGATTGTAGATAATTATTAAGATGAAAAGCATAATGATTAACTAATTCTAACTTTGGGACTTTGAACATTCTCTTGAATCGATCTTTAGAAATGAAGGGATTAGGGTGACTTATGACGACAAACGGATTTAGTTCATGAAATGGACATAAAGAAAAATAAAATTTGGTATGGTATTGAGTATATTTTATAGGGAATTTGAGACACCCCATTATAGAAATCCTAATTCTAGTGACAAAACACTATATATTTTTTATTAAAAAACACTACAGAATAATTATTAAATAAATATTAATTACTGAAAAATTAAAACCTAAAGTAGAAATAAATTATCTCCATATATACTAGGATATTTTTATGAATATTATTTTAGAGAATTAGGAATTTATAAAGAAAATTAAAACTCATATAAGCCATTAAATTGGAATAAAAGTAAATATTTAACTTCTACTATAGCTTCACTCCTGATATTTATATTCTAATAGTAGATCCTAAAAACATCTATTAATTTTTTTAAAAACATTGGTTCTTTAGTAAATATCTCGGTAAGGAATTTTAATATATAATTCATTAAAAATAATAGAACACCATATAAAACCATTTTTAACAAAAAATACTCATAAAATTTATTAAAAAATTTAAACATTAAAAATCCCACTTTACCATTTTTATAAAAAAGGTTTTTTATAAAAAAATATAACTTAATTTTTTTTCACCAAATTAAAAAAAAACCTCTTTGAAATAAATCATTTTATTATTTATAAAATAATGAAATATTGATATTCATGATTTGAAAATCCCAAAAAAATTCATTATGAGTCAATAAAATTATAATGAGAAAAAATATTTTCAATTTAGGAAACTAAAAACTATGTGGGAAACTATATAATTGAAGGATATATAGGGTATACATGTCACTTGGAGAAAACATTACCCTGAGGTTTGGATTCACTCCCCATTCCTCGTCATTTTAACAATGTCAAGGTACAATATTTTAATTAATCATTTTATACCATGATTGTAAATACTTTTTATCATACATAAAAAATATTATTAAATTTAATATATTTGTTAAATAATTTTTTTTCTTTGATAAATTTATAAGGATGAATTTTAATCTTTAAAATACAACTTATTTTGTGAATTATATGGACATGATATAAGTAACAAAAATATATAGAAATAAAGAATAAATGTAAACCATGAAGTTATATTATTTTCAAAACAAACAATGAATGATGATTATAACATTATAGTTCCTGGAAACACAATGTTAAAAAAATGTCCTTTCATTTTTCACTCTCAATGTAATCAAATGTATAAATTATTTTTTAAGGAATACTGACTTGTTTTTTGATTCGACCAAGAATCTGTATTATCAATGTGTGTGTATTAATTAAAAATTTATGATGAATTTTTTTATTATTAAAAAATAATAGATTATTTCTATTTTAACACATGTTAAAATTTATATAAAAAATGAATAAAAGTAATCTATAGTATGTTTTAAAAATTCGATGTTTTTTACGGAAGGTGTAAACAGAATAATTATGTTAAAATCTAATAAAAAATGGATTATATCATTATCATGAAAATTATTTTCATTGAATACTCCATAAAATCATTTTAGGGTTTATTAATATTAATTTATTTTATAAATATTCTAGAAAATTTCATATTTTAAATTAGTGATTTCAAAATAAAAAGGAACCTTTCATTAAGAAATGTTATAGTGATATTTTAGAAGTATTTCCATATTTTCAACATCGTTTTATTAATCCTATGAATTAGTATAATTATACTCTAATGATACCATCCACCATATTACTATATATCTCTTGAAATAACAATATAGGAAATTGGACCAATACAAATGGATCTATACCCACTATTTTTGAAAAATGATGGTATTTGTTCCCATATACCTAGTGTTTTGTATGAATATTAGTCTATCCAACTTATGTTATATCTACACAAAATGATTCTGAAAATTTTTGGTAGAGATGATTCTATACCTGTGATTTTTATGAAAAATTGTTATGGACACTAGAAATACAAATGGTTTTAATTACCCATTATTATACCACTAAGAATACATCACAATCACATGACCTACCATACTCAAATGTTAATGAAATCCATATTAAACCCAAAAAGAATACTTTCATTTTCATCTCCATACCCATTAAAATATCTTGAGTTGGTTCACTGATATTTTTCCTCTTGAATATAAATTGGGTGGTTTCCAAATAGGCCATGTAAAATTGAAAGCCTAGTTCTTTTCCATGTTACTCAAACTGATAAGGCAAATGGCCAAAATCACTCCTCCCTATATGGAAAATGATGTTGACTATATTTGAGGGTGTGTGATGGTATGGTGGGGAGAAAATACACTCAATATTAAACAACTACAAAAAAATTAATAAAAAATAAATGTTGTAAAAATTGTAATGTAGTAGAATAATCACAAATAACAATCCAGGTATAATAATTATATATATAATTGGTAATTAGTATCATATGATTTTTTTTATGATTCTATAAAACATGGGAACGTACATACCTGATCAATGATTTAAAGTCCAATACATTCATCAAAAAATGTAAGAAAACATCAAAAGAAAATTTCTATTAACAACACGAGTACTAGTTGATTCCTCTACTATTATAATTATACCCAGAACATAATAACTAGGAACCCTTAACTATATGCTTCCCCATTTCCCTACATGAATACATGATGTCTATTCTAGGTATCAAATGGTGGTCAAACAATGTTTGAGTAAAACATAGTATTCCACAACAAAAATCATCTAATACTATCTATTGTTTCAATATATAATTAGTCTATATGATGGTAATAACATTAAATGTAGAAAAATCTATATATATTATCCATGATAGATTGGGATCCTTATAGAGTACCCATATTAAACTACATGCTTCAACCTAATCTTGAATGTCTCTAAATAATCTCCATTATATAATATAGGCTTGAGACACAAGGTAAACATCCATTTAATATCTATGTAATAATAATTGTATAAGGTATCAACATGTACCACAAAATTTATAACATATAAGAGCTAAGTAAACTAAATACACTTTTTTGGGATGTGGAATGGTATTTTCAACAATCCCAATCATTGATTTGATGTTCCATGTCCAACATCCAAATATTTTGTAAGGAGAATCATGTCCACTAATTTTAAACAAACAATAATGTTAATCATGCATAGTAATTACTATTAAAAAAACAAGGATCTTCATATCCATTAACTCAAAATAATCAACAATGAGATTCATTCCCATTTATTATAAATAAAAAATAATGATCTTAATGTACATTAATTAATAATTAAAAATAATAAGATTAATGTCAATTAATTTCAAATAAAAAAAGGATCTTCATTTTCATCAAATCCAATTGAAAAACTGAGCTTCATGTCTGTTAATATAATAAAAACAATATAAAGCTTGAAGTCTATCAATTTGAATTCAAAATAAAGAACATGGTTTCCATTAATTACATTCATAAATTAAGGTAATATAATTGATATATAATTAGAAGGGCTCCATGGTGTATAATACATATCATTTAATCAATTCAATTTTTCATTTAGGTCGTATAGCCTAAGAATAATAAAAAGAATATAAGTTTAGTATACCTACCACTACATCATTTAGAAATGGTTATGTGACATGGAATTTCTTTTATTGATTCATTCATATCATTTGACTTTTTAATTAATTACATTTACTCAATTTAATAATAATTAATATGAAATTCCTAACTTAGAAGGTGTTATAGTCCCGTAGGAATTATGAAAATGTTATGGGAAAGCATAGAAACAGACATAAAAGGTTGGATCAATGTTTTTAAACCTCCCACTATGTCAAGGGTCTTGGAGAGTCCCTCGATTAAGGTTTAATAATTTAATTTAGGAATTACCCATTACCTTGAAAATAAAAGGGAACTCTAGAAGATATCAAAAAGACTCTTGTTATGAATAACTATAATATTATTGAAAATTAAAAGACCACCAACCTTATATCAATTTTTGAATCCTCATCCATTAAGTTCATTTGATTTAGTATGGAGTGAGAGAAGTTAGAAGAACTACAAAAACACCCAATGAAAATGGAATTAAAGCTCTCTTAAAGATAACATTAAGGATAATGAGAGACTCTAGGAAAGGAATAATGAGGACACAAAGAAATATCAAGGGTGATCAAACATGATTGATGGAATTAGATTTAGAATCAAAATAAGGGATATCTCCCCATGACTTGGATGATATCCAAGGGGTAGTAAGGGCAGCTACTATGTGAGTAATGAAGGAGTTGAATGGGTCTCTTGATGGATAAAATAAATGTGGGTAAAATGAGAAAAACCATTTAATGGAGTAATGGTTTTGGTTTTACCGTATTCCAAACTATGTACTAATCCTTCATTGAATACTACCTAAGTCATAGACCATATAATAGTTTATGGGCATTGTTAGACAAATCGTGTGAAAATAGTGTCTTTCGATCCATTATAAGACCACACCCTTCATGGGATATGAACACAGTTTGTACAAAAAATGAACAGATCATGTTTCATAAACATTCAATTTGTTACATGTTTTTCATGGCCACGTGACCACACTCGTAGGATTAATAAAATTTTACTCTTCAATTGTAGGGATGAATGGTTAGTACAAAATATACACCAACACTGTGCCCCTTTCTATTTATACAATAAACTATAACTTTATGAATCTATCCAATACCTAATGATGTTTTAAACTCCAAGAAATCAATATGAATTTCTAAATAAATGAAAAAAATATTTAGAATTTTTATAATATGAAACATAACTTATAAAAAAACCTTTACCTTACAACCACCCCTCCTCAAAATAATTCTTTTTAGAGTATCCCTTCATTGGGTCTGTAAGTATCATCTAAGAAAAAATTCAGGCACTGAGCACATATATCAACCTCTCTCTCACAATTACCATCATTTACATGGCTACTATTCCATAACAATTGAACAATAGGAATTGAAATACCTCAAAAATCCTTCATTATAAGGTCGATAATACACACTAGATACACCACACACAAATAATCAACATATAAATCAACTGTATCATGATAAAGAAAATGAGATGGATCAGAATATTAATGATGTAATTAATATATATGAATGATATCATACAAATACATATTTATTTTAGGAAGTATTATATTATAATAAATTGGTCTAAAACACTCAAAATTAAAAAACATACAACAAAACTAAGAGATTACTTAGCCATGACATGAATCCTTCGATGAATAAATATAGGAAAGAACACATAAGAAGGCATAATCTCTATGTTAAAAATAAATACAGAAGTGGTTGTGATCCAAACAATAATTTATATTAGATTGAACTATTATCATAGAATTAATAATAAGATGAAACTTCTCTAATGTCTTACAAACATGCTTTGGTCCAACTATTTCTACCTCCCATGCCACTAATCAACATCGAGTTTATCGGCACAACCTATCATATAGAACATCTTAACGATCAATCATTATAGTATCATGAATTATATTTTTATAAAAATATTCCATAAAATGCAAATGTTTCTCCAAAGGACCAATAAAATCATGGATAGATGTTCAAATAATGTCCTCTAACATAAAAAGAGTATGGTTAGACCGATCGCCAGTATAAGGTTGAGAGGTAGTTCTTATAATCACATATAAACATAGATAAATCTATAACTATTTCAAGAAAAATGTTGTAAAAGGAACATCCTTATTAAAAGCTAAGGTAATAAAACACCATAAAGGAATATGATCGGTCAGAAGTAAATCCTTCAAATATTTTCAATCGAAAATGTCTCGCTGATTGGAAAGAAATTATTTAATTTTATATTTCGTTCCAGGATCACCAATATAGCATCACTACTTTGATATAATTTTACTAAGCCCATAAAAAAATACATGGCGACATTATCCTATTTCCACATCATAATGGGTAATAGTTGTATATGAGTAGAAGATAATTGATTATCCTCCTTACCTACTATAAAATGGAAAAATATGTCACAAAAAATAATATCTTCCCCTTCATTCCGGACCTCTAATAATTGAGGAAAAAATCATGGTAGATATTTTTAATTATGGGATGTACTATATTTTTAGTGCCCTAATATTAAAACATAATCATCTATAAAATGTATATAGGTACCCATATAGTACCATGAAAATAAAATATCTCATCCTCATTAATTATACAACTACGTAGCAATTTATCACCTGATGTGATTTCTATTTGGGCATGGGTATTAGGATTAGAATACTTACTCATAAATACTTTTTCTATATGGGATTAATTCAATACCAAAACCATATTAATTATCTACCCATAAAACTCTTGAATATCCAAATATATCTGCAAAAACATATCCATCAGCAATAATTAACTACTAAAATTTAGAATATATTTTCAATGAGTCTATCATCTCAGAGCATAATACACTTCATTTAATTATCCTAGCATATAAGCTAGATGAAAATCAATAGTCTAAAGGGATTCATGTCATGAACCATCTTGGGCACCCTATTAACTTGATAACTAATCATATGATAATAAGTCCCAAAGTTAATTCATGATCCCTAATAAATGGTGACCAGTACCCTGTATCATAAAAAATAATACTGGGAAGGATTTTTCCAAAAAAAAATCTGGGAAAATCTCTGTATGAATACAAAATAAATTTCAACATAGAGAAGTACACCTAAAGTCAAATAGGAATAAAAAACCAATTTAATAAAGAAATTTAGTAGAAAAATTGGAAAAAATACCCAAGTCTCTACATATTTTACTCTCTAAGCTCTAAGTATCAACAACAATGACTGCTATGTTGCACCATACCCCATCATGAATCTAGAAGAATATAATCTAAAAACACCTGAAACAACAATTAGGGTGTAATAAAAAATCTTTGTATGGTTGCACCATGGATTCCATAATAATATCACAACATTTAGGTTACTTATTAAATATTTCAAATTTATATAAACATGTATAAGATTTTATAGCATTGTTAAAGAAATTCTTTCATTACATTTAAAATGATTGTAATACTTTAAACAAATTGATTCAAATTTTTTTTGAAAAAATGATTATATATTAATTCATTACTCAGGTAAAGTAGTTTACAAACATTTCAACACATTTATATATAATATATAAACAAGTGAGAAACATGGTCATTTTCCAAAAAGTAATGATAGTTCCAAGATATATGACTCTGTTGGACTCAAAGAAGATATATGAAGTATGTGTATACATATATCCCTATGACATGGGAAAAAGTAAAATCATCACTATCCCATTAGGGTTGCGACCTACTACACTATGTTTGTTTTATTTTCATAGCTTTAAAAGATTTCATTCCCAAAAAAACTCATTGAATAAATGGAAGTGCATGTTATCTATTAAAACCATTGATAATAAATTTATTTTAAAACAATTTAGAATTCCATTTATCCCATTTCTCTATTTATAAAGTTGGAGTTTTTCCCATAAAAACTGAAACACATGATTTTAATCAAAATAATAATTTTCTAAGATAAAACCATTATGTTTATATAAAAAAATATTTCAAAACATTTTCTCAAATAAATTTTTAAATTAAATTTCATAATTTAAATTCACTAATTTAAATTCCATACTTTTCAATCAATTTTTCAAACACACCCCAATTCAAGGTAATTGGTGGTCTTCACAATTTCATACTAGAAATAAAATATCATATTCAAATTACTCATTTCACTAGAATTGGGTTTTCAAAAACCTAATTAATAGGAGTCCATGAAATTTAATTTAACAAAAAAATTGAATATAAATCAACCAACTCATGGATACTCAAATTTGGTCATCCCAACAGAATAAAAAACCATTTTTATGAAAAAAATCTTGAAATTGATCCCAACGATAAAAACAAAGGTGAAAAATATCATGAAACTCAACCTATAAAAATTATTTTACAACAATAATTTAATACTCATCAATACCTAGTTGATATATCAGTGTTCAACGAAAAAAAGAGAGAAAGAAGAAGGTTCAGGGTGAGTGCTTTCCTGATGAGTCACACTACAACCATAATGACAATCAATTGATGATTAAAACAACACAAAAGTGTTTGAGGGCTTTGAAATCACCTAGGAATCGATCATGTGACTTGAGAAATTGAAACTGTAGAGGGTGAAATGAAAAATAATCCATTATTAGTATTAAAAAAATTATCAGGTCTTTACACAACGGGTAACTTAGTTACACATCACGTAACAAAAAATTCCCAAAATCTGTAGAAAACCCATCACCATTCAATAAAATATGAATTTTTATTATTATTGTATTTAAAAATTGTGTAACCAAATTAAATGAAATTAAAATCCCTAGAAAACTACACAAAATTCATGTTTTTAGAAGAATCCAAGAAATCTCTACTTTACCATCAAATGTATCCTCTAAATATCTCTATAACTAATCCTAGACAATAGAAATGGAAAATATAATTGGAAATAAAATCATATCCTTTAGGAATTTAATAGGATGTTGAAATCTCCCTATTATAAAGAAATTATATCACCAGAAAGCCTATAAAGAAGCATCCATATAAAAAGGGTGATCCTCTTCTCTCTCATCAGTGCTTGAAATTCCCATGTCTCTTGAAAATTATATTTGTACTTCCATAGAACTCAATCTATATGTATCACCATCTGATGAAGAATGTTGGTCTTATAATTAATAATCAGGATTGGATGTTCAATCACATATAAATTTTGTCGAATCGCAAAGTCACACCAGCTTATAACATAAGATGGATTAGATATACACTTTCACATATGAGATACATAGTACACATTATGTATCGACATCATATGTGGTGTAAGTACTAAATGGTAATAAAAATTCCATGCCTTCTCAGTGACATCAAAAGTTCCCAAAAAATTAGTATAAATCTTTCCTTACCTCCCATGGAATTGATGACCCAACTGCTGTGAAACAATCCAGAACACCTGGTCACCAACTAAAAATTCCAACATCATGTGATGAAGACCAGAATAATATTTATATAGAATGCGTTCTATCAACATTCTCTAATGAATCAACTGAATATTTTTTCACCTCCATAACCAAGCCCAGTCCAACTAAGTAACATTCAGCAATCATCAAAGAATATAACATAAATGTACAAGGATAACTGTACAAAGTCTCAAAAAGTTCAATTTTGATCATAGACTGGTAATTGTTTTTTTAAAAAAATATAACCATTGCCAAATGATCATTCCATGCCCCACCAAAGTTAAAAACACAAGAGCGAAAATATCCTACTGAATGTGTATATCTATCTCTATTTAGCCATTCATCTAGGGATGTGATTCCATACTCAATCGAATGTGACATCCCAGTTCCTCATAAGGACAAATCCAAAAACAGGAAGTGAATCTGGGATCCCTATCAGATACTATAAAAGACATAACTTCAGACAAATGAATTATCACATTCACTAATATACTTCCCAACTCCTCTACATTAGTTGTATCATTAATGGGTATAAATTGACATAATTTGTTCAATCAGATAATCACAACCCATACCACATTCCTCTTTCCCTGGGACTGTGGTAACCCAAACACAATTTCCATATAGATCTCATCCCACTTCCATGTTGGCACCAGAAGTGCCTGAAGAGAACCCAAAGAATTCTAGTGCTCAATCGTGACCTATTTTCATGCCTGACAATGAGAGAAAAATCCATCAATTACCTATCTGATTCCTAGCCACAAAACTTATTCCGCCCATCCAAGAACATAATTGGGGTTCCTGGGTGCACTGCGCATTGGGTTTTATGACAATCCTTCATATCTACATTCCTTCCCTCAAACAAGTCAATAAACTGATTCTGATAGCATATAATACCATCTATGGATAACAACCACTCAGTGATGGTATCTCCATAATAATGAGAGTCTCTAATTCTACATAACTCATCATCTAACTGATGTTACTATAGAATCATCTCAATAAGAGTGGATGTAAGTTGAACACTTTCAATGAAACCTCATCTTCTGATTCATGTATTCCAATATGAAACTATTCAAAGAGATCCATCATGTTCCACTCTTCTAAAGATTCTATAATGGTTGGGGTATAATTATTCTTACCTAAAGCATATCCAATGATATTCCCATTCCCCACGATATAGTTGATGTCAATGATGAATTATTGTAGTCACTCAAAACAATTCCTATGTTAGGGATGCAACTCTTTTTATGAAAACATAAAACTGTTGCTCGTGTGCTATAAAAACATGGTAAACACTTATATGTAATGGAAATGTCTCCAAAACTTATGAAAATTCATCATAAATTTATTTTCATGGTCATGGGTAGGATAATTCATCTCATGTGGTGGAGGATGAAGAGAGATATAAGAAACCCCATGTTAATCTTTCATAATAACACAACCCAAACGTGAACCAGATGCATTACAGAAGACCACATAGACATGCTAACCTCTGGAAGAGTCAACACTATAGTAGTATTGGGAATAAATTTTAGCTAAAATAAATATTAATGATATATTTATTTTCAATAAAACTTTAATTCCTTCCGAGTTAGTGTAGTCCCCCAAAAATAGAATTTGAGACGTCATTAATGTACTAGTGGTAATTACCAGATATATCCTAGATATTTTGGATCTCAAAAAAATTATGTCTTCTTAACTATGTCTTAAAAACCTTTTCCTTTTCAAGATCAAATGAAATTCCATTTTACGAAACCAAAAGACACAATAATTTCAATTCCCAAATCCAAAAGTCACATTTTTGAAACATATCATAAATTCATTAATTTCTCAGCAATTCTAGTACTTAACTTTGTTGATGCACGTGATCATTCTAAAAAATAGAGTCAAGAAAGATGTTATCTACAAAAATCGCCTTAAATTCATCAAGGAATAACTAGGAAGTCTTATTCATTAAATATATATATAAATTATAAGAGTATTTTTTTGACCAAATGGCATTTCAAGGTACTCATAATGGCCATACCTTTTTAGAATGGTGGTTTTATAAAAATAATATTCTATTATTCTCAACTGATGGAAACCAAATCGAAGATCTATCCTTGATAAAAAAATTTCCCATTTCAATATATTAAACAGATCACAAATCTATGGAAATGGATAGGTGTAAATTACAATGAATCTATTGAGTTTTTTGTAGTCAATTCAAAGGCATAGATAACCATCATCCTTCTTAGTAAAGAGAAATAACACTGCCAAAGATGGTGAACTCAGGCATATAAATCCATTCCTTAGATGATTTACCAACTGAATCTTAAACTCTTTCATTTTATTTGGTGATATACAGTAAGAAATAATAAACACTGGTTGGGGACCACATTTTAAATCGATAGAAAAATCTTCCACACTCACTGGTTGAAGACAAGGTAAGTTAGAAGAAAATATATTGTGATACTCGATGACATTTGGAGGTATATAACCACTCAAAGTTCCTATACATAGATAAAAATTGAACACTGATATTACATTAGAAAAATCATGATAAGAATGTCTAGCTCGACCTGACATTATGTCCCATTCTCCTTAATAGATTATGAAAACCCCAATGGGTTTATTAATTTAGAAAAGTCAGAGATTAAAATGAATCTATGATTTATTGGAAATGATCCAATACATTTTGAATATTAAGTCAAGGGTTTTCAAGTTGAGTACCGAAATATTCCACGAAATCTCAACATATGATAATGAAAATTCAGGATAGGGACTATGGAAACCCTCCTCTCTATTCATTATATGGGGTGTAGTAATATCCATCAAATAAGATAAAATAAAAATATTAAGACGTAGAATATTTAGAATATGTGTTGAAATAAATGAATGAGATGAACCCTTATCAAAGGTAAAGCACTTCACCTAAAACTCCTTAGGTGTCTCCAAGAATTCAATGAAAATATAAATCTTGAACAACCATTACTCAGCCTATTTAGGATCATTGGTTGCTTTAAACACTTGTGGAATCTTGAGAATGATCTCCTAAGTGCAAATCTAGATAACATCCCAATGTGGTTCCACAACTAGAGCCTGAACAAGAAATGGTTCATGTCTATTTCCTTGATCTAAGATAGTATGGATGGTCACCTCAAACAAAATCATGTCCATAATAGGATTTGATAACTCTTGTTCATAAAAAACATTCCCTTGGATCTAGGTCTCATGTATTCTCAATGTCTAGATGCTACAAAACAACACCAAACAATGACAAAGATATCATACTAACACTGAAATAGAGAAATAATAAAAATGATTCCCAAACATAATAAGATCATAATATTTGGATTTCATTCCATATAAACCAAAAGAGTGGAAAAATCCCAGAACTAATCCTCATAATTCTATTCCCAAAACACCATGGAAACTTAATATTCATTATGTTGAGATTTGGAATTGAAATCAATAACAACTACCTCCCAAGAAATGATTAGGAAATGCAACTACATATTGAAAAAAGACAAGAATCTCAATGAAAACCTTTGATACCATTTTTTCATGAACTAGCCTGGGTATCCTAGAAACTCAATAACTGAGCCAATCTAAACATGGACTAAAGGGTGTTCCTAATCTCCAAGGATTGGGGACTAGCACCAACAATCATAAAAAATGATAGTGGGAATGATTTTTCCATAGTCAATATGGATAAAGATATACAAGTCAGTATGTATACAAAAAAATTATAAAGGACTAAGTGTAACTTAAGTTATACATGTATGAAAATCCAATATTCAATAGAAAATTACCCACAAAATAAGAAAAATTACCCATGTTCCAATAGATGAAACTCACTAAGACCCAATTATCAACAAGTAAAATATCCAATTACTTCCTCACCTCTATTCAATCCTAGAATAAGATAATCCTAGAACACCTTAATACAATGGTAGGGAGTGAGATAAATATCCATTAGTGTCTCACCAAAGATTACATAATCAGAAGATAACATTTAATTAACCAATTAATGATTTAAAATTTATATTAATTGATATGGATTTTCAAATATTAATTAAAAAAATTCATTCTTCAAATTCCAAATTATAGAAATATTTAAAAAAATGGTTTCACAAATAATTTATTTAACACAATTTTTATAAATTCATTAGGCATGTAAAATAGTTTAAAAACATTGGAACACATTAAAATCAAATTTATAAATACTTGAGAAACATGGTCATGTCCCTAAAGGTATGACAATTATAGGAAACCAGATCCTCACATAATTTTTGGGGATCATAGAAATACATGTATACACACCTCCCTCTCACACTGGAAAATAGAGACTCGTCACCTTCACATCAGGGATGTGACCGACAACACTAGGATTTATTTATTTGTAAAGAATAAAAATTGTTATCTCTCAATAACTCACTATCATTCTTGGATTTTAAGTGATCTAGTAAAAAAAATGAGAAATTTATTTTGAATCATTTTAAAATACCATTCACCCCATTCCCTCAATTAAAAAGTACCTATTTTAATTTTGGTTTTCAATCAAAACATGACATTTTCCATGGTAAAACCTTTGGTTTTATTAATTAAACAATTATGATCCTAATTTTCAAATAAAAATTGAAATTAATTTCAATAAATCAATTCATAATTTAAATTCAACTATGTTCAATCAATTTTTTTACAAACACCAATTAAATAGATTTGGGGTTTTTACCATTTTCATGATAGAAAATAAATTTAACATTAAAATCCCCCAATTCAATGGAATTAGGTTTTCAACAAAAAAATTTAAAGAATTTAATGTAATTAAAATAAAATAAAATAATATAATTTAAATAAATTAATTAATAGACAATCTGTATTTTCATCACAACAGAACCACCCACCTTTCACACTAAATCAAAAGGCCAGAAATGGAACCCTCTAACATAAACTACGAAATAGATTATCTGAAAATTAATACTAGAAAAAATATTTGACAACACAAGTTTTATTCCATTAATACATAGATAACCTACAAAACACTAAATGAAAAAATATAAGGATATGAAGCGATAGAGAGGGATCTTACCCAATGATTCACACCACAACCATAATAATGATAAATAACATATCAGAATAACCCAAAAGGGTTCTATCACTAAAATATTTCTTGATAATGGATATTGGATTGATAGAAATGAAAACTGGAGAGGATAAAAAAGAAAATCTGTCAGGGATCCTATTTAAAATTACCACGTTGACATTACATGACGTGTAACCCAATTACACGTCTTGTAATTAAAAAATACCAAAAAAATTAAAATCCCATCTCATTTTGATAAAATTAGATTTATTATTATTTTATAATTTATATGTAGTTTAACCATATTACATTGTGTGTAAATGCATAGGTGACTGCATAACAAGTAGGTTTTTACTAAGAATCTGACAAATATATGACTTCTCTATCACAAATATCCTCCTAATTACTTATTATCCGTACCCAAACAATAGAAAAAGAAAACCATAAATAGTTTTAATTCATTCCTTTTAGGAAGGTAATTGAATGTTACTATTCAAATCAACCTTTCATTGTGTGTTTTAAATAATTCTTTGTGAATTTTCATTTGATATTCTTATTATCTAAGTATTTTATAGACTATTTTCCCCAAAGATAATTTCTTGAGAAATGTAAATCATAGCGAACTAATTCTTACTCAATATAATTTTGAGGTAATTTTTCTTAGGGTGCCTCAATTAACAATAATTTTACAAAAATAATAGACCCAATTACATCAATAAAACCCACATACTTATTCCTAATAAATCATAATATATGATATTTCCTATTCTAAGATTAGGTAAAACTATGGTTGGATTTGAGGTCTTACTTATTTTAAGTAGTAGAAAATCAATTTCAGAATATTCATACCATGAGAATTAAATTCACGACTTTTTTAGACCTATAATAGGGGATATAAGGAATGTGAAATTATAAATAATACACATATAATTGTTGTAAAACCCCATTAAAATACAAATATTAAAAATTCTATTGTGATTCTCCCATTAAATAATGACACACACCTTCAATCATTGCACATTTTCCCTTCAATCCATTGTTCTATCACCTAAGAAGTGTAAATTTACACTAAGGAGTTTAATTTTTTGGGCTAATCATATATATGTTTATCACATAGTGTATTCAAAATTATTTTGTGATTTAATTAATTATCTTATAGGGATTTAATATTCACAAAGATATCAACAAAAAAATAACCAAAAATGAATCTAAGTACATGTAGAAACCCCAATTAATCAATTTAAAAAATAAAGGTTGATGAATTCATGAGACAGAACAACATTAACCGATACTCATATTGGACACATCTTTATTGGATTCAATATGTTGTATTTATGACTGTCTAACACTTACAAGAGGACAACATGATCTCAAGTCAATATTTGAGAAACCTTATCCTTAAGAAGATCATCGAAAATATCATTTATTTGTGATAGTGGATATCAATTATTAATTATATGCTGAACCAATTTTCAAAAATCTAAAAACAACACGATTGTATTGTCTACTATCTATAAAACAATTACTGGTAAACCCCAAGGACAAATACTTGGTCCAATATTCCCATTCATCTCTAGGACCTTTAACAGTATTCTTGGTTCCAAAATAATTGTATTAACCTCCTTTATGTTGTAATAGATGTCATTTAGTCTCATAGAATATTCTCAATAATGAATTCTACCACTCTTTTAGGAGAAAAAATGATAAAGGTTCTATGTAAAAAATGCCTAAAATGGTCGAACATAAGAGTTAATTCTATTAGACATATTTTATAATGACTCAAAAAAGGGCAATAAACATGGGAATAATGTATTCTTATACTATGAATTTATTGTCTATTTTTACATTCCTAGACATAGTAATCCCCAATGTAATATTTTACCTTCCATAGATTATGTTAAAGACATCCTATGGTTATAAAATTATATATGGGATTTCTAGTGACACAACTATTCTATTCCTATCGAAACTCGAAAAGAATCTTTTTTCCACAGTTCAAAAGCATGGAAATAGGTCCCAAAAATGTGGCTATAGCCTACGACCATAGTTTTGACCAAGTGTGGCTGCTATCGCTGTGGCACAAGGTCCCAACCAACTGCCACAGTTTTGATCGTGGAAATATATGCCTAATTCCACAGTTTTCAAAACCGTTTCAATAGGCCTCCATACTGACCACCGTGGCGATTGACCTATAGCCAGAGTTTTAACTGTGGCAATAGCCTCAGAAAACCATGGCAATAGCCTTAATACAAAATGAAACTAGTTAGTTTTGGTCCATGTACTTCCCCTTTACAAACCAGCGTACTTACAACTACACCACATGACAATTCGAGTATATAAATATATATTATGATATATTTATATTAATATAAATCATTGTAATAGCATCAAAACCATGGTGGTAAGTCTTCCCGCAAAAATTTTGGCGGTAACATTTTTCCTCGTGGAAGGGCAGGAACTCTATTGCGATAGTTTTCGAAAACTATGACAATAGGAAATTGAAACATTTGGCCTATAGCAACATTTTTAAAACCGTGTCTATAACCACAACCGATATCCATTGTTTTCAAAACCGTGGAAATAGGCCATAGAAAACCAGCCTATTGCCACGGTTTTAAAACCGTGGCTATAGGTCCGTGACAATAGCCTCATTTTCTAGTAGTGTATAGTGATTTGAAATCCTATAATCTCATGGGAAAAAGGTTTCCCAAAGAAATGAAAGCCACCAATTTCATAAGGTAACTCCCTGAAATGGGAAATAATTAAAAATCATACTAAAAAATTATTTTCATGAGTCATAAAATAAAAAAACACCATTTCAGGACCACATAATTCCACTATATATATAGAGATAAACGAATGTGTTTCACATTTGTTAAATAAATTAGATACTGATGTTGAGGAGACTAAACTCATACGTAGTTCTGTAGATGGATTGGATCACTTCTCCTATAGAATAGGTTGTACTTTATATATGTAGCCTGATTTTTAGCCCTCATTCACAATCTGAATTCCATTATAATGTATGATCTTCTATCAATACATATCAAAATTATAGCTTCCATGATAACATCCATATCCTCTTCTTGAAAGTCCTATAGTACTAAATCTCTTATCCTATCACAGAGCCACTGACACCTCACCAAAATGTAGAGATAATTTGGATTCTCTCTATTTATGAATATGTCAAATATTTTCATAAAACTAATAAATATGTCCCATCCTATCACAATATTTTCAAAATAATAGTGCCCTATGTCACTGTGATTTTGAATGACCAAAGTTTCCATATAGATGAGGTATCACCTTACTAACTGGCCACACAATATGTCAACTACTACCCACTAAGAAATCTCCTAAGGAAGCATCATACCACAAGATGATGTGCCAATATCATTTTTATAATACATGTATTATCCACACCGCCATCATCCCTCAAGTTATGAATAGTATTGATAGATTGGGTCATTATTTAAGAATTAGTCATCAAAAGAATAATTCACACCTGAGAACAATTGACATTACTATGATCATCCAAAAATAATATAATTAAATTAAATTAATGTTTATAATGATTTTTTGCAATGTTTTAGATCTCATTAATGTGATACAAAGAATCCATTAAAAACATAGGACCCTCATGTTTGTTTATAAACACCCTATATCATTTAGCTCTAAATGTTTTTGGAACAGATTAATCATAGAAGGTATTTTTGAAAACCCTCCAAACCATATAATGATTTTGATCCTACCAATTCACGGTATATTTATTTATAATATAGAAATTTGATTAAAAATTCTCTCTATTGGGGTCTCCAAATGATCAATGTTAGCATGAATGGATAAAATCTATGACCCAACACCCTAGGTCCACCTTACCATAAGAAATTAGGTTCAAATAATGAAAAACTTGTGTTACAATTGTAAAATTCTTAGTAGGATTTGGGGCTCCCAATATGGTTTCCATGAACCATAGGAAGTCATATTAAAATTGACCATCACGACCAAAATCAGGCATAAAAAAGGAGTATAACTAGAGACGTTGTAAGTGAGACTATATGAGGTAACATTATTGGTTTAGATCACCTTGGATACAGAGCTTGGTCACCTCCACCTTCCAAAAATTCAACACAAGGATGTTGATGTTGAATAAATCTCCAATTCTTAGAACACACAACAAAATATGATTTGATAATAGAAAAGATCTTATGTAAATGAATAGGATATGTACAAGCCTTCCATTATATTATTCAATAGAAAACAAACATAAGAAAATATATGTTTAGTTAACATTTTGATTCATTAGGGAACAAAATATACAATCTGAAATCCCATTACTAAAGTTAGTTCTAGTTTAAATTATTTTACTTAATTATAGAGGTTTTACTATATAGAATGTAAATTTCATGTTATAGATGGAAATTCCCTCTATGATGAAATTGGAATCCCTATTTAACAGTAACCATTCCATTTCACTTTTCATAAATCAACAATTTATTATATATATATATATATATATATATGAATGTATGTATCATTTTCTAGATATATTAGTCACCATTTAAATGTTAGAAATTCATCATAATATAAGTTCCAACCTGAACATCATATAAATTAAAATAGAACATTAAATCAAATCATATGAGGTAGAATGTCTATATTGGGTTATTCAATTATATAGAGCACCGTTCCAAATTAATAGAGGAACATAATTTATAAATTATCTGTTTTATGCATTTAATTATAATAATATGACATTTTATACCTTGTAACTAATTATTCATTTCAACGAAATTAAATAATTAGGCACTTATGGTGCCTCAATCAGGCTATGTGGGAAAAACTATTCTGGTTGATGTGAACACATTATGAAACTAATTTTTTATCAAATTTTTTATAAGAAATGTAAGTACAATTTCAAATATAATGCTCAAGTCATTGATAATATTCAACCCAAAATGTACATAGTAAATAAAACTATCATACCATAGGTAAGAATTATAAATCCCCTGGTTCTTGTAAGGACTATAGATTAAATAATCTATTTCACACAAGGCCAGAGGTTAAATAAAATCCATAATATTAATATACACCATAAGACTTGCATGTCATGGAATGGTGAAACCAGTACAATTATATTATAAAAAACTATAATATCATGTCCTAGACATGGAAACACTATTTTTCACTATATTTGGGTAATATACCCATAGACAAATGCTCATCACTAAATTTGAAAATATCATATTTTCCTGCATACTATCCCAACATAGGAAGGTAATGAAAAGTGATCTAATACAAATTTGTGACGTATTCTGCCAAGTTCATTAGAATGTGACAAGACCATGTTGGCTGTATGGTGTCAACCATGCCTCCCTATATTCCAGAGGACACTGAATGTATTGAAAATCTATGATGGAATGTCGGGGACACACTATCTTCTTTATTAGAGTAAATCACAGTGTTGAATAATAGTTAAATAGTAAAAAATATATACAGTATAAGAATAAGCACAAATTTCCATCCAAATATAATAATGATAGAAAAATATCAATAATTTTAATAGTATACATATTTGGTGTGATAATTTTATAAAAATTTGGAATGAGAATATGTGGAAGTTGACACACACAACTACATATTCTTTAATAAAATATAAAAGTAATCAAAATAAAATCTCTAATGACATCAAGTGAACTATATTTATCCTCTTCTCTCATAATCCTTCCTAGAAAAAATTATTCAGATCTCCATAGTGGGATGGTTCATATTTTCCCTACCAGTATCCATGTGGTCTGTTTGGGTACTAAACAACAACTCAAGTAGCATGTGAGTAAAAATAAGTAGTCCACCACAAATGGTGTTTAATAATATCTTTATTTGGAATATATAGTGAATCCTTATTCAGGTAACAATATTAAAATAATAAATTGATATAAATTGTTCCCATGTATGTTGGAGTGCCTCACTAAGTACTTATATGAGAAGATATTATTTTAACTAACCTATAAATTTCATTGAAAAATCATCATTATTTTATATATATGCTTATGTATCGAGGGACATGAAAATGGAATATCTATATAATGATAATCATAAAATTGATTAATATGCCCCATGGTGTTAATTACCTAACAAGCGTAGGCAAAAAAAATAATTCATGTTAGCAAAGTGGTATGGAATGTATAAATATTTCAACCAATGAAGTTAAGTTATATTTCTAACAACCAAATACACTTATATGACAATCAATCCATGAATTTCTCACAAAAAAACTAAGATGAATCGTGTCCATTATTTCAAATTAAATAATAAGGATATTCACATTCACTAATTCCAAATAATCATTATCGGTCTTCATGTATATTTTAAATAAATAATATGGAGAATAATTTTAGTTAATCCCAAATTAAAAATATATAGCTTTATGTCCTTTTACATCAAATAAACAATAATGATCTCTATTTTCGTAATTTCCAAATAAAAAACAACAAAATTCATGCCTTCTAATATCAAATAAATAACAAGGATCTTCATGTATATTAATTTAAAATAAATATTATGGTGTTCCTTGTCCATTAATTGCATTCCTAAATTTTGAACATAAAAAAATTATGTAGTTATACTGGGACATGGTGTAGAGTTCATTCCATTTAGTCAATTCCATTCATCATTTATGACATATAATTGAAGTTTAATAAAATGTTGCCCAGTGTAATCTACCTACCAGTACATTATTTAATAAGGATCTTGTGACTAGGAATTTCCATTCACATGTAGTTTTTACAATTTGACATTTCAATAAATTCAACATAATAATTAGGATCATATTTTACATTCGAAACACACTTTAAAAGGTTGTTATGTCACATTGTAAAGTATTAAAGAAACACATAAAAGACTCTAGAAATGGTGGTTCAACTAGAGGTTTCAAAATCTATCTATGTTAATGGTCTAGGGGATTATATTGGCCATTTTCAAATAGATTTAATTTAATAGTTTCATATCTCTAAGGAAATACATAGGAATTTCATCGTGATGATTAATATAGCATGATATAAATAGATAAACATCTAAGGAAAAATATTATACCATCTATATAAAATATTGTAGGTAGTCTCCTCATCATGAAACAGCCTTTGGTTTGGGATGGAGTAAGATAAATTTAATGAAATAGAAACACTCCCTGAAAATGGTTGATAACATAATTCATGAATAGAATATAAACAATAGAGGGAAAAACTAGGAAATTTTTTTAGTCTAGTTGTAGGTTATTTATCATGGATCAAACATGACAAATGGTGTTCAATACTGAATCCATATTAGGTAAATATATATATGCTTTTGAGGATATCGAAGGGGGAGCTCATGAAACTATATTCTGGGGATTAAAGGAAAATGAAGGTTTTTCATATGTGTAAAAAAGACATGGTAAAATAAAAAAATAATTATTTTTAAGGGGTTTATGATTTTTTCAAAATATTTACAATACTGTGTTTTACCCATTCATGTCACACTACCATTGAACTATCCCCTCATATAGTTCATGCACACAATTAAAAAAATATTTTCACATACCATACATTCCACATTGTCCCATTCCAACACCACGTATATCCTAAGAGCATGGTTATCACTAACCATGTGAAAACTATATTACATAAACCTTAATTTTATAGTAAATTTTTGCTAAAAGGTTTCCTCCCCCACACTATTAAAATAACCATGGAATTCCCTTTGTGTGTCACACAATTGATCTTCATGGTTACTACTAACTATGTCCCTATAATTCCCCTCGACATATATCTCTAAAAACTATAAGAATGGGCCCTCAAGAAAAGAGAGAACACTCTCAAATACTCAATAATATTATAAGGAAATACGATATATACAAAAAAAAATTTTAAAAAATAATAATATGATCTATACCTCATTGAAAAATAAGTATTCTACATGCCACATGTTCTTATAAACAGTTTTTTGTACTTATAAAACTCTAACATAGATTCTTTTATGTTATGATTCTTGCAAATTGTTTTTATGAGGGATCATTTGGATTATGTTTATTATTTTATTTTATAAAAAATTGTATTATAAAAGGTACATTTAAAAAAATTAGAAACTATATTTTTTGATAAAATATAATTTAAACCTATTATTTTTTTGATATGTTAGGAAAATCCATAATTAATTATTGTAGTGTAGTGTTTTTAATAAATTTATTATGGGGTTAAAAAATTATTTATTTGAATGATTTATTTTAATCATTTTAATTATTCATTTTAGATCATAATCATATTTGGGTTTAAAATATAATATATTCTTTAAATATATAGATTTATCATTTTTTAATTAACAGATAAATACAAAAATTCATTTTTATTACATGAAATTTGATCATAAAGTATTTTAAAAATTTTGAAAATATGTTCATATAATGATCTATTTCCAATCATTTAATATTGATTAAATGATGTTTTTTATAACCTATTTCTTATCTGGGTTGTTTTGAGAAATCATTTATTGTGGACTATTCAAAGGAAAGAACATACATTTTTTACTAATAATATAATATATGTATTGAAAAAACTCAGTTAATTCTATGTTTTTTGAATGATGTGATATTTAAACAATTATATATACCATGGTTTGTGTTTCATAAGAATTTTTGTCATATTTATTATAATTATCATGTGGTCTAGTTTCATTGTTAGGCCATATATATACTTTTTCTGTGGTATAATATATTTTTATTACTCATTTATATAAGGTTATTCGATATTATAAATTTATACAAACATGTTACCTAGTTATATCATGGGATGAAGTCACTATTTTAATGATATATGGGATAAATACATGGTTTGATTTATTTCTTATAGGACTTTTCCTTTTAAAGAAGATGTTTTCCTGATAATAATTTTTTTATAATTATGTATTCATGTATGTTAAATTTGGTATTTATTCCCATAAAATAGATAGAATTATAACTGATTTGATTTCAACCTTATTTGAATAATTTCTCATGTGATTAAAATAATGTAATAATATGACAACCCTGCTTTTTATTACAACTTAATCATGCTTTATTACATAAAACTTCACTTGATACAACAAAGAGGATCGAGAGGTTTAGTGTATTTGGGGCTTAGGATCATTACATAAAAACTTAAAACATGAAATACAACTTCTTTATTGAAAACTTCCTTTACATGACCACTACATTCCCTCGTACTTAGCATTGCATGGGATAACCTGAGGACATGCATAAGAAAAGGGTGAGCTATAAAGCCCAGTAAGGGAGTACACATGGAATAACATAATGAGTACAATACATGTTAGGCAATAGGAATGTCAATAGAGAATAAGAGAAACATGAACATAAAGTCATGATAAAGCATGATAATCATAACATGGAAATGTGGCAACAACACTTAACATTGAATTAGCATGAGCCATGGCTCATTGCACATGGAGCATGAGTAAACCCTCATTGCACATGAAGTACGAGTAAACCCTCGTTTCACTTCAATTAGCATGAGTCAAAACTCATTTCACTTGACGTATCATGATACTATACTTTACCCAATGCATTGGAGCACTATAAGGGCGCACCCTTCTTAAACATTTCATTTCATGCATAAGTGTGCCACATGGATCATAAAACATGGATTCATAAAACATAATCATTTATTCCATGATAAAGAAATATGGATTTCATACCTGAAACATTATAAAAAATAAGTAAATGTTCATAAAGGTGAATACCCTTGATGGAGAAATGGGCATGGTATTCACTACATAATGGCATTGGCTTAGAAAATCAGTGCGATTTCGGCAGCGTAACGACGTGACATAAGAATTCATAAAAAAGGTTTGATGAGAGAGAAAGGGTGTCTCATCATATTTACATGAAATTGACAGTAAGGGGGTCATAT
This sequence comes from Viscum album, assembly GCA_963277665.1. Lineage (NCBI taxonomy): Eukaryota > Viridiplantae > Streptophyta > Magnoliopsida > Santalales > Viscaceae > Viscum > Viscum album. The sequence goes on along the minus strand of OY728121.1, from coordinate 1,274,289,024 downwards.
AGATACATGTCCAATCAATTGTAATGGAATTTAGATTCATGATACAAAAGTATTGCTTGAATGTAAAAAAAAGAGAGAAGTTCCTTTCGGAATTTCGGTATAGTAACAGGTGTACATGGGAGGAATTTAATGAGAGATAAAGGGGTCTCCCATCATTCAAAAAATTAGAGGGAAGTATGGGGGAGGTGCGAAACCATACCCCAACAATCATAATTGAAATTAAAATGGCAATACAACTTAAAGAAAATCGACAAAAATGAGAAAGGAAGAAAAAACCCTTACTTGGAAGTGTGCTTCCAAAGGATAGATAGAGGCTTGTGAGATGCTTCTTGGGAGCTTGGGGAACCTTGGAAGGATTTTAGAGAGAGTAGGGAAGAGTTTGGACGAACTCCAAGGGATTTTAGTGAGGAGGAAGTGGTAGCTTGGGTGGGTTTATATAGGAATGATGAGAGAATTCTTTATTTTTTAGGTTTGGGACACCTTATATTAAAATAATTCAAACCACAAACCATCCCATGGTATTTGCCCATGGTTTCTGGAAAAGGAAGGAGGAAAACAATATTTTACAAGGCCAAGGTCCGAACTTATTAAAAAATTAGGGTTTCTTATGTGGAGGTGAGTCACACTCCAATGGAAATTAATTTAAAAAGGCAAAGTGTTGAATAAGTCTTGAGGGGTTCATTAATACTTTGAAAAGTAAGTCAAACAAACCCAAAATCACATTAATTTAAAGATAAAACATATATTGGCTAAACATAAGGATTATGGTATTTTATTACATCACCATTGGGTCATTATGATGTTATAAAACGCATTATATAATTAAATGGTATTTAATTTTTACCCAAAACTTTTATTGTCTCAGAAAATTATGAAAAATTTTCTGTTCAATAATTTTGATGTCCTGATTCCAGAAATGATATTTATTTTATCTAACAAAAATATAAATATGTTAATTTTCACTTTTAAAATAAAAACCATCATTTATCGAAAATTCACGGGTTTTGACAGAAGTAGCCTTCAAACCTTAATAAACATTTTAATTGCATTCATAAATTTATATGATCATTTATATTTAATAAAAATTAATTTAATATTAATAATAATATTTTATTAAAGTATTATTTAATTCAAAAATCCCTTAATTTAATAAAATAGATTTCTTGATTAAATAATAAATAAAAACACCATTTGTACTTTAAAAACTATTTACAATGTATCAAAAATGACTAGAAATTATATTCATTATTATATACAAAAATAATGTACATGAACATAGTGCAACTTATTTGTTACATAACCCCTTAAAACATCCGCATAAGACCTAAGGGTAATGTGTGCAATGGTGACAGACTCTTGGGCCGGCTCGGATAACATCGCTCGAGTGGTAATTTCAATCAACTTCCACTTCTCTCATAGACGGCCACGTTCGAGCTTGACATAACGAAGCTCATCTTGGGCTTGGTCAAGGGTGAAGCCCAAAGACGCCACCTCTTTTCCGAGCTCCGAAAAATGGGCTTCATATGGGGCAATTCTACTGGATGAGGCCATCGCTTCCTTTGTCTGAGTAAAAATTGGGTTCGTTAAAGCCTTACATTTATACTAATCATGTGATCACTGTTCAACGGCTATATTAACAATGGTAAAAATTCTTAACATGAAACCAAATAAGTTGACATATTATAAAAACATTTTTCATAAAGAGACATTTAACTGGATCAAGAGAGATTTTCCATTAATGAATCTTTGGGTCATTACAATATTCCCCCCTTAAGAAATTTCTCCCTCAAAATTTTCCTTTTCCCGCACTAAAACAAATGTGGGTAACTCAGTTTCATCATATCCTCCAACTCCCAAGTTGCTTCTTTAAACTTGTGGTTTCTCCACAACACCTTGACGAGGGGAATTGTCTTATTTCGTAGAACTTTTTCTCTACGATCTAAGATCTTCACTGGTTGATCCTCATAAGAAAGATCATCTTCCAATTGTACCACCTCGGAAGAGAGTAAATGTGAAGGGTCCAGTATGTACTTCCATAAGATTGATACATGAAAGTCATCATGCACCTTGGCCATAGTAGGTGGAAGTGATAGTCGATAGGCCACAACCCCAACACGATCAAGAATCTCTAAGGGGCCGATGTACCTTGGACGTAACTTCCCTTTCTTTCCAAACCTCATGAGCTTCTTCCATGGAGATATGCGTAAAAACACCATGTCTCCAACTTTAAACTCAAGGTCTCATCGACAATTATCTTCATAACTCTTCTATTGACTCTGGGATGCCTTGATATGCTGCTGAATGGTTTTAACCTTGTCCACCATTTCCTCAACCATTTCTGGTCCAAGCAGCTTACGTTCACCAACCTCATCCCAACATGCCGGTGTTCGGCACCTTTTCCCATAAAGGGATTCATTTGGTGCTATTTGGATGCTCGAGTAGAAACTGTTATTATAAGAGAACTCAACCAGAGGAAGATGTTGATCCCCTCCTCCTTTAAAGTCCATTGAACATGCTCTCAACATATCCTCAAGTGTTTGGATAGTCCTCTCTGATTGTCCATCAGTTTGAGGATGATAGGCCGTACTAAAGTTCAGTTCAGTATTCAGAGCACGTTGAAGACTCTTCCAAATCATAGAGGTGAATCTTGGATCTCGGTCGAACAAAATAGATAGTGGTACTCCATGCAACCTTACCACTTCCCTAATATATATCCGTGCTGGTTTATCCAATGAGAAATCCTCTCAAATAGTAATGAAGTGTGCAGTCTTTGTAAGACGATCCACAACAACCCAGATTGCATTGTTGGCTTTGGATATCCTCGGAAGTCTGGTGACAAAGTCCATGGTGATGTTCTCCCATTTCCATTCTGGTATGGGTAATGGTTGAATCATCCCATTAGACTTCTGCCTCTCTGCCTTCACTTGCTGACACACTAGGAACTTTGATGTATATTCGCCGATCTCCTTCTTAATATTATCCCACCAAAAGTTTTCTCGGAGATCTTGACACCTCTTTGTGCTCCCTGGGTGAATAGAGAAATTTGAACTATGTGCATCATCCAAAATTTCCTTCTTCAGATCCAGACATGATGGAACACATAGTATTTTCCCAAACTACACAATTCCTTCTTCATTAACATTATAGTCCGAGGATTTCCACTTTTTTATAGCTTCCACTTTTTCTTTAATTCCCACATCATCCTTTTGAGCATCCTTTAAACTTTACAAAAGAGATGGTTGAGCAATCATTTGAGAAAGGTTTGATGATGTTCTCTTCTTTATGATTCCCACGTCCATCTTCATCAAGTCTAAGAAGATTGGATCCTTCTCAATTCTCATCATTGATAGAATCGCTGGATCCTTTCTACTTAGGGCATCTGCCACCTTGTTCGCTTTCCCTGGGTAGTAATGTATTGAACATTCATAATCCTTGATGAGTTCTATCCATCTTCTTTGGTGCATATTAATATCATTCTGTGTGAATATATATTTAAGACTCTTGTGGTCAGTAAATATCTCACATTTCTCTCCATAGAGATAATGCTGCAAGATTTTCAAGGCAAAGATCACGGCCGCCAATTCTAGATCATGCGTTGGATAGTTCTCTCATGGATTTTCAACTGCCTTGAGGCATAGGATATCACTTTATCATTCTGCATCAGCACACAGCCTATGCCCTTCTTTGAGGCATCACTGAATACCACAAAAAGTTCCCCACTTGTGGGTAAAGTGAGCACGGGCGCAGTGATAAGCCTCCTTTTCAACTTCTTGACGCTTTCTTCACATTCATAACTCCAAGAAAACTTTACTCCCTTTTGAGTAAGCTTGGTAAGAGGGTTGGAAAATCGTGAGAAATTTATCACAAATCGTCGATAATATCCAGATAACCCCAAGAATCTACGGATATCTGTTACCGATGTTGGCCTCGGTCATCCCTCAATTGCATCTGTTTTGGAGGGGTCCACAGATATCCCATTGCTTGTGATGATATGGCCCAAGAATGAGGCTTCCTTCAACCAGAACTCACACTTTCTGTACTTTTCATAGAGTTTCTCCTTGCGCAAAGTCTCTATTATAGTTTTTAAATGCTCCTCATGATCCTCCTTGGTTTTGGAGTATATTAGAATATCATCTATAAAGACTACCACAACTTTTTCAAGGTAATCTATAAAGACTCTATTCATCATGTCCATGAATATTGCTGGAGCATTGGTGAGTCCGGAAGGAATTACTATGAATTCATAGTGCCCATATCTTGTACGAAAAGCAGTCTTGGGGATATCGTCCTTCTTCACCCTTACTTGATAATACCATGACCACAAGTCCACCATGGAGAAGTATTGTGCTCCACACAACTGATCTAACAAGTCATCAATTCGTGGGAGTGGATACTAGTTCTTTATCATGATTTTGTTATGTTCACGATAATCCATGCAAATCCGCATTGACCCATCCTTCTTTTTGACGAAGAGGACTGGTGCACCCCATGGTGAAGCACTTGGGCGTATAAACCCTTTATCCAGATTCTCTTGTAGTTGTTTCTTCAGCTCTTCAAGCTCAACAATAGCCATTATATATGGAGTCTTGGATATTGGTAGTGCCCCTGGTATAAGTTCAATTGAGAACTCAACATATCTTCTTGGAGGAAGACCAGGCAGTTCCTCGGGAAACACTTCTACAAATTCCCTCATAATAGTCATTTTTTCAAGGATGGTTTCTTCTTTGGACTCATTCATCTGAGCCAGATACGCGTGCTCATAGGGCATTAATATCCATGCTTGAGATTATGGAGCTAAAGGAGATTAATCTTCCTCCTGACACTTGTAAAGAATCGAGGGTTGATTCTCCATATGGAGTGTGATTTCCCTCTCCTGACAATTTATGTTGTCTCTATATAAGGAAAGACAATCCATGCCAGGAATTGAATCAAATTCCTCCAAAGGGAGTATGACGAGGTTTGCTGGGAAATTAAATCCACAGATTATAACAGGGGGACTTATATTCCTTGGATGCAATGATTTCCCCATTTTCCGTACTCACCGACATCTTTACTTCCATGATTTGTGGTGGTGCTGGGATTGTTCTACTAAACGTTCGAGATATAAAAGAATGCATAGAACCTGAATCAAAAAGTATGTTCACTATTCTTGAATGAATAACTAGCGTACGTGTCACCACTTCATTGTCAGGTTTCACATCGGCAGAAGTGATGGCAAAAGCTCTTCCTTGCTATCTTGGAGGTTGTTGGTTGCCTCCGATAACCCTTGGATTAGGGCACTGATTTGAAAAATGACCCGGTTCTTTGCATTTATAGCATTGAACAACGCTTTGAGTTTCGAACGGAGCATTACTCTCCTATGTCGCAGCCGCGGGTCCTTCTTGCCGACAGTTAATAGCTAGGTGCCCTTCTCTTCCACACTTGAAGCATTTTCTTGTCCCCTTAAGGCAATTTCCAGGGTTCTTCTTTCCGCACTTTTGGCTAGTGGGGTGATGGAACTTCTTAGTGTCGTTGGATTTATCCATCGGACCACCAGCATTGAAGTCCACCTTACGCTTCTTGTCCCCATGATACCCCTGTGATTATCCGATCTCCATTTTGACCTTGAGGGCACATCAGACAATTTCCTCATAGCTGTCGAAGTCACGGATCGTTAATTCTTTCTGCAGGCTAGGCTTCAGCCCACCAAAGAAGCGGTCAACCTTGCATTTGGGGGTAACGAAAAAGCCGGAAGCGTATCGTGCAAGCCTTGTGATGTTTTCCTCGTAAACTCCCACAGATTCTTCATCTTTTTGCTTGAGGGAAAGGAAGTCCCTTTCCATCTTAAGATGGAGGGTGCACAGAAAATATTTATCGAAAAACATCTTCCGGAATTCCTTCCATTCCAAAACCTCGATCTCCTCCTCAGGCATTGTATTTTTGATCAATGTCCACCACTGATCAGCTTCACCCTCCATACGATAATCCTCCAAGAGAACCTTCTCTTATTCGGAACATTGGATGATGGAGAATATCTTTTCAATGGAGTTGATCCATTGTTCAGCGATCGTGGGATCGGATGATCCACTAAAAGTTGGAGGCCTTTACCTCATGATGCTCTCAATAGCGACTTGTTCCTTCTTAGGGGGGTTTGGACGTTCCTCTTGACCCGTGTTTCTATTCAAAACTTGAGTTAGTTGAGAGAGAAGCATGACAAAGTTCGTGATTCCCGCTCACATTGGATTGGGCATCACATTAGTACAATCATCACACTGATCTTCACAACGGTTGTTAGCCCAAGTCCTCCTATTACCAGCCATTGGCTGGAATAAAAGGATAGTTAGGGGTAACACATAAAGGGTAATCCAAAGACAAAAGTTGATGACTTATAGATAAACTTTTATTTCCTTAACTCATTAGTCTATAGGATTTAATCTAGGCTTTTCATGATCTACTTTCTAACATATATTCTTAGGGGCATTTTTCCCTTAATAAGGGTTCATACCAAGATTGTGAATTTATCAAAACATATCCCTCGGGAGTGTCGTAACCAAGAGTGTAGCAAGGCCCATTGTCGTGCACCAGTTCCCGTTCGAGTCTAGCTCAAAGCGGTGTTTACGGGTTTTACCCCTAGGATACATCTGTGTCAGAGCCGCCTCTACCTGCTCGTATCTAGACAGAGATGTATTTGTTTGATAAACAACTTACTTTGTATTTACCATAACATAGGGATGTTTTTATTATACTTAGTCTTGTATCAAAGTCTTTACTAGGGTTTCCTAATCCCAAAAATAACTAAACCTATGCTCTGATACCAACTATGACATCCCAGCTTTTTATTACAACCTAAACATTATTTATTACATAAAACATTACTTGATACAACAAATAAGATCAAGAGGTTTAGTGTCTTTGGGGCTTAGGATCCTTGCATAAAAACTTAAAACATGAAATAAAACATCTTTATTGAAAACATCCTTTACATGACCACTACATTCCCTTGTACTTAGCATTGCATGGGATGACCTGAGGACATGCATAAGAAAAGGGTGAGCTATAAAGCCCATTAAGGGAGTACACATGGAATAACATGAGGAGAACAATACATGTTAGGCAATAGGCATGTCAATAGAGAATAAAAGAAACATGAACATAAAGGCATGATAAATCATGCTAATCATAAATGGAAATGTGGCAACAACAGTTAACATTGAATTAGCATGAGCCAAGGCTCATTGCACATGGAGCATGATTAAACCCTCATTTCACATGAAGCACGAGTAAACCATCATTTCACTTAAATTAGCATGATTCAACACTCATTGAACTTGACTTATGATGATACAATACTTTACCCAATGCATTGGAGCTCTATAAGGGCGCACCCTTCTTAAACATTTCATTTCATGCATAAGTGTGCCACATGGATCATAAAACATGAATTCATAAAACATAATCATTTATTCCACGATAAAGGAATGTAGAATTCATACATGAAACTTTACAATCAATAAGTAAATGTGCATAAAGGTGAATACGCTTGATGGAGAAATGGGCATGGTATTCACTACACAATGGCATTGGCTTAGAAAATCGGTGCGATTTCGGCAGCGTAACGGCGTGACATAAGAATTCATAAAAAAAGTTTGAGAGAGAAAGGGTGTCTCATAATATTTACATGAAATGGACAGAAAGGGGTCATATAGATACACGTCCAAACAATTGTAATGGAATTTAGATTCATGATACAAAAGTATTGCTTGAATGTAAAAGAAGAGAGAGAAGTTGCTTTCGGAATTTCGGCATAGTAACGGGTGTACATGGGAGGAATTTAATGAGAGAGAAAGGGGTCTCCCATCATTCAAAAAATAAGAGGTAAGTATGGGGGAGGTTTGAAACCATACCCCAACATTCATAATTGAAATTAAAAGGGCAATACAACTTAATAAAAATCGACAAAAATGAGAAAGGAAGAAAAAACCCTTACTTGGAAGTGTGCTTCCAATGGCTAGAGAGAGGCTTGTGAGAGGCTTAATGGGAGCTTGGGGCACCTTGGGAGGATTCTAGAGAGAGTAGGGCAGAGGTTGGACGAACTCCAAGGGATTTTAGTGAGGAGGAAGTGGGAGCATGGGTGGGTTTATATAGGAAAGGTGAGAGAATTATTTATTATTTAGGTTTGGGACCCCTTATATTAAAATAATCCAAACCACAAACCATACCATGGTATTTGCCCATGGTTTCTGGAAAAGGAAAGAGGAAAAAAATATTTTACAAGGCCAAGGTCCGAACTTATTAAAAAATTAGGGTTTCTTATGTGGCGGTGAGTCACACTCCCATGGAAATTAATTTAAAAAGGCAAAGTGTTGAATAAGTTTTGAGGGGTTCATTAATGCTTTGAAAAGTAAGTCCAACAAACCCAAAATCACATTATTTTAATTATAAAACATATATTTGCCGAACATAAAGAGTATGGTATTTTATTACATCACCATTGGGTCATTATGATGTCATAAAACACATTATATAATTAAATGGTATTTAATTTTTACCCAAAAATTTGACTGTCTCAGAAAATTATGAAAAATTCACCGCTGGATAATTTCGACATCCTGATTCCAGAAATGACATTTATTTTATCTAAAAAATTCTAAATATGTTAATTTTCACTTTTAAAATAAAAACCAACATTTATAAAAAATTCACGGGTTTTGACAGAAATGGCTTTCAAACCTTAATAAAAATTTTAATTGCATTCATAAATTTATATGATCATTTATATTTAATAAAAATTAATTTAATAATAATAATAATATTTTATTAAAATATTATTTAATTCAAAAATCCCTTAATTTAATAAAATAAATTTCTTAATTAAATAATAATTAAAAACACCATTTTAACGTTAAAAACTATTTACAATGTATCAAAAATGACTAGAAATTATATTCATTATTATATACAAAAATAATGTACATGAACATAGTACTACATATTTGTTACATAACCCCTTAAAACAGCCGCATAAGACTTATGGGTAAGGTGTGCAATGGTGACAGACTCTTGGGGTGGCTCGGATAACATCGCTCGAGTGGCAATTTCAATCAACTTCCACTTTTCCTGTAGACGGTCACGTTCGATCTTGACATAATGAAGCTTAGCTTGGGCTTGGTCAAGGGAGAATCCCAAAGACATCACCTCATTTCCGAGCTCTGATAAATGGGCTTCGTATGGGGCAAGTCTACTGGATGAGGCCATCACATCCTTTGTCTGAGTAAAAATTGGTTTTCGTTAAAGCCTTATATTTATACTAATCATGTGATCACTGTTCCACGGCTATATGAACAACGGGAAAAATTCTTAACATGAAACCAAAGAATTTAACATCTTATAAAAACATTTTTCATAAAGAGAAATTTAACTGGATCAAGAGGGATTTTCCATTAATGAAACTTTGTGTCGTTACAAATAATATCTTCTTTCTATTAATAAAATTTTGAATTCACTTCATCAATATCAATATGATTTAATAACATGAAGGATAAAATAGTTTTTTAACAGACTTTATCTATGTTGGGAGTATGATACTAATCAAATTTCGATCAATTTTGAAGAATATTTCATGATTTTTTTCATTAAAAAATGCACCAAATATAAATATTATATGTTAACCTTGTTATCAATTTGATTGAATACCTTCTTAAGACCTTATGAATATTGATATAATATCAAAAAATTTGTTTATGAAACAAACTATTATGTTTGGTAGTAAAATATAGATAAAATATTGACATAAAAGGATCATGATCTGAATGATAGAAATGGATTATAGAATATATTATATGATATATTTTCATTTATTCATCATCTTTAGAAAGGTTCTGTTATAATTCAAAATTTTAGTGATATGAGTACACATGATTCATATAAAGAAAATAATGTTGGGATTTCCTTAAAAAATAAAATGATGATTCCACGAATACAATATATTATTGATGTGGTAAAATGAAAAAAGAAATTAAATTTTAATAGAATTGTTTCATGGGAAAATTATATATGACATATCAAATACATCCCTCAATTATATTATTATAATTTTTAAAGAAATAATTTTAGACTATGTATCTATTCCATTGAACCATTATATGTTAGGGATGGTAATTGACTAACCTGTATTTTATAAAAATTCATGCTTTATAAAAATATTACTGCTTTTTTATTGAGGATACCATTTTCCGAAATGATTGTATTAAATGTGATAAAACTCTATTGAAGAAAAATGTTGCTAAAACACTATTTATTTTTCCTTTTAAAGTATTGTGACACATTCCATTAATTTGTATAAATAAAAAATAGTTGGTTTTTTGATTAAATATCAATAAATATTTTATGGAATGATATTATTGAAAAATAAAGATAAGTATGAGATTATTCATCTTACAAATGGATTATCATGGTATATATTTGATGCTTGATATATTTATTCTCCATCTTAGGTTGATAATGTGAGGATAGGTCTATAATGTGATCAGTTTTATCTATTTATTCATATCCATACATCACACATTAGGTTGTTAGTTTTCATACACATTTATACCCTTCATCCATGGATAAGTATGAAAAAATCATTCACTTTCTTATGTATACTTATATATGGACCTTCTAATCTTGATAATGATATAGATGTATACTTTTATCATTTAATAAAAATTTCAAATCATTATTGGAATTTGGTTATATAAATATATTATTCTTTTATGAAATACGTGTTTCGTATGTGTGTTGCTTGTATGGGGATAATAAATTTCTATCATACATATGAAAAGATGTAATGATGGTGAATGATGGTAAAATATATCATTCAGTTTTATATGAATAATACATAATCTGGAAGACCAAATATTTCTATTTTTTTGGATTTTATGGATTTTTTTCATTGGACCATTCATATAGTAACAGTCCTTGAGTTTTGGAAAATAACACTGATACAGAAAATCCACCTTAGAGTATGTTTGTAACTAATGTTTATAATAAATTACATGATTTTATTTTTTTCATTCTACAATTTTAATATGAAATATTTTATATGGGAGACTGATTTTTCCAAACCCAATTATAAATGAGAGAATAATATTATCTTATTTGATTTTTATTTTTGAAACTAATTTGTAATAAATTGTTTAAACATAACTTAAATTGAGACAAATAAATGTGAAATGTTAATTTAATTTATTATAAATGTCAATGGGATGAATGAAATTGTTTTAATAATATAAAAACATGGATTATTTTTGAATTAACCCATAACTTAACCCCTTATGTATTAGGGAAAATAAATTGATTATTTTTTTGTATTCTTATATGATAACACAATTAGAAAAAAAATTATATAAGTACTATAAACTATCATGGAGCATGATGATAATTAATGAAACATATCAAAAATGGTCATCTAAAGAGTGTTAATGCGAAATTTTATAATGAATCATTATAATTACATCATAATTCATTATTTGATTCTAATAGAAATTGATGATCTAAAATCTAATATTGTAAGAGTTTCATCGATAAGATTATTCTTTTTATACTGATAATTTTCTATGAAGGTCTTAAAGTCATTCTTAAAAAAATACATGATTTTAAATAACAAATTATGTGTCAGTTTGAGAATGTTTATCCTATATCACTTTTTATAAACAACTAGTCTTAATGTACATAAAGATCATGTAAAATTTAAAAAATACTAAAATCATTATACAAATGGAAACCTAACGACCGAATTAGTTTAGTTCCTTTAGAATCCAAGAAGCATAAACATTGGTACATAATCTTGTTATAATATCTCCCACGATGTTTTTCATGACTAGTACTCTTCTTAGACACATTATAATTAATAAAAACATTCCTTGCCTTTATAAGTATACATAATAAGTTGGTGAGATCAAATTCTCATTAAATAAAAAAGGAAAACATGGATGTAAAAACATGAGAATAGATTTATGAAAATAAGATCATGAAAATAAATGATCATAACCTGCATATCAATGATCATAAACAAGAATCATAGAATAAACATTAGCAGTTAATGAGGCATGAATTGTAAGTAAATAATGAACATAATCCATAAAATAATAACATAAGAACAAAACATGTAATTGTGAAAAACACATAAACATATAATATGATTTATATATATTTTTTGGAATTATTGGCATGGCCATCTTGGTAGTATGGGATCAATACCCATACCATTTTGGTAGTCATGGTTTACTCATATGGCCATCTTAATAGCATGAGTTAACTCATAATTTAATCTTGGAAGTAATGGTTCAATCCCATGGCCATTGTAAGTGTCAACGTTCACTCCCAAGGCCATATTATTCAATCTTAGGATATATAAATCTTTACACATTTCATTGGAGAGAGATATAGGTCTCACCCATCTCGTAATGTAATCTTACAAGACTGTTTTTAAGTTCACTAAAAATAAAATTGTAACCCATGAAATGAAATTAGTGTCATAAAATTTTAATAATATATAATAATTTGGAAAATTATACTGGATTAATAATCATTTCATCAAAATAATAACCCATTAAAGTACGTAGGTTTGAAAATAATATAACTCATGATAGAGGAATGAGGTTTTTAAAACATAATTCCCTAAAAACATAATCCATTTAGATAAAGAATATATATGTAATAATTTAATCATTTCCCCTTGATTGGAATGGGAAACACTAACATATTTCATCTTATATGGGAAATAATTTATAAACACAATTTAAAAACATTTCTTGATGAAAATATTTTCTCATCATTGGAAACTTGTTTTTAAAACATAAAACCTTTTAAATCCCATATTCATGAAAATAAAATTTAAATATTATAAGGAAATATTGAAAACATGTTGAATAAGATTTTAAATAATAAAATATAACAAAATATTGAAAATATTTTGAAAACCATAGTAATTGGAAACATATAAAAGAGTCTTGAGAACATTTTTGAAAACGATTTAATTTGGAAACATATAAAATATGCTTAAAAACATTTCTAAAACTTTTTTCATTGAAAACTTATAGTTGATTAATGAAAAAGTTGTGAAAATACTTATATAAAAAAATTATAATAAAATCATGAATTTTTTTAAACCCATTTCTTTTAAAACATTATTATAATAAAAAAAGTTAATCTTGAAAACATTATGAGGAATATTTTCCTTGAAAAACTAAAAAATAAGCTTGATTTTTTTTAAAATATGCGTCTTTGAAAGTAGATTTTGAAACATATGAAATAATATTTGAAAATAAAAAAAATCCTTTTTCAATGAAAATTAACTATACAAATCATTTGATAACATTTTTGAAATAAAAAATGAGATAAAAACAATTTTTGACCGAATAGAGAAATTCAGTCGGTTTTTTATTCAAAACATTTCTATTAATTATATGAAGTACCAAATAGTGTAAAAATGGTACTAATATATTTTTATATAATTAATAAAAATAGGATAATAATATTCCTGATATTTATTTAGATATGTATTTTAATATTTGCTCCAAGTAAGCATAATGATAAAAAATCTCAAAAGGTGATGAGATTGTTTCAGTAAAACCTTGTCACACAGTAGGATGGGATCCTATTATACATGTATGAAAAATAAATTTAATAAAGCATAAAATATAATTATAATATTAATATTAATGATAAAATATTCTACATGGAATTATATAAACCTATAAAAATAATGTTGGTGCATAAAAAAACATGTTTCTCAAAGTAGGAAAGATGAAAAAAACCGCCTTACCAATTTTTTATCTTTTGAAATATCAGACACATGAAATAAATATCATATAACTGATATTTAATTTCTTATAAATTATAGTATTTTAATAAAATAATATGTTCATTGGCATTATACACACCATATAAAAGTAATGGGTAGTGAATAATGCATGTATCTCAAAGAAATAAAAAAGTTGGATGGAATTCCCTTACATTATATCCTGCATCTATTCATACACAAAAAAATATTACTTTATAATAAATGAATGTTTATTAAAGATATTTTAAATAATATTATTCTAATAACTAATTTCTTATATGGTTTCATAATTACTTTTATATTACCCTCTTAACAATTCTATGTTATGGTTTCACTTTGGGTAATATCTGCTTTGTTCCTCGCATGTGTCATAATTAGTCATATCGTTGGTTCTTAAAATTATATAATTATTCCCAAAATGTAAGAGATGATATAAATATAATTTACATTCAACATATGTGTAGTATAATAATCCATTGATATAGGAATATAAAATGGAATGCATTGTTCATGGAGAATTTAGGTAGTACGTGCGCATGAATGTTGTTTCCGATTTATTTTGGTATTGAAATAAAGGGATTAAATATAATATATGTGTATATATTTATATTAATCACTATTAAAGTGTAATTATTAAATCATATAAATCAATTAATTAACTATAACCATCTTTAATACATTCCATGTAGTGTGTCAGTGAATCACATCACTTTGAGGGGGTGGTAGTCCACACATCCTCAAATGAAATTATAGTATATTAAAAAATGTATGGTTTAATGATATGTGTTTTAATGGAATGGATGAAAAAATAAATTATAAGTATAATATATATTATATTTAAATATAATTTCCCTCATAATGACCACTATGAGAGTCCGTAAAGGAAGAATAAACAATCGTTGATTTTGTGAGGCAGTGGTTTGTTGTACACGTAAATAGTGTCGTCGTTACCCATTAGATATAAGTGTATGTAGGTGTAGTTATTATACTTATAATAACAAAAAAAATATTTATTATACTTTTGTTGTTAAAAAATCATGGTATAAGAAATGCTGAGTGGGTGGTGAATGTAAATAACAAAAAAGAACTTGAGGAATAATGTCACCTATTATCAGGAAACTCCTTTTTGTTTTCACCGAAGAGATTGCATGAATTCATTTATCAGAAGGGGATTATTAATGAATTATGGGTTGTATTTTGAGGAACTATTTGGGTAAAAATCGTTCACACTATTGTTTCTTGAGAGGTTTGAGGAAGTGGGAGGAGGGGGCATTCTTATATTAAAGGGGGGAGTGACACTCTTTTAAAATTTAACAAAGGGAATTCCACCCACGTAGATCCAATAATGGTAAAAATATTATCAATGTTATTATAGAGTCTAAATATGTCCATTAAATAGATTTTAAACAATTTTCTAGGTCTTTTAGGCCCTTATGATCAAGGTTCAGTCCTCAGTTAATCTTAAATTTACCTTAATCGATGTATTTAATTGTACTTACTATCACTGATATATTGGGAATAAAATTAAATTGAAATTATTAGAAAATATTATATATTATTATACAATAAATTGAATCCATTTATCCAAATTAATATCACAGAAATGGAATAAATTCATTTAAAATTAATCCCGCAATCGGGTCGACAATGTAGGTTTTTGTAGTATAAATATTCAAAATATTGATATGTTTTTATATTCAATTTCACATTGAAATTGATTATAATGACCCAAATTAGGTTTATTGATAAATATATAATTAATTAAACTTTGAAATAAATTTAAATTTAAATTTATCTTTATATATATTAGCTAACAAAGTAGATTTTAACTAAAATTCAGTTTTTTCAGTATTCATTAAAAAATGAAACTTCACAGAAAAATACCAAAAATTTAAAAAGACCAAATTATTATGTTCCACTTTCAAAGTTTAAGTTTAATTATAAATATTAAATCTATAAAATTTAAAAAAACATCATTTAATATTTTTTCACAATTAAAAGGAAAAAAATATACATTAATAAAAATATCGCTTTTTAAGCATAAAATTGGGTTTTTATTATCTTATGATTATAAAATATATTGGATGAATATATAAAATATTTTATTAATTATATAAAATATATATTATATTAATATCACTCCATAATTTGAATTAATTTTATTTATTAGGATAAAACAACATTGTGACAATAATAATATTTTTTTATATTTAATTTTTTTATATTAAATTTTAACTAATTAGTAACCTATTAATACACAATATATTTGTGAAAACAATAAATTTTAATAAATTAGTTAATACCATTAATAACCTATAATTTAATGGATAAGTTATATCTTATTATATAAAATAATAACAATTTCATAATATATTATTTTTTGGTAAAAATCAGTCTTGTGTGTTACGCAAGCCACTAAGGAAAGGCAGTCATGCATGTAATGTATGTTAACCACAGTGTTTCATTAAGAGAATGATACAGTTTATGTTGGATGTAGTTAATGATTAAATTGAAGTTTCAAATAACATAATCCATAAATAGTATTTTAATAAAAAATAAACAGTTTTCTGTGATGCGTGAAATGAAAATTATGAAAAATATTATATTAATTCAAAAAAATAATTTAAAAATTATCAAGGTGTTACAATTTTAACATGTTTGGTGCATCTATCTATCCATCATCCAAATAAAATACATATTAGGGGACCTTTATCAATTCATTACATATATCAGACTAAATAAAATTTGTATATAGTGAATTATTACAATCAGAAAAGGAATCATAGAAAAGGATCATATTTGAAATGTTACATGGCATAAGAATTTATTGATTTTTTCAATAAATTTATCTGATGTTAGATCAAAAAATAAATAGAATATGAGAAATAAAAAAAATTATTATGTGAAAATTGAACCCAATTTTCCATCACTTACTTAAATATATAGAATTTTGGGATCAGATAACTTGAATAAATTAATCCTTGAAGGAAAGGGATAATTAATCACACAACCTTGATTAATTGTGAATTTTTCGATGACTACATCATGTACATAAATTTAACATGTATATGTTTTATCAACCCTTCTTATTTGGCATATTTTATAATATTTTTCCTTTCTATATAGTTAACAGAAAAATATAAATAGAAATAATCATTAATTAAATTATCGATGGTTAGAGATTTCTCATAGAAAAGAGTAACTTGTTTTGTTGAAATCGAAGTTAGAATTATTACTCTAATTAAATAAAAATAAAAAAAATTATATTTTTGGAATTGGGTTTTTTCACTTTCTCTATCACAAAATTAGTATGAGTTTTTTCTGTTTTTCATAATTCTTCGGTTCATGAATGAAAATAAAATGTGATCGAGGGGTAAAAATTTATTATTACCGATTGAGTAGGGAACTTCAATACACATAACGATATTGTTACGATAACATCAACTATAAATTTTTATGACAATTACTTAGATTGTAGGTCATGATCTGAAAATATATCTTATTATAGATTACTTGTGAAAATACTAATATTTGACTACTACTCTCATGTTCGAGTTTCAATGATTATATTAATTTATTTTAATTCAATGATGAGACATGAAAAATTTATTGATGAATGAGGATTTAGAGTCACTAACATGACTCACATTTTTTATATCAATGAATTTATTAGATATGAAAACTCACACAGTAGCATTATGAGAGATGATTCTAAACCCAAAGTTAAGGTGGGTTTTATATAAAATCATATATATGGTTTTATACTTCATTTGGTTTATATTAAGCTGTTTTTTATATTATTAAATAAGTAAATTAACATATGATAGGTTTTAAATATTTTTCATAAAACATGGCCTTCATGTGCATTTTCAATATAACGTGGTTGATGTTTTATTTGAATTGAATATTATATTATACATTTGAACTATATTAGAACCTAAAAAAATAAAATCCTAGAAATTATATAATTATAAATAATTATTGATTAATTAAAATTATGATTATTAACCAAATTAGAATGAAAAAAATAAAATGAGTTACAATACCCAAAAAATACTAAACTAACTAACCCAAAAATTGGAAAATAAACCAACCCAAAATATAATCAAAAATCTAAAAAAATGGAAAAATAACCTAATATAAGGGAAAAATGATCCAAAATAACTAACCAATGAAAAACTAGATCAAGTTGAAAATATAAAAAGAAATCGTGATCACACACATGTTTAACATTAAAACTAGAATGTGTTGATTGTTTTGACATCTATTTTGTGATGTTATAATATTTATATTAAATATGATAGGATTTCGTAATGTCACTATCATTCCTTTATTTGGATTCAAAATTGTTACCCCATAATTATTTCACATCACCTCTTGTTTTGATTTTTATTCTAAGACATTAGTTATAAACATTAAGTTAAATTCACATTACTTTGATAATAGAGAAAATGAAATAATTGTTGACATACAATAGAAGGTAATATTTTATAATAATCCCTGAATGAGGGTGATGGGAATTACAAAAGTTGTTCCTAGTATGGGTATAATATTTAATATATATATATATATATATATTAGTAAAATATAATTTCTTTTAGTGACATTTTTGAAACAACATATTCAGGAACCATCACCCATGATAGAACTACTCTTCATCTAGCCACATTACATTAGTAATTAGAATGATGATTATAAGGGATGGTGCTAGATATAATCATAACACTTGTTATACCAGATTATACTATGAATGTTGATCCGATATATCATATAACAAAATTTATTATCCCTTTGTTCAGTTAGAGAGACATATAATATTTAGAACTCCTATATTATCACCACCATTTACATCTAATACTCCTTCTATGTATTTTACTTTTTTATGATGGTTTATAATAACTATACATATTATCCATTACCATATACATTTATGAACTATGAATGTCCCACTACTTTATTATCTCATGGGTTTCATTTTTATAAACATTTTACATCTGGTACAATGCATTCTAAAACTCCAAAGCATACTGATCATCTTCAGTAGACACTAATACCATGTAGTACTACACTGGTAGACATAAAATCATTATCTGTAGTTTCTAATGATTAAAATAATCAAACTGTATCAGGTATTTTTATGAACCATAATATCTTTTGATATAATTAATTTTAATAATAATTTTTATAAATATAAGAATTTATTTTTTTATTTATCTGTTGAATATTCTGGTATATGTTCACTTTCTTATATATGCATGCGTCAAGTGTGGAACCACGACACATAGGTTATTTTCAAACATAGTTAGGATAATTAAATGGTTTGTAAAATTTTGATGGAATACATGAGTTTTGTGGAAACACATGCAAAATACAATGACATCAATCAGGTAAAGCCAATATTCTAGAGACACCATGCAAATGAAATAAAGTATAATGCTTCAAATTAGATATTGGTAAGAAAATTAAATAGTTATAATTTTATATTATTATTTTATTTTCATGAATTAATTTTTTTGGTATAATTTTGATAATAATTTTCTTGATAGTGGGGTTGTGAGGAAATCATGGATAATATAATTTGGTAAGCTAGGGGAGAATAAAAACATGAGTTTTATGATAGATGGTTTTCAAGAGTTGGAATATATAATAGGTTATACCAATCCTGAATGAGTTTAGAGTAAAAAAGTATTGAAAATGGTTACGTATTGGATGATTCGTCAGTTAATGTTAATAAAAAAATATTACAGATTTTGATTGAAAATTATGATGATTTTCATTAAATCATTATTTTGTATTATAAAATATTCATTTTTTTATAAATAATTGAATTATTTTTAAAAAATATTATACTATGTATATCCAAACATTGCGGTTGATGATGATCCTAGAACATGACATGAATCATGTATTTCTCTTTTAATCCAGTGTTTCATTTTGTGGTAACAGAAATGAACTGGTGTAAACAATTTGATTTAATCATTAATGTTTTATATTATATCTTATAAACAAAAAGTCTTAATTTTACCATATATACAATAATATGGATTCATGTATTATTTGAAAAATAAATAGTTATAAATACAAACTATATTATCTTTTGATCTAAAACATTGTATTACATACATAGTTCAATTTAATATTAACATGTAACATGTAAATTAATTTTATGTAATATGAATAGAAACTAATTTTAACAATAATTTTCAACTAAATAAAAAAGAATATAATGAAGAACAATATAAATAAACATTACAATCCATACCACTCCAATACAAATCAGACATAATAAAACAATATTAAACCAAAAGGGAACAATCTTATGCTAACCGGCATACACTAACAAATACAAAATATTGAAAATATCCCAACCTAATAAAAGAAATAATTAAATGAACTATATTTTAAAACATGTTTGAAACTAGACTAATTCATATGATGTATTGAATGAAACTTCAAGTGAATTATGAAATGAAGAAAAAAATTAACTAACATTTAACTAAACAAAACACTAATAATCTAGTAATACTTTTGTAGAACATGACATTATCAAAATAAACTGAAACATATTAATGTAAACTAATCTGAATTAAATTATTTTATTAATAACTAAGCAATTATAATATGAATTGTGTCTATAGGAATTGAACTAACCTAAATAATTATTATCTATACTGATTTAATAAAGACATAGTAGAGCATGTACAAATTGAAGATTACCCAAATTAATAATAATTGAAATAAGATGAACATAGATTCACTAAAACAAACCAATTTTTTTATTTTGTCTTGATTTTTTATAGTTTGACACATTTTTAGATAATAATATAAATTTCAATAAAATACTATTCATTTAGTTTGGGATATTATAATTTAAATATTTTTTACAATGATTCAATTTCTGTTAGTAATTATGTTTTATTGAATAATTTTTTTCTAAAATAAATTTCATTTTTGTGGGTGCCATTGAACTTTAATTTTTGTATTCCTTGGAAAAAATAATTTCACTCGAGCATAAAGAAGAAATAGTATAGTTATGTAAATGAATATACATAATAAAAGATTGTATGTTTTAAATTTTTTATTAAAATTTTAGTATTTATATTATAAATAAATGAATCATTTATATTTTGAAAAAGGTTCATTGGAGTCCATTGATGAGTATGATAGTGACATATTTTGTTAAACCATCATTTTTACCTAATAATAGTTGATAAAAATCCTGAGATGGTATGTTGTTGAATAGGGATGAGTATTGTTTCATTTATATATTATCCCACATCAGAAACCTCTAACAGTTCTAGAATCAATGTGTTATAGATTGCTCATGTAGATTCATTAGTGACATATTTAGAGGACTTAAATTCCAATAAATAGTCATGAATGAGCGTGAAAGTTGTCCAAGGGATAACCCGTAATTTATTAAATTTATGAAAAATCTATTTCTATCACGTTCACTATATACCAACATGATTTTTTACATGAATGTTGATAATGTATTTATTGTATGATTCATTGAGTGACGACGACGATGGTCCTATTGGTGGTTAGGATAATGAATTTCTTGTTGATAGTTATGTTGATGGAAATACTAATACTGGAAATATTGATAATGATGATGGTGATTTTGATTCTTAAGGTGATGGACATGATGATATCAATGGTGATGATAATGGTGATGAGTATGTTGGTTATGATGGTGATGATAATGATTGTTATGAGTGAGAGAGGGGATATTTATCTGCTTAATTTATGAATAATATTTATGACATGCCAGGTTTAATTATATAACATTATTTCATATATGTGAAATGATTTTTTTTCTATAGTTATTAACTGATAAATTGTGAATTATATAAAATATGTGTTTATTTAAATAATTATTGACACATAGTCAATTAGTAATTTTTTATGTAATTTTTTATACTTGATGATAATAGTTTTGGGTGTGGATGTATGTGTTTAGGGTTGGATCTAGTTATTAGACTTGATGAGAGGTATTGATAGCTTCTTTGAATGATGAAGTATGTAAAAAATACTTATAAAAATATTGGAATAACATTTCTATACATTGTTTAAATAACATATTAGAACTAGATAAATAAAATTAACAAAAAATATTATTTCATAGAAACTATTGATTTAAAGATATGTCCATATCATATATACTGATGGGATAGAAATTTTTTTCTATAGCATAAAATAATAGTTTAATAGCTTATACCAATAGTCTAGAAATGATGGTATAAGTTTAATTTCTACTAGTGTCATGTTACTCTAGAGATCATATGGTGATAATATTAACATCTTGAATGATTATTTTTCAATATTAATGTTTATGATTTCTTGTTTTGAATATTTATTCATTATGTTGATATAATTAATTCATTGAAGTTATTATGTGATTAGAGGGGACTATTATATCCAATTGATGAATCATAGGTCACATGAGACAATCTAGAATTGGTATTAGGTGTGTTCTTGATTAATTATATATGAAATCATGGCTCACGGTATCGATAATATGATTATGAATTCTAATATATGTATTCCATCATTTTGAAGTAAGTTATTTTCATCCAAATGAATAACTATATTTTTATCTCAACCCTGGATTTATTCCAATTAAATTGAAATTTTTTTATGTATGGAATATATTAATATTTTAATTAGTTAAATATTGTTCTTTATTTATTTATTTTATGATAGAATATGTTCTATGGATTCCCTTAATAGAAATTTATCACACACTTTATTTTTAATTCCATTCAAATGGATACCATGAAGGGATATTAGAATTAATCTGGGGATATACTATAAGAAATAATAAGGTTATCACAAAAATTTTATATTGTGTTTTATTTTTTCAAATTTTTTAAGATATCTATCATTGTATCTAATTTTTCTATAATTCATAGATATTCAATCATTCTAGATGAGAACTATTATTTCATGGGCCTATCTATTGGGATATCCACTAGCACTTAGTTACTGCATTCAGGGTGTTATAATTTGTATCAAGGGAGTTTTAGTACAACCCTTGGGAACTAAATTTGGGACAATATAGATTAGAGAACATATCCATTTCATAGATACTAGCAATAATTCAATATATAGGCTGTTATCATGAACTTATTATAATGTACATGTTGTGGGTTTTGCAAGATAATAAATCCCAATGTGAATACTGGTGTTATGATGAGGTTGGGGAATAGTTGTACCCAGAGGTAAAAACTATTAAATGGGAAGACATTGAATTAAATATAGCATCATAGGTTCATGAATATTGTCCATATGATTTAAAAGCTAGCTATAAAGTTCAGTAGGATATGCTTGGGTTAATTCACATTTTCAGTATGAACCATTACGTTGAATGAGTATATAAATCCTATAGAAACCTATGACACGATCTAGTTATATGGAAAAATCCTAATGGGTCATGGGGTGATAATTCTAAGGATTATAAAATTTTTGAACGCCTAAATGCCCTTATAATGGTGTCATTTGAAGTGAGTTCAGGATGATTGTGGAAATATTTAGAGACATTTGCGGTAATAAAACCATTATGTTTAGTATTTTTTTAAAAAAATTACTTGTGGAATTAGGATATTTTCATTTTTTGGACATAATTTATGAAGTATTTATAATATATTGTCAATATGATTATTAATGTGTAGATTATTATGGATAATTAAGATAAAAAGGATATTACATTTTGGGAACATATGATTTAATTTATAGATA
Organism: Viscum album; assembly: GCA_963277665.1. Classification (NCBI taxonomy): domain Eukaryota; kingdom Viridiplantae; phylum Streptophyta; class Magnoliopsida; order Santalales; family Viscaceae; genus Viscum; species Viscum album. Next base: position 1,274,265,479 of record OY728121.1, on the reverse strand, counting down.
ACAATGTGATTGGAAAGACATTTGGTTATTAAAGGAATAATAATTTTTTTAATGAAGTTCAATGTATTATTGGGGAACATTATATTATTATGGAAAACATAATAACATTTTTACAGAGTTATTTCATTTGTGGAATGAAATTGGGTTCATTTTATGAATCATATATGGTTTTGTTGTGGTTTTTTGGTGATATAGAATAATATTATCATATTTTTTAGAATATACGATTATGGAATATACATTTTGGTATTTTAGTAATTTTTTATAGAGATATATGTTATTTTTATATTCAAAAAATATGTGATCAAATCATTTTATTATTAGGAATTCAATTTGGTCTCAAATATTTTGAGAGTTTTTAAAAATAATAAATCTTGGAATCATTTAACTTAATCATGGGCTATTATTTTTCCAAAGTTGGTGAATCAAATAGTGTTTTACCAAATAATGTTTTACAATTATTGGATATAACATCATATATTTATGTAATTTTTTTTGCTTTTTTGTTAATTAATGAAAATTAAAAGGATAATTTTTCATCATTTTTTGGATCTTATGATTTGTTAAAAGATAAATTTGGTACTCCTTGAGTGAAAAAATAATTTATAATTTTAAAAATGTGATAAAGTAGATGCTGAAAACCCCATTCATGAATAACAAAATGATGAAATTGTAATATTTTTTAAATTTAAATAAATAATTTATGTACATATTCACTTTTTCTCCATCAGAATGGTAAAATAATACATCAAATCCATGAAAAGAATATTCAATTAAAAATATTATCCTTTTATGAAAATTTTTAAGGAATTGATGGTCTTATTTATCCATTTAAGGATGAGATAAAAAATTAATTTTATTTTTTTATTATTTATAGATAATCCCATATTAAATTACATTGAGTGGGAACAATTAAATATATAAAAATCATATAAGTACATGAAAAACAAATATCACTTAGGATCGTTGTAATATAAGACTAGTTTTTTATTCATTAGACCAATGACTAATATACTATGAAAAAATATCTCATTCCTTATCTACAACATTTTCTACTCTATTTTTTTATCCCTAGAATCACATTTACGGCCATCCATCATTGCTTCCCATACATGGGGTCCTAAACTACTTCAAGTTAGAAGTTAAATGTATATACATCCACATCTAACTAATCGTTATGTCCAACCATTACATATTATACTTTATATCGGTATAGTACTACTATAATATGATGTATATATCCAACCATTATTATATAATATGCCCCATGTTCACTTGATGTACCTATATTCTAAAGGCCATTGCTGACCCAAATTAATAATAGACCGAAGGCCTGATTTTGTGGCAAGATATCTCAAATCATGTGAATATGATTGCTATTATAGTACCAGAATAATACGTGATAAAATAATTATATAGTAACTATTATAGATACTCAATAATATCCCCATAAATCGACTTTATCCAATGCATTTCATTTAAGATAATAGGTTTTTAAACCTATATCAGATTATTGTTAAGAGGTTAATAACATTCTTATGGTCATTTTCTCTATCACTCAATAATACTGGTAGGATGTTAATTTTATCCAACATTACAATATTTTCCCTTATATAATATTTCTTCCTTATCTGGGAATTTTATTATTTGTTATTTTAGGTGAAAATTCTGTTTTTAAAATCCATATTTCAATGGAAGTGTAATTATTCCATTGTATTACATGGGTTTTCAATAAAATTATTTTTAAATATTTAACCCTTGATTACTAAGATAATAAAAAGGCATGGATTTGAATTATTTATGTACATATTAAGGTAACCCCATATAAATATTTTTATATGATTAGTAAACTTGATAGACTTAAGAAAAAACATTGATCATTAATAGAAATGTGAAATGCTATAAATTGTTTACAATTTAATTGTTACCAAAGAAACCAAGATAATAATTTTTATGTTGGAATAAGAATTAAAAAATTATTGCAAATATTTCTGATGGATTATATAATGATAATATATTGATTAATTTTAAATAATACTTATCGATTTTTTAATACACTAATTTTAGGATTCAAAATTCATTTTCTTCCAAATGGGGTTTATTACATTTTACATGTATATTATAATTAATTTATACCACATATAGTAAATTTATTTTAAAAAATTGATATTATTTTTAAATGAGTATTTAATTACTTTCCTCATATGAATTTATTTTGTTTTTCAATAAATATTTATTTTAAATGAATTGTTAGAAATACTTGTTTTGTAAAACTATCTATTCTTTTCATTGTATAATGTAATTTAGAAGTATTATTTTATATATTTGGTTTTATTGTAAAATAAATAATGTTTAGAAAAAGAAATATAAATAATTCCATATTAATTAACATTATATTTCATTTTGCATATTTTTATTTTTATACTTAATAATACATTTTCCAAAAAACTATTTTTCAATGATTTTTATGCATTTCTATAAAAATTAATTTCTTCAATTTTATAAATTTTATCATGAAATTTGATTTAACATAATGATATATGTGGTTTAAATTTGAAAAATATAACCATTATTTATTCTTTCATTATGAATAGAAACCCAGATAAAAAATTCCTCCCAGTAAAGAAAAAACTTGTACAATAAGGTTGCAACTATGAGATGATTGTCAAAAATTTCCACAACACATGAAATTATATTATTTTTTTGAATTTTGTAAACCTAGGAAGTCATATGTATGAAAATATGGAACTTTCCTTTGTTTTGAATTTGAATAAAACATATACAAATATATATATATATATTTAAGAAATGAATAAATAAAAAATAACAGAATAATAATTTTAATATCTATTATATATTATTATAGGGATAAAAACCAATTAAGAATTAATGTGATAATATATTTTTAATAATAATAAATAATATTTTATTAATTTATATTTTTTAGTGATGATATAATTATTGTAAATTTTGGATAATGTTGATATATTCTATGTGAAAAAAGTAAAAAATGATATTGAAAACAATAAAATTAATATGTTTTTTATGAATTTTTTGGATAAATTAATTTCATAGGTAATAATAAATTATAAATAATGATAAATGATTTTATTTTATAATTTAATTTTGTTATTGATTTCATCGAACTCAAATAAATAGAATAGTCCCATAACAAATATAATGATATTTTGTGATAATCTAAATTTTAATAGATGAATTAAAAATCATAAAAAATTTAAAGAGGAGAAATGGGATATTAAATGGTCAAAAAATATGATTAATGGTACATTTTTTATAATGAATGCATCATAAATAAGAATTTATGACCCTTAAATGAAAAGTTACATGTTACCATAGTTATTGTTAAAATAGTTAATGAGGTTTTTAAATTGAATGATACGGGTTAATATGAAATGAAAACATATCTAGATTTTATTATTGAAGATATATTGACATTATCTTGGACTACCATTGAAATTATGTCTATTTGGTTCAACCTGAATTAACTTGTACATATATTATATATAAATCATTATGTAATTCCAACTATGTCCATTCTATAACTTTTTAATGGGATCCTCCTCGTATCATTCATTCTCAAATACTAATTACTCTAGATTCAAAATTTCCTCCAATAATTATATCACATTATCATCCTATTTTTCTTTTTTTATTATTCTCCTAATAAAAATCTAATTAAATCTATGTTATAAACTAAAGGATATATCTTAAAGAAGAGGTAATAGTCATTACCTACTCTCTCAGACTATAATTATTTTTATAATCCTTATAATTTTATTGAACCAAACTAAAATAATTATTCAATTATTTTATTATTTTTTGGGAAATCATTTTTCCACATACTTTTTATCCTAAGGAAAATAAAAACATTGCTCAGGCGTACATATGACATACCATCTTATACATAATGGATTAATTAATTTTTCATCACCACATTAAATGGATAGTTATAATGATTAAAATAATGAATATTTGTTATATTTATGACATAGTTATGATTCTATGAATATAATGTTTCATTTACCTTATTTCCCTCCAGGCAGTTAAAAATGGAAATGTTGTTCTTGAATGTGCTTAGACTACCACCTCTTAGAAGATATACAGTTCACCTATCATATACAAAATTCAAGGAAGATTCTAAATATGAATTGAATTAATACATTTTTTATTTATATCTTGATTAAAATTATATTGAATATTTAACCATGATCATGATGTAAGGACCACACAAATAGAATAAAAACATTCATGAAAAATGAAGCATTTTACACCCAAAGTGGTGATAATAGGGAAGGATTGGAAATTAAAGGATGGTAAGATCTTATAAATAAAAATATAATGGTATTATAAGTATGAATATTATTATGGTATATAATTATAAGAAATTTTAATTTATTATATTGGAGGTTAAAATAACTTGTGGTGTATGTTAGACTCGAGGTAAGAGGTTTCTTAACTCAATTTATTTTCATTGTTCTACATGATTTCTTCATTAGATATGTTCTTACAATATTATTGATGTAATTAACAATTATGTTTTTCACTATTTTATGTGACATAAAATTTTTATCATAATTTCATGGTTTTAATTAATTCACACATTAATGTTGTGGTCCGTGTATGTGTTTCTCATATAACATCTATTTCCATTAGATATATTTTATATTGGCCACTTGTTTCCTTCATTTTGATTAGATGATAACTATTTTTATTTTATATCATTAATCTCATTATTTTATTTATTTATTTATTTTATTTTATTTATTTTTATTATGGGTGTTATGATTCATTAGTAACTAAATAGGTAAAGATTTTACAATAAAATCTCACTTGTTCGCAAGATTATTTAGAACAAAATTTCCAATGAAATATTGGCCTTAAAATTTAGGATTAATATTTAAAAAACATTTAGTAAAGGTAAAATTAAACCCATTTCAATATTCTGGATTAAACCAAACTTCAAACAATGTAATAGATCACCCTACCATTCAAAAACAATTCAAGAGAATTAGAATGATACACCCTATACAAGATACATTCGACAAAGGGTACCTCTATGTATATATCATCCTTCGTGAGATCAGGTATATGATAGTACCTCTTTTCCTAGGAAATAATATACTCTTCTTGAAATATTTTCCCTTCGTTGAATCCACGTATCAATATAATATCATGTTTATTAATCCATAAATATTACTCTTCATTATGATTAAATAAAATAATATGGTAGAATGTTTTGTGGGAATCCACATTTAAAATGTTTATAATGAAAAAATCATCCATCATATATTCTATAAGATGTAAAACTGTATCCAAGGTAATTGACTATTTTAATTCCACTTTCATATCATTCAGAACACCATAAATTGGCTTTAAAACCTGTCTCAGATCCATAACTTCTTTTCTAACATATTGAGATTCCACAACCTCTTCACTAGGAGGTGATTCCTTATCTTTTATATTTTCATGATCTTTAATCCCACTCACTTCAGGTAAAAAAGAAACCATCCATACATATACTTATGATTTTTTTTCTTTTTATAATATTTTGTGTCAACAAGAATTTCTAAATTTAAATAATCATTCCATTCCACAGTTATTTTATGTTTACTGACTAGATAAATCTTGGAGTCTTATAAAACATTCTTATAAGAACTCATGCTAGGCAGAGAAGGAATGCTAATGTGATGATTTTTCATATTATACCATGTGGATTGGGAATGTTCTTCAATAACAACAAAGTCTATTTTTTGTATGGATATTAGAATTATACTTTTTTCCTTTCCCATCTAATAAGGACTTTCAAACAAACTACAATATCAATATTTCTCTCTAAAATTTCATTTAACATGTTTAATGGTTGTAGAGCTAGACTGATTCCAAGGGAGCCCACAACATAAAAGAAAACTTCATTTAAAAATACCTATCATTTGAAGCATAAAATTTTAAGGACATAATGATACCACATTTTTTCCACAATAAGATATTTAATTCTATAGGTAACACAAACCAAGACTATTGAAAAGCAATTTTATTTTTAGGATTAGATTTACATTCATTCTTAATTTGATAATCATTGATTGTATGAGTACCAAAATTAGGATCATTCACTTTCTAATGATTTTTTATCTCATGATTTTGTCATATGTGGATAAAGTTGTATATGTTCTTCACATAGTCTCTTTAATGACCTTAACAACTATCTTGGATACTTCTAAGTCTCTCCTCAAAGCAATAAATACTCACATAACCCATGGTTCTGAAAACAATGATCTCTATAACATATAATAAGAATGAGTTTTTTAATTACCTTCATCATCTATCATCCCTACTGAGAGACTATCATAAGGATAATCATTCACTATATTCTACCAGTTCAATATATCACCACCCATTAATCTACATGACTATATTATGTATTCCCAAGATTCATAGTATACCTACTCTCAATGAGGAAAAAATACATTGAATCCAATGATACATCCAATTCAACATCGATTCAAGGAGAAAAAACACGGAAGGGGCCTAAGCTATGATTTTAAAAACATAAGAATGGACACTCCATATTAAAAATCCACCTAATAATTTCTAAATTCTAAATCATGAGAGGTAAGATATATAGGGAAATCGAAATCACCATGGAGGGAAGATCCCATTTTTTAGACACTAAAAATAACAATGAAATGTGGATAATTAGAATCCATTTAATGATTGTGGAGTGTTCACCCATGATGACATTATTCATCATCATTTTAAAATATAATCAAAATATATAATAGATGTTCAATCCCTACAATAACACATTTTTCAAAACCCCATGAATAAAAAACAAAAATAAAGGTATCCACTGAGGGTGATGCATATAGTAGTGATAGAAAAATATAAATAAATTAAAAAGTAATAATTTTTTAAAACTCGGGGGAACTACAATCTTAAGAACATTATCTTCCAAAAATGAATTTTTAGGGATCAATTCAATTACATGATTGTTTTAGAGAAATATAGGGATAGGGATGAGATAGAATGAATGAAGATGTAATGATATTGGATTTGGGATAAATCATCCCTCATAGAGAGGGAGTACCAAAAGGAAATCCATATTTCTTTAACCATCAAATAAATAAATTACATGTTTCTAATCATTTCCAATAATCAATGAATTCAACAGTCAGAAATAACTCTTTCTGGTAACACTAACATAATTTCTCTATTTATTTGGGAATCTATTTTATCAATGTCTATATTTTTTTATAAAAAACATATTGATTTAACTATTAACCTTAATTTATTAAATTTATTCTCCATGAATTTTGGATTTCTATAAAGATGATTTGAAATGAATTTTTTTAACATGTCAAATGCAGTAATATTTTACCAAAGGTGTGAATGGAATATTTCTATTAAAATTTTCTTCACAAATGGAATTTTACATCAAAATGAATATTATATACATTAAACCATACATTACAGTTTTCTATCCTTATATTAAAATAATATTGTTTCTTAATATTCTAATTTTTTTCTTTTTATTTTAGTTATTTCGAAATGGAAAGGAAATTTTCCTAAAAAATATTTCAGTTATCATTAAAATATATTTTCAATTATGTAAAAATCCATTGAAAAATAAAATTATTTAATGGGGATATACCCTAATGATAATATCAATAATATTACCCTATAAAAATTATGATCATGTTGATATTGTGATTTATTAGGAAAAAATTATAATTTTTATTATATTTTTTCAATATTAATATTTATATTGACTGTTTAAGGAATTTTTATTTCTTTCTTTTATATGTTGAATTAATTTGACATAGAATGTGAATTTTGCATCCAATTATTTCCCCTTCATGAATCGGTTTGTCTAATGAGGAAAATTTCCCTTGGTATCTCTTCCCCTTGTATGTGATGTTGTCCCGTATTTCGAGACCCCCTCACTGACCTAGTATGGGTTAATATATATGGTTCTCACTTAACCATAATGTTCTTTTACATGAAAAAAATATTTTAGAGTGAACAAGTCTTTTATGATATTATTATGATTGAAAAATATCAATTCCTTCATGATGAAGTTACTTATTTTTATCCATTATATTATTTAACTTACTATTTCACAAATGGATATTGTCCCCTCTTAAATTATTTTTTATAGAATATTTAGTTCTTATTTGTCAATTATATATTTTTAATTCTTTATTTATTTTATAAAATCTTTTCTCAAATGATTTCACATTCAATGAATATATGTTGACCCATTATTATGTTTTCCTTACCCTATGATTACAATATGTAATACATGAATCATTATATGGATATAAAATATGATATTAAACATTTATGAATAGAATTTTTAGTTTTATTATATTTTTAGTAATTTAATGTGAGGATCAAGTATTTATCTAGTATCCCATGACTAATAAACTAAATTATCTTATTGTATGTGATTTTTTGTATCTTTTTCAAATGAAGTATGAAAACCACTAGATTTTCGTTAATTATACCATGTTTCCATAATGATAATTCTTACATACTCTTCTATAATTATGAACTCACTCATCCTTCCATGTCAAATGTTTTGTTTTTTTATGAGATAAAATTGAATAAACTCATAAAATAGTATGTCTCTTCCACATAACTTAATTAGGTTTTAGTTATTTTATGATAATTTTTTTTCCAACTCTAAATAATCTTTCAATTTTTTTGGAAGGATTGGAAAATAACCTATGATATATCCTTTTAGAGAACTTTAATTTTCCATTAAAAAATATGTCACAATATCCTAGAAATATTGTTGTAGATGAATATTAATATACTAATTTTACTTTATCAATGGGTTAGGATAAAAAACCATCCTCTTAGATACTATAATAATGACATGTGTCCATCCAAAATTAATGGAGTGATTAAGGACAACAATGATTGTATAAGATCCCTCTAATTATACTAAATTATTTCTAAAAAAACATATTGATTTACAGTACAACAACTTGATGCAGCATAATTACACCATCTACATCATATCTATCTTCTTATAAATATCCATCAGGGAATAAAATCATATTATTCATTATAGAATATTAATTCAATCAATTTATTTGTTCATTCCCAAAATCTTCTTCACAGGGATTCTGGTGACCTTGCCTATTTTTCCCATGAATATGACTCATTTGGGAGCTACCCATGATAGCACCAATATCTCACCAAACCTCATGAATCACTTAACCAAGTAAGATGTTGATATTTACAATATCATGTGAGTTCTAATAGCATTCAAATAAATAAAACAATTCATGTTTCATCATCTACACAGTCCATAATAGAGGATGTAATTTTAATGTAATTTTAACCACTTTATTAATCTACCACAAATTGTGTCCCCATGGTGATGGTCTTCTGGAAACACCAATGTTAATGAAAATGTATTCATTATCCATATAACACAACATCCAAGGTAAAATAAACGTGTATGTAGTGGATATATAATTTAAAATTGGCCAACTATGAAATATTATATCCATGAATTAGGCACAAATTATTTTGTAGAGAGAGAAAAATTAAAAAACATAATTTATGAAATAACCTCCTTTATTTTTATGGGTTTACTATATTACAATAATTTTCCCTCAGAATCAGATACCTATTGGATTTAATCAATCTATTACAATCAAACAAGGATTTCCACTAATCTATAAGCCGCTTTAATTTCAATACTCAAATGTGATTTGGAAAGAAACCTAATCAATTTAAAACAAATAATGGATTTATTTTTATAATCTCACTATTTCGGGATTCCAAAAGTTTAATTGTAATCACATTGCAATAACCAAATAAGATTTAACAAGTACTAAAAATTACATTTATTCCCTTTCCATCAATGAGTTAATTAATAATTCATCATTACAATAATCTATTCTCACATAATACTATTCTCAGGGGGATAAACAAGGGTTATATAATATAATACTCTTGATTAAAACTCATTTAAAATCATATATTGATACTAATTTCCAAATAAACTAGGGCATAAATTTCTCCCCCAACTTCTTCATATAAACACTCTCTCTTGGAACCTAAATTTTTAATAGGGAACAATAAAAATCACAATATTCTCCCTCATATCTAGGAAACATTACTACATTTTCCACCATTATTAATGAACCCAAGGAGAGCTTCCTTTAAAGATCAAACAATATAAACAAATATACAACAGATGAAATTAAGAGAGAAATAATATTATTATTAATAATCATTTTACATGTGTGAGTGGCATCCAATACTGATATCCATAAAATGCTATGGATTTGTCAGAATTCCATATAACCCTTATAACATTCAAAATAAAACATGGGTTTGAAATCTATTATGATGTTTTCCACATGAATCATAGGATACATAGACTCTAACATCACATCCTGTAAAGCCCAGAACTCACACTTCTGGATTCAGTTCTAAAACATGTTTTATATTTTTTTTAAAATTGATAAATTAAAATTACACAGTATATTATAAAATTGAGGACCTTTACTGGTCTAGGTTCAGGAGAATTATAAAACAACATACATATGTGGAATGTGAGTTTACAAAAAAAATTACAATATAACTAATTGGATTCATCTACAATAACTACATAACTATTCTTTAAAAATCTACGGAATCCTATGAAAAACTTTTTAAAAACATTGGATGAGACTAAAAATCTCTGTAAGGGCCATAAAAAGGGAAACTGTTATCAAATATTTATTATTAATATATGAAATCATTTCTCAAAGACATACTTCTCACCCATAAAGTATCATGTACATACTTTATGAAACATGAGATTTAAAAAAAAAATTATGTCATAAATAATTCATAAAGGTATCTGGGGACATTACTTACAAAATCTCATAACTCTCTATAGTCTCTTATGATTTGTAACCCTCACGGCTACCTTACAATGTAACCCACAGAAATACGTTATTGTGTAACCATCATAGTTACAATTGGAGTAACCATTCCACTAACGACCAACATACACATACCCAATGCATTTGAGAGAGATATAGTTCCCATAATTCATCATAAACTATTCCCAAGAACCGTAAAATAATCATACAACATGAATAATTTAATAAAAACATTACTCTTTAATTTTGTAAAATAGAATTAAAAAAAATTATTTTAAAAGAAAAAGCCAATAAAAATTTCATATAATTGAAGTGAGGCTTAATAGAGTTGATGGAATGTGTATATAAACTTTATATACACATAATTAAAAATAGAATAAACAAAATTATTCACACGATAAATTTTAATACCACATAATTAATGATGTAGATGGTTAAATTGAAGAATGGAAATCAGGTTAAGAATTCATTAACCTGGAGTTTATATTACAAAAAACTAATTTAACCTCCTTTAAAATTGTTAAAAGAGTGTTATTAACATCTTAAAGAAACGTATTAAAGTTAATAAAACCTTATATAATAATTTAATAACATCATTTCACCCTTTAATTATTAGTATTTTATTCCTTCTATTATTTTAGTTGTGTTCTTTATGCGATTTCCATGGCCGATTTTGTATATAATTTCACTATCAAATGGAAATGAAATTATAGAATTGGAAGGAAGTGGTGTTCATATGTTTAAAAAATTTATAATGATGCCATAAAAAAATTTTATATGGTATGATGATGAATAATTAGATAAATCATTAGTGATGATCATTCGTATATTTTGTTGAATTTTGATCATTATGAAGCACCTTTGCCTTTTTAATTAAAAGTATGCATAAGATCTAGTTACAGAACCTAATGGAGGTTATATAATACACGTTAAAATCTATTAGAATCATTATTTTTTAAATCCATATTTTAAGGATGTAATAGAAATTGAAGATATATAGTCCATGATTTCGGTAAAAAAGCAAATCACGAATAATGTTTATATAAGAGGTGGAGGAGATGAAGTATGTTGAGGAATTTTCCGTAAACATGATAAAAATTCCCAATATATATCGTAATGGAGATTTAATGCCTCTTGGATAAGTTATAGTGAAGAGAGAATACGGGAAGAAATAAATTTTAAAATAAAACACATGAAAATGAAAGAGGATTTTTACCTCTTGATCTCTTATCCTTGAGATACTCCTTAAGGCCTTTGGTTTTGTCATTTTGGTGAGAAAAGTAGGTCTAGGACGTGGGAAGGATCCTTGGGAAGAGTATTTTTGATAACATAGTCAATTCAAAAGGCTTGATAGGTGTGTGAGGGATAGTTGAATAAGGGTGGTAGTTATAGAGTAGGGGAGGAAAGGTTTTACATTATTTTTATTATTAGTTTATTATTATTTCTTAAGACTATGAATAAACATAATTTGTGTGAAACAATAGTAAATAGATCATGGGAGATTGAACCAAGTGTACTTACATCAGACATGATGTCAATAATAGTTTATTTAACTGATAATTTATATATATGGTATTTTATCTTATTTCAATATTCATAAAAAAATCATGTATTTTAGAACAATCCCAAAAAACCACCCTGACCATTTCTCGTTATGTGGAATTAAAAAATGATCTCTATATTTTGAAAATAATTTTCAAAACATGATTGATTATTTTTTTAAATAAAATCATTATTTACATGAACAATACAATTTTAAAATTAAAACTGATTTTCTAACACATTGAAAAATTAGTTATGGTCTCTTAAAAAAATCTTATAATCCAAAGTCATAAAAATAATTATTTAGAAATAAATTTTATGAAAGGAAATTTTAATTTACATAATTAAATTTTTCATGAATGTTTAATTAAATATATATGACCTGTAAAAATACCAACACTTAATAACTAATTTTTAAAATATTTATTTACTTATATTATGACATAATTATATCATATTGGAACTTATAAAATTGAAAACATTTATTTATAATTTCATTGGTGAATTTACGATTCAAAAGGGTAAATTACAATTCATAAGATTGGAGTTACTAGTTTATATGGGTATATTACTATTCAAATGGTTCTAGTTACTATTCATAAGGTTACATTACTATTCATTAGGTTCATGTTACTTTTAATAATAGTACATAACATTTATTAATGGTCATGATAATATTCATAAGGGTATGTTACTATTAATAATTGCAGGTTATTATTCACGAAAATATTTGCGTTCTATCAAACTCAAAAACACGTACTGATCATAACTGTTCAAGTCTATTTTTTATAATTCAAAACATAAAAGCAAAAAAAATAGGTTTAATGTTTATTTTATAAAGGTCCAATATTATTTAGTACTTCATTTGAGCATATAGTGTTTCCTTTTAAATTCTCATGATGTAAAATTATCCTCCCCCCTAAATGAATTCTGCCCTTACTCTTCTTTTATTGTACTCAAATTTCTGAATTTAAATATTGATAAATATGGAAAAATATTTTCTTATGTGTTCTTAATTAACTTGATGTTTAAAAGAAAACACTATCACTTAATTTATTTTAATGACAACGTCTAATCTCAAATGTTTTTTAGATCATTCCTCTGATACAAATTGTAAAGCCCTCAACCCACACATCAAAATTCTGTACTAAAACATGTATTGTATTTTTTTATATAATATATGACTAAAAAATACATAGTACATTATAAAAATGGGTGCCTTTATTGTTCTAGGATCTAGAGAATTATAATACAACTTAAATATATTAAATTTGAGTTTACACAAATAATTATAATATAACTAATTGGATTTATCTACAATAGAAGCTTAACTATCTTTTGAATATCTAAGGAATATTTTGATTATTTTTAAAACCTAGGATGAGCATAAAAAGCTCAGTAGGGATCATAAAGTAATTATAGAAACTGTTATCACTTGAATGCTTATAAACAATTGAAATCATTTTTTCAAAGACATACTTCTCACCCATAAACTATCATATACTTACTTTGTGAAACATGATATCTCAATAAAATAGATAAATCATAAACAATCCATAAAGTTATATTAGGGAATTACTTATATAATATTGTAACTATCTCATCTACATTATGATTTGTGACCCATAGGACTACCTTATAATGTAACTCTCACGACTACCTTATTATATAACCATCACAGTTACACTTGGAGTAACCCTATGGCCGACCTCCAAATTACACAAACCCAATGCACTGGATAGAGATATAGGTCCCACATTTTATTATAAACAATTCCCATGAACCAAAAAATAATCATTAAACACGAATAATTTCATAAAAACATTGCTTTTGATTTTTGTATAAAAGAATTTTAAAATTTGATTTAAAAAAATCCACATGAAAAATATCATATAATTGAGTTGAGAATTAATAGTGTTGATCTTACATGTATATAGACTATAAATAAACATAATTAAACATTATATAAACATAATTAATCTAAAAAATAATGAATACCATAAAAGTAATGAAGTAGATAGTCAACCCAAAGAGTGGAAATTGGGTTAAGAATCCCCTTTCATGGGGGTTGTATTACATAAAATATGTTTAAACCTCAGTTATAATGATAAAAAAAGTGTTATTAATATATTAAAGAAACATATTCATGTTTATATAACATTATATGATCACTTCATGACAACATTTCAATATTCAATTATTAGAATTTTGTTCCATCCCATTGTTTCTGGTGCGTTCTTTACATGATTTTTATAGCATGTTTTGTATTTGATTTCCTTGTCGTATGGAAATGATATTCCATTTTTGGAATGAAATGGTAGTAATATATTTCCCTAATATATAATCATACCATAAATAATTTTATTATATGGTACAAGGATGAATCATTACATAAAACGTTAGTGATGATCGTTAGTTTATTTTCGTGAATTTTGATAGTTACAAAGAACCTTTTATTTTTTTTAAAATAAAAGAATGCATAATAACTTGTTCAAAAACATAAGAGTAGCTATATAATAAACATTACAATCTGTTAAAAACATTAAAATGGGTTTTCAACCATTTTTCAAATAATTAAATGAAATTGAAGACACATCATCCATGGTTTTGGTAAAACGACACATCACAAATGTTGTTTTTATAAGAGGGGAGAGGTAAATTAAGTTGAGGAATTTTCCATAAACATGATAAAAATCCAGAATATATATCATACCAAAGAACTCAGGCCTCTTGGATGATGTTAGGTTATCAGAGTATATGTAAATAATGAAATATTAAATGAAAAGACATGAAAATGAATGAGGATTATTTTCTCTTGATCAATTCACCGTGAGATCCTATTTAAGGCCATTGGTTTTGGCCTTTTGATGTGACCATAAATTATTAGACATGAGGAAGGGCATTGGGGATGAAATTTCAAATATTCCGAAAATTAAAATGGACTGAGAGGAGTGTGAGGAAGAGGGGAATGCGTGTGGTATTTGTAGTGGAGGAGAGGAGAGGTTTTATATTATTTTATTCATTAGTTTAATATCATTTCTCAAGAAAATTAATAGTATTAATTCATATGAAAAAATATTAAAGATATCATGTTATTTATAACTAAATGTTATTACATAATCCATGATGTATAAAATTTTGAATATAACTGATAATTTATATATATGGTATTTTACCGTATTTCACTATTCATAAAAATTCATGTATTTCAGAAAAATCCCAAAAATTCACCCTAACCATTTTTTAATGATTAGAATTCAAAATTGGAACCCATTTTTTTGAAAATAATGTTATAAAAATGATTAATTTTAATTTTAAATAAAATCCTAATTTAGTTGAAAAATACAATTTTAAAATTAAAACTGATTTTCTAACACTTTGAAATATTACTTAAGGTCCCCAAAAATTATCATATAATTATAAGTAATAAAATTAAATATTTATAAATAAAATAATTTTAGGAAATTAAATTTTCATTTAAATTATTAAATTAATCACACATTTTTAATTAAATATATATGACCTTCAACAATACCAACACATAATCAAGAATTTTTAAAATATTAACATACTTAAATTATGACATAATTATATCATATTGACAATTATAAGATGGATAAATTTTTTTTATAATATTATTGGTGGATTTACTATTCTTATGGTTTCTTTACTATTCATTAGATTCATGTTACTACACAAAAGGGTTCATTACTATTCCTAAAGTTGATGATACTATTTATAAGGGTACATTACGATACATAAGGGTAATGTTACTATTCCTAAGTGTTAATTGATATTTCTAAGGGTAAAATTACTATTCATAAGGGTATGTTACTATTCATATGGGTAGGTTAATATTTACTAAAAATTATGTTTGTTCTATAAGACTTCAAAAAAATTTATTGATCGCAACCATGTGTGTCCATTTTTTGAAATTCAAAACCCATAGGTAGAAAAATTATGTTTAATGGTTAGTTTATAAATGTCAGATATTATTTAGTAGTTTATTTTAGAATGTAGAGTTTCCTTTTAGAATCATGTGATTTTACACTTCATACGGCTCAACATTCTCCTTTAGGAAATAGAGATGATCTCAATGTGATTTGTTCATGAATATTGAGTAGGATTTGGTCTAATTTTTATAATAGTTATGTTAGAACCAAGCCTTAATGTTACATAATCTTGAGAAAATTAGTTAATTTGACATTAAAACACCTCAAGGGTGTATTTCGGATTAGAGTTTTAAATAATTATTCCATTATTAAAACGTTACATCTCAAATATTACACAATAGACACTTCTACTCAATCACTTTTTTTCAAAACAATAAAACTCAATTTATAAAAATAGAATTATATTATTTATAAAAATAATCATTAATTATTAATTTCTCTCTCCCTTCCTTATACAAACTGAAAAACATTTAAAAAACATTTGATGAGTATAAAAAGCTCAACAGGGGATATAATATCTGGAAATAAAACATTGGTCCATGAATACGTACAAATCAATGAAATCATACATTTCACTCATAAAACTTAATCTCTTTAGCATACCTCATTAAATCATACAATTTATGAATAACTTATAGAAATCATAAATCATAAAGGTAACTTGTGGAATCCATTACATGTATACACTGTAGATTTTACAGCTACATAAGGAGTAACCTTCATGTTTATATTTAGAATACCCATTAAAGTGTATTCCCTAAGTCTCATAGGAGAAACCTTATCATTTTCATCTGTCATAATACCCAATCAATTGGTGAGCTATCATAGGCTTACTCTCCCTCGTTATATCATGAAACCACCTGTATACATAAGCAATTCCCAAGAACCAAAACACAATCCTAACAGATGATCAAGCATAAATGAAAAATAACATGTCTATATTGTAATAATAAAACATCATATCTATATATTGATATCATAAATACATTCTCAAATCCATTTTAAATAAAAAAATACCTAAAAATAAATATGGTATTTACTTTTCTTTTTTAGAAATATTATTGGCTATATAGGAAGCCAAATATAAAATAATTATCACGGTGGAAGAAAGGTCATTGTCACCGCATACATTAAAAATAAACACCCCTTATGTCATTTAGTAAATTAGTTCATAAAAAAGATTCAATTTTGATAAATGTTTAATGATATTAAAATTAAAATGTGTTTATTTAACATTGTATAAAATATGGTCGTCTATAAACTAAAATATCGCTCAATGAAAGGAGATTGAGACGAAGTCCCTTGCCTTGAGCCTGAATTGTCTTGTTCATTCTTTGTCTTCATAAATAATAAACATAGGTTAATTTCAAATTTATTAATAACCTATTTATTTTTTATTATTCCCATTATATCACTTATGACTATGTTATAATAATTAGGTAATTATTTGAGTTCATGTCGGATGTTTTGTCGATAATCAATTCTTTAGTTGAAAATGAACATGGTTAGTTACCAGTAGTCCATGTGGTCATATGTAAATCATCTCTAGGATATTATTCAGGAAATATTCATCACTTTTACACTTATCTCATATTTTTTGTAAACCATTATTAATGGTTATGAAAAATGAAATATGTTCTAATCATGGAGATGGTTGGTCGTACAAACGGATGAGTAACATTTCCATTTATCATTTATCATTAGAGAAATAAGGTAATTTTCATTTTATCATTCCATAATTATTATAATATTATTAAAATCATAATAATAATTTACATATACTTAAATATATCATACATTTGATACAATTAATAAAAATGAGTCACACCACTTTGTGGAGGCGATAGTTCACAAGTATGCACGAATGATGTTATCATTTTGATCACCTTGAAGTAAGAATTTAATTTACATATTATGATATTATAATGATTCATATGTCATTAATATCACATATTATAACTAATTACATCATTATAACCAATCATAATAGACGGTAATGGAAACAAATCTAAATTGGTTTGTGGAGATGATAATTCACATGTACGCATGAATGATTAATTCCTTTCTAATTTGATGGAAGAAGAGATAGATTTATGGGATTATATTTAAAAAATAAAATCTTAGTATATTTATTATACATGAGTTATTATATCATCATATTTGGTCGATATTTTAGAATGTGTAAGACAAACCAAAATACAATCACATAAAGAAAATGATACCTCTTCTTTGGTTGATCGCCTTTGAAGAACACCTAAACACCTCTATAAAGTGTGTTATGCCTAAAATAAATCATAAAAATGTTTTGAGGAATTATTGTATACTTATGGGATATATCATGGATGATCTAGATGGCTTTGGAAGTGTAATTAATATATAGTAATTGTGCATTTTTATAATAGAGGGGAGAGGCACCCTTAGAAAGTATTAAAATATAAAAATAATATAAATTATTTTTTAATCCATGTGGCTCAAACATGTGATATAGAAAATATATGATAAGGATATGTCTAATTATGATAATCAGATAATTTGTTTGCATGTATTTAGTTTCTTTTCAACCTTATATTTTCTATTTAACCTTTATTATTCTCTTTTAATTTAAAGAGTTGTAACAATATTATAATTTTTATGAAGCTATTAATTTTACTTATATGGGATAAATTCCCCATAATTGGACACATAAAAAAATTTTAGACCAGATGATAATAATATTTTTATTTATTAATATTTTTATTACCATTAAATATTTTAAAATTTTATTATTTTTTATAAAACCTCAATTATGTCAATTTTTACAATATTTATTTTATTGAATATAAATAAAATAAAATAATAGATATAACTTCAATCCAAAGAGTTTAATTGTATAATAACATTTAATATTCATATATAAAATTTGTGGATGACATAAATTATGTCAAAAAGTAATTATTTTAATATATATACTATCATTTATATGAATCCTTTATTATTGAAGTAATCATTGCATCATCATTATGTCAGTATTAAATTTATTTATTTAATATAAAAAATTATAAAAAAATACCATGATATATAAAATATTATTAATTCTCTAATGAAAATTTATAGCCTAATATATCACCTATAAAATCCCAACTTAACATTGTTTAATAAAAAGATAAATGTCTATGTCATATTTCCCTTAAAATTAATTATTATAATATCTCATTTTGACAAACAAGTGGCTCCAAAATGCCAAAAGTTCTTAATATGTAATTTATTGGTCTCCCAGGACTCATATAAAAATATTATAAGATCTGTTATGGAATTTTCATATTATTATAATATTATTTTTACCCTTATTCACCTAATTTACCCATAAATTGTGGTAAATAAAAATAATTAGTGATGTTACTATTCATAGTATTCAATAATAGAAGGTATCTATTTAAATAATTTGGATATTTTAATTACAAATATGGAATTCATTTTTCCCAATTCAAAACACAAATTTTGTATTAATTAATTTAAAATTCAACCCCGTTGTCAGAACCAGAAAGCAGTTTTTTAATAAATAAAAACATTCCAAAGATTGATATGTGTTTATGTCTAATTTTAATGTGAAATATAATTCAATGAATAAAATTGGATTAAATTATAAAAAACAATAAAATTATCATTTAAAACCAATAAAAAATATAATCTAACTATATCAATAAATTAGATGAAAAATCAGTTTTTACTTAAAATGCGGTATTTTTCACTATTTATTAAAAATTATATTTTTTAGAAAATTACAAAACAAAT
Organism: Viscum album; assembly: GCA_963277665.1. Lineage (NCBI taxonomy): Eukaryota > Viridiplantae > Streptophyta > Magnoliopsida > Santalales > Viscaceae > Viscum > Viscum album. The sequence goes on along the minus strand of OY728121.1, from coordinate 1,274,245,303 downwards.
TATCCAAAGTAAATTTTGATGTAACTATTCTATATAAGAATTTTATTTTGTCAAATATAACATATAAAAGTGGAAACAACTTGATTTAAAAAGGGTTCCATATCAAAAGGTGGTAAAACGAGCTTTTAAATAAATTAGTGTATTTTATGTGTAAAATTGGATTCATTATCATTTTTTTCCTCTAAAATTTATTGAATAAATGTAAAACATTCTAAAAATATGTAAATAATAAGATAGTTAATTATTTTATTTCCCTATAATACAACAGTGAAGTGTTAATTACCATTTAAAATAATAATAATATTTTTGTATTATTTTCGGTATAATTAAATGTTGTGTGTAATGTAAGATTTCAAAGAAACCGATTTCTGCAGGTCAAGTATGATTTTGTAATTATTTTAACCTTTTAAATAAAATTAATATTACAATAAAAAATATTAATATATATGAAAATGTATTATTCTATAAATACCTATGATGTTAGATCATTGCCCCTTTGGGAAATAGCGTCCTCACAATTTTAAAATTGGTCTTGGAAAAATCATTCAAAATTATACACCTAAAAAACAGTCAATAAAACTATAACTTGAATTGAATAAAATAGAAGTACAAATATGTCCCGAGATAACACCTAATAGGATTCCATGTAGAAAAACATCTATATAGAAGATAAAATAATAATCTTATTCTGATGGAGAGTGATTGAAACATGATTAGGATATAGTTAACAACTAGAAAACCAAAAACATGCAATGGGTTTCACTATCATTGATTTCATAGTAGGAAAATTAAATGGAATTTTTTTTATTTTAATATTATTTTTATCATGTTCATGAATTATTTTACTACCTAGAATGATGACATAAGGAAACATACATACTTTAAAAGTACAATTACATCCTTTAATAAATTTCTTCCACATAATAATATTTTATCCAAACAATGAGTATTCAAGGTGAATTGGTCACACATGATGTACTAGAATCAAATTATATATAATCACATACTCTATAAAATAAGAAATATAAATTTTCCAAATTATTTAGATATTATCCAAAACCGTATTGGTTAGTGAAAGATTAGATAATCACTCAAAAATAAGAATCCTTTATAATGAGAAGGAATACTTTTAATCTCTAAAAATCCACAATAATATATATGTTCTACATATTCCATTAATCAAACAAAGGTCCTTAAAATCCCTCAAAATAATTCATCTAATATTAAAACCCAAATCTCATTATGATTTGATCACATAGTTTTCCTACATAAAATTTAACATTTATCTCTAAATAACATCACCCACCCATAATGTATAACATAAAAAAGTAATTAACCTAATCACATTTTCCCCATAATCAGTTAATTATTTCAACAAATAACCCAAATATCTATTTGTCATCAATAAAAACATATATCCTTCCAAAATAAAATTTAACCATTTTTCCTCAATTAAATCCCATAGTATTAAATTTAAAATAATCATATAAAGTTCCCAAAATAGAGAACATCTTCACAAATAACAATAATCACTTAATCCCCAAATCATTTTCCAATACAAAGTAAATCCATTTAATAAAACATAATTTCCATAAATAATCTTATTCTTGATCAATTAAATCCTTTAAATAATATAGAATAAGTCATATTAACCAATGAATTCTCATAGGCCAATGGTAGGGAATAAATCCCAGTCGTACTTTGGTTGTCTGTTCGATTGTTGCAGCTTTGTCCGAAAAACCACATCAAGACACTATCTGCATGATCTCATTTATTAAAAACTATATAATTCACATAACATTGAAAAATTTATATGAAATCCAAAAAAATCACCATAACATGTTCTAACCTCAATGGTTATTTTATACCTCAAATTTTTCATCCCATAAAATAATAACAAATAATTTCCCCAAAGGTGAATGTCTCCAAAAATACCAATAATCTTAATGAAATATCATAACATAAGCCTCAAAAGGGGTTTCTATGTAATTGAACATATAATACACCAAAACATTATAAACCCATGAGTATATCCCTAACCGTTAAGAAAACATCTAATTCTTCAAATTTTTCTAAATTGACCATTGATACCAACTATAAAGCCCTGATCTTAAACGTTACATTATCTACAGATATGTCCTTAATATAACATTAAAGCACATCAAGTATCATTTCATATTTATAGTTTTAAATAATTAATCCATTAATTATATATTAAATCTCAAAAATTAAAATTTAGATACTCATACTCTATCCAATGTTTTCACTATAATAAACCTCCATATATAAAACATGAATTATTTTATTGATAAAATTATTCTTGAATTCTTCATTTCTCTAACCCATCCTTACAACCTATGTAAAACATTTCAAAACCATGTTATGTGCCTAAAAATCTCAGTAAGGGATAAAATAAATCGAATGAAAACATTATTACATTAATACATAAAAATCAATGAAATCAAACTTTTCACTCATAAAACATTACATCCTTAACATACCTCATGAAATCATAAGATTTATGAATATCTCATGGAAATAATAAATCATAAAATTAACCAGTGGCATCCATAATATAACTACACTGTAGATTTCATTGATACATAGGGAATAACCATTATAGATACATTTGAAATACCCATCATAGTATATTCCCTAAATCTCTAATGATAAACCTTATCATTTAGCTCTGCCACGTTACACAATGCATTTGAGAGCTATCATAGGCTCACCCGCCCACAATTTATCATGTAAACACCCATATACATAATCAACGGCCAATAACCATAACAAAATCATAACATATGAACATGTATAAAAGAAAAATAACATTTCCACATTGTCATCATAAGAAATTATTTCAAGATAATGATATAATCGATCCATTCTCAAAACCATTTTCAATACCAAAAAAACAGCAAAGGAATATGGTATTTACATTTATTTTTTAAAAACATCACGTCTTGTAGAGGAATCCAAATTTAAAATAATTCTCATAGCGGTTGAATGGTCATTGTCCCCATGTACGTTAAAAGGAAACATTCTTATAGTCATTTAGTAAAACACTTCGTAAAGAAAATATTTCCTTTTGTAATCATTATAATTTAATTAAAAGTAAAAGGGGTTGATTAAACACTGTATAAAATAAGGTCGTATATAAAACAAAATATGCCTCAATGAAAGGAAATCAAGATGAAGTCCCTTAACATGAGTTTGACTTGTCTTTTTCGTTATTTATCTTCATAAATACTAAAATTGGTTAATTTCTACTTGATTCAAAACCCTTTTCATGTTTATTATTCCCATTACATTACTTATAACCATATTATAATAATTAGTTAATTATTTGAGTTCATGTCAGACGTTTTGTCGATAATTGGTTCTTGAGTAAAAAATGAACACGGTATGATGTCACTAGCCCATGTGGTCATGATTCCATCATCCATATTATAATATTCATGAAATATTTATCACTTTTACACATAACTCATAATTTTTAATTTAGACCATTAAATATGGTTATGAAAAATGAATAATGTTACAATCATGGAGATGTTAGGCCATACATACACATGAGAAACCTTTCCATTTTTCATTGATCATTATGAAAATAAGTAAACAATCATTTAATATTTCTAGTCATATCATTATATTATTAAAATCATAATAATTATTTACATATACTTAGCTATATCATATAAGTGATCTAATGGGTGATAGTTTACACCTACCCACAAATGACGTTAACATTTGTATGCCCACGGATGTATGAATTTAATTGATATATTATTATCTTATAATAATTTATATATCATGAATATAACATATGAATATTAATCTCATCATTATAACCACTCTTAATATATGGTAATGTAAAACAAACTAAGTTGGTCCGTGGAGGTGATAATTCGCATGTATCCACAAATGATTAATTTCTTTCCTATTTGATGAATGCAGAGAAGAATTTATAGAAAGATATTATAACAATAACATCACAGTATATTGAGGATATTGGATTTATTATCTGATCATGTTTGGATGATATTTGAGGAAGTGGAAGAAGAAACAATATAGAACACTAAAAGAAATTGATACCTCTTGTTCGGATGATCCCCTTTGAAGAACACCATAATAACTCAATGATGGGTTTTATACCTAAAAAAAGGCATCAATAATGTGGTTAGGTATTCTAGGAAGATTATTGAATAGATATTGTATTAACTAAAAGGCTTTGGATGAGTGAGTAATAGAGAGGAATTGGTATATTTTTATAAGAGAGGGGAAGGGCAGCGTTTGAATGTATTAAATTTTTAAATTAATATAAATTATTTTTTAATCCAAGTGGATCCAACTTTAGATATATAGAAGATAAGATGAAGATAGATATAAATACTCTCATCCAATAGTTTTTGGACATGTATTGAGATTATTTTAAATAGTATCATTTTAGTTTACCTGTAATTATTCTCTTTAAAATTTAAATGTGGTAACAATATTTTCATTGTTAATAAGCTATTAATTTTCTTATATGGTATCTATTTCCCAAAATTGGAAACATAATGAATATTTATTCTTTATAATAATCACTTTTTAATTTTAAATTATTATTAATTTTTTTAAATAATTTAATAAATTATTATTTTTATAAAACATCAATTTTGTCAATTTTTACACTATTCATTTTATTAAATTTAAATAAAATCCAAAAAGAGAGATAACTTTGAACAAAAACATTTACTATTCTAATAACATGTCATATACATCTATAAAAATTATGTATGAAATAAATTATGTCAAATAATATTTATTTTAATATATATAATATCATTTTTTGAATTATTTATTATTGATGAAATCCCTACATCATCATTATGTATTTATTAAAATTATTTATATAATCTCTAAAAATTGTAAATAAAATAAAATGTTGTGGGAAATCATTTTATATTTCTAAAAACATTGTAAATTTGGGTAGATAACTTATTAAACCCCCCCCCCCATCAAATTATTTTATTAAAAATATACATGTTTAAGTTATAATAACCATTAATTTAAATTAATTATTAAGACATGTCATTTTCACACCCAAGTGGCTATGAAGTGGAAAACGTTCCGCATAAAGATTTATATAGTCTCACATGAATCATTGAATAATATTAGGACTACTGTTAGGGTGGTTTGATATAATTATAATATTATTTTTTCCCTTATTTACCTAATTTTCTATTTTACTATGGTATATAACAGTAATTACATGTGTTACTATTTATAATATCCAAAAATAAATGGTACCAATTTACATAATTTGGACCATTGGATTCCAAATATGGAATCATTTTTTTCAAATTAAAAGAGCATAATTTTCATCAATTAATTTAAAATGAATTCATGTTGTCAAAACTAGAATGTGTGTTTTTAAGAATTAAACAATATCAGAATATTGACATGTCTTTTTGTCCAATTTAAATATAAAATTACTTATAATAAAAAAACTGGACTAAATGATAAAATATTAATACAATTAAACATTAAAACCAATAAAGAAGTTACTCTAATTGTATAAATAAATCATATGAAAAAGTAGTTTTGACTTATAAATGGTATTTTTCAGTATTCATTAAAAAATGCAATTTATCATAAATTTTAAAAAAAATATCCGAAGTAAATTTGGATGACTTTGTTCTATAGAAAAAGTTTATTGTTTGATACAGGACATAGAAATATGAAAAAACTAGATTTAAAAAGGGGTTTTCATCAAAATGTTGTAAAATAATCTTTTAAAAATAATAGAGTATTCCAAACTTGAAATTGGATCCATTATAATTATAATCGTCCAAAATAAATTGGATAAATGTAAAATAAATTAACATATATGTAAAATAATTATATAATTATTTTTGTTTATTCTCGCTAATACAATGACTATGTTTTTCTACCATTTAAAATAATAATAATTATATTTTATTATTTTTCAGTATAACTCAATGTTGTGTTCGACGTAAGATTTTGGGGAAACCCATTGTTGCGTGTCAAGTACCCTTTCGTGCATAATGTCCCATTGAAAAAAATTAATATTAAATTCAAAATTATTAATAGATATTAAAATTAATTATTCTATAAATACCTGGGATGTTATAACTTCAGTTGTGATGCATAATAGGTACTGGTGATCCCACATCAGTGCAGATATATTCACACTGTTGATGAATCTAAATCAACTTGGTGAAAACATTATTTTTTCAGAACATATTCTACATCCTCAATGCATAATAAAATGAAATATTAATTTTTTTTCTATGAAATGAGAAATGAATCCATTTTAAAACATGCCTGTTGAAGTAAATTTTTAATCATTCTTCAAACCCACCCAATCAGTATCCACAAATCCCCTCAATTACTATTTGGAATTTATGCAATAATAAATCTTAAATGAACTATTTGGAAGATATATTGATTTTTACACTATAGAGAAAAATGTAACAAACATGAAGAGAAATTTAATCTATATTATACATATATGTGGTGAAAACAATATATGGGTGTGTGGATTTACATTAAAAAACTACCTATAATATATAAATAATTAGTTACATCAACATCATAAACCTCTCCATCTTTAAAAATTTAATCATTTTCATGACAGATTAATCAATTAGTATAGATTCATCAATTTTAAACAATAATAAATACTCCATGAATTTTTTTGGAGATAAGTCAATTGTTTATTTAAATCACCTACATATAATGTAAAAATGATAATTCACCAATTAGTGACATCAAAACATTTCCCCTCATTAATTCTAAAAATTCTTTCATTGGATATCATTGTAGAATCCAATGATAATGTCACTAATATATATATGATCCAAAATTGTATACACTTTAATAAAACATGATGTAGAGGTTGGGATTAACCCCTATCCAATGAATACTGATATTATTTATGTACAGGTCCGATGATGAGTACCGAGATCATTGTTCTTAGTTAAAAACTTATAAATATTTCTAAAAAAGAAATGATTTTCTATATTCATCATGAATGATAAATCCATATACTATATCAATGTGGAACTCCTCTTCAAGGACTCTATTTAATAACATTATTTTGATGTCAATCTAATAAACATTCATACCTTTTTTAAGGACATATATAAAAAATATTTAGAGTAATATGCATAGAAACTGGTGAGATGTTTTTACCAGAATAGATGCTATCAATCTAGGAATATACTTTTAAGATTATTTGTGCCTTATTCCTAATTATCATTCCATCCTCATTAAGATTTTTTTAGAAAACCAATTTGGTTCTGATCACACTCTTATTCTAATTCATTGAATAAATTTTATATTTATTTTTTTTCACATTTTAGTAAAGATCCACATTCAAATCTTTGACCCAAAATCAATATAATTTTTCCTTAAAAAATAAACTATATTCCTCCTAAGATAAAAAATAATTTCTCATCTATTTTTTCAACCGTATAGGTTTCATTGAAAAAATTTGATCGTTCATTATATTTTTATTGGTGATTTCTACCCCACCAAATCTTTGGTACTTACATACTATTCGTAATATGTATTCCTAATCATAACAATTACTATTAATCTTTATTATATCCCTTATAAATCTCCTTTATTGAGACAAATATTCAAAAATTTCATTATAAGAAACATGTCTATTATTGAGTTATTTCTACTCATTTGGAGTAAAATTCTACTAACCAACAATAAAATTATCATCACGTATAATCATGGTATTATCATGTATTTCAACAGTTTTTCCCTACAATTTTTATATAACCTATAATAAATAATTTGAGAACATTATACCTTGGATTTTGTTGAAACTATCAAAATTTGGAGGTTGGTTGAAATAGTGTGACACATTTTACAAAATTTCTTTTTCGTTATGGTAAAAACATCAATGTGTTAAGGAAGTGATCTGTTCAAATAAAAATACTAACTCAAACTAAATTCAGTAATGAAAAAAAATGTATTGAACAAATATTTTTATAGGGTTTGGCCCAAAATAGGGAACATAGTTAATATTATGATTATAATTTCCAGGTCAATGCTTTACAACTATTATCAATTTATGAATCAAGTTTCATTTAAATGGATAAACGTTTACCAATAGTGTATCTCAGAAAGAATGTTTCATGAAAAAAATATTATATGAATTCCCACCATTTTAAGAGGTTAGTTTATCTTTCATGTATCTTGAATAATAAATATGATTCAGCTAAAAAACATTAACATCCAATAAATCATTGATCCAAACATTATTGATTCAAAATATAACATTCAGGTAAATTCAACTCCAGATTTCTCTTCACTATATAAAACTATCATATTATTAATGAAGGCTGAATTATGGGAAATCAATTCTACTTACATGACTCACTAAAAATATCATCCCCAATCATCAAATATTTTTTGAGTGATTTTTCCATTTATATAAACATAAATCCTTTGAAAAAATTGATAATGGGGCTGATACGATTTGGAAATCACATTCAGTTCATATTTTCAGTCAAAAACCTTAAAAAATATAATGATATAAAAGTTTCTACATTATAAACTCCTCTTAAAAAAACATTATCATCTTTATTTAAATCATCGTCAAAGACTATCTTTTATCAAAAAATCAATAAAAATTAATATTTTAACATTGAATGAGTTGTTGTGGATTATCAAAATAGTTTTTAATTTATAATTTTATATGGAGTCACATAGAAACACATGAAAATTTTTCTTCCAAATAATTGACATCCAATTGTTCATTTTTTAATATAAATATAATTTATTTCTCTTTTAGTTGGTTCCTCCATCCAGATATCACAACATCAAATGATTCTTCATTTGATATTTAGTTATCTTCTTGTAGCTCATGGTGTAACCATATATGTCATAGTATATACATCCTAGTGAAGACAAAATTTGTTCTTCTTGTGGTTGAATACCTATTTCAACATACTCTATTGATAATATTCATAATTGGATATAGAAACATTTTTCTAGTGGAATTAAAAATAATCTTTATATAAATATACAAAGTGTGTTTTTAATCTTCTTCTTGAGAAGTTAAAAAACATATCCCTAATAATCATTCAGTGAACATATATTTTTTTCTTCCAAATAAATCATCATTTCAAATCTTCTTTTTTGATTTATTAACTATATAACCCATCATAGAATTTTTTTCAAATCAGTCACAGAAATAAATTTAACACCTATAATAGATAATGGGAAAATGAATCACACCAACTATATTTTTTTTACAAAACTAATCATTTACAAAACCCAAATAATTTTACAACAATATTATTATATAATTTTTTTAATGTGACAAAATTATTACACCACAACGTTTTATAAATAAATGATATTTTCAAATTTTATTTATAAGTGACTATAAAATTATGGCCATTCGATTTTTATATAATCCCATTCAGTTCATTCACATTATGTTTATTGATTTTCTATCTCCCACTTTTTAATTGAGTACTATCCTTAGATCAATAATATATTAAATATATTTTACAACTACTTATTGAAAAATAATTTCACATCACTTCAAATTTCTTAACAAAATCAATGAAAGTAGTTGGGGTGGGTAACACACTACAATTAATTATAAGGATAAGGATGAAAATTATGTTTCATCAATATGAATATATATATTTATATTATTTATCTTAATATCGTGTATATTAAATGTAATGTGTGGGCTAGTGGTGAAAAGGAATGTGTCTTTCATTTTTAGACTCAATGACATGGGGGGTAAAAAATTTAGAGAGATACCCATTTTATTGATTATTCTAGAAACAAAATGATTTTATAGTTTTTTTTTTTGAGAGAATTTTTTTAGAACTATATTAATTATTTTTTAGGAATTATTATGAATGGTGTCAAATGCCAATATATTTTTTTACCACTAATATTGTAGAAATATGTTTTATAGAAATTAATACTATATTGTTTAGATATAGTTTTTCTCTATGATATTGGTAGACAGATAAATATTTTTTTCTTTAAAATAATAAAACATTTAGTGTTAAAGGTGTAGGGAATGACCTATTATTCAGAAAATATATTTCTTTTATATTATAATAAATAAAAATTCATAGGTGAATATAACATTATTTATACAATCTATGAATATTTATGCTTGTATTGGGAATTTAACTTATGGATTATTTTTATTATATTACATAGTATCCTTATTTTTTTAATTGTTTATGTTTATTGTTTAATCATGAATTACATTAAATTGTGAAAAACAATTGTGATTATGGACATAGGGGTTACAAAAATATGATGTTTATAACATTAAATTGAATGTAACATACCTTGTAGCCATTATATGGATCATATTTTAGTTTCATATGATTTTATTACAAATTTATTGTCAAATGCGGATCTCTACTGATCTTCTTAACAATTAAAAAATATTTTGAAATAATATACATGTAGATACTCTGACACCGGTAACACGAAGCCAGTGTATAAACTATTACATTACAATGAGATAAAAGGTATCACATCCTGAAAGAAAAAATTGTTTATTAGTACTTATAAATAAGAAACATACTATAAACTCACATTACATATTAATCATCATATATATAATGTGTTTTCTTTGTGGATTCCATTATTCCCCTTAACATGTTCCCAAATATTAATCCCAAAACACTTGATGCTATCTTGGGGAAAATGAAACATAAGAAGGGGGTGAGCTCAGATGCATATTAAGGGAATAAATACTGTTTAAACATGAATATGTAAGGCATAATCAATATGGGAAGGTAAATAAATAAAACATATTCCATTTAATCAATAACTTGAAAAAATATGGAAGGAATAAATTATTATCTTATAATTCCATATAAATAACCACATGATATTGAAAACATAACCATGTATATTATAACCAATTGAATAATAAAATGGAACATCAATAATTGAATTCATAATTATGGAATTCATAATTTTGGTAGTCTAAAACATATTTTCTGCGCCTTGTGCCATTAAATCTAAATAAATAGTAAGGCCTCAGACAAAACCAAATCTAGTTTGTCTCATGACACCTACTGATACATCGAGGGTCAATATCAGGTCCGGCGCATCACATATTAAGTTAAAATAATTCCAAAAATTAGAAGGATTATAGATAATCAACATAAACATTAATATTGACTAAATAATATACGAAATGTTAATAATGATGAAAATTAATAAACAGAATCGTAATCTAACCATTGTTAAAGGTTAATAGTATTAAAATTAAACTTCCCAAGTTAAATATTTTATAACCATCTAGAGAAATAATAAAAAACGTTATTAACCCAAAATATCTTCTATGGATAATAAGTAAAATATAGTGTTTATTCGATTTATGTATAGAAATACTGTAAGAAGTTCCCTAAAACAAATTTGAGAAAAATATCACTTATATTTTAAAAATCACCATTCAAAAAAATGATCACAATAAATTTGGTGAATAATTTTAATTAACAATAACATTTTTAAAAAATATAAATGACCATTAAAACCATAACTAATCATGATGGTGGAAAATATAACGCAAACCATTAATGTTAAAATAATGATTCATTTCAAATTTTTAATAAAGAAATACATTATTTTGAACATTTCACAATGATACCTTTCAAATAAATTATAAAAATAAATATTTTTTTAAAAATACTTTTATATAAAAATTACAAAATGTTAAAAACATATTTTATTTTTTTAGAAAACATGGGTTTTGATGATAATTTATTTCTGGTCAAAATTATAAATAACGAAAATTGTTTTTAAAACAATTCAAATTAATTTTATTTACCAATGAGTGGAAAAATGGTAATATTAATTGAAAAAGTTCGCGAAAAACCATATATGAATAAAATTGATTTAATTAATTAGGTAAATATAAAATGATCACCCCAAGCAAGATGTTAACTTAAACAATATCAAATAATGATGACATTGTGAAATAAGACCTAATCACATTAATAAAATATTATTTATAATCCCCATTAAATAAATAGACTCAATTGAAACATTAAATACCAATTAGATAATTAGATACCAGATATAACATATCAAATATGTTGTATATACACCACAAAAAGTAAATAAGTATTGAATTTAGAATATGCCTCGTTGATGTATAAGTGGTTTGAGAAACCTTTATAATTTGATTGACTTCCTTCACATCTGTAAGAACCTATTATATAATAAATAATGGTTTATTAAACTTATATTACAGAACTATACTAATATATCTCGAAACATATTTTATTTACTTAGTTTATTTTTTATTTAAATGTCGGTCTTTTTAACTTTACTATGGTTATATCATCTTAAAAATTATAACATTGATATAAATATAATATATATTCATTATATATTAATTTATAGAAATATATAAATCATATAGATTGAAAATGGATTACAACATTCACGGAGACTGTAGGTCGTACGTATCTAAGAACCCTATTTCAATTTTTTCTCAATGGATGGAAAGAAAGTGAAATAAATATTAATCCACTAATATAGAATCATTAATATATTTTATATATCATTTATATTAATAAAATCCATCCATATTAAAATCCATGAATAAATAAAAGGAAACCCAATTCACATCTCAGCATGGATGTCGTAGTCTAAACATTTTCTTGAGTGGAACTATTGTTCTATAACTGATTGAATGGTGAGAAGTGAGTTATATTTATAAATGTATGGTTAGATCATAAATATCACATATATTAACTAATTTTTATCCTCACTACCTTCCTTGTAAATCATTAAAAAATGAATCACATCGCTTTGGGGGGTTTTAGTCAATTGTACACAAGAGTGACGCTATCATATCCCTCGTGCAATGGAAATTATGAAGGTATATGTAATGTAATGTCCCGACCTGATCACCACTAAACCGGTGGCAGGACCGGTCACCAAATGACATCAAGCATGTATCCACGTATGCCAGAGGCTACCGACTAGCAGAGAGGTTCTAAGGATAGTCTGTGGGGACACTATACCCTGTTATCAGAGTTTCACAATAGTATATCTATGTCGATAACAAACAATAGTAGAAGCAGTAACTCATAAATGACAAATACCGAAAGTCAAATAATATTCAATTTATAAAAGTGGCCAACACCAAATTATACAGAAGATGAATGCATGACATGCTAATGATACAAAAGTAGAAAACAGTTAACAAAACAACATGCTTTACATTCTAATACAGAAAAAATAAATAATCTCTCAACTTCCCAAGGGTGATCTCCTTGAGCATCCCAAGTATCCGCTCGGTCCTCTACTCCTATCTCCCTAGTAAATGCAAACATCATAGTCCTACAACCAAATATAATCTACTTAGGTACCTAGTGAAATGGTGGAACAAGTAGGGTGTGAGATATAAATCTAAGTAATTTGGGACCACCGGTGTCTACCCCAAATCTATACATTTAATAATTAATTTAAAACACATGAAGGCTAGCATAAAATAAAGCAAGAAGTACAAGTAACTATAAACCCATGTACCTGCTTCAGCCCCCAGCTGGTGTCTGAACGTGCATTATACATTTTTCATGCATACTCAAAAATATTTACATAAAAATTTATTTTTTATCAATTATTCCAATCTAAATAAATTATGAAAGTCTTGAGATTTGGCCTACACCCGACATCTCCCTTATAAGTCACTCACCACATATTTCTCTAAAGACCATAGAAGTAATCAAGTAAAGACCGAATCCAAGCTTGTGATTTAGCTTGGATAACACGTCATAAGTTAGTAAATTTAATATTTCATGTACTAAGTATGAGCATGTACACTAAAAGTGGTCACCGAATTCATAAATATCGTTGAACCCTTTCTCATAATCAATTCACAAATCATCATGTCACAATAACATTCATTAACCATTAAACTCATTTCATGCATGAAAAATTAGACCGACGGACCAATGTAAATTAATCAGTGTAGAACATCATGTCTAGAACCCTCGTGAGTATTCAGAACATCAGTCCATGTCTCAAAAACCATGGGTATTTGGAGCATCAGTCCATGTCCCATAAAAGAATATTCTCTTGCAATCTGGGTATAGAGCGCCATGTCTAGCACCCCATTAGTATTTATAGAATTAGTCCCTATCTCACAAATCATATATCAACCATACATATACATCTATCATTGGTGTATAATATCATTTCTAACACCCTATGAGTATTTGGAGCATCAGTCCCTATCTCAAAACCCTTTCATCAATCATACACACATATATATAATATATATCATTGGTGTATAATACCATGTCTAACACCACAGTACCAATCCGTTAATTAATTCAACAATTAATTGAAAACACAAATCTCTCTTCAGATAAGTCAACACTTAATTAACCATTCAACATATCATTAATTAATAATTAATTAACAATTAATTATTCTTAGAAAACCAACTAAATAATTAACTCAACACTTCATTATCCAAATTCTTTAACATGTCTGAACCCGTCCATTCAAAAAATGGTTCATCCAGGACTTTAATAATTCAGAAGCACACCATAATCATCTCAAAACATGTTGAACAAGCTAATATATTTAGCAATCATCTCACACAACATATCATATATTCAAATAACTCCATCCAAGACAACTTAAGGAATGGAAAACTAATATGCATCAAAAGTACTCCTAGAAAACAATCGTAACAAAAAATCAATTCACAATATTAATTTAATTCATTTGAATTAAATAATTCAATAATTAATTAATCAAACCTTATCTCTTTAACCAATCATTAATTAGTTAACCATTTACCATTTAACATGTAATAATTAAAACCTCCATTAATTATTACCAGTTTGCTATTTTCTTCTGAACATGTCAAATATTCGATATTCCCAATAATCTGTAAAAGACATAATATTATTCCAACTCATGACTTGATAATTAATCATACCATTAATTACCGTATTAATTATTCTTCCCCTTAAAATTATTTAACTATTTAATCATATCACTTTAACCAAATTATCCAAACATGCTTAAACTCAACACAAGTTCAAGTCCTCATTTATCTCATGCGGGTGACATTACTTAATAACCTTAAAAGTGTCATGCATTGACAAATAATTATCAAGGAAACTCACATTCTCAATTTCTTTAAATAATATGTAATTCTAAAATAATGTGTTAATGATTTGGGACCATACCTTGAGGTTTTGACGGAAACCACAACGAACAAAGAACCCTCAAGAGAAACGGGTTGGTTCTTCAAGAACCCGCCTTAGATCACTTCTCCTAGCAAGACAAAGACCAAAACTCATCATAATTGTCATCCAAACAATAATATTTACCCATAACGGGCGTTGATATAAGAAACTATGAGAATAGGAGATGTAGATCATGGTAGATCTATGAATCCAAACAAGAACGAAGAAGAACATCTACATAACTCAGGAATTCGGAATCGATTCGCCAAGAGAAGCCTTCGAATCGCCTCAAAAACACTTGGGAGATGTTTTCCAACCTTCAAGGGAGAGTAATCCCGAGTTATGGCCACTTAGGAAGAGAAAAAATCCATATAGAGTCTTAAATGTGTGAGATCCACTTTTTTTGGATCTCACATAAGTGCCCGCATAGTTTCCTCACATGGTTAGACAAACCGTGTGCTATCATCGTGTTATCTACTGCCTCAGCCACCCCTCTCGCATGACCTCATCGCAAGGTCTCTCCTAACCATGTGCTAGCCGTGTGGGAGCTACTACCTCAAAACTTCAACTACACATTATTAGGATGCATTGTTAGACAAAATGTGCGCTACCCATGAAACTTATCCTTTAACTCAAAACTTCTATGAAAGTTCTAGAAAACGACATCTTTAGGTGTTCCAAATCTCGGAATAAAATTCAAGATCTCGGTTTAAAAAGAATGACCCATTGATAAAATAAAAAATAATTTCAGAAACATTTGTAATTTAACCCATTTTAAAACTCGAGATCTTACATTATACCCACCTTAAAAACCGCTCATCCTCGAGAAGCCATCGGGAACAACTACTAAAACAATTGACCTACCATGGTCATTTAATCTCGTTAGAAGTGACATGTTGCATTCCCAAGTCCAAACACACCTTTAACCCCTCTCAAACCTAATGGATAAGCCTTTTAAACTAGATCTGAGGATTACTCTAATTCTCAAACATCAAAACAGATCTTATATCATAGGTCATTATAAGGACATTGTCAATGTAAAAGGTTGAACCTTGATCAAACAACGAAACATGTTTCTAATGCTTCCCTCAAAGACGACGGAGACCACAAACACCATTTCGTCTTTTATATGATGACATGCCATTAAAACTATTCTAAAACCATCCACAACTATAATTAAGTCCTTAACAAACATCTGGTATATTTTCCAAGTCACCCCATCACAAGGCTATTTAAATAAAACAATTATACCCCAACACGAAGGGAATGTAGGCCATAGAAACCACGCATCTCGCATAATACCCAGATAAAAACTGCTCCTGAATCCCAAAAACATTTAAGCTATAGTGTGGCACTAGAACGACGCTATCTTAGTTTCTCAATGATGAGGTCAAGATAGGGGACATGCTCGTTGCGTCCTGAAGAGCACACTAAGAGAAAACTAAGGTCAAGAAGAAGATCGGTCAAAACCTTTAACAGAAAAGTCTTTTCTAAAAGCTCAGCATCACCTACCAACACATTAATCATGATAAAATTGGCAATACCCAACTTAGGATTTCCCATGACATCTCATGAAAAGATCTTCCACTCATCAGCGTGCTATATTAACAACATGATCACCGTGTCAAAACACCCGGGTCATTCGAAAACTATTCAATGTATTGAAATGAAACTAATTATTTAATGTTCGAGTCACTCTACATGGAGTTTACCCAAGATCGTACTCAACAGTACAAAAAGGATTTTTATGGAGTCATATTTCCTCATACGACCATTTTCATGGATGACGCCATAACCAGTCATCCATTACCATGAAGAAAGGGTCAAGCGACCAACAATGCACCCGACCATGCCCGAGGCACTTCTAACCAGATGACAAAGAGCGTTACTCGATGCTCAATCCTACAAAAAGGTCATGAAACAAATCACCACCCATTCAAACAAGGGTGTCATAGGAAACTAGAAGTCCCACCTCGGACAACGGCACCCAACAACACCAAAAGAGTGAGAAAATCCATAGCACTAGCAAGGCATTTAAGTTCTGAGGGCACTACCGACCAAAGGTTAGCCCCTTAAAATAATAAGTGTCAACCCTAAACTGGGTCACATCCAACAAGACATTAGACTCAAAAGAATAACATAAGGCCATTGCTTAGGAGAAGAACACCTATGGAATGTACTCATGCTTCCGTTCCAAGGAAATTCAAGAGAAGTCCAAACTACCCTTTATGTGAGAGTTTTAAACAATGGACACCACAATAGGTTCCATTTCCATGCCTCTTATATTTAATCACTTTTAAAATTAAATCATAAATGTTTTAATAAAAACATCAATGTACCATTTTCAAAATTCCCCAAAAAAAAACATGAACGTTTTATAAAACTCCCTTTTTAAAAATTTTATGTTAGTTGACATACCATCATTTTTAGGAAATTTATCAAAATAAATTTCTTTTAAAAAGATAAGGCGACCTACGAGGATCTCATTTTAGTCAACATGGGATCTCTATAAGGCAACCCAATAGAAAATGCACAGGTATTAAAATTTTAACACCTAAATGGGTGATCTCATAAAAACACTCCCCAACAGAACTACATGGGACCTGTTGCATTTTAGAATCTAGACATTTGATTTCAGATCAACATTAAACATCTTTCATATTTATAAGCATTTCACATGGCATCAAGTCATCACATTTAATATGAGTCATCATTTCCCAATTCATGAAGAGCCCACAAACACCATGGATTGAAAATTGGCTCACATTAAACGATACCATTGTCAATTAAGAAATTAACATGATCATCTTAATGGTCCAAATTATATGGGTGGCCACCTACCAATCGATAAGGCACCCATAAAACTTATCGCTGATTTTTTTCTCCCATTTAACACAATCAACATTTATTTAAAATTTTATCTTTAGTACCCATTTCACATATCAATTATTCTCTAACAAGATAGAAAAAGTAGTTACACAACAATAAGATATAACACAGAAGCATGTCACAACAACAAAACATGCTAACAACTGAGGTAGTATGGCATATAATCACTCAAGCATGTTAAATCTATCACTGAAACATACTATCTAAAGAGGAATGATAAAGAAAATCAAACATGGCATTGCAATCAAGGAACACAATCCAAATTTTCTTGGCATCCTACTAATGCATCTGCATGGCATGTTATATGCATGACATGTGAATCTCTATGTGCCTAAGATGATGCATGTATAAAACTTCCTTGCCATATCAGGCCAAGAAAATTATTCTTTTCAAAATTCACAAAATATATATATAGTGGAAAATACACCAGTCGCTCAAGGTGAAATCATATCAACTATAGTCTCTAATATTACAAACATCAATTCCCATCCCTGGCCACTTAGTCCTTTCCAGTACATGAGGTGATCAGTCCCAAGCACGACTATTAACCCAAGCACAGACACATTCCTTGTCTCCCATCTACCAACCCCAAAACAGTATGACAAAGGAAACGAAGGAAACCTAAACCTTTGATACCACATTGTAACGTCCCGACACGACTCACCACTAAACCGGTGGCCGGACCGGTCGCCACATGTCCTCAAGCGCGTGTCCCCGTACACCAGAGGCTTCCGACTAGCATTGAGGGTCAAAGGATAGTTTGTGGTGAGACTATACCCTCTAATCAGAGTTTAAAAGGGATATATCAGTGTAGATAACAAAAAATAGTGGAAGAAGTAACTCATAAATGAAAAACAACATAAGACAAATAATACTCATTTTATAAAAGTGGAAGATTCCAAATTATACAGCAGATGCATGCATGACAAACTAATGATACAAAAGTAGAAAAAAGTGAACAAAACATCATGCTTTACATTCCAATATAGAAATAAATAAATAATGATTAAATCCACAAGGGCTATCTCCTAGAGAATCTCGAGCTTCTGCTCGGTCCTCTACTCCTATCTCCCATGTAAATGCAAACAACATAGTCCTGCAACCAAATAGAATCTACTCGGGTACCCAGTGCAATGGTGGCATGAGTAGGGTGTAGAATATAAATCTCAGAAGGCTGGGACCACCGGTGTATACCCCAAATCTAGAAATTTATTAATTAATTTCAAACTAGTGAAGGCATACATAAAATAAAGTAAACAGTACACGTAACTATAAACCCAAGTACCTGCTTCATCCCCCAGCTGGTGTCTGAACGTGCATTATACATTCGACATGCATACTCAAAAATAATTACATAATAATTTAGTGTTCATCAATTATTCCATTCTAAATAAATTATGAAAGTCTTGATATTTGGCCTATGCCCAACTTCTCCCTTAAAAGTCACTCACCAAGGATGTCTCTAAAGACCATCTATGTAATCAAGTAAAGACAAAATCCGAGCTTGTTCTTTGGCTTGGATAACACGTCATAAGTTATTCCACTTAATCATTCATATACTATGTTTGAGTCGGTCCAGTAAAAGTGGTTCACCCAATTCATAAATAAGTCTGAACCCTTTCTCAAAATCAATTCACAAATAATCATGTCAGAATAGCCTTCATTAACCATTAAACTCATTTCATGCACAAACAATTAGACCCATGGTCCAATGTTAATTAATGGGAGTAGAACATCATGTCTAGAACCCTCATGAGTATTCGAAGAATAAGTCCATGTCTCACAACCCATGGGTATTTGTAGAATCAGTCTCTGTCCCATAAAAGAATATTCTCTTGCAAGCTGGGTGTAGAACGCCATGTCTAGCACCCCGTGAGTATTTGGAGCAGCAGTCCCTGTCTCACAACCCATTTATCAACAATACATATACATCAATCATTTGTTTATAACATCATGTATAACACCCTATGAGTATTTGTATCATCATTCCGTATTTGACAACCCTTTCATCGATCATACATATATATTTATCATTGGTGTAGAATACCATGTCTAACACCACAAAACCAATGCATTAATTAATTCGACAACTAATTAAAAACACAAATCACTCTTCAGATAAGTCAAGACTTAATTAACCATTCAACATCTCATTAATTAATTATTAATTAAAAAATAATTATTCTTCATAGACCAATTGAATAATTAACTCAACACTTCATTATCCAAATTCATTAACATGTCTGAACCCATACATTCAAACAATGGTATGTCCCCGACTTTTACAATTCTCAAGCACACCATAATCGTCTCAAAAAATGCTGAACAAGCCAAGATATTTAACAATAATCTCACCCAACATATCACATTTTCAAACAACTACATCCAAGACAACATATGGCATGGAAGATTAATATACATAAAAAGTACTCCTGGCTAACAATCATAACAAACAGTCAATTCCCAATATTAATCTAATGCATACAAATTAATTAATTCAACAATTAATTAATCAAACCTTTTCTCTTTAACAAATCATCAATTAGTTAACCATTTACCATTTAACATGTAATAATTAATCCCTCCATTAATTATTACTAGTTTTTGATTATCTTCCAAGCATGTCAAATATTCAATATTCCTAATAATCTGTAAAAGCAACAATCCTATTCCAACTCATGACTTCATAATTAATCCTACCATTAATTACCCTATTACAAATTCTTCCCATTCAAGTCATTTAACTATTTAATCATATCACTTTAAGCAAATTAGCCAAACATGCTTAAACTCAACACATGTTAGAGTCCTCATTAATCTCATGTGGGTGGCATTACTTAATAACCTTAAAAGTGTCATGCATAAAAAATCATAATCAAGGAAAATCACATTCTCAATTTTTTAAATAATCTATATTTCTTTGATAATTTGTTAATGATTTGGGATCCTACCATGGGGTTTTGACAGAAACCATAACGAACAACGAACCCTCAATATAAACAGGTTGATTCTTCAAAAACCCGCCTTAGACCACTTCTAGTAGAAAGAACAAGACCAAAAATCTACATAATTGTCATCCATATAATTAGATTTACCCATTAAGGGTGTAGATATAAGAAACCATGAGAATAGGATATGTAGATCTATGTAGATCTATGAAACCGAACAAGAACGAAGAAGAACATCTACCTACCTTAAGAATTTGGCTTTGATTAGCCATGAGAAGTGTAACATCCCAGGTAAATAAATAATATTAAATTATAAATTTTATCAGTATTTGTGAATAAAATGTTAATATTACATTAATGGGAATTCTATGCTTGATGGCGTACCAAATACGCAACAACAAGTTTCTTTGAAATCTTACGTTGCACACTAATAATATAATAATATTTTGATAGTTAACGCCTAGCCGTTGTAATGGAGGGAATGAACAGAAATAACTAAAAAATGATTACATATGTTTGCTAAATATTTTTACATTTATCCAATAAATGTTAGAGGCTTAAAATCCAAATGAATCCAATTTTAATAATAAATACTGTAATATTTTAAAAAGACTGTTTTACCGCCTTTTGATGGCGAACCTTTTTTAAATCTAACGTTTGACAATTTTATAAGATCTATTTGTCCAAATAAACTTATTATTTATTATTTGGACATTGAAATTTACTTTGGATAAATTTTTTCAATCTTTCTGACAATGTTCATTTTTTTAATGAATAGTGAAAAATATTGCATTTTACAACAAAACGGCTTTTTCATCTTATTTAAAAATATGGTTAGATTATCTTTTTAATTGGTTTTAAAGTTTAATTAAAATATATTTTTACAATTTAATTCAATGGTGTTCATTATAATTAATTTCACTTTGAAAATGGACATAAACAAGTGCCAAACCTTTCATAGATATTGCCTCCAAAAAACCCGCTATTTGTTTTGACAGCGGGAATTTACTATATGATTTATTAATGAAAATTATATGTTTTCAATTTGGTAAAATGGACATCATTTCTGAATTTGAAATATAAAATATAGCTTAGTGTTATTTTTTGGTATTTTTCTGATAATGCTTTTTTAATGAATAGTGAAAAATACAGTTTTTAATTCGAAACATCCTTTTCATCCAATTTATTTATATATTTAGATTGTCATTTTAAATTTTTTTTAAATTATAATTTAATTATGTTTTTATCACTTAATAAAATTTTGTTCAATCGATGTAATTTCACTTTTCAATTGGATGTAAAAATAAGTCAATCTTTTGATAAATTTTACTTCTTAAAAACATGCCTTTTGTTTTGACAACGGGATTTACTTTTAAATTAATTACAAAAATTTATTTGTTTTGAATTTGATGAAATTGATTCCATATTTTTAATCAGAAGGTACAAATTATGTAATTATGACGCTTTTTTCTTTGGACATTATGAATAGTAACGGCGGTAATTATCTTTAATTATCGTGTTTAATTAGTAATCGGGTATTTAAGGGTAAGAAAATAATATAATAACATTATAAAATGACCCCAAAATGTGTCATAATTATATTAGTGGTGTCATGGCTGACCATGGTATGCCTTGTGCCAACCTTGGGACCCCATGGAATCAGTTTAGTGTGATAGTGACCTTTTATCAAAAAAAAAATTAAAAGAATGAAAATGTAACCAAAGTATGTAAAACCTATGTAAAATAATTTTAATTCTGTCTACAAAAAAGATATCTTAGTCTATAAATAGTAATTGGAAACATAAAAATATTTCATACATCATGATATTTTTTTAAAATTTTTAGACATTAAATAAATTATTTTATTTATGACATTGTGATGATGCAGTGATTACCTCATAAATGAACGATTTAAATAAAATGAGAAGATAGGGAAAAATATAAGTCTTAAACTTGTCACAAACCTATTGGATGGGTTTATTTAGGAACCTTATCACCGTATCCTAGAAATATATCCTTTTGGGACCTTTAAAATCAGAAAATCATTTTATAATAAACTAATATTTTATAACTTTCCAAGAGTGCCCCCCTCTTCTCTTATAAAAGGCCCCCACCACTACGACCTTACCCACACCTCTCAAGCCTTTGGCTCAGCCAAAACTGGCCCATTTAATCTCTCCACATCCCTATATTAATCAGTAAGGCCTCACCTTTGGCAGAAAGCTCTTCAAAGAACCCTTTTGGTTCAAACCAAAGGGCGTTACCCGATTTAAAGGTAACGTCTTCTCTTATGTTCATTTGTTTTATTTTGCTTCTCCAACCCCTAAACTCTTTTTATTCCATTATTTTGTAACAACACCATTATCTTCAATATACTAGGATGTTTTTATAAGATTTATTAGAGCTACACTTACACACATATACATCTAATTGTTAAAGAACATATTGTTTCTGTGGATAGCAAATTACTGCCTCACGAAACGATGATTGTTCAATATTCTTTTAACACATTTAAAGGTGGACATTATGATGTCACTATATTATATATATGATATATATAGTATTTATGTTTTATATATGCTATTTTATTTTATATTTAAATCATAAATTTATTCTTTTCATGTTGTGCAAATGCGATAATTTCATATAAGGATGTGCGGACTACCGCCCCATCAAGTGATGTGACTCGTTCATACAATACATGGAATTTATAAAGAATGAAATTAATGAACTTATGTGACCTATATAATATATCTATTATAATTTAATTATATTATATATATCTCTTTCAATTAATTTTAATTCCATTAATATGACAAAGAAATGAAAGTAGCCTTCATGCGTACGTACGGCCTACCATCTCCATGAACGGTGCATTTCATTTCTTTTTATCACAAAATGTTATGGAATAGTATAAAATGAATATTTACTGGATATATATGATAGTTAAATCTTTAATACTATTCTAGAAATGATTTAATTATAATTACATGGACGATTCTTTTCAAACAAGTTCATTTTTGACTCATGTACCAAACATCGACAAAAACATTTGATATGAACTCACATAATTAACTAATTATTATAAAATTATAATATGTGATATAAATTGAATAATAATATTTAAAGGAGTTACATAAGAAATTATAAATTGACCAAAGTTTATTATTCAGGAATATAAAGAAACCAACAAGACAAGTTGGACTTGAGGTAAGGGATCCTACCTCTCTCTTTCTTTTTAAGTACTCTTTTTTATGTAACATATTTTAAGCTCTTATTTATTATGTTGGGGATGTTATTTTATATTAATAATTCTCTAATTTCTAGGTTCATATGAAGATAGACACTATTTTATCTCATCAATCAATTTTTGGAAGTTTTATGTGGCGCAGTTAGGCTGCCGAATTTTCCTAAGGAGATTTCCATCTCACTTTTTATTCCCATGAGATTCATGCAACATTGGAAACTATTTCCTTTTATGTGGTGTATGTACTGCCCATTTTTTTACTATTTGTATAATATACTCTCATTTATGGGTATTTACATATTCATTGTATTACCCTTATTTCATGGGGTGTACGTTTTGAAAGTTTCCCAAATCGGTAAGGGAACCTTTCATACTCCTCCTTTTAAAAGACTTATTTTGTTATGTCTTTTAATTTACAACTTTTTTATGTTGGTATATGTTCTTATATATCATTATTGATGTAAATTTTATTTCCAAGTGATGAGATACCATTTTTGTCTCATCAACTCATTTTCTGAATTTTAAAGTGACGTCGTTAAGCTGTTGAATGTTTATAAGGGAACTTCTTAACCCAATTTCGATTTCTTCAGGTTCAACATGTAGTTATGGAATATGTCATCCTTTGAAAATTTGTGAATGACCATTGATTGTTTTACTATTAATATCCAATTATATTCGGTGTATTTGTATAATTCACAAATAATTTTGAGATTTATTTATCCTTAATTTAATGATACCTTCTTTATAAGGGATTTCATCTCATTTTACATTTATATTGAGACTTCATTGTTGTTATTCACCAATTCACTCTTATATGGTGTATATACAGTCCTTTGGAATATTATATAATGAATCCATTTATTCTCAGGATATTATAAGGTTTTGATTAAATGTCATTCCTCAATTATTTGTATTCAAGTGTCTCTAGTTCTGTTAAAAAGCCCTTTAACTAAAATATCGTTTTAAATGTTTTAATGATTTATTCTTATAAATATTTCTCATTAATATACATGTTTTCAAAAATGGTTTTAAGGATTTATTTATATGGATATTAATGGTTTAAAATTTTAAAAGTTTCAATGTTGTATGGGACACTTTGATTCAAAAATCGCTTTATTAAATGTTTTAAATGGTTTTAAAAAATGGTTTTTAGAATGGATTAATTATTTCAATATCTTAAAATGTTATATTTTTATTGAAATGTGGGAATTTTATCTTTCCTTTATTCTTAAGTTATGTGCTATGATTATGTTATGTTTCTTGGTCATTGTTTATGAAGACGGGTGGTTCCATGATAAACTAAGGGTGGGTGAGCCTGATATAGCTCTCCAATGCATTGGGTAACGCGAAGGAGTTAAATTTTAAGGTTTCTCCGAAGGGATTTAGGAAATATACTGTGATGGGTATTCCAAATGTAACCATGAGGGTTACTCTCTACGTAAGAATCTTATGAATGCCTCAAGTTACCATTATGTCTTATGATTTCTATGAGTTATTCGTAAATCTTATGATTTCATGAGGTATGTTAAATTTCATATGCTTTATGCGTAAAGTATGATTTCATTGATTCTTATGTATACATGGACTAATGTTTTCATTCCGTATTGTTATAACCCTTACTGAGCTTTTTATGCTCATCCAAAGTTTTTTTGAAATTTTTTTCATAGGATATAAAGTTAAATAGGGTCAAGGATGGGATCAAGGAAATGTCAGGCTGTCTAAGACAAGAAACTATACATGAATCTTTTGTTCAAGAGTTTTTATTTTTGTGAAAAAAATGGATGCTAAGTACATGTGTCTACTTTGTAACCTTTGAGATGTAATAGTTATGTCCTAATTCTCTAAAACTCTAAACTTGAAAAGATCCTCAATGTGAATTATTCATTTAATTCAATAATAAGTAATATTTTAGGTCAGGTCCTTATAAGAAGCCTTTGAGTCACCTCCAAAATGCTTGTGAGAGGTTTTCCAACCCTAAAGGGTGAGTAATCCCGAGTTATGACCTCTTAGGAGGAAAAACGAGCCATCTAGAGTCTTAAACGTGTGAGATCCACTTTTTTAGGAACTCACATAAGTGCCCACACAGTTTTCTCTCACAGTTAGACAAACAATGCATTAGATACTACTTTGACCACCCCTCTTGCACGACCTCATTGCACGGTCTATGCTAACCGTGCACCAACCATGCGGGAGCTACTGCCTCAAAACTTTGACTACGCACATTTTGGATGCACGGTTAGACAAACCGTGCGCCGCCCATGCGACTTCCCCTTTACCTCAAAACATCGATCAAAGTTAAAAAAACGACATCTTTAGGTGTTCCAACACTCGGAATAAAATTCCAGAGCTCAGTTTAAAAAGAACGACCATTGATAAACCAAAAAATAATTTCCGAAACATTCGTAATTTTAACCCGGTTCAAAACATGAGATCTTACATGTAATGGCCCTAACCCCGATATCCTAGTGTCAGTTGAAATTTTATTTTATTTTTTATTAAATATCAGTTATCTCATCCCAAAGGATTAAATTTCTTTGTAGTTTTTGAGAACAACATACATCCATGGTATCACCATTTCAATTTTAATTAAACATAGAACATAAAAAAGAATGTAAATTTCATCCTTGAGCTCATTCAAACATTTCAACTTAATACAATTGGGTAAATTAGAAACAATAAGTGGGTTATTTCAATTTATCATTAAGGGTTACATTAAATCAATGCTATCTTGAGTCAACAATTCCAAATCAATATGACATGATAAAGAACTAAACGCACATTCCATTTATTCAATAACCTATGAACAATATGAATCCATAGATTATAAAATATTGGGAATTAAATGGATAAAAAATATATTAGTTCTTAGTGAAGGATATTCATACTATTTTATTTAATAATCTCAGACATCATATTATTTATATTTTCATAGAATTTCATTTGTAATTTTTATCATTATGGTTAAAACCCATTTTATTTGTTCAATTTGTTAAAATCATGATACCATCAATGCATCGAGGGGCTATTTAAAACCGGTGTCCAATGATGTTTATATTTCCTAATAATTAAAAATATAATGATATGATAGATTAAATTTATTAATAAATATTACCTATAAATTAATACCCATATTGGGTAAAAGGTACAGATATAACGTGTAGTACCCCCTGATTCCGATATGTAACCCTTACTTGATTATTTTCATGGTTTAAAAGTTAATGGTGATGAATGGAAGAGTTGAGAGAACTTTGAATAAAGTTTTTATGCAAAGTGGGAGTAGCACAAACAGGGCATGGTTTTATCTAAACTGTGCTGAAAAACCGTGTGTAGTTGATCATGGAGGCAGTAGCCTCCACACAGGAAACACAAGATTTGTCTAACCGTGCTTTCAAACCATGCGTGGAGGGTCTACTAAGGCAGTGGCTAATGCATGGTTAACGCATGGTTTGTCTAACCATGTGATCAAACAATGCATCCACTTAAATGAGATCCTCTAAAGGTGGATCTCATGTGTTTTTTCCTCAAAGTGGGTTGTTTTTCTTATTAAGTGGACCTAAATTGGGATTTGTTTTCTCCCAATGTCAAATAGGGTTCTCCCATCAGTCTAGAGGTGATCCAAAAGCTTCTATTGGTGAATCGAAGCCGCATTCATGAGGTATGTGATCGTTCTTCAACATTCTTGTTCGGTTTCCTAGATATAATTAGATCTACTTCGCCTCTTCTCTTGGTTTCTTAGATATATGATTGTTATGGGTAGATCAATGTTTTTAGAAGCCAAATATGATGAGATTTAGTCTTGGTATTTCTTAGAGAAGAGATCTATGGCAGGTTATTGAAGAAGAAACCCGGTTTTCTTGTGCATTCATTGTTCGCTGTGGTTTTCGTCAAAACTATAATAGTAGGAGGATTCACTCTCAACTCCTCTTGTTAGAATTGATGGGATTAGTTTCAAATTGGGTTATTTGAATGGAATTTATTGTGAAAATAATATAATAAATCTTCGTTAGTGATGATTAATGGTTTTACTGAAATTGTAAAATCTTGGTGAATTGTTGTGCAAGTGATTTGGCTTCCTGAATTTAAAATGTTGATTTTTAATTATGGATTTTATGATTTTGTAAATGGATTTATAAAAAATGGTTTTCCAATAAAAAATGAATTTTATTGAAATGGTTTGATATTGAAATGACTTAGATAGAATTGGTTTTCAATAAAAATGGAGTTTTATTAAAATGGTTTGGAATTGAAATAGGATGGCATTGAAATGGTTTTGATGGGAATGGTTTTCAATAAAAATATTTTTTATTGAAAGGGTGTTTTGGCATGATTGATGGGAATATGTGGTGTGTGTTCATGTTGCATGTACAAGGCTTGGTTGAAATATGACCTTGTGCTCGGTGCCAAACGTTTAATGGAACATGGTAACTATATGTATAAGAGGCTTGGTTGAAATATGACCTTGTTCCTTGTTCGAAAGGTGTAACGGAGGATGTGAAACAATTACCTTATGGGGACTTGGTTGATCTATGAGAAACCACTCATGAGTATGGAACTGTCAAAACGAAGCATGTATGGTTGGTTTCATGGGTTGGGAAATGGTTGGGTATGCCAAAAGGGATGTTTGTAAAATGGTTCTAAAGATTGTTTGGTTTGTTATGGAAAAATATCTCACTGGAAAATTTGTTTCTTTTGCATTTGAATGCTTTTCATTATAAGTAGTTTTTGGAAACTTCATTATATTTACTTATAAACTAGTTTTGAGAAGTTTTTTATATAAACTATTTTTATATAAATGTTTACAACTCTTCTTTCCTTGTGGCGTGAGTAGGGAAGTCATTGGGGAAACCTACTGAGTTTTATACTCACCCCTGCGTTGGAACTTTGGTGCTATTTTAGATGTCGTGTTCCGGGATATAGGTTAAGGTAAAGCATCATATTGCTAGTGGCGTGTGGTGATGCTTGTGAGATGTTGTGGAGCATGTAGCTTGTGGAGCATGGAGTCATGGTGTCTTTTGAGGGTCTTGAGTTGTTCATCTGATGTGTTCTTCGATGCTTCGTTTGGTCTTCTTCTATTATGTACTTGATGTGGTTTGACATAAATGATGTTTTTTAGTTGTCATTCATTTATTCATGCATCATATAGTGAATTTTTAGTAATGATTGGTTGGTATATGGGTTATTTCATAAAAGGTAAATTGTCCTCCAACATGTATTTGAAACCCTTCGGCATTTATTGGCATCCTTTGGCATATTAGGGATGTCTCTTAAGGCCTAGTAATGATGTGTTGTACTCTCAATCCAATGAGAATTAGCGGGTCATTACAAATGATATCAACATGTTTGGTCCCTGCCAAACAAGTAGTCATCGATGTTCCTAGTCTTGGAGTTGAAATTCTTTCTTGTCTATTCCTTATGTAGAAATATTATACAGGAGTAGAATTATCGGAACATGAAATGTATAACATAAAAGGAAGTAGCTGAACCATTTATATGAAACATCAATTTACTATGGTGTTGAGTACATAAGTGTTTTTGATACACATCTAAAATTTTAGAAGTCTCATTTTCATGGGTTTAGATAATAAGATGAGAATGGCATGAATTGTAAAGGAATAACTTTCCACTATGATTTCATGTCTCACTGTGAGGAATGACTTATGATTTTTTACAAGGTACGAATTTTTGAAAAGAAAAAAATGTAGAAATTATTTTAGCTGAAAGATTTTGAAAACATGATATTTGGCGTATTTTGAAAATTGGTTTATTTTCAAAAAGCATGTTGAATGTTTTCAAAAATATTTGAACATGGAAAAAGGATGTTTTGGAACACAATGTTGTGATTGTTTATGTGATAGAATCTTAAATTCTAGGCCATCAGTTGCTAGAGAGTTAGATTGATGGAGGATGTTGTTGGCTTAGAAAATGGTACCTGGTAGGCGTTGTCAAAACCAACTCAAAGAAGCTGCGGAGATTGTGTTTACACCTGAACCACAGGTGAAGCAAGAGCTGGTTTAGAGTATTTTCCAGGCTTTTCATGCTGTGGTTACAGAAAAACTGTGGAATGAAACAAGGAATGTGGATCATACCATCCAGTTCATGAAGATGCATCCACCAAAATTTCAGGGTGATGTTGAGCCCAAGAAGGGAAAGGTGTGGCTTTGTGGGATGAATCGTATCTTTGATTTCATCAGCAAACCATCAATGCTCAAGGTCATATTGGCGACATATATTCTTGATGATATTGCACATAAATGGTTGGATTTAGCAGTGTATGATATATTGGATAAAGGCCTTACATGAGATGATTTTGAAAAAATGTTCAATAAACAATTCTATGCTCACACGTTCAAAATCTCGAAAACAACAGACTTTTTCAGCCTGAAAAAAGAGAGCCTCTCTGTCACAGAGTATGCACCTATATTCATGAATGTAGTCCATTTTTCACCAGAGGTTGCGGAAAATTCGTCCTTGAATGCACACATCTTTGAATCGGGGCTAAGGTAGAAGATTCGATCGAAGATTGTAGTACTTTGTATTAAAGATTATACAGAAATGGTGAACATAGCAACTGTTGCTATGCGTGATATCTCAGGATTGATAGGAGGAGGAGTGATGATACCTACATTAAATGGTGGGAAATCTACCACTGGGAACAAGAGGAAAAAGGGACACCTATTTCCACGGTGCATGTGGAAATCAGAACCAGATGTCAGGATCAGTGAACCTTCCCCCACGACCCCAGAGCAAAGCAGATTGTTTTCAATGTGGTTTGAAATACCATATAAAGAGGGAGTCTCCGACACAACCTTGAGCATGTCACAATTGAAATAAAATGTGGCATCTACAACACTATTGTAGGAATGATCCAAGGTCGGGGGCGCGTGACACTTCCCAGGCATCGCAAGCATCACATGCTTCGACATGATGAGGACAACATAGTCAGTATCATCACCATAACAGAGCTAGCCATGGTGATTCCCAAAATACCATGACTCCTCAACTAGGGAAACCTCAGCAAGGAAACATGGATAATAGTATAGTGAAGAAGAAATTGTATGGAGCTGGGTAGATTATTGTCGATTATCAGGCTAGACCATCTACAGTAAGTGGTACGATTCTTTTTATTTCTACCTTTGTGAAAGTGCAGTTTGATACTAGTACATCACATTAATTCTTTTCTTCTCATGATTTTGACTTGTTATGTTTAAAATTTGAAACGATGCCTTCTATTTTTAAACTGCAAACTCTTCTTGGTGAAAGAGAAGGTCATGCCTTTGTGTATAGAGTATGTGCTATAACTATTGATGGAGCTTAGTTAAAATGAGACATCTCAATGTTGGATATGGATGTCTATGATGTAATTATGGGTATGGATACATTGAAAATGTTTAACTCTCACATCGACTGTTATAGGAGAATAATTAGTTTCACGACTTAGGATGGCATCGACCATCTCTTTAGATGAGATAGGATAGAAAAGAAAGGTGCAAAGAGCTTGTTGGCACCAATGGTGGGAACAATATCTTACCGATTGGTAGAATAGAATTTTGGAATCAATGGAAGAGATTGAGGAAAATATTTTTCCAGCTGTTGTGGATCAATTTCTGGATGTCTTTTCGATGAACTTCTTAGGGTTACCACCTCTAAGTAAATTGGAGTTTACGATTGATCTTCTTACGGGGACTAGTACTATTTCAAATCCATCTTATAGGATGGACCCAACAGAGTTACGGGAATTGAAAGTGCAGTTAGAGGAACTAGAGCGCAAGGGTTTCATTAAACCAAGAATGTCTCCATGGGTAGCAACGGTATAGTTTATGAAGAAATCAGATGGAACTCTTCAGCTTTGTGTTGATTTTCATAATCTTAGCCATGTAACGATAAAGAATAGATATCCACTTCCATGAATTGATGTTATTTTCAATAAATTAAGGGGAGCTCAGTGGTTCTATAAGATTGACTTGCGATCCGGATATCACTAATTGTTAGTTTGGAAGGAGGATATTTCAGAAGGAGATATTGACATTACGAATATGTAGTCTTTCTTTTCAGTCTAAAAAATGCACTAGAAGTATTCATGGCATTGATGAATTAGAAATTTCAACAATATCTAGATTCTTTTGTTGGGGTCTTTGTGGACGACATTTTGGTCTATTAAAAAAAAGGGTTGATCATGAGGTGCACCTGGAAACAGTGTTACAAATCTTGAGAGATCATTGCTAGTATGCCAAATTATCAAAGTTTGATTTTTGGATACAGGAAGTACGTTTCCTTTACCATGTCATTTCTATGAAAGGTGTTTCTATTGATCCTGAAAAGATAGAATCCATTATCTCTTGGAAACCATCGAAGCATGTGTTTGAGATATGAATTTTTCTTGGTCAAGTGGGTTACTACCGACACATTATGAATTATTTCTCAAGACTATCTTCTCTAATGATAGCTCCGATAGAGAAGAATTCTCCATTCCAATGGATAGAATAATGTCAGAAGTCTTTCTAAGAACTGAACTTTCAAATTACATCAGCACGTATCTTGATTTTACTAGAATTAGGACAGGGGTATATGGTTTATTGTGATGCTTCGAGATCAAGGTTGGGTTGTGTTCTCATGCAAAGAAATCACGTGGTTTCTTATGGTTCAAGGATGTTTAGGGTGCATTAGAAGAATTGTGCAACACATGATTTGGAGTTAGTTGCATTCTTCCATGCTTTCAAAACATAAGGACATTATCTCTTTGGTGAGAAATTTCCTGTGTTTATAGATCACAGATGTTTGAAAGCCATTTTCACACAGTGAGATTTGAATCTGAGACAAAGGATGTGGACTAAGTATCTCTAAATGTTTGACATTTTCTTGATGTACACACCGGGGAATGGAAATTCGATGGCGGATGCATTAAGTAGAAATTTATATGATCTGTTGGAAAAAGAAGCTTCAGATGAATGCCAATTGATGTCGGTCTTATCCGACATGCATTTGGAATGTAAAGACCAAGGTGGTGTTGCCGTTTTCATTTTAACTACACTTGTTCTTGATCTAGTAAAAATGATCACAGAAGCACAAACATCTGATGCTGATTTTCTGGTTGTAAGTTCATACCTCAATGGTGGGGAGACCATTGATGGCTAGAAACATGATGGGGGTTCAATTTTGTGTTTTAGAGATCAGATGGTTGTACCTATAGTTTCTCACAAACATCTCCTTCATGCTTACCACCATTCAAGATGGGATGTACATCCAGGTACATAGAAGACGTATAAGGCATTGAAGGCGTGGTTTTGGTGGAGCGGCATGAAAAGGAAGGTGGCCGAGTTTGTCCCACGATGCTTAACATGTCATCATGTTAAAGTAGAGCAATAGAGACCAGTTGGTATGTTATAATCATTGTCCATACTAGTGTGGAAATGGGATCAGGTAGCAATGGATTTTGTTTCAGGTCTTCCATGAATGGTTCAGAAACACGATGCCATTTGGGTGTTGGTGGATCGTCTAACCAAGTCGGCCCATTTCATCCCTATATGTGAAACTCATACAGTGGAGGATATTTCAGAAATATATATCTGAAAAGTGGTAAAGAGGCATGGTGTACCATTACCTATAGTCTCAGATAGAGATCTGAGGTTCACATCTCGTTTCTAGAAATCATTACAACAAGCCCTCATAACTTAGTTGACTGTGAGCATGGTGTATCATCCTCATACGGATGGGAAATCCGAGTGGATGATACATACTTTGGAAGACCTGTTTTAGGATTGTGTAATGGATTTCAGTGGCCCATGGGAGGAACATATATCCTTAGTGGAGTTCTCATACAATAACAGCTTTCAAGCCTCTATATGCATGGCTTCATTTGAAGCATTGTATGGGTGTCCTTGTCGTTATCCACTATGCTGGGTGGAAACTGGTGAATCTTCTATAGTTGGAACAAGACTTGTCTAAGAAACAACATAGAATATCTAGTTCATAAGAAAAAGGATGAAGACAGCTCAGAGTCGTCAGAAATATTTTGCAGATCACCATCAAAGATCGTTGTCGTTCGTTGTGGGTGATCATTTCCTCTTGAGGATCTCTATAAGGATTGGAAAATGTCATTTCGGGAAGTAGGGAAAGCTATCTCTTAGATACATAGGCCCTTTTGACATACTGGAACAGGTTAGAGAGGTGTCATATCGGTTGGCATTACCACCATGTTTTAGTTTGGTGGATAATGTGTTCCATGTATCTCAGTTGAAAAAGTATCAGCCCGGTCCTGACCATGTGATCAGATGGGATCACGTTGACCTAAAGACGGATTCTTGATTGATATATATCCCGATACATATTATGGATAGGCAAGAGAATTTCTTGTGTGGAAAAATCATCGGTCTAGTGATGGTTTTATGGAAGCATGGTCAGATTCAGGAAGTGTCTTGGGAATGTGAAAAGGATATGAAAGAGCAGTGGTCGAAACTCTTTCAGTTGGGTGATGGTTTTCTACTTTGTAAGGAAAGAAAGACCAATGGTGGGGAGAATGTGTTACCCTAGGTTTCTGGTATGTAACCATTACTTGATTATTTTAATGGTTTTAAAGTTAAGGGTGATGAATGGGAGAGTCTAGAAAACTTTAAAAAGATGTTTTGAGGAAAAGATGAAGTCGCATGGACGGAGCATGGTTTGTCCAAATTGTGTGCCAAAACCGGACTTAGTTGGCCTTGGAGGTAGTAGCGTCCACACAGGTGGTGCACTGTTTGTCTAACCGTGAGGCCAAACTGTGCATGGTGTGTCTTTTGTGGAAGTGGCTAACACACGGTTAGCACACAGTTTGTCTAACCATGTGAGCAAACCGTGCTGCCACTTAAATGAGATCCTATTAAGGTGGATCTCACACGTTTTTGACTTTAAGTGGCTCGTTTTTTCTATTAATCAGCCCTAACTCGAGATTTTGCTTCTACTAAGGTCAAAGAGGGTTCTCCCATCATTATGGAGGCGATTTGAAGGCTTCTCTTGGGGATTCAAAGCAGGATTCTTGAGGTATGTGATCATTATTCATCGTTCTTGTTCAGTTTCTTAGATCCACTTAGATGTACTTATCCTCTTCTCTCTGTTTCTTATATCAACACCTGTTATGGGTAGATCTAAGTGTGTAGATGCCATATATGATGACATTTGGTCTTGGTCTTGCTAAGAGAAGAGATCTGAGGTGGGTTTTTGAAGAAGCAACCTGGTTTTCTTGTGCGTTCTTCGTTCGTTGTGGTTTTCATCAAACCCCTAAAGGTAGGAGGCTTCACTCTCAACTCCTACTGTTAGAATTTATTTTCTTAGTTTCAAATTGGGTTTTTTAAATTGAATTTATTGTTAAAATAATAAAAATAAATATTCTTTAGTGATTATTTATTGTTTTAGTGAAATTGAGAAATCATGGTGAATTGTTGTGCAAGTGATTTGGCTACTAGAATTTAAAAATGTTGATTTTAAATTATGGATTTTATGAAGTTGTAAATGGTTTGATGAAAAATGGGTTTTCAATAAAAAGAGTGTTTTATTGAAATGGTTTGAGATTGAATTGACTTTGATGGAATTGGGTTTCAATAACAAGAGTGTTTTATTGAAATGGTTTGGAATTGAAATGGTTTGGCATTGAAATGGTTTGGAATTGAAATGGCTTGGGATTGAAATGGTTTTGATAGAAATGGTTTTCAATAAAAAGGTTTTTTTATTGAATGGGTGTTTTGGCATGATTGATGGTAATATGTGGTGTGTGTTCATGTTGCATGTACGTAGCTTGGTTGAAATATAACCTTATTCTCAGTGCCAAACGTTTAATCGAACATTGTAAATATATGTACGAGGCTTGGTTGAAATATTACCTTGTTCTAGGTGCCAAAGGTGTAATGGCACATGGGAAACAATTACCTTGAGTAGACTTGGTAGATCGACGAGAAACCACTCATGAGTATGGATGTATCATAATGAAGCATGCATGGTGGTTGCATGGGTTGGGAAATGGTTGGGTATGCCAAAAAGGGATGTTTGTAAAATGGTTCTAAATATTGTTTAGTTATTTTTCTAAGAATATAACTCGTTGAAAAATTGGTTTATTTTTCAATTTAATGCTTTTGGTTATAAGTGGTTTTTGGAAACTTCTTTATATTTAGTTATCAACTGATTTTGAGAAAATGTTTTATATAAACTATTTTTATATAAATGATGCTAACTCCTCTATCCTAGGGGCGTGAGTAGGGAATTCATTGGGGAAACCTACTATGTTTTATACTCACACCTGCATTGGTAGTTTGGTGCTTTTGTAGATGTAGCTTTATGGGATACAAGTAAATGTAAAGCATCATATTGCTAGTGGCTTGTGGTGATGCTTGGGAGATATTGTGGAGCTTGGAGCTTGTGGAACCCGGAGTTGTGGTGTATTTTTGAGAGTATTGAGTTGTTAAACCGTTGTGTACATTGATTCTTGTGTTGGTCTTCCTCTTTTGTGTACTTGATGTGTTTTGACATAAATGAAGTTGTTTAGTTGTCATTCATTTGTTCATTCATCATATAGTGAATGTTTGGTTATACTTCGTTGGTTTATGGGTTATTTCCTAAAGGGTAAATCGTCCCCCCAACTTGTATTTGAAACCCTTCAGAATTTATTGCTAGCCTTTGGAATCTTGGGGATGTATCTTAAGGCCTAGTAATGACTCATTGTACTCTCAAGCCAATGAGAATTCGTGGGTCATTACAATACCATTTTTCCCTAACTAGCCAATTAACATTCAATGTAAACATTGTTTGTAAAAATGGTATATGAACATGGAAATAATAATGTCAATTATATAATAAATGTGGGTATTTATGGAATTATTAAATGAATGATGACCATAAATTAAATGGTTATTATATAAACTATATAAAATAAATTAGGTGTATCATTATAAAATATTTTCCAATGAATTGAAATTGAGATGACGTCCCTTACAAATATCATATCATTGAAGCAAGCATTAATAAAATGAGTCGGTTATGCTTTATTTCTGTAAATCCATCTAAAAAATTTGAAAAAAGAATATATAAGAATTCTAATTTATTTCACAAACAATGGTATTATGATATAATCAATTTAGAATAAATTTTCACCTAATTAATAGAAATTTTGTTAAGAAATTCCTTACCAATTTCTAATCAGTTGATTCATGTGCCCAATAAAATTAATAATAATAAAATGAAACATATATTCCCATAAAGATAATAATGTTAATTATATGATATGTAAATGGTTTAGTACACTACAAAAAATTAATAAGTGGTGAATAAGACATATATCTCACTATAATAAATGATTGATGGGAAACCCCAATAAATATCATATCACTTATGTCTGAACTAATAAAACTAATTTGTTATGATAATTTTATGGAAATTCAAAAAAAATTAACATGTATTGTAGTCCAATTCCATTTCACACATAATTTTAGCCTAACCTGATTAATGAAATTGTAGTTTAACCTAGTGAATGGAAAATTATGTTGAAATTCTCTTACACAATGTAATCAGTCAAATTGAATGCCCTATAAAAGTTATAATTACAAAATTAATAATATAATACCACTAATATAAATATATTAATTATATTTCATATCAAATATCATTATATACACCACACATAAGAAATATTTGGTGAATAATTCAAGTATATCATAGAAGTAAAAATGAGATTAGTAATAAAAACCATGGTATTTCAATTAGTTGAATGTGTGTTAAACTCTTATATAATGGTTAAAATAATTTTATTAATTTATTATATGACCATATTATTATTTATGACATCATATATCATCCTATAATATCATCATATCACCTGTTTGTTAATAATAATTTGTTTTTTCACTTATTTTGGGTGTTAACTACTTCAATGTCTTATCCATGTTTTATCATGAAACTCATTAATCCCACTTCTGATCCTTAGAATCCTGAGGGTTCAAGTGCAGTTTTCTTTGAAAACAATACTAATCCCTCATCAAAAACTGATTCTATCAAGGAAGTGGCTGGGACTTCCCTTTCTGAGCATTCCACTATTTTTGTAGCTATATTGGAGCTCTCCAAGAATAGTCCTTCCTTCCCTTCTACCATATCTAACCCAAATCATGTTGCTCAATAAGTGAAGAAGCCTCTAAATGATCAGTTCCATGTTCATGAAACTATGGGAAAACATTCTCTGGACAGATCTAAAATTAAGGACACTTCGGTTTCTGCCCTAAATCCTATTTCTAATCTGAAATCTGATGTCTTGCAAGATTCTGAAAATCATGAGATCAAACAAAACCCTCCATCCTCCCCGATGGTCATGAGATATCAAGGGAATAAAGGATCTGGGAAATCAAAAAATAAGAAGGGTTCTAACCCAAAACACAATTCAAAATGAATTTTCTCTATTGGAACTGTCAAGGTGTGGCTAACAATGATACCTCCATCACTATCAGGATGTTCTTAAACACTCACAAACCTCATCTATTTTCTATTTCTGAACCTAAAGTCACTTTCAAAATGAACTTATTGATATTTGGTTCTCTCAATTACAATTTTCTAGGCTCTTGCAAAAGATACCCTCACTCTAATTCTATGTAGATTTTTTCCCATAGGTCTTTGAAAAATGTCAACATTTTTAGAATCTCTGATCAGCAATTTACCTGTGATTTTTTTGTGGAATGATCGACAAACCTTTTGTACTTTAGTTTATCCCATGAATAGATATCAATATAGAAGATATTTATGGAATGACCTTCTTGATTTGGATAAATGCATTCAAGTTCCTTGGGTGGTCATGGGAGACTTCAATGCCATCTTCAGCCCCTGTGAAAAGATTGGACCCCCTCATCTTTCCATATCCTCTAGGGAATTCAGATCTGCTATTGAAGATTGAAATCTTTTTGAAATAACTCTTTCTGGTGCTAAATTTTATTGGTATAGAAACACTATAATAAAAAGGATGCTAGTAAGCTTGACAGGGCTTTGGTTAATATTAAGTCTCTTGATAATTGGAATAATATTTCAAGTTTTACTCTTCCTAGGCCCAACTCTGACCATCATCCTATCCTTGTCAGCATCCTTATAAATGATAGAAAAATTATTCTTCCTTTTAAATTTAATAATGCTTGGTCTTTTAATCCACATTGTGTTTCATTTATTTATAACATCAGGAACTCCATGAAACATCATCAAGACTCCTTTGCCTGTTTGCCTAAATTGAAAATTCTCAAACAGGCTCTTAAAGGTTGGTGTAATTATTCCAATTCTCAAATAGATATGGATATCTCCTCTCATGAGAATGAACTTAGTATTTTCCAAACTCAAAACACCAACTCTGACTTCATCTTGGATCCTTAATTTGAAGTTAATATCTCCATAAAACATAATTCCTTTCTCTCATTCAAGGATAATATTCGTAAACAAATGTTCATGACTAAATAGCTTACTGATGGAGATCATAATACCAAATTCTACAATTTCATTCAAATAATTAGAAAGACCAACCATCCTCTTTCCAAATTAATTCAAAATGGAGTAATCATTGACTCTGAATAGACCATCACAGATCATGTGACCTCATACTATTATAACATTTTTAATGGTCCGGGTATAAACACTGATCTTAAACCTGATATTATCCCTTTAATGGTGGATAAAAGGGACAATGAGTT
Organism: Viscum album; assembly: GCA_963277665.1. Taxonomy (NCBI): domain Eukaryota; kingdom Viridiplantae; phylum Streptophyta; class Magnoliopsida; order Santalales; family Viscaceae; genus Viscum; species Viscum album. Next base: position 1,274,205,309 of record OY728121.1, on the reverse strand, counting down.
GCTTCTAAGAAATCCTCTTGACCATGAAATTAAAGACACTGTTTTTGGACTTAATCTAAATAGTGCTCCTGGTCCGGACGGTTTCAACAATGGATTTTTCCATAATCATTGGGACATAATCCACAAGGTTGTTTGTAAACTTGTTAAGAGCTTCTTCACTCGTGGTTTCCTCCCGCATAGAATCAATGATCAATTCTTAACCTTAATACCTAAGGTTGAGAATGCATCTCAGATCTATCAATTCAGACCGATTTCTCTTATTAACACATTTTTTAAAATCATAACCAAAATCATTTCAAATAGACTTGCTCCTATTTTCAATAGAATTGTCTCTTGGAATCAGTTTGGATTTATTAAAGGAAGATCCATTCAATATTGTATTTGTCTTGCCTCTTAATGCTTTAACAGTTTAAATAAAAAATATAGGGTGATGTGTGGCCATCCAACTGGATATCAAAAAATCTTTTGACACCATTGATTGGAATTTCATCTTTAAATTCCTGAAAGCATTGGATTTCAAGATTCATTCATTGGAAGAATTAGGACTTTATTTCACTCAACTTATATCTCTATTCATATTAATGGCACTCCTATAAGTTTTTTTAATTGTTCTAAAGGTGTCAGACATGGCGATCCTCTTTCTGATAATCATTTTGTAAATGTGAAATATTACTTTAGTAGACTCCTCATTAATCTGGTTGATCAAAGTAAGCTTAAACCTATACAAGTTTCTAGAAATATTAATGCCCCTAATCACCTTTTATATGCTGATGACATTATCTTGTTTCTCAAAGGGGATCAAAAGAATATTCATGTTCTTAAGAAAGCTATTGCTCATTATGAGGAAGTCTCTGGTCAAGTGATCTCTTGGAATAAATCATACATTTTTTTGGAAATAATTTTTCTGTTGGAAGGAAATCTAACATTTCCACTTATTTTGGAATTAAAGAAGGTATCTTACCTTTCACCTATTTGGGAGTTCCAATATTTTGGGGGAGGCCCAAAGCTACCTATTTTTCTAATATTGTTGACCAGATTATAAACCAACATTCTAATTAGAAAGGGAAATCCCTCTCCATGGCTGGGAGAATATGTTTGGTTAAATCAACCATTGTCTCTAAAATGGTCTACTCCCTTATGATTTATAAATGGAATGTTGGCAGCTTTAGGAAAATTAACACTCATATTAAAAAATTCATTTGGACAAGAAGTATTTTTGAAAGGAAGATTGTCACTATACCTTGGAACTCTTGTTGTAGACCTCTTGATAAAGGAGGAATTGGAATAAAAAAATTAATGCTCTTTATTGATGCTCTCCAGGCCCATCTCACATAGCATATTATTAATCCCTCTTCTAAAGGTACTAAATTTTTGTATCACAGATTTATCTCTAAGCTTTTAAAAGGGAGTATTACTTACATTAACTCCTCCATCTGGCCATCTGTCAGGGACTCATATCATAAGATCATGTAGAACTCTAGATGGATGGTTGGTGCTGATTCTTCAATTAATTTTTTGTGTGTCAAATTGTATGATAACCACTTGAAAACATTATTACCTCAAGTAAAATTCCTAAGGACACTAATCAATCTATAAAAGATGTTCTTTAATTTCATCGTCATGATCTCCCTGGTAACATTATACAGATCATTGATAATAATTCTTTTTCTTCTGATGGTGACTTCCTTGTATGGGAACCAGCCCCAAATGGCATCTTGACTCTAAAAACATTTATAAGCAGAATTTTTCCGATATTGAATTGAATTATCATTAGGTGATCCAGTTTAATAAACCCTACACTAAACCTTCTAGGCTCACTCTCATTTGGCGTATTTCTCATAATAGATTACCTATGGATACCGGTCTTCATGTTTTTTTCATCCAACTTTGTTCTAAATGTTTCCTGTGTAACCAGAACAGGGAGGATACAAATCATCTTTTCCTATCTTGTGCGACAGCCTCTGCCTTATGGAATTTTATTTTTGATTTCATCAATTGCAGATGGTCTTTTACTGATTCTATTTCGATTTTTCTTAAAAACTGCACTAGATTTGAATCTTCTTTGTAGATAAAAAACCTCTTGCTTGCGGCAGTGGCGAAACTCATACATGAGATTTGGTAAGTTAGAAATGACCTTATTCATAATAATCACTTTTTTAGTCTTAATGTAAGAAAATCTCGGATTCTTGTCGCGATCCATGAAGCTCATTTAATTCAAAAGGACTGTTGTAACAACTCGGTTGGGGACTATGAGATCCTTCACCACCTCCAAGTTCATGGAATTTACCCGAATCCCAAACACACCGTCGAAGTTTTCTGGAAATCACCAATGCCAAGATGGATCAAAGTCAACGTTGATGGTGCTTCCAAAGGAAATCCAGGCCCTTCCAGCTGTGGGGATATTTTGAGAGATTCTACTGGTCAGTGTCAGGGATTCTTCTACATTGGATGTGTTTACTCGTCATCGCTGGAAGCGGAAATGTTGGGGGTCATCCATGCTGTTGACTTTGCATTTCAGATAGGTTGGAGAAAGTTGTGGATTGAAAGTGATTCAACCACTATCATTCATGTCATCTAGAATGGAAGCATTCATCTGTCCTGGAAGCATACTACTCTTTGGATGAATTGCCTTAACTCGCTTAATGGGATTGATTATATAGCTTCTCATACCTATCGGGAAGTGAAAACCGTTGCTGATGCTCTTTCCAACAAAGGAGTTCACCAGCACATGACTTGGATGGACTCTCTACCTACTGATTTATTTGATCTTTTTGATAATGATTGTAAAAAAATCCCTTATTTCAGACTCTTGTAATGTTATTTTCTTTTCAATAAAATGTGGTTTGGTCTTTGACCAAAGCATTACCTTTAAAAAAAATAATTGGATATCTTTGACTTTTCTTAAATAAAATATTATAAACATTGTAGTCTCATTCAAGTGGCACAATAAATAATAAATAAATTTTTTACCATTTAAATAAGTTTTTAAGGTTTATAATTGACACTTATATTCCATCAAAATATTTATTTTCCCCCATTTGAGAACATAATATTTTTTTAATACATTGAAAGTGACATTTTGTGACACTTACTGATTTAAATAATATATACGTCTTTTTCTTGGAAAAATTTCCACTAAAAATTTAATTTGATCTCCAAAAGTGTCAACAATATAATTTAATCTATCTAATAATATTTTGAAAATTGTTAGGTTCATTTTATCATCCTTATTAGATTTTAATAAAAATTTCCCAATTTTCCCTTTACTATAGTTCCAACAATTATGAAGGATACTATTTATATTGACTAAAATTAAAATATAACTATTTATATAAATCTGAAATCATGAATAAAGAAATGGAATCAATATTTATAAATTTAAATCATAATTTTTTTTGAATTTAATTTCAAATTAATTCATAAAAAGGAAAAAAAAATTTAGAAAAATTCCATTTTAATCATAAAATGTTTTTACATTAAATTCATGAATAAAATCCATTCAAAACCTCATAAGAAGAAATTTAAAAATAAAAATAAACTAATAAAAATTTGAAAATATTCCAAAAAATTATTTTATCTTGTTAATACCCTGAATAACATAATTTAACAAAATGGTTTTTTCCAATATTCATTGAAAAATTAAACATTTCATAAATTTATCATAATTTCAACATAGATAAAATTTTTAAATGATCATTTAAAAAATTCATTTCATTTCTAAAGCCTTTTTAAAATTATTTTTACTATTTCAACATAAAAAATAACTTTTTTAAAGAAAATGTATTTTCTTGAAGAATAAATTCAATTTTATAAAGAACTAGAACTTATTTAAAAAAATTAATTAATAAATTATTAATGACTAAGACCATTAAATATTTGATAATGTGTTTAATACTATTCGTAATTACAAATTTGATGGTTATTTTATATAGTTCAGATAATAATATTTCATTATTTGTTAACGTTTTCTATTGTGTGCTACATAAGATATCAATGATATCAGATATTAAGAGACACGTACTAAAAAATATTATCAATTTACATACTCCCATACTTGAATATATTTTTTACTCATAATTAGAAATATCATTTTGGAAATAAAATATTGATACTTGAAAATTCCTATATGGAAAACTCGCATAGTAAATAGAGGTAACAAAATAACATATTAATAAGTGGGGAAGGGAAATGTGAAGGTTTCAACAAAATTTGGTTTTTTAATTGGATAACAGTATTTTAATGTTAAAACATTGAAATTAAAGAGATATAAAACTATCATGTTCATATGGGGAGTGATAGAGGACATGGTCATTAGAATATTAACTATCAAAAAATCATAAATCTATGATTTGTAAATATACCATTGATTTTTTCTATTAAATAGAATAAAAGATAACATTTTCTTCAAAAATAATTTTCCAATAGTTATGGAATTATTTTAATAACTAGATAAAAAATAAAAGTAAACATACTTAGAATGTATTGTTTCATAATTTAATAAATTTTTACCCCAAACTCATCTTTTTACCCCAAATGATTAGTATGAATTTTATTACTCCTGACATAAACACAACTGGAAATTGTTGTTTTCCCAATGGATATGCACCAAACGTTTGAAAAAACCATTGTAGTACTATAAAAAATGCCACATTTTCCAACAGTTTTCTCAAACTGTTGTCAAATGTGTTAAAATAGTTAATATTTCTCAACGGTTCTATCAAATCATTGGAAAAGATTTAGTTCCTCAAACATATACCAACAGTTTTAATAAACTATTGGTAAAGAGAGGCTTTACCAATGGTTTTTAAAAATAATTGGGAAATATTTCCCCAAAATACCCAGCGCCCCAACTTCCAGTACACCTGACTGCAAACCTAATCCAGACCTCCACCTGAAGTCTTATCAGCCTTGAAACACCTTCCAGCCAGAGATCCATCTTCAATCGAACAAATTTTTATTTCTATAATTCAAATTAGTAAGTTATTTTTACTGTTCTTCCTGTTTTTATTTTATTTTTGATGTTTTTCTTTCTGGTAAATTAGAAATAGTTCTGTTGGATTACAGAACCCTTTGTTTGTTTTATGTTTTTTTGTTCTACACTTTATACATCCTAAATGGTCTGTTTAGTGGGGCCGGTTTAGTGCATGGGTAAAGGGTTTATTTTAGGTTTTTGTTTAGTGGGGTAAAGGGTATGTTTTATGTATGTTTTATATTTGTTTTATGTTTTATGTTTAGTGGGTTTTTATGTATTATGTTTAGTGGGGTTTTATGTTTTTTGTATAGTGAAATGGATAATGCATGATATTTTGATTTTCTTAATGAATAAAATGATTTTAAATAAAAATAACACAAGTGGGGTGCATGAGGGGTAGGGGCTATCTAGGTGTCGAGTGTTGTCTAGGTGTGGGGGGCTGTCCAGGTGGGTGGTGGGTTGTCCAGGGGGTAGTGGGGCTCTCGGGGGGGGGGGGGGGCTATAAGGGTGTGGGGGAGGGGTGTATGGGATGCCCCAAGGAGGGGTGTGGGCTGTCAAGGGGGGGTCATGGTGGGGTGTCTAGGTGGGGGAGGGGGTTGTGGGGTGTCAAGGGAGGGGGTTGGGATGTCCAGGTGGGGGGTGGCTGTCTAGGTGGGGGGATGTCCAGGTGGGGGGGGGTGGCTGTCTAAGTGAGGGGATGTCCTGCTGGGGGGGGGGGGGGGGTGGGATGTCCTGGTGGGGGGGATGCAGGGGAGGCGGTGTGGGGTGTCTAGGGAGATGGTGGGATAACCTGGGGGTCTATCAGGGTGAGGGAGGGGGTTATGGGATGCCCAAGGAGGGGGGGTGTCCAGTGGTTGGGGGGTATCCAGGTGGGGGAGGGGGTATGGGATGTTAAGGGGGGTTGTCCAGTGGGGGGTGTGGGCTGTCCAAGGGGGCGGGGTGGCCTATCCTAGACACCTCATACCCCCTGGACACCCCCTGGAAAGCCACCCCCACCCCCATGGACCCCCCTAACCCCCCTAGACTTCCACACCACCCTCGTGGACAGCATGTCCACCCCCTGGACACATCGTACCCTTTAGTCAACCCCACCACCCCATGGAGAGCCAAACACCCACCCCATACCCCCTGGACACCCCCGCCCCCCCGTGGACAGCCCCCACCCCCCGTGGACAGCCCACCCACCCCCTGGACACCCCGTACCTCCCTGGACAACCCCTCTACCCCCTGGATAGCCCGCACACCCCCAGGACACCTCGTACCCCCAGGAAACCCCCCCCCCCCCCCCCCCGCACCGATGGAAAGCCCACTAGACACCCCCACCCCTTGGACAGCCCTCCACCCCGGTGGACAGCCCTCCCACCCCCCTGGACACCCCGTACCACCCTGGACAGCCCGCCCACCCCCCTCGACACTTCGTACCCCCTAGACAACCCCCCACCCCCTAGAAAACACCATACCCCTTGGAAATCCTCTACCTCCCCTGGATAGCCCCGCCACCCCCGTGGAGGCCCGCCCACCCCCCCCTGGGCAGCTCGTACCCCTAAACATCTCCCACCCTTGTGAACAGCCCACCCAACCCCCCAGACACCCTCCCACCACCCCTCGGACACCCCCATCCCCCCGGATTCCCCCACCCTTGGAAGCCCCCCCCCCATCCCCTTGACACCCCCAACCACACTGTACATCCCTACCACCCCCGTGGACAGCTCGATCACCCCCCATGGACAGCCCGCCCAGCCCCCTGGAGAGCCCACCCACCCCCTGGACACCTCGTACCCCTGGACATCCCCACCACCCTATGGACAGCCCGCCCACCCCCTGGACACCCCATACCCCCTGGACAGTCCCACCCACCCACTGGACACCCCGCTCACCCCCTTCGACAGCTCTTCCACCCAGTGGACACCCCCTACCCCTTGGACACCCCTACCCCCTTGGACAGCCCGACCACCATCGTTGATAGCCTGACCACCTGGACACCCCGACCCCACTAGACATCCCCCAACCCCTGGACACCTCCAACCCCCCATGATAGCCCCGCCACCCCCTTGGACAACCTGCAACGCCCTGGACACTCCCTCCCCCTTGGTCAATGTATGTGATCACTCAAATTATCTACTAAAATATAAAATTTCTTTGATCTAAAATTTAGTCAACTCCTGAATAATTCTCCTCCACAAGTGTACATGATCTTGTACACTCATGTATATTTATTCAATGATTTTTTGTTATAAATATAGTATTTTTTTGTCTTTTATATTATGATTCTCATATAGAGTAGTGTGTCAGTTATAGTTTCTTATAATGTGAGCAATTCTCATTTACTAAAATATATTTTCAATGAAACTTAAATCCTATTTAATTTCTTTTGAAAAAATGACTTCTAACAATTATTTTTCTACAGAATGGATAGAAGTTGGATTTATGAAACCAATCAGATCTCAAGAAATTTTCAAAACAATTTGAAGATTTTTTTAGATTTTCCATTTCACAATGCTTTAGATAGTGGTCGCATACACTTCCCATGTTCCAATTGTGTTGGAAGACCATGGTTTATCCGTGAAGAAGTCAGCTACCACATAACCAAATATGGTTTTCAAGAAAACTACTATGTGTGGTATCACAATGGGGAGAAAATTAAATATCAAATTTCTGATGATTCAAATGAGAGGAATGGCATGAAGAATTTGTTATATGACAGGTTTCCATTTATTCATCATCATGAAAAAGAAAGGATTCCGACCCAAGAAGACATTGATATTAGAACACATGATGCATCTAATAAAAATGATGATGTTGTAAGGGTGAAAAAATTGAATGATTCTGGAACGAATCCAGTATATCAACAGTGTGATAAATTGAAAAATCTGGAATATTTAATCTGACTATTTCATGGGAGAACTGTATATGAGATTTCTAATACAGGAGTTGATTACATTTTTTCCTTCTTGAAGGATTTACTTCTAGATGATGTAGATATTCCCTCAATCCACTATATGGAATGGAAGTTAGTTGAGGAACATGGATTTTGAAGAAACAAAATTCATGTTTGCCCGAAATATTTCATTTTATTCTGGGAGGAAACCGCTGATCAAAATGATTGTATAAAATGTGGAACATCATGCAGCAAGTCAAAATCTGATGGAACACCATCCCGCGTGCCATAGAAAGTATTGTGGCACATTCCATTAATCCCTAGACTCCAGAATGTATTTATGTTTGATTAAATATCAATAAAAATGACCTGGAATGATACCGAGAGAAAGAAGACTAATGATGAGTTGGTTCATACTGTAAATGGATTTGCATGGAAGAGATTTGATGCTCTATATCCTGATTTTTCAACTGACGTTCATAATGTGAGGTTGGGTCTTTCATGTGACAATTTTAATCCATTTGGGAATATGTTTACTTTTCATAACACATGGATATTCTTTATAGACATTTATAATCATCTCCCATGGTTGTGTATGAAAAAACCATTCACTTTAATGAGTATACTCATATCTTTCCCTTCTAATATCGTCATTGATATTGACGTATACATGAAACCTTTAATAAAAGAGTTGAAACTTCTTTGGGATGTGGGTGTCTGCACATATGATTCATATTCGAAAGATATATTTCAGATGTGGGTTGCACTTATGTGGATGATCAGTCATTTTCCAACTTATGTAATGATGTCTGGATGGAGCGTGAAGGGAATACATTCATGTCTTATTTGTATAAAGAATACACGATCCAGAATACAGAAAAATATATGTAGTTTCAGTTTTATGGGACATCAATGATTCTTTCCAATGGACCAACCATATAGAAATAATGGTCGAAGATTTGATAATACCATAGAGACTGATGATCCACCTCAGCATATTTCGGGAACTGATGTGCTTAATGAATTGAAAAATTTTGTTTTTTCATTTGGGAAGGGTCAAATGAAATCTGGAAGGAAAAAGAATGTTTCCACAGAAACCTGTTACAATTAGGGAAGATGAGTATCTTTTTTTATTTTCCTTATTTTTAAACCAATGTGTTATGTCATTTCTTATACCTAATTCAAATTGAAAAGAATATATTTGAAATACTTATTTTGATACTTCTAAATGTGAAGGGAAAGACAAAAGATGATTTACGGTCATGGTGTGACTTGGTGGATTGGGGCATCAGTCCAAAATTGCATCTTGTGTGTGTCAGTGAAAATAAATGGCATGTTCATGTGCTTCTTATGTGATGACACCTACAGAAAAAAACAATTTTTGGAATTATTAGAGACTATTATAGTTCCTGATGGCTATTCAAGCAACATATCTAAACGGGTCAATAGAAGAGAGTTAAAGCTAAAATCATTGAAGACTCATATGGAAAACTGACCAAACGCATTCAGATTCTATTTAAACTTTAGGAAAAGGATCCATGGGTCATTTGTGACATGTACGAGTCAAGCTCTCTTCAATCCGAGACACGGTGTGGCTGTACAACTCAATGTGTCTCACTTTTATTTGAAATGGACAAACGTTTAAGTGAAAACAACAACTGGCATATGGGAAAATGAACAAACGCATTCATATTCTATTGATACTTTAGGAAAAGGATCCATGGGTCATTTTTGATGTTTATGAGTTAAAACCTCTTCAATCCAAGGCACGGTGTAGTAGGTACCACTCAAATTGTATCACATTTATTTGAAATGGATACTCTTTTAAGTAAAAACAACTAGCATATGGAAAACAAACAAAACGTATTTGGATTGTGTTGAAACTTTATAACAACGATTAATGTGTCATATTTGACGTGTACGAGTCAACCCCGCCTAAATCTGAGGCATGGTGTGGCTGGTACCACTCAAAGTGTCTCACTTTTATTTGAAATGGACAACATTTTAATTGAAAACATCAATTGGAATATGGAAAACCAACCAAATGCATTTGGATTCAGTTTATACGTCAGAAAAAGGATCCAAGGGTCATTTGTGACATGTAAGAGTCAACCATACCTCAATTTGAGGCACGGTGAGGCCAATACCACTCAAAGTGTCTCACTTTTATTTGAAATGGACAAAATTTTAAGTGAAAACTACAACTGGAATACGAAAATCTGACCAAATGAATTCCGATTCAGTTGATACATTAGGAAAAGTATCCATAGTCATTTATGACATGTACAAGTCAACCCCGCCTCAATATAAGGCACATTGTGGCTAGTACCACTCAAAGTGTATCACTTTTATTTGAAATGGATACTCTTTTAACTAAAAAGAACTGGCATACAGAAAACTGACCAAACGTTTTTGGATTGTGTTTATACTTTAGAACAACGATCCATGGGTCATTTTTGACATGTACGAGTCAACCCTACCTCAATCTGAGGCATGATGTTTCTAGTAACACTCAAAGTGTCTCACTTTTTTTTTGAAATGTACAACATTTTAAGTGAAAACAATAACTGGCATATGGAAAACTGACCAAATTCATTCGGATTGTGTTGATACTTTAGAACAATGATCCATGGGTCATTTGTGATGGGTACGAGTCAAACCCACCTAAATCCAAGGCATGGTGTGGCCGGTACCACTCAAAGTGTGCCACTTTTATTCTAAATGGACAAAATTTTAAATGAAAACAACAACTAGCATACGGAAACTGACCAAACACATTCAAATTATATTTATACTTTAGGAAAATGATCCATGGGTCATTTGTGACGTGTATGGGTCAACTCAGCCTCAATCTAAGGAACGGTGTGGCCGGAACCACTCAAAGTGTATCACTTTTATTTTAAATGGACAACATTTTAAGTGAAAATAGCAACTAACATACTGAAAACTGACCAAATAGATTCGGATTTTATTGATACTTTAGCACAATTATCCATGGGTCATTTTTGAAGTGTAAGAGTCAACCCCGTCTTAATACGAGGCACGGTGTGGCCAGTACCACTCAAAGTGTCTCACTTTTTTTTTGAAATGGACAACATTTTATGTGAAAACAACAACTGGCATACCAAAAACTGACCAAACACATTCAGATTATGTTGATACATTAGGACAAGGTTCCATGGGTCATTTGTGACATGTATAAGTCAACCCCGCCTCAATCTGAGGCACGGTGTGGCCAGTACCACTCGAATTGTCTTTCTTCTTTTTAAAATGGAATCTCTATTAAGTAAAAAAAAATTCATATAGAAAACTGATTAAACTTATTCGGATTGTGTTGATACTTTATCACAACGATACATGGGTCATTTGTGATGTGTACGAGTCAACCCCGCCACAATCTGAGGCATGATGTGGCTGGTACCACTCAATGTGTCTCAATTTTATTTGAAATGGACAACATTTTAGGTGAAAACAAAAACTGGCATATGGAAAACTTACCAAACGAATTCATATTTTCATGATACTTTTTAAAAACTATCCATGGGTCATTTTTTATGTGTACATGTCAAACCTGCCTGAATCCGAGGCACAGTGTTGTTGGTATCACTTGAAGAGTCTGTCTTTTTTTACAAATGGACAACATTTTAAGTGAAAACAATTGGCATATGGAAAACCGACCAAATGTATTCTGATTTTGTTGATACATTAACACAAGGATCCATGGTTCAACATCACACAATCCAATTCTCATGTGAGGAACTCCTACCCCTATTCTAAAACACATTACATTTAATACTCCAATCCTATCCTCAAATAGTGGGTTCTAGGACCAATCCAAAGTCACTTTGGGAACCCAATACCAAATACATAATTGAATATTCATACCCACTACCCAAAATGGAGATTCATCTCACATCACACCGAGGAGACCGAATTACAATTACCCACAAAACCCCTTGTTCCAATTGAAAAGTCTATGAAAAACATGTAGGCTTTTCAGGTAACCCATCTCATATGTCGAGATTGGAAAATGTTTCCCACTAACACATCATGAACCATTTATACATGGATACATAGTCATTAGAGGAATATAAACATCCCATGTGATTCTTATAACACATATTAGATCTAAGAACATGACGACTACCATTATGGGTATCATGATCCTTGTCCACTCTACCCATGTTTTTTTGTTGGTTTTAAGATAGCTAGCCAAAAACCGTGAGTAAACATTCCATGTACTTCCTATAACATTTAGGCTTTTTCTCTTGGGTGTATTGGTGTTTTGGTTTGTGTGAGTAGTGATTTCTAAATTTTTAATACTGTTATGGGTGTTATTACTTTTCAATTCTAAATTTATGAATTCTGGATGTATTGGATTTTGGTTGTATTGGTAATGAATTCAATATTTTGAATACTGTTATGTGTATTGGATTCTAGATGTATTGGATTTTAATTTTTTTACTCGTTTTATGGGAGTTATTGCATTTAAATTATAGATGTATTGGATTTTGGATGTATTGGATTCTGGATTTTTCTCTTGTGTTGTGGTTTGAGTGAGGAAAGAATTTTTAGTTTCTAAATTTCTGAATTTTGGATGCATTTTAAACATTACATGTAGGCTTTTGGATTCTGTATGTGTATCTGTTCTTGAGTGAGGAAAGAATTTTTAGTTGTAGGTTGGAGGGCTGCAATAGATGTATACCAACAGTTTTCAAAACCGTTGGTATAGAATTTTGATGTATATCATACCAACGGTTTTGTTATAACCATGGGTATAAACTAATATTGTATAACATATAGAAATGGTTTGTGAAATTGCTGGTATATCTCTTACATTAACACCTATACCAACGATTTACACAGAACCATTGGTATAAGCCTTTACTAACAGGTTACTTGGCCACAGTTTGGGAAACCATTGGTATATAATATACCAACGGTTTCCAGGCCTTTACCAACAGTTCTGAACCATTGGTAAAGGTTAGAATTCCATTAGTGACAAAAATAACATTCTATATATGAAAAAAACAATAAAAGAACAACTTTCTATTCCTCATGTTGTTATGAATTAACCAAAACCAAAATAGTTAGAACATTATAAAAAAATTACTAAAAATAATAAACCTTGAAATAAATAAAAATAATTATGTCTCCTAAAATCCAATAATAATACCCTAATTTAACCTTAGATATTTCAATAAATATCTTTTAATTTCATCATAAATATTCCATCATATGATTGAATCCCATAAATTATATCGTCTTCCAAAATAAATTTAGAATTTATCTACAGAAAACATTAATAACTCTTAAAGATTCATACTGAAAATGTAAATTTCTAAATAACATAATCTCTACAATACTCTATTCATTTCCAATAATATCATGAATCACCATAAATACCTAATAAAATCATAAACTATTACAAAATAAAATTCATCCATTTTCATCAAATAATATTCTATAATTTTATTTTTACCTTAATGATATAGGGATCCTGTAATAGTGATTGTCATCTAAAGTAAAATTAATCATTGAAGATAAAATAAATTTAATATATCATGGTAATAAAAATATTATCCATTCATAAAATATTTTATCCAAAAAGAAAATGTAATACATACTAAGAATCCATATTGGCTAGTGGTAGGTGATAGACCCTTCATACCCTTCAGTAGAGGGTTTAAACCTCATGACCATTCCAGACATGAAATGTTTTCACCTGACCTATGGGTCCGTATTTTTCTATAATAATATTCAAAATGAGGTAAATTAACTTAATATACACAATATTAATTAATTTTTTTTACATCAACGGTTATCCCATAAATTTCAAATTTCATTCAAAAAAAATGAAAATAATCAATAATTTCCATGAAATTAATGATCATATAAACCTTAATGGTTATCCCTAACCATAAACATATATCCAAAAAATATAAAGGATATATTCCTAAAATAAAGTTTTAACATAATAAAACAATGGTTTTTATTTCCAAAAATGTCTGCCATAATATGTTTAATCTTAATTAACCCCAACAACATAAAACCTCAAAAGGGTGTAATGAATTAAAGGATATGATATATATTAAACTCATAAGACCATAATGGGGTCTCTAACTTTTAATTTAATTAAATATTATGGACAAACAGATTCAATCACAACCTACTATTTTCCCTATGTCGACACATAACTCATATTTTGGACCAAGAAAGTGAGATTCTGTGACTTTCATTGATTTAAATAAAATATAACCCATTTTCCTAGAAAAGTTACCAATATAAACTCAATTCTTATGCTTTGGTATTAAGGGTTGAATTAAATTCATCAACAAATATTTGGGTAGATTTTTGGGTCATTTTTTATTCCATAAAATTTAATTTTAACCTAAAATACCAAATTTACCCTTTACTAGAGTAATATTAACTACCAAGGTTACAATTCCTATAAACAAAAAATAAAAAACACATATTCACATAATATGGAACTAATGAATCCAAATATTGAATATATATTTTAAAAAAAAGGTGCTACAAAATTTCAGGTAAATTTAAATCAAAAAAAGGTAACATGGATAGTTTTTTTCAGAAAAATTATATTTTAAAATTTAAATTTTTTTATAATAAAATCATGTATAAAATTATTTTCAAAAAATATAAATTTTTTAACATAAAAATGAAATAATTAAAATTTAAAACTATCTGAAAATAAAATTTTACTTTGTAAATACTTTGAAAATTATAATTTTGAATAAAAAATATTATTTTTCACTAATCATTTAAAAAGTAAAATTTTCCCAAATTTACTAAAAGATCACCATATTGAAATTTAGATTATATGATTTAGAATATTATGTTCATTTTATATAATTTCATGAAATTAGTTATATTAATTTTATAAAACATCAATAAAAAACAATTTAAAAAATTGTATTTTTTAGAATAAATTGGCTTCCCTAAAAATATAGAACATATTTAAAAAGAATTAACTAACACATTATAAATTATAAATACCATTAAATATTTAAAAACATCATTAATTGTATTCATTACAAAAAATTTAATGGATAAGTAACAAATATCACCTAATAATATTTCATTATTCATTTAAGATGCTTGCACATGCAACATAAGCTATCAAAGACATCACATTTAAAAGAGATCAAATTTAAAAGAGATATATTTCAAATTATTTTGATGTTACATTATATGTGATATTATAATTATTGATGTATAATAATATAATAAATATAATGGATGTATGTTGAAACCATAATCACATCCATCCTTTAAGTATGGTGATTGAAAAACAATAACAACAGTTTTCGAGGACGTAGTATGTCATGCACAGAAATGATGATTTCGTAACACATTTGAAGGAAACAGTGAATGAAATTAATTTACCCTATTAATATAATTACATATCAGTATTTTTATGATACAGATATTATTTTTTATTCTTTATATAATAAAAAATTAAATAGGTTGATGAGGAAATATGAAAATTGCTCGGTTTAGGATGCTACAACTTCTTATGTCAACGTATTGGGTTTACACAAAAAAGTTTACAAGGATAGATATATAAAAAACAAAGGCTTCATGGTTTAGAGTATGTAATTAATGATTTTATTTTGTTGTTTACTTGTGGAACTAATGTTTTTTAAATTATTGGTGATAAGTAGATAGGGGGTTTCCTTTTATAAGTTATTTTATTACCACACCTGTAATTTTGGAAGACAATAAGTTGTAACCACGTTTTTCAAATGAAACGAGGACCCAAATATGTAAATTCCAAAAATAAAAATATATAAGGTCAAACTATGTCCATCCGATGGGTTTTAAATGTTTTTGGTCACTTATAACCCTTATCTATTTAGTTTAAGCCCCAATAAACACATATTTAAATAAACCACAATTAAAAATTTAATTTGTTTTTAGAATTCATTTTGAAAAAAAAATATTTTGATCTTATTAGATAATATATATTATGGCGATTTAAAATATTGAATCCATTTTTAAAAATTAAACTTTTATTATTAAAATGTTTTAATTTAAAATTAATTTCACACATGCGATTCAAAAGCGTGTTTTAAAAGTGAAAATGTTCCCATGTTTACAATGTTTTTATATAAAAATTCAATATTAAATTGATTACAATATCCTATATTATAATAATATATATAATATAAAAAGTTTTAATTTTTACCTATATTAAAAAATAATTTCATTTCGATTCACTGAATGAAATGAAATTTTTTCTAATAGAAATTGTATTTTTTGGAATCCATTAAAAACTTTAACTTTTCAAAAAATTCACCAAAATTAACCTAAAGATAATTATGGAACATATATTTAAATTTTTTTTCTCATTATCAATTAATTATTATCAAATTGGTAAAATTAATTTTAAATTATTTTATCAAAGTTTGACTAGACAACCTTTTATAAAAATATACTTTGTCCAAAAAACATTTCATTTCATTTAAAATTATTCTTATTTTATTTATAATAAATAGATTAAAATTTAATTTACATTATAAAAACATAAATAAAATAATTTTTATAATTTAGATAACATTTTTCATCCCCACAAACAAACCATTTATGTTATAATGAACATGCTAAAATAACAATATTTTTGTAGAGAATAATGTTTCTATTAAACATGTTGTTGTGTGCATTGCATTTTATCAAATAGAATGAACTTATTTAAAAATAAATGTGTTGTAAAGATTATATATTTTATATTGTCTTATAATCTTATAGCTTAATGCCATACATGCTATAAAACATGAATTTCCTCATTAATAAATCTCATGGTGTTACATTCTCCATTATTAAATAAATTACGTCATCAAAATTTAATCATGATATAAATAATCAGGATTTCATATTTTGAAATACCTTTTTTGATATCCCATATAAATATATGCTTAAATATAAACATCCCCTTGATAAGAGATTATGTAAAGTTTGATGTTCATTTTTAATAATTATGTAACTATGTTTCCATGTTTGAGAATATAGGTGGGAGGTGAAGATATGGAATTGGATGAAAATCATAATTAATTATAGAGGTATTTTAAGATCATTGAATATAATAAAGTTGGTGATCTAGATAATGTTAATGACCATGAAGCCACAAATAGTTAATTGGTTAGAATGAAATTGGGATATTATAAATGATGGTATTATGAAAAAAATTGTTTCAATAACATTTATCTATAATTGAATATTATTTAAATATCTATGAAACACATTTAAAATATAATTATAATGATATATCATTCCACCTAATTCTAGGTACTTCCAAAAACTAAAATGGTTTGAAAACATTTTCCATTATCACCAAATGTATATATAGCTATATTATATTTATAGTTTACATTATAAATCATCCAAAAAAATATATCCAGATTCTATGTCAAAAAAATTGAATAAAGGTCACTAAATCAAAATTATATTCCCTATAAAATATAAAGTGGGTCTTAATGTCAAGTTAAAAATGTGTGAATACCTTTATCACCATAAAAACATACAAAAAACAAGCATAATTCTAAAAACTAAATCATAGTTAGTATAATATATTCCAAAAATTAATAAATGATGTAAAATCAAGTAAATATAAAATAAACTAAAAATTCCCTAACAAATTTCATGGAAAACAACACTATCCATTAAAGAAATAATTATTGTCTCACCATTAATAATATATTATATGTTATCCAACCTTAATTCTATGTTTTACATGAAGATCAACATTCAAATAAATCACTTTCATTAATAACATACAACACATTTTTTGAAATCCATTAATATATGTAATTGTTGTAAAATATATAAAAATCTCACAATTTTTATAACTAGATTATCATTGATTAAAATAATATTATAAAATAATTCGAGAATCCAAACATAATAACCTTAATCAGTAGAAATAATTTGTAATAATATCATAATCTTTACCAATTTACCTTAGCTATTTTAGATGTATATTCCCTTGAATCATGGGAAATACATTTGTGTAGTTCCCCATCTACTTACAGAGAAAAAAATTCAAATTGGTATATTCTTTCATTCTCATGATTCATGAAGATGGTATCCTTTTTCTCCACACATCATGTAAACATCATTTCCTTTTAATCATGTACCAATGTGTTTCCTGCTACAAGTATCAGATGTTAGAAAATAATTCTTTCCAATCTTTCCCTTATTTATTTTCTACTTTGACATCATAGTTTTCATTAGATCCGTTTCTATGCAATAATACTTGTTTAATTATTTATATTTCCTAATATCATATAATACCATGTCCTTGTATGATTAGAAAATATGGTAGAATAGTTATATTTGAATTATTGTCTTAATACATGAAAATAAATGATAATAATCACCCATTGGATTATATAAATTAAAACAGTTTCTATTCCATCCTATATATTTAATTTCAAAACAACCAAATAATGGCATGAACCAAGCCATGTTGTCATCTGAATCGATGCTGGACCGGGTATGTGGTATGTCTTGATGGGAATTTCCAATCACCATGGGCCAGCACAGGTGTTGGGATATCAACAAAAGTATGTGGGAAATAATTACATATGTTTATAATAATAAAAAACCAATTAAAATTAATAACCAAATCATAAAAAATGAAACCAAACAAGCCATATTTTTTTCATAATTTAGTCATAAGTTTTTTAAAATGCCTAACAACTACCACAAAATACGGTGAAAAAAACAAGCTCAAAACCCATCACCTGGCATGAAAACACCACCCTCAAGAAATCTCCAAAAAACTGCCCTGTAAAGATCACCAATAACCAGAACCACCATCTTCATTAGCTTTACCCATAAACGTATCAATAATTACCAAATCTAATTACACCAAAAGGTGTGTGTAGGGTGTGAGCTAATTCCATGTAGGTGCCACCCAAGAAAATTTTACATGCCATAAACATAAAATGAAACATAGACATGAAATTTTAATATTCAAAATAGATTCATGAACAGTTTAATGAAAAATATTTTTAATGAAAACAACATTTAAAAGAATGAAACATTAAGAAAACACCATTTTCTTTTTATGTAACCCAAAAATAACTCTATATGCCAATAGTGAGGTAAACAAAGTCAAAGAGCACTAAAAAGGGAAGATTCCCCATGTTTACTAGCTAGAGATGGGAGCCTAGAACATCATATATCGGTGAAAAGTAGTATAGCAACCACAACCATCTATGGTCTCATGTACGAACCCCTAGAGACGAGAAGAATCCAATAATATAGTGGTCTCTAATCATGATCCGTATTTAGTTAGTTTTTTTATCATCAATATCTCAATGTTAAATAGGGATAGATCCACATTCATTTCACTAGAACACTTTTCCAAGTCCAACCTCCTATACAATTGTGCTTCCCTTTGTGCTCATTCAAGTTTTAGGTTCAAATAGTATGCCACATTCTCACAAGTAATCCAAACAAAACACTACATATTCCAAATTCACCATTTACACTCCATAATCATATTTCAAAACCATATGAACTTGAATTTTTTTTTAAAATATGATCCTCACCACATAATCAATTTAATAATACCTTTAGAAAATTTCTAAAACACTTTAACTATGCACAGTGGGTTTTTTCACCCTGAATACACCCCATTTCAAATGAGAATCCCAATTTGAAGCCGAATACACAACCAACCATTTTGAAAACAACCTTCACACCATTCCAATAATCCATTGAGCATCCCAAAAGACACACTCCATCCTATGAAATTCATCAAGATATTCATAAGAACTAAATAACATAGCAAAGATGGAGGATGATTCGAAAAATGGTTCAATATTCAAACCAAACATTATTCGCACAAAATAGAAATAAAATTGATCCCTAAAACATGATATTGAGCCTAAATTCTTACAATTAAACCCCAAACAAAATTGAACACTA
Organism: Viscum album; assembly: GCA_963277665.1. Lineage (NCBI taxonomy): Eukaryota > Viridiplantae > Streptophyta > Magnoliopsida > Santalales > Viscaceae > Viscum > Viscum album. The sequence continues at coordinate 1,274,185,504 of OY728121.1, read as the reverse complement.
GTAGTGGGAAAAATGAAACCCTAAGGGAAGAGGGAAAAGGATTACCTAAGGTAGAACACACCTACTATCAAGGGAGTCGAGGAGCTATGATGGGTAAAAGAGGTTGGTCGTGTGGGGAGGGGGTTAAGAGAGTGTTTTGGTTGAGATGGGGGTAGTGTGAGGAAAGTGATAGAGGATTAAGGTTATATGAGTTAGCTGAAGGGGGGGGGGTAGGGGCACAAGTGCAAGGTCGTTGGACGGGATTTTCACCAGTATGAGGCACAAGAAGGGGTTTGACCAAGGGTGTGTAGTGCGATAAAGGGTAGGTCATGCAATGGTGGGAGGTAATGTGTGATAGGAGATGAATGAGAGGAAGACAAAATAAAAAAAAGAATGAAAAGAAAAGGAAAAAGAAAAAAGGAAAGAAAAATAAAACCCACAAAACCCTAAATACAACAACAAAAACAATAATAATACTGATAATAATTAGTGATAATAATAATAATAATAATAATAATAATAATAATAATTTTTAAAAAAATAACCATAATAACCATAATAATATTAATAATAATAATAATCTGAATTAAAATATTAATAGTAATAATAACAACTATAACAATAATATTAACTAAAATATTAAAAATATTAAAAATAATAATATACTTAAATAATATTAACATTATTATTAGTATTAAAAAATTCTTAATTTATTTTTTTCTTATTTTCTTATTTTTCATTTTATTACACATCTTATAAATTAATTAATTCTATAATATAGGGTAGGCTTCCTAGTGACCTAGGCCACACCCCACAACTATGACCATGCTCTAGCCATGCGTCAGAAGATGTCGAGCCCAAAACATTCACTTATAAACCACGACACAAGATTCCAACCAAGAATCATACTGAACCATGAGAAAAATATTCAAATCTGTACAAAATAATAAAATTAAATTTCATCAAGAGTAATGGTGAGACAATTCTCCCTACCATGAAAACATTATGGCCACTGAAAGCCAACTCAAAGCCTGGTCAAAGAATAAAAATGGATACTCTTACTCATCCCATGACATCTACTCCAAAGTCTAAGGAACATCAATCTCATGCTACCAAAAGATATAGACCAATGAAATAGACTTCCCACAAAGCAACTTCTCTTGGGAATCCACTATCTCCACTGGCCATTCAAACACTAAAAAAATAGTCTCTATCTCTAACTCTTTCCAATTCAATACAAGAGACAAATCCATATTATAGTTATTTAATTGTAAAACATGAAATATTTCCTGAATTTAAATCAAATGAGAAGGTAAATCTATCCTATATTCCACTATTCTAATCCGCTTGGTGATTTAAAATGGTCTGCCAATCCTTAGCTTTAGGTTTTCCGATTTCTCTAAACAACGATGGAACAAGAAAGGGGACACTTTAATTAACACCTGATCAACTATATAAAAACTAGGGTATAATTTCCTATGATCAATATAATATTTTTTCTAACTTTGATCCATCAATACCTACAGTTTGATGTACCTGATTTTCTCGGATGTCTCCTATGCAAGTCATAGTCCCAAAAGTGAGGTCTCACCTACCTTATCCCAACATAAAGGATATAGACATAGCATACTATAATGAACCTCAATAATATCTTTATAAATTTAATATTGGTAATTTCTGTTATAATAAAATATTTCCAATCGAAAATTGATATCCCACACTTCTCGAAAATCTAAAACACAAGCACGAAGCATGTCCTCTAGAATTTTATTTTCCTACTCTCTTCAACTATTTGATTGAGGATAGTATGTCATGCTCATTTTAATATAAAAACCCAATTCCCTATGAATTCCATACCAAAACTAAGAGGTAAATTAGGGGTCACTTTTAGAAAAATATTTAGACAACACCCCATAAGGTCTGACTACCTTTTGAATATACAATCAACCCAAGTAATCCACTTTAGTGGTATCTATGATCGTAAAGAAGTAGGATGATTTAGTTAGAAGATCAATCACCACCCACATTTCATTCCTACATCATGATTTATTAGACAATCCAACAATAATTTCCAAGGAGACCTCATCCCACATCCATGTTGGAATGGTTAACAGCTGAATAAAAGTATTGGGACTTTGATTCTATGACATTACCTTCTAACATGTATAGTATCTCAATATGAATTCAACTATGTCCCATCTCATACTAGGACACCAAAACTAACAATGAAAAACATAATTCATTTATGTAAATCTAGTATTAATGGCTCACTATTATTGATGGAAATCTAGTGTTACCTATTTCTCTATAGACATCAACACCACTGAATGACCCTTAAAACAAAAGATCCCCTTAGGAGATGAAGACTATTTATGAGATGCCTTCCCACCATGATGGGACTACATGGACTACTGACACAGTTAATCACTAGGCTACTCCTAGTGAATCAACTCCCAAATAGAAGGAGTAAACAGAACACTTTCCAATAATTCACCTCTCATGGCACTTTGGTTCGATGTAGATCTGGGAAAAGAGCCCCATCAATGTCAATTCACCACTAGACTTCCAAAAATAAAGCATTATCACTTTTTTAATGAAGGAATATGCTATCATATTACCCTTTCCTAGGGGATAGACAATATCAATGTCATACCCCGATAAATACTTGATCCAACAAAACTTCATCAAATTTAGATCCTTCTATGCGATGATTTAAACAAATATATGATGAACTGCATAAGCTACAAATTTCTCCTGAAAAAGTATGTGATTCCACACATTTTGGGAATGCATCAATGCCGCTAAATCCAATTTGTGGGTTGGTTAATTCATCTAATGCGGTCAGTTATTCTGATAACCTTGAGCCAATACATGATTATCTTTCATGAGAAAAAACATGAGGCCCATGCCTAAAGCATCGCAATAAACCCTTATGACTATCCATGACTCTAGAAATATCATCAAATGTGATGTCTTCAACCTCTTCTTCCACTCCTCATTGGATACTTGACACTCTAGGATCCATTCAAACATCACCTTTTTTGGTGTGTATGGTCATATAGGATGCAAGCCATGATAAATACAGAACAAAATGTTAGTAATAACCTTCCAGGACAAGAAAAATCTAGATCTCAAACACATTATTCTTCTATTCTAATGAGATAAAAACACTGATCATCTCAAGGTCCACTAAAACACATTGCTCCGAAATTTTTTGTCCTATAAAATTCACTTCCCTATTCCAGAATGACCACATTGAAAGATTCTCATAAAGGTGTTGATCTTGCATAATGCCCCATATTTTCTTCCAATAATGCTCATTATCTTCCTTAAAACCGAAATAAACTAGGATGTCATCCCCAAATACCACAATAAAAGATTCAATAAACTTGTGTAAAACCATAATCAAGATCCCCAAGAAAACATCTATGAATTTTTCATTCCAAAAGGTATGTCCAAACACAAAAAGTTTACATATATTCTTCAGAAACCTATCTTCATGATGTATACCCCAATTCCCCTGACTTAGTGGTACCCCCAAACACATTTCTAACATGGAAAAAATTCCACCATCAACCAATAATAAAAGTAATCGAATCAGGTAAAATGATACATGTTCTTGATAGTTACCTTATTAAACTTCTTGTAATTGATACACATATGGATAGATCCATCGACCTTCATTGAGAAAGACACTCAGGTGGAAAAAGGAGAGACTCTTGAAAAAATGAACTATTTGGATTCCAAATCGTCCAGCTCTATCTTTAATTCACTCAACATGGTGGGGGCCATACAATATGAGGGAAGCGATATTGGCTGTGTTCTCGGTGCCAATTCAATTGAGAACTTCATGCCACTCTCTATGAGTAATCCTAAAAAATCATAATGAAATACCTTATGGATTCATCCACTTCATGTGTTAATCCACCACAAGAAGCACCACCATTTTCCTTCTGCATAAGCGATAATAACTGAAAAGAAATATTTCCCAACATGGGGAGTGGAGGACTTGCACGACCGGACCAAGTATCCCATTCCCATTGAAATACATGTGGACTCCGATCAAGTTCCATGAAACTCACAGATCTCCTATTACAATAGACATTCTCTTAAAGCACATAGGCCAATCCATGTGAAGTATTACATCATGAACTTCCACATACAATAATAACAAGTACCACTCCATGGAAACCTTTGAAACGGAGAGTGCGCATGATAGGAACCTGATATTGTACTTCTTCTTTTAACCAAACAGTGTTAACAACTCCATTACCAAAGACATCAGCTGGGATGGTAAGTTCAGAATATTCACCAAAATGGAATATATAAATAAAAAAGATGCAATGGTGTCAAATAAAACATCAGCTTTAGAAGATGAAATCATAATTGGACTTTGAATAGTTGAGGACCCAATATCTGGTCCTGTTGGTTTTTGATCAATTGCATGAAGGTTTCTAGTATCAGTTTCAGTATAAACATGACCACCTGTCTATGACTCTACTCTGAGTAGACTTTGACCAGAAGAAGATTTGGTCCTACTGCATTGACCACCAAATGGAGATCCCACTATCTTAGACGTTTCTAATGAGATACCATTCCCCATGAAAAAAAATGATCATGCTGCACACTCATAAGGGTGTGCCAATATACAAAAATGTTGAAAGTTCCCTATAACTCCACATCAAAGACATGGAATAGAAGGAGATTTACATGCAGGTCAGATGTAGACTGCCTTCCCACACGTATGGAACACAATATACCTTACACCAAAAGCCACAAGTGAAGTATACCGGAAAAGACAGCCTAAACCCCATACTCCCATTTTCCCCTTCTCATCCCGCATCCTCTTTTTATTGGATTAACTATCACTACAAAATAATGACATAAACCAAAAATAACGAGACCTTTCATTGCTTTCAATCTCCACCATACATGCATGATCAACTACCTCATCATATATCTCAACATTGAACAGGAATACCCTAGAATAGATTTATGACCAAATACCCTTTTGAACCTCCAATATTTCATCTACGCATTAGAGAAAATTTCAAGTGCATATCTGATAAGCTCGACAGAGTAGTTGGCATACTCCATCACCACCTGGTCCACTAGAACAAGATCCATAAACAGCTGGGATATACTATAATCCAAGACCAGAGGAATGTAATGGTCATTAAAGATTACCTTGAAGACCTTCCATCTCATCTTCTCATGGTTCCCAGCTTGAATCACTGAGTCCCACCTACATTGATTAGGTCCCTCTAGCAGAAACTAATAACATTTTACTATGACATCCTCGGGAGTATAAAAAATCAAAGAAAATATATTGGATCTTTTCAATCACACATCTACAACATGAGGCTCCGTGCTACTTCAGAATGAAGTGGGTTTTTTCTTGAGAAACTCCTAGGATTTCCCTTTTTATGACCATATCTATATTCACTAACAATAGTGTGATTAGGATAAAGATTCACTCCCTATCCTAGAGATTGAATATCTTAGACCACATCTTCTACCGACATCTAAAAAAGAAGTGAGGGAGACCTCTCTCGGTCCTCTTCTCATGGTTAAAGGGGAACTCCCTGAGGAGGAATGTTCCTACAAAAAGAAATATTCACATAAGATAATCAATAATACACAATGTTTGAAAACATTCAGAAAGAAAAATAAACATAAATAAACCAAACATGATAAAGCAACACAATAACCAAACAAATTCTCTATAACCTGTGTCCACATACAGTCTCTAGCCACCAAGTACCACCTAGAGGAGAAGCATAGCCAACATCCCAACATCCCATGGCTAGTTGAGATCTATCATGTGGTGTGCATCTAGGAACCATACACACAATAATAACTTTGAGCTGTGACATTCCAATCTCATTCCCAACCAGACTCACCCCAAATAAAATGACTCAATGGTCTTAACATCAATATGATACTATTTTTTCATGAACCATGTTGGGACATCATCTTAACCGGTATCCAACTCAGTGTGTAAATAAACTATGGGTGTTCCCCATCCCCATGGGCTAGCACAAGTGCCTGGGTATAAAAAAATACAAGTGGGAATGAATTACCTAAATATACAATAATACAAAAATCAATACAAATTAATATGAAATTTGAAACATTCATACCAAACAAGGCTTAATTTTTTTTATAATTTAGTCATAATGTTTGTACGAAATCCCCAAAACTAACACAATGAAACATGACCAAAACCAACTCGAAAAAACTCCACATGGAAAGAATACATCACTATCAAGATATCTCCACAATAACTCCAATGAAAGAATACTTACAACTAGAACCTCTATCACTATAATCTTTATGCTTACCTATATCAAACATTACCAAATATAGTTACACTCAAATGTGTAAGTAGGGTGTGAGAAAATTCCAAGTAGGATTCCACCCAAGAAATGATTCCATGTTATAAAAATATAATTATAGATAAACAATTAAATTTCATATTGAAAGTAGATGCTGGAGCAATTTAAAGGAAAAAAATTTTCTACGAAAACAACATTTAAAATAATGAAACATTCAATAAAAACACCATTACTTTTGATATAACACAAAATACACACCATATATAATAGTTAGGGAAACATATTCAAATATAAATAAACATGTTAGATTCCCTATCGGTACTTGCTAGTGTCTTGACCCTATAACCTCAAATCTCAGTGAAGACTAGTATAGGAACCACAAAAATCTACATTCCTGTGTGCGAGACACTCAATTGGAGATGCATCCAATATTCTAGTGGTCTGTAATCATCATCAGTATTTAGTTATTGTTGTCATTATCAATCCCTCTATGTGATACCGGTCTAGAGAAACTTCATTATCACTGGAACACTAGTCCTAGTCCACCTTCCAAGCTACCTGGGAATCCCATTGTGCTCAAACATGTTTAAGGTATAATATTATGCCACATTTACCCAAACAATCTAAAGAAAACACTGCACATTCCAAAGTCTCCCTTTATGTTGCCTAATCATATTAAGTAACCATACAAACTCCACCACATTTCCGAAATATGATCCGCACAACATAAACAAATTTTATAAAACCATCAAACTATTTCTAAAACACTTTAATGACGCACAATGGGGGGGTTTCACCAATAATACAGCCAATTTCACATGAAAATCACAATTCCAATCCAAATACCCAACCAACCATTTTGAAAACCTCTTCCTCCCCATTCAAATAATTCATAGATTAAACCAAAACCCACATGAAATCCTAATAAATTCAATAAGAAATTCTTAAAAAGGGAATCACCTACCTCAGGTAGGAGATGATTTGGAAAATGGTGTGAAACTCATGCTGCTCCTTATTCACACCACAAAGTATCCAAATCAATCCCTAAATAAATATCGAACACAATAACTTATAATTAGTCCCCAAAAAAACAAAACCCTATCGGCAGACTAAAAAAACACTACGGGAAGAGGAAAAAAGCGTACTTAGGGTAGAACGCACCTACAAAAAAGGTTGAGGAGTAGCGACGAGGGATCTGGGAGGCCTTCCACAAGAGTAGGTGGACGACGAAGGGTTCCTACTAAGACAGGGTGTTGGAGAATGGAGGCGCTAGTGGAGAAGGGATGAGTGAGTTCGCCAGAGGGGGAGCAGGGCACCAGTGTGAGATCGTTGAAGAGGATTTACACCGAAAGGAGGTGCCAATAGGTAGTCGACTAAATGGGAGAATCGTGATGCAGGGTAGGGAGTACGTAGGTTGAAGTAGAGGCACAATGGGGGATGATAGAGAGGAAAATGGATGGAAGAAGAAAAAAAGGCAGGACACATAGAATGAAAAAAGTAATATAAAATAAAACCTAAAAATCCATAAATAATATTATAACAATAATAATAATATTAATATTAATAATAATGATAATAATAATTTAATAACAATAATCATAATAATAATAAAATTATTATAATTAATTATAATAATAGTAGTAATAATAATTCTAATAATCTTAATTAAAATATAAACAATAATAAAAACAATAATAACATTCTTAAACAATATTTTCATTATTTTCATTATTTAAATAATTCTTAATTCATTTTATTTTTTAAATTTTAGTTTGTTTTCACGTTTTTATTTTTTTTATTTATTAATTAATTTTTTTGAACACCAGGAGGGTCGCACGGTGGCATGGTTGAAGCTGCACAGCTTTGACCCTGCTCTTCCTATGCGCTAGTCGCTGCCAAGCCCATCACTCTCATTTATCAGTAAAGACACAAATTTACAATAGGGAGTCATCCCAAACACAGAAAAAAATATTTAAAACCATATAAAGTAATAAAATATATTTACATAAAGAGTAATGGTGTGAAAAATACACAAGATTAAATAATAATACTATGAAACATAATATATAATCCCAAAACTTGTGAAATAGATAACATAACTTGAAAATTATATAGAAAGATAATATCATGATCATAAACATTGTTTTTGGGGGATATCTTTATTTAAAAATAAATTATAATGGTTTGTAATGAAAGTGTAAATTTACCTATATATATACCCCAGGAGTTTCAAACCATTTTTGAATTGAGAATTATTTTCAAGCGTGGTGGGATGATCTAGTCGAGCCTAATACACCATTATCAATGTTATTACCCATAGGTAAAATTGTTCTAGAACTAGGTCCACATATATTACCCTGTGAAGAATGTATTTTCAAATCAAAACCATATAATATATTCCATAACAAAATATTAGGACTTTATTCTATACAAATCACCAAATTATATCATAGGTTTGTGTCCCCTAATATAGTTTTTCCTAATCTAGAATAAAATTTTACTACTAATATTCTCAAATTACAGCTACAGAGTCCCAAATTATAGAAACCTAGTGCTGGTGTATGCCCTATTTCATTTTCAATAGATATAATGTATCACATTCTGAAGTGATGAATAATTTATTAGTCTTGGTAAAATAGATACAAAGATGAGATTTACATAACATTTTATACATAAAACACAGAAAGTGATTTATTTGTTAAATTCATTATTCCCCTTTGCATATCCTATTATATCAATAAAAACTCTTCATAGTATCCTAGTGAAAATCAAACATAAAAAAGGGTTGAGTTTAGATTCTTATTATGGGTAAGTGTGTGGTGAAATAAATTAATTTATAAGGCATAATCAATATTGAAAGGCAAATAAAAAAAAACATTCCATTTAATAAATAACATGAGTATAAAATTTCAGTACTAAATGTTGATCAAAAAAGGCCTTAGAAGAAATCATATAAATTTGAAAACATATCCATCAATATTATAACTATTAGAATTCTCACATAGAAAATAATTATTTAAATGATAATTTTATACATCTAAAACATATCATCGAGGTCCTTTTCTAAGACATAAAAATAAATGGGTAAGGCCTTGGATAAAACCTAATCGAGTATTCCTCATGAGAACTACTTATATAGAGGTACCCTCTAATAACTTACTAATTATAATTAATTATTCATATTAATGTGGCAAAACATAAACAAAATTAATTTTCCTATTGTAAAACTAACATATGAAATGTAAATAATAAGCCCAGTCGATTAATATAATTAAAGACCATCTAGATTAAAATGTTGAAAGGTAATAAAATTATATAGACCTAATAAAACTAGTAAGAAACCATCCAAATAAATAATAAGGATGTTTTAAATAAATTTTATATTCAATAGACCATAACTAATATACAGTTTTTATGTCACTGAGTTTAAAATTAATATGAACTGATCCTTAAATAATTTTTTTTATAAAAAAAATTTTCATTTTGAAAATTACATTTTAAAACTAAAACATCACAATTTTTTTTAATATACGTTTCTTTTTAAAATAAAATTTAAACTAAATTAAAATAAACATTAAAAAATTATTTTTCATAATGGTGTAAAATTTAATTAATTCTATGCACGTTAAAACTATGATTCCTTTCAAATTTTCAATAAAATCCAAATGGGAATTATTTTCAAATTGACATTATTATTAATTTCATTGTATTCTTTGAAATTAAAAAATGGGTAATAATTTATTTAATAATTCATCGTTAAAAGATTCAAATCGTTTTTGTATATTTTTTTTTCGAAAACATGGGTTTTTGATAGAAAACCATTTCCATCCAAAGAGTGAAATAAAATAACATTTTATTAAAAACAATTTATCAATTATTTTAAGTAATAATTTCTACACAATTGGTACTATTATGTGTAAAAGTTAATGAATAACCATATATAAAGAAAATGGATTGATTTTAAGATAGAAATATCAAAAAATTCCTTTATGGTAGACTTAAATAAATAATCACAAATAATGATGATAATTTGAAATAAACCTTTACCACAATAGTTACTTATGAATCAAAATCCCAATTAAAAGTTACGTCAATTGAGTCTTATAAATAAGAATACAAATATATTGATGATATTAAATATCAAATGGGATATATATAAACCACATAAATAAAATAAATAGTTAATATGGAATATGTCTCATAAAAGTAAAAGTGAGATGATAAACCATTACAACTTATTTATTATAACATCAAAGACAAAAAAATAATTTAAGGAGGTGGAGGTGGAAATAAAATAAAATGCAATGTTAGTGATGTCATAACTTTTTCAGACAGCAAAACTAAATTTAACCAAATGGATTCCTACATTACCTTTATAAAGAAAGAGTGTCTTATATAATGAGAGTAGGGATGTAATTAAGATATTTGGTAAAATGATGTCAAAAAATGGGATTTTTAAGTTTTAATAGAAAAGGAGAGGCATGGTCTTTTATTTGTGGGCTGCGGGGTACACTTATAATTATTCAAAATTGAAAGGTCTACACATGTTTTTCACGTGAAAGAAATAAATAAAATGGAAATTATTGAAACTATAATGGATAAGGTAGAAATATGGACTTCCAATTGTTGTGGGAAATGTTTTGGTTATTTTTTATGCATTGTTAACATGACCCATATTCAATCCATTATTACTTTATCCATTGTAAATAATTTTTTCTATCATTAATATTAGTGGTGGAAAAAATTAAATTAAAATTATTAAATTATAATAATTAAAATGATTAAAAATATGGAATCAATTTTTCTAATTTCCATTAACATGAATTCCAATATTTAGATTAAAATTAACACAACAGATGAAATAAGAAAGCATGTTTTCAAAGAAATTTTTTTCAAAAGTTTATAAAATTTTTAAATCAATGTTCTATATGAAATCGATTCCAATGGAAAAAAATTGATTTAAAAATAAATTATTATAATAATTTTACTTATAAAAAAATATTAAAATAAAATTTATATATTAAATTATTTTAATGAAAATAATATTTTTTAATATAAACTAGTATTCTTTACTATTCAATGGAAAATATTTTTGTTCAGAGAATAATAAAAAAACATAAACCCTAGATAATTTTGAAATTTTTATTTAAAAAATGAAGTGTTATTTTTCATATAAAATTTCTAGAAGGGTTAGAAATTATTTTTAAAATACATGGGAAAAGACTGAAAAGATAAAATTTTAGAAAATATGCAAATTTTTTAATAATGATTTTCTTTTACTTTCATATTGTTTTTATTTTATTTATAATAAATTTATATCCATTTAAATTAAATTATAAAAATGTAAAATAATTATTTTTGATCATTTATTTAGTACTATAAATTCTCACCAACTTAATGGAATGGTTATAATGGTTATGTATCAATAATAATATTTCAAAAATGTATCATATTTAATTTAAACTTAGTGTTGCGTGCATCACTAGATATCAATGTGGATTAATTTACATAAGAATAAAATTATCATAAATTAATGATATATTATGTTCACTTTTATGATTAGTTTTTTTAATCACACAATCTTCAAAATATGGTTTTAATATTTTAAATGTTTTGTGATGTTAAATTATAGTTTCTGGAATGTAAATGGAAGAAATGAAATTTGTCCATAACTTAGATTCGGTTTGTTAAGAATGATTCAATATTTTTCATGGAATGGATGTTATATTTTTTGGGAGAAACATTTTATGTTTTTCTTGAATAATTACACTTTATATAATTTTTAATGAATTTAAATAAATTTAAAAATAATAAATAAAATATAGCTTATTAAAATTTAATTTAGACTAATTTACTCTATATATTAATATTTTATTAATAATTCAATGAAACCATTGACCTTGAAAATTTTCTATTGAAGGTGGCATCTACTAGATATGGGGTGATTTATAAATATTTAATAAATAATTTAATAATTTGTATGGTTCTTTTACATGATATCTTTTATGTGTATTTTCACACAAAAATTTATCCAATATTAATTTCCTCTATTGTGTGAATCATGTTTGATGATTCAAATGAACTATGAATTTTTTTGTTATTAATATTCATGAAAATAATTTTCCTAGAGGAATAATTTATGGAATATTGTATACAAAAAAATACATATAAAATAGGATTCATAAGTGTAGTAGTTGAGAAAGATTGGATTTGACTTCCATTAGAATTGAAATGTATATTCATATGTTACCAATTAGATTGTAATATTTTTCTACACTTCAAGCCTTTATAGTTAAAATATTAATTGGTACCAGAAATTCAAATACATGTTTCATCGATATTTATGTTATATATATATTCTAAGGTGTGTGAAATAAATATCCTCAATTGATCAATAAAAAGTGGATACATATTTTTTGGAGAATGCATCCTAATGTTCAAATTGATTATGAATGTTGACTTCTATATTTTAAAATACACGGTCAATGTTTAATTAAGAATGATCTAAATACTGAATATTATATAGAGTTAATGTACTTGAAACACTCAAAAAATAATTTTTAATATGCTACGGTATCTTGGGAATGAAGTGTTTTCCAACTTAGCATGTTTTAATAATTCCTGAATGACATTTTTGGTTATTATGAGTTTATGGAATTGAGTTAAAGAATACCATGATGAATATGATCTAATTTTTAGGTGGACATGTTACATGAATAAAGGTTTTTACATTTTAATTAATCTTATATAAGGGTATCATGCATCGTATTTGAAGTTAAGAAACATATCTACAATTTCATAATGGTAAATAAAAAATATTATAAATATTTAAGGTTAGTAATAACCAATGTAATGGTTCCCTATAGATTAATGAGCAACTTAACGGTCAATGTTAACATGTGTAATGGTATTTGGTAATGGTATAGGATTATGTAATGGTTGATCTATAAAACAGTCTGTTTCATAAATATAATATGTATTTTATTCATGTTATGTAATGTTAATATAAAATTCGTTAATGTAGTGTAAATATTTTTAGTCTACTAGGCCAATGTAAAGTTATAAAGGATCCTTAAAATAATATGTAAGTGTAATTTTAATAAAATAATTTCTATCATATGTTTATAATATATATGTATTGGTAAAAATTTATTCCATATAAAGGAAGAGATTTGGTTGATTTGACACTTTTCATCTATTAGATAAGAAGACTAATCTCATCATCAATCACCTAGTTTCCACTTGGAGAAGAGTCATTACTCTATAAACCCTGTGGATCATATGGCTGGACTATAAGAAACATTCCAAATGGTTTATCAAATAATCTTTCATACAGTTGATCAGATTTTATAATTTTTAGTCCAGAAAAAATTGGTTAGTTTCACAATCCAATAGTAAATTTTTATACCATGATGGATCCCAAAATCTATATTTAATCAACAAGGTTGAGGTTCTTGTGACCAAAAAATACGAATCAATGATTTAAAACTGTAATGGATGATACTATTTCATGCATTTCATTGCAATCTGGAATATTATTTTAATCAGATAAAATTTTACTGTTTTCCATAATGTGTAAATATGATACAGTGAGGGATATAGTTCAAGGTGATGTTCATGAAGATCATGCATGGAGAGATATGAAAATTCTGATTATGGTGGAGTTGATGATAAATAACACACTATGTTATACATAATGAGATTTGACTGAGCTACAATCTGAATTTGATACTGATTTTAACTACTGCACTGATATTTTTTAAACCATCATAAAATGGAAATATTAATCAAATTAGGTAAATAATTTGGTATAATTTATAAAAATATATTAAATATTTTTTTAAACATTAATGGGTAAAATAATTATGTTTTTAGTGGGAAAAATTGTGGCTTCGCAAATATCTAAATAGATAAGAAAAATAGAGAGAGCTAGAGGTACAATATGAAGCCTCATGTCATAGATCAATTTTCAAAAATGGTAAACCTCATTCATTCTGTATGATCATATAAATTTTAGAGTTGGATAATATAATATGAGAATGTATCATGGATTCTATATGAATCTTGAATAGTACCTTCTCGCTAAGCGAAATTTGGGAATGAAAAGGAAAAAACTTAAGTGAACTTTAGGAATTTCCCAAGAGACAACCATTTGAGTGAAAAAGGAATTATAATAAGGATCATGATAAAACACAAATATAATAAAGAAGCGGAATTAAATGATATCATGTGAAAAAAATTAATTGTGAATGTATATCTTCCAAAATTGAAACTCTAATATCCTTATTTCATGCATATGTAAAGGATATATTTTTGATACTGGACATAGTACGTTGATTACTGAACCTTGATCTTCAACATTATGTTGTGAAATTTTCATAAAAATTATCTGAAATAGGGAAATGATAATGGACTTGATAATGTGGGTACGAGTTGGATCATTTTCCTATAAAATATAGAAGAAAAATGAAGAGATTATTCGTATAGACATTATTTATAATTATTTAGATGAAGAAAAATAGATCTTGGTTTTTATCCTATGTTTGTTTTCAACTATTGATTTTGATGTGCTTGAAGCATGATGTGGAGCTTCTTGGATTGATGGCAATATGATCTTATTGAGTGAGAGAGCCTAATGAGAATATTTTGTTGATGTGTGAACTTGAACTATGGGAAATGACAAAGGTTCATTATATTCCTAATTTCCTACTGTAATTCAATGAATATGTAATGGGTTAAAAGAGATATATCTTATTTCCTGAGAATCATAAAGTGTAATTACTCCAATATACTTCCAATAAGAACTTCAATGTTACAATTTCATATAACCGGTTTGACTCCATTGAACTTGTATGATTCGGTGTATATAGGGATGGAATAGTGAAATTTTTAATAAGGTGAGATAATGTTGCTGAATATATTTGTAAAACAATATTTCATAATTATATTGAGTCAATAATAGTGTAGATGTGGGAAGTGACACCCATTATAATGAACAAAATATTATATTGGTGAATCCTTGGTGGGTGAACACCAAATCTAGGAGATGATATCTTATTTTTACAAAACCATGTAAAATATTGTGTTTTAATTTATTTACATTATATTTAATGCAATAAATTGATGATTTCTTGGTTATAAATGTAATATATGCATATTCAGTAACTTAAAACATGGGTTAAATTCCTAAAGGAAAGTAGGATATATTGGAATTTGGTAAAAAATTCAACAACACCCAATTTACCACAACAAGGTTATTAAAATAAATCATATTGGGAATTAAAATATTTATTAGAGGAAATTTCACCTCTAATTTTATTAGTATTTTAGACCTACTAAAATGAAATTAAATTTATGAAGCGATGATTTCTATATTTTATAAACAATAGAGTGAACAAAAAGAATCTATTCATATTTTAGAACCCCTAGTTTCAAGTATGTAAAAATTAAAAATATTTATTTTCAATATGTAAAGTGAGTGTGTGATATTTGGAGGGGTTTATATGAATTATTGAATGGTTATGGGAATTTTTAGGAGGATCGTGATTTTAGGAGGGTTAGTACTAACGATGAAACTTATACCGGAAACCATGCAAATCAAGGAAGTTATCCCCTAATAGGCTAATGGGCAGGGAGACAGTTTAGAAAAATCAAGAAGCCACATAGTTGAAACCATGCTTTTGGGGATATATACAATTTCCCCAATAATTTACAGTTAGATAACCAAGTGAAAAACCATTCGTGATTAAATGTTAGACCCTAAAAAGTTGATCGACCTCAATATATCCCCATATCCAATTGTTATTCATAATTTTCGACTGAAACTTGGTTTTTATTCCACCCAATGGCTGTGGAGACTTTCCTCATATATTTTTAGGTGATCTATCGAAAAATCCTAGTGCATTTAAGGCTGAATTACTTGGTAAGTCTCTGTTATTGGGCATTTTTTTTAAAAAATACTCTTTTTTGTAATATATTGGATTAATCAACCTGATCCATTGGAGATAGATAGGAGATATTATATTTTAGTAAAGATGGAATTTGGCATGTGGTTTTTAATAAACATAATCTATGGTGGGTTTTTAGTGATTCAATCCGATTATGTTGGATAATTTGTGTCGTTCTTTGTTTCCTCCATAATTTCTAAGCTAGGTGGATTCAATATCGACACCTATAACTATAACTTGAATGAATAATTTCAAAAAGTATATTTTTTAAATTTATTGTAATATTATTAGAAAATTATTTACTGAAACTTTCTTGGGTGATGGTCTGAGGTTTTTTAGAAATTGGTTATTTTGTGGAAAGTGAAAGTGGTAACATGAATTTAAAAAGAAAATTTTAGAATTTTTTCTATTTTTGATTCATAGTAATCTATATTAAATATGACAACCCAACTCTTTATTAAGCACTTAACATAATTTATTACATAAAACCATCAATTGATACAACATAGAAGATCAAGAGGCCTAGTGTCTTTGGGGCTTAGCTACATTACATAACAACTTAAATCATTAAACATAACATCTTATTGAATACATCCTTCACATGACCCTTACATTCCCTCGTACATAGCATTGCATGGGATAGCCTGAAGACATGCATATTAAAAGGGTGAACAATAAAGACCAGTAAGGGAGTAAACAAATAATAACATTAATTTTACAATACAAGTATGCAAATAGTCATATCAATGGATCACAAGAGAATCTTATTCATAATGGCATGATATAACATGATTATCAAAACAAGGAAATATGGAAATAATACTTAACATGGTATTTTCATGATCCAAGGCTCATTGCACATGGGGAATGAGTAAACCCTCATTTACCATGAATTATAAAGAGTAAACCCTCACATCACATTAATTTTCATGATTAAACACTCATTTCACTTGATGTATCCTTATACGAATCATTACCTAATGCATTGGAGCACTATCCGGGCACACCCTTCTTAAATATTTAATTTCATTCATAAGTGTTCCACATTTATCATATAAAATGGAATAAATCAACAAAATAAGTTATTCCATGATTAAGGAATGTGTAATAGATATATGAAAGTACCATTCAATATGTATATGTGAATAATGGTGAATACCCTTGATAAAGACATGGGTATGGTATTGACTAAAAAATGATATTGTCTTGGAAAAATATCATGCAATTTTCGTAGCATAACGGTGTGACATAAGAATTTATAAAAAAAGGTTGATGAGAGAAAAATGGGTGTATCATCATATTGACATAAAATGGAATGTAAGGGGGCCATATAGAAACATTTCACGACAAATTTATTGGAATTTAGATATATAATACAAAATAATTGCATGAATGTAAATGAGGATAGAGAAATTTCTTACGGAATTTCGGCATGGCAATGGGTGTACATGGGAGGAATTAATGAGAGAGAAAGGGGATCTCTCATTATTCAAACAAGAAGAGGGAAGTACGGGGGAGGTATAACATCGTACCCCAACATTTATAATTGAAAATAAAAGGGAATAACAATATAAGGAAACTTGTTCATAAATAAATTAAGTGATAATCCTTTACTTGGAAGTGTGATCCCAAAGGCTTGGGAGGGACATTAGAGAGACTTATTGGGTTTTTGGGAAACCTTGGGAGGATTATAGAGTGAGGAGGGAAGAAGTTGGACAAACTATAAAGTATTTGAGTGAAGAAGAAGTTGGAGCTTGGGTGGGTTTATATAGGAAAGGAGAGGGAATTATTTGTTATTTAGGTTTGGGATATCACACATTAAACTATTCAAAACCAAAAACCAGCCCATGTTTTTGCCCATGTTTTTTGCCAAAGGGGAGTGGAAAAAAATGTTTTATACAGAAAATGTCGTAACTTCTTATAATATTAGGGTTACTTATTTGGATTTGAGTCACATTCTCAAGGAAATCAATTTAAAAATATAAAATGTTTATAAGTCTTGAAGGGTCCACTAAAGCTTTGTAAAATAATTAAAACAAACCTAAAATAAAATTATTTTAATGGAAAAACATATATTATCCGAACATAATGTTTACAATATTTTATTACATCACAATTAGGTCATTATAATGTCATAAAACACATTATATATTTAATCAGTATTTAATTTTTACCCAAAACATTTGACTATCTTAGAAAATTATGAAAAATTTACCATTGGATAATTTGGACATCCTGATTCAAAAATAGTATGAATTTTATCCAAGTAATTTTATAAATATGTAAATTTTAACTTTTAAAATAAAAAACAACATTTATAAAATATTCATGGGTTATGAAAAAAATAGATTTCAAACCATAATAATAATTACAATTGTATTCATAAAAATTATACGATCATTTATAAATAATAAATATAAATTTACAAATTATAATATTTTATCAAAATATTATTTAATTTAAAAATCCATTAATTTATCAAAATAGATTCCTTAGTTGAACATTAACAAAAAAAATACTATTTGTTCTTTAAAAACTATTTACAAATAAAAAATAAAAAAATGAAAGCATATCATTATTATATACCAAAATAATGTATATAATCATAATACCAGTGTCTTGTTACATAACCACTAAAAACACTCACATAATATCTTAGGGTCTGGTGCACGATGGTGATAGACTCTTAGGGTAGCTCAGATAACATTTATTGAGTGGTATTCTCTATGAACATCCACTTCTCCTGTAGGCAGTTCCGCTCAAGCTTAACGTATTTAAGGTCGGATTGGTCTTGGTCAAGAGTGAATCCCAATGACTCCACCTCTATTATGAGCTATGAGAAATGGTATCCATACTAGGAATGTATACTAGATGAGGCCATCACTTCCTTTCTATGTGTACATTGGATTTGTTAAAGCCTTATATTTATACAATTCAAGTGATAATGGTTCAATGACTATATTAGAAATGGTCGAAATTCGTATAGGTATTTTAAAATCTAGATCATAAAACAAAATAAGTGCATGTGTTTTACATATCCATAATAAGACATTTAAATAGACTAAGATGTATTTTCATTAATGAATTTTTGGGTCATTACAATCATCCCCCCTTATGAAATTTCACCCTCGAAATTTACTTTTCCCACACTAAAATAGATGTGGGTAACTCTACTTCATCACTTCTTATAATTCTAATATTGCTTATTCAAACATGTGGTTTTGGTACAAAACCATGACGAGGGGAATTTTCTTATTTCATAAAACTTTTTCTCTATGATCTATGATCTTCAATGGTTGATCCTCATAAGAAATATCATCCTCTAGTTGTAAAACCTTTGAAGAGAGTACATGTGAAGGGTCTGATATTCATTTCTTTATGAGGGACACATTAAATACATCATGTACATTGTCCATGGTATATGGATGTACAATACGATAAGCCACAACTGCAACACGATTAATAATCTCGAAAGGGACGATGTACCTAAGACTTAACATCCCCTTCTTTCAAACCTCAAGAACTTATTCCATGGTGATATGTGTAGAAACACCATGTCTCCAACTTTGAACTCACGGTCTCATAAATGGTTATCTTCATAACTCTTCTATTGACTTTGGGATACCTTGATATGATGCTGGATGGTTTTCACCTTCTCTATAATTTCATCGATCATTCTAGGTTCTAGCAGCTTACACTCACTGACTACATCCCAACATGCTGGTGTTCTCCACCATTTCCCATAAAGGGATTCATATAGTTCCATTCAAATGTTCAAGTGGAAACTGTTATTGTAGGATAATCCAACCAGTGGAAGATGTTGGTCCCATCCTCCTTTTATGTCCATAGAACATGATCTTAACATATCTTCCAGTTTCTGAATAGTTCATTCATGTTGGCCATCAGTTTAAGGATGATAGGCCGCACTGAATTTCAGTTTAGTGCTTTGAGCATGTTGGATACTTTTCCCGAACTTCAAGGTGAATCTTGATTCATGATCAGACATAATAGATTGTGTTACTCCATGAATCCTTAGCAATTCATTGATTTAAATCTGTGAAAATTTATCTAATGAGAAGTCCTCTCGAATCGCTATAATGTGAGATGCCTTTGTAAGACAATCCAAAACGACCCATATAGCATTGTTTCCTCTAGATGTCCTTGGATGTCCAGTGATAATGTCCATGGTAATTTTGTCCCACTTCCATGTTTCTATGTGTAGTGGTTGCATCATCCCCTTAGTCTTTTGCCTCTCAACCATAACTTTATAACATACCAGGAACTTTGATGTATACTCAGCAATCCCCCATTTTATATTGTCCCCCCAAAAGTTTTCGCAGAGATCTTCATACATCTTTGTGATCCCCAGGTGAATAGATAATGTTGAGCTATTTGCATCATTTAGAAGCTCCTTATTTATCTTTGGATAGGATGTTATTCATAATCACGACCCAAATCTCATAATTCCAACCTTATCAACCATGATCTATAATGATTTACCATTTCAGATAGCTTACAACTTTATCAGAATTTCCACATCCCTTCTTTGATCATCGTTTATATTCTCCAAGAGGGATGGTTGAGCAATTATTTGAGAAAAGATTAATGATGTTCCTCCCATAATGATTCCCATGTCCATTCTCTACAAATCTAATATGATTGGATCCTTCTCAATTCTAATCAATGACAGAATTGTTGGATCCTTTCTACTTAGAGCATCTACATCCTTGTTCTATTTCCTATGGTGGTAATGGATTGAGGATTCATAATACTTAATAAGATATATCCATCTTCTTTGATGAATATTATTCTCTTTCTGTGGGAATATATATTTTTGGATCTTGTGATAATTATATATCTCACACTTTCTCCCATAGAGATAATGCTGCCAGATTTTCAACACAAAGACCATAGCTGCGAACTCCAGATCATTTGTGGGATAGTTTTTTCTCATAGATATTTATCTTCCTTGAGGCATAGGCTTCCAGTTTATCATTCTGCATAAAAAAACCAATTCCCTTCTTTGAAGCATCACTAAATAGCATAAAACGTTCTCCACTCTAGGGTAATGTGAGCACTAGCGGAGTGATAAGCCTCCTTTTGAACTCCTTGAAGCTCTCTTCACATTCATCACTCCAAGAAAACTTTATTCCATTCCGAGTTAACTTGGATTGAAGGTTGTAAAATCGTGATAATTGTTTTCAAAAATTTGTCAAAATATCCTACTTACCCCAAAAAGCTATTGTTATCCATTACCGATGTTGGTCTCATCCATCCCTCAATTTTTGCTATCTTTGAGGGATCCACTGATATCCAATTTCATGTTATCATATGAACCATGAATGAGACCTCCTTCAACCAGAACTCACACTTGATAGACTTTACATATAGCTTCTCCTTTCCCAAGGTCTCTAGTACAATTCATAGATTCCCTTCATGAACCTCCTTTGTTTTGGACTATATTAAAATATCATCTATAAGGACTACCAAAATATTCTCTAGGTAATCTCTAAATAACCTATTAATCATGTCCTTGATGATTTTTGGAGATTTAGTGAGTCTAAAAGGCATTAATTTGAATTTATAGTGCTCGTACCTTGTACAAAAAGCGGTCTAAGGGATATCCTCCTTATTCACCCTCACTTGGTAATATCCCGACCACTAATCCACCTTGGAAAAGTATTTTTCTCCATGAATATAATCAAACAATTAATCAATTTATGGTAGAGGATATATGTTATTTATTTTGATTTTTTTAAACACATGATAATCAATGAAAATCCGCACTGACCCATCCTTCTTCTTAATGAAGTGAAATTTTGCACCACACGGTGAGGCATTTGGAATCATAAACCCTTTATCCCGATTATCCTCAATTTGTTTCTTCATCTCCTCAAGCTCCACAACATTCATTCCATATGGATTATTGGATATTGTAAATTCCCTAGGTATAAGGACAATTATGAATTCCACATCTCTTCTAGGAGGGTGAATAGTAAATTTCTTGGGAAACACTTCAGCGAATTCCATCATAATAGGCATGTCATCAAGGATGGTTTATTCCTTGGACATAATTATCTAATCCATATAAATGTGCTCTTAGGTTAGTAATATCCATGCTTGAGATGATGGAACTAAAGAAGGTCCATCCTCATCCTGACACTTGTATAGAAATGGGGGTTGATTCTCCACATGGAGAGTGATTTCCCTCTAACAACAATTTAGGTTGGCTCTACATAAGGGAATCCAATCCATGTTGAGTATTACATCAAATTAAACCGGAGGGAGTATGACAAGGTTCACATGTAATTTCAATCCAAAAATTATGATAGGGGGAGTTATATTCATGGGATGTAATGATTGACCCATTTGACATACTTAATGACATCTTTACTTCCATTAATTTTGGTGGTTTTTGGATTGTTCTACAAAACATTCAAGATACAAAGAATTTGTAAAACCTAAATCAAAAATCAATTTCTCTATTTTTGAATGAATAACTATAGTACATGTAACCACTTCATTGTCAGGGTTCACTTTTTCAGTAGTGATGGGAATAGCTCTCCCTTGCTGCCTTGGTGGTTGTTGGTTGCCTCTGAAAACCCTTGTCTTAGGGAATTGATTTTCAAGGTGACCTAGTTCATTCTAGTTAAATCAATGAACAATTCATTAAGGTTTGAATAGAGTGTTACCATCCTCTGTCACAGTTTTGGGGTTTTCTTGTTGGTAGTTAATGTCTTGGTTCCCTTCTCTTCCACACATAAAGAATTTTCTCATCCCCTTCAATCAATTTCTGAGGTTCTTTTTTCCACACATTTAGAAAGTGGGGTGCTTGATCTTCTTATCACCATTGTATTTATTGATTGTACTTATAGAATTTAAGTCCATCTTACGCTTCTTATCCCCATGATATTCATGAGATTCTTGGATTACCATTTTTCCATGAGGGCACATTAGACAATTTCTTCATAGTTATCGATGTCATGGATCACTAGGGCTTTCCACAAGCTATGTTTCATCCCACCAAAGAAGCGGTCAACCTTGCATTCAGGGGTAACAAAAAAGCTGGAGGCGTATCGTGAAAGCCTTGTGAAGTTTTTCTCATACACTTAAACGAATTCATCATCTTTTTTTCTTGAGGGCAAGGAAGTCCCTTTTTATCTTATGTGGGATGGTGCATGAAAAATATTTATCAAAAAACATTTTCCATAAATCCTCCCATTCCAATGTTGCAAACTTATCCTTAGGCATCATATTGTTTATCAATGTCCACAATTAATCAGCTTCACCCTCCATATGATAAGCATCTAGGGTAACCTTCTCTTATTTGGAACATAGAAGGATGGAGAAGATCTTTTCAATGCAGTTGATCCATTGTTTGGAGATTGAGGGATTAGATGATCCATTAAAAGTAGGAGGGCTTTGTCTCATGAAACTCTCGATAGAGACTTGTTCATTATTGGGGGGGAGGTGTTGAAAGTTTCACTTGAACCATGTATCTATTCAATTCATGATTTAACATATGGAGTATTGTGGAAATGTTCGTGATTCCGGGTCCCATCAGATTAGGGATCTCATTAGAACAGTAATCACATTGATCGTCATATCGGTTGTTATCCTGAGTCCTCGTATTACCATCCATTGGCTAGAATAAAAGGAATGTTAGGGGTAACACATAATGGGTAATCCATAGACAAAAATTCATTACTTATAAATTACTTTTATTTCATTAACAAATGAATCTTTATGCTTTAATCCATGTTATCTGTGATATACCTTTTAACATTCTTTCTTAGGGGCATTTTTTAAATTCCCTAAATAATGGTTTATACTAAGCTTTTTAATTTATCAAAGCATATCCCCTAGGATTGTCATTACCAAGAGTGTAGCAAGGCCCGTTGTTATGTACCAGGATACCTTAGGTCCAGCCTGAAACTCCTTATCAAAGTTTTCACTCCTAGGTACGTCGGTGCTAGAGACGCCTCTATCTACACGTATCAAGACAATGATTTATTTTTTGATAAACAACTTACTCAATACTCACCAAAACATTGGTTTGTTTTTATTACACATAGACTAGTCACTAAGGCTTCACTAGGGTTTTCTAATCCTAATTCAAAAAAAAACTAAATCTATCCTTTGATACCAACTATGACAAACCTCCTCTTTATTACACACTTAACATAATTTATTACATAAAACCTTCACATGATAAATTGTATAGGATATATAGGTCATGTCTCTTTGGGTATTATAAACATTACATAACTTGTTAAAACATAAAACAAAACATCATTTTGAAAACTTTCTTTACATGACCACTACAGTCCCTTGTACTTAGCATTGCATGGGATAACATGGGGACATGCATAAGAAAAGGGTGATCTATAAAGACCAGTAATGGAGTAAGAAAAAAATAACAATAAAATTAAAATACATGTTAGTAAATAGTCATATCAATGGAGCACAAGAGAAAAATTAACGTAAAAGCATGATATAACATGATTATCATATCATGGAAATATAGAAACAACACTTAACCTGGTATTTGCATGAGCCAAGGATCATTGCACATGGATAATGAGTAAACCCTAATTGCACTTGATTTAACATGATCAAACCCTAATTTCACTTGACATATCATTATACTAATCTTTACCCAATTCATTGATGCATTATTTGGGAACACCCTTCTTAAACATTTCATTTCAAGTATAAGTGTGCCACATGGATCATATAACATGGAATCGATCAACATAATAAGTTATTCCACGATTAAAGAATGTGGAATAATTACATGAAAGTATCATTCAATATGTATATTTGTATAAAGGTGAATACTATTGATAGAGACCTGGATATGGTATTCACTACACAATGATATTGTCTTGGAAAAACACATTGCAATTTCGGCAGCATAACGACGGGACATAAGAATTCATAAAAATGGTATAAGAGAGTTAAATAGGTGTCTCATCATTTTTACATGAAATGTACAGTAAGAGGTGGTCATATAGATACATTTCCAGAAAAATTAAATGGAATTTAGATATTTAATAAAAAATAATTTCTTGAATGTTAATGAAGAGAGATAAATTCCTGACAAAATTTCATCATGGTAAAAGTTGTACATGGCAAGAATTAATGGGATAGAAAGGGGATATATAGTTATTAAAACATTAACAGGGAATTTTGGAGGAGGTGTGAAATCGTAACCCAATATTTACAATTGAAAATATAAGGTCATAAGAATATAAGGAAACTTGGACATAAATAACGAAAGTGATGATCCCTTACATGGAAGTGTTATCCCAAAGTCTTTGGAGGGGCTTGAGAGAGACTTATTGGGAGCTTGAGAAGCCTTGGGAGGATTATTGAGAGAGTAGGGCATAGCTTGGATTAACTCTAGAGGTGTTCAGTGAAGTGTAAATGGGATATAGGGTGGGTTTAAATAGGAAAAGAGAGGTAATCTTTATTATTTTGGTTTGGGACACCACACAGAAAACTAATCAACACTACAAAATAGTCCATGGGTTTTTCCCATGTTCTTTTCCAAAGGGGATTGGGAAACAATATTTTATAAGTCCAATGGCCTAACATATGAAAATACTAGGGTTGCTTATGTAGAGGTGAGTCACAATCTCAAGGAAATCATTTTAAAAAACATAAATGGTCTATATGTTTTGAAGGGTCCACTAAATCTTTGTAAAATAAATAAAACAAACCTAAAATAACATTATTTTAATGGTAACACATATATTGGTAGAAACAAATGTTTTTAAAATTTTATTACATCACTATTGGGTCATTATGAGGTAATAATACACATTATATATTTAAACAATATTTAATTTTTACCCAAAAATTCTGTTGTCTCAGAAAATTATATAAAATTCACCGTTGGATAATTTTGACATCCAGATACCAAAAATAAAATTCATTTTTTCAAAATAATTTTCTAAAAATGTAAATTTTCACTTTTAAAATAAAAATTTATATTGATAATAAATTCATGGGTTTTGACAAAAATATATTTCAAACCTTAATAAATATTACAATTCTATTAATAAAAATTATATGATCATTTATACATAATAAAAATTAATTCACTAATCATAATATTTTATTAAAATAATATTTAATTAAAAATCCATTAATTTATCAAAATAGATTCCTTAATTTAACATTATAAAAATTACTAATTTTCTTATAAAAAATATTTAGAAAATAACAAAAATAAAATGAAATTATATTCTTCATTATATACAAAAACAATGTACATAATAACAATGCTAGGAAATTGTTACATAACCACTTAAAACACCACCATAATACCTTAGGGTATGGAGCACGATGGTGATAGACTCTTTGGGTGACTCAGATAACATCACTAGAGTGGTAATGTCAATCAACTTCCACTTCTCCCACAGGGGGTTCCGCTCAAGCTTAACGTATTCAAGCTCCACTTGGGAATGGTCAAGAGAAAATCCCTATGAAACCTCCTCCATTAAGAGCTCTGAAAAATGGGCATCGTACGTGGCAAACCTACTATATGAGGCCATCACATCCATTGTTTGAGTAAATTGGATTTGTTATATCCCTACATTTATACATATCATCTGATTACTGTTTAACAAATATATTAGCAATGGTCAAAATTATTAACAGTATTTTAAAATCCAAATTATAAAACCAAATAAGTTTATACGTTCTTTATAAACATAAAAAGATATTTAAATAGACCAAGATGAATTTTTATTAATGTAGTTTTTGGACATTACCTTAAATAAAAACATTTTTTTATTTAATGGTCTTGGAAATGATAATATTGGGATATATTTTGGTTTAAATGGCTAAATTTGAGTGGAATTGGATGGATAATGATCATGAAGTACCGTCATCAATGGTAAAAAGAATCGACGTGATGATCAACTAATAGTAGTAAAAAAATATTTTGTAGTTGAATGTCTGGTTGTATAATTCTGAGAAAAGTAATTGATAATTATGAAATGGAATGTGAAGTTGTTTAAAGAATTATTTGGTTTCTCCCCATATAAACTTGTTTAATATGGTAATTTCTTTATATTCTGAAATAATCATTTAACTGTTTGAATTGTTTTATATAGATAGTGTTATATTAGTGTGATAACCTGTTCAATCCTAGTGTCTTGAGTAGGAAAGTCATTTGGGGAAAACATACTGAGTTTCATTACTCACCCCCTAATATGGAATTTTGGTTATTTTGATGATAATATTTATAGAGACACAAGTAAATGAAAATTATCTTTTTTCAGTTGGGATTAATCATGATTATATTGGATGAAATATAGAGTCGGATCATGCAACATATAGGGTTTTTGGTGATGTTTCCTTGAGTATTTTAGCTATGTGGTTTAATATCCCTCTTTAGTAATTAGATTTTTGTTATGGTATAGTTTGGTATTGTCATCTTTTGGTATTAAATAATGTTGTTTTCTATTTTTATGATGCATAATATATTGAATTTGGTTATGGTAAGCTTGGTTGTTGTTGTTTTATTTTTCAAATGGAAAATTATCCTCAACTATACTAATTCCTCAGGAATATATTTTCATCATTTGTCATCTTTGGGATGTCCCTTAAGTCTATGTAGAAATTCTATATAATCTGAATCTTGTGAGGTGGGGTGGGATATTACAAATGGAATTCTCTTGTATGGATATTGAATTGAAAATTGTTCTAGTCTTGGTCAGCCCAAATCCCATGGGACAAATGGTATTGGTTTTCACCTTAGAGTTGAAATTCATTAAATTTTTTTCTTATATTGGAATGCTAATAATGAATTGGATTTTTAGGATATGAAATGTAGAGAATAAAAATACATATCTAAAAATTTTATACTTAAAATTATTTTTCCTTGGTTGGGTATATTAGTGTATTGAAGATACATATAGGATTTTTAATATAATTTTCATGGGTTTATCCAATGATATCTGCATAAAAATAATTTTTAAATTGAATTCTCACTAGAAGATCATATTTTATTTAGAGTAATAATTTGTGATTTGTTATAAAATATTGATTTTTTTAAAAATTATTGGACTTTTATTTCAAATGTTTGAATTTAAATAAAAAAGATATGGGTATTTTGAAAATGGTTGGAATTTTAAAACCATTATAGACTTCTCAAAAATTTGTTGGAAATATAAAGTGTTTAATTTTTTAAAATTATTTTTATGATAGTTTTGATATTATAGAATTTTAAATTGTTAAGCATTTAGTTTCTAAAGACTTATATATATGGTGTTTTTTTGTGATATAAAATGTGCAATCTACTAGGCATCGTAGAAACAAATTGTGTGATCCTGCAAAGATTTTTGTTACACATGATCCATAAGTGAAAAAATAACTAGTTTAGAATATATTCTACGCATTTCATGTTGTGGATAGAAGGAACAAAAGGGATCAAAAATGATAATTGGATTAGTCCATTTAGTTCTAGAAGATAAATTCTCCCATCCTTCCAGGTGATTCAGAACCAGATAATGTAGAGGTGTGGTTGAAAAGGATGAAATGAATCTTTAACATCCTTCGCACTCCAGTAGAGATTAATTTCATATTGGAAACATATATATTAGAGGATTGTGCCCGCCAATGTTGAGATATAGTTGTTCATGGTAAATTAGACCAAGGAATTACATGAAAGGATTTTGAATAATTGTTCCACAAAAAACATTTTCCCCATATGTCTAGGATAGCAATAATGAAAATCATTTTCAGCTTGAAGTAGGACAACCACTTAGTTACAGAGTATATAGAAAAATTTAAGAATTTTGTCCTCTTTTAACGATAAATTTATGTTAATGCATCTTTGAAGGAATGCATTTTTGAATCGTGGAACACATAAGAGATTTTATCAGAGGGTGGTATGCTCTATATAAAGGATTATATAGAGATGCACAATTGTGAAATGGTGGAATAATTTGATATCATATGAGCTAAAGGTTAAGGAATCATGTTGACACATATGGGAAATGGTGTAAATATTAATGATGGGAACCAGTGGAAAATGGACAAAAATTTCCATGTTAGTGGAATAACTAAAACTTATACCACTATATTGGTGAAAAT
This sequence comes from Viscum album, assembly GCA_963277665.1. NCBI lineage: Eukaryota > Viridiplantae > Streptophyta > Magnoliopsida > Santalales > Viscaceae > Viscum > Viscum album. The sequence goes on along the minus strand of OY728121.1, from coordinate 1,274,156,130 downwards.
TCATTCAAAAAAAAAGGAAATCCTAGATTTTTTATTAATGAAATTTAGATAACATGAATCTATATTATAGAGCACTATTAAAAGATTTCCATAATTTCATTCAGATGGGGAATCTTCAACAACCTTGTTCCAGTTATCCAATGTGAGTTGTTCTAGACACATCCCACGTATCACATAAATTGTAAGCTTTGACATGATAAGAAAAATAGAATAACACTAGTCATAAAATCTGATATACCCATGGTGGTTCCAAAAATACCATGACTCCTCGTCAAGAGAAATCACAATGAGGAAATAATGAAAACATTGTAGTGAGTAACTAGTTGAATTGATTAATCAAAGTTAATTTTTATGGTCAACTTAGAAAATTGATGATGAGGGTAATAAATATTTTGAATTCAACCATTATGTATACATTGATTGATATTGGTGAATCCTATTTGTTTATTTCTTCTCGTAAAATTGATCATCTGGGTTTAAATGATTAGATGGTGCCTTTTGTATGGAAACATCAAACATCTCCTGGTCAAAGAGAATGTTGCGACATTATGTTTAATGTATTTTCTACAAATGTCAATAGAGAAGAGCGAATATGGGAGTTCACTATGATTTTGATCATTTAGTATGATATAATTTTTGGTATGTATTAGTTTAAAATTTCATAGATCACATCGATCATTATATGAAAACGATTACTTTTATGACTATGGTCGGCGTCGAGTATACCTTTAAAAGAGAAAAAAATTTAAAGTGAATTGCAATGGGATTTATAGATCTAGAAGTCAGAATGATCTCATAACAGCTGGTAACATTAACATTGGCTTCTATGGAAGAGATTGAGAACCTAATTTTAACATAAATTGTTGATCAGTTTCTAGATAATTTCTAGATAATTTCTCACAGACTCCACCCATAAGAGAAATTGATTTTATTATTGTTCACTATATGGGGACCATTCTTATATCCCTTCCATATTATAGGGTGTCACTAATAGAGCTAAGGGAACTTAATGTGTTGTTTGAAGAGATAGAGATAATAGGGGTTCACTAATACTACCATGTCCCCATGGAAACCATTAGTCACGTTTTCAAGAAGGGCATATGGAAAAATAAAGATATACATGTATTATTGTATGCATAACTATGTTATGATAAAGAATAAAAATCCTATTCCAAACATTTATTATCTATTCAATCAAATGAGGGTATCCTAGTGGTTCTAAAGTACTGAATTTGAATTAGGATATAACCAATTATGGGTTTCAAAAGAGGATATTCCAAATACATCTTTCAAGAGTAGATATATCTATTAAAAGAATGTGGGGATTACTTTTGGCCTTATGAATCCACTAGAAGTCATTATGGAATTGATGAATCAGATATTTCAATGGTATATGGATGCAATTGTGATGGAGTTTTTTGATGAATTATTGGTGTATTCACGGGAATGGTATAACCTTTATAAACACATGAATATAGTTTTGGGGATTTATCATGATCATCATCTATATGAAAAATTTATAATGTGTTATTTTTTGATAAAATTTATAAGTTTCCCTTAAAAGTTAATATCATAAAGTGGTGTTTATGTGGACCTAGAAATTATAGAGGCTATTATCTATTATTAACCAACAAATAATACCTTCAACATGTGTTATTTCCATGTATAACTAGTTATTAATGACATTTTTTTCTTTATCTCTCCTAATATATTCACCAATGAAAAATTTTATGAGGAAAAATCATCCTTTCTATTGGAATGAAAAATGTCATATTATGTTTTAGGATCTTAAATGTCACCTTACAACATCAGCAATATTGATAATTCTGGAATCAGGACATTGGTATGTGGCATATTTTGATGCTTCATGATATCAATTGTAATGTGTTATTTTATAGGGAGATCATGTTTTTGATTATAGATCACAATAGGTAGGGTTTCATGATATGTAATACCCAAAACATCATTTTTTTTGCTACTATAGTCCACGCTTTGAAGACTTGGAATCATTAAATTTTTAGTGAGAAAATTAGAGTGTTTATAGAACATAAGAGTGTGAAACAAATTTTACCATAGATATATTTAAATAAAATTAAATGAAAATGGATGGATTATCACCAAATATTTTACATTAACATAATGTATACACTAGGTAAAGGGAATTCGTTGTAAAATGCATTAAGAAGAAATTCATATTTTCAGTTGAAAAAAAAAACTTTTGACTATTGGTAGTTAATGCTAGTGATTGCTAACATGATCATGGATTGTGATGACTGTGGTGGTGCAACAATTTTGTTTTAGGTTTTTTTTATTTATAATTTTGTTGGGAGAGTTAATGAGGAATGTTTATTTAATTCATAATGTGTTGAAATGAGGTGAAAAGTTAATAGTGAGGATAAAATTGAGGGATAAAAGTTGGGTTGTAGTTTTGTGTTTTGATTTTGAGGTCATGTGGTCATACCTTTCGATTGTAAGGTTTAATTACTTCATACTTATCCACATTTGAAATAGTTTATTCATCCTAGAATTCATATGATGTATAAGGTGTTTAAACCATAGTTTTTGTTGGTCAAAATGAAATGTAAGGTGAATGATTTTGTTTCTGTGTGACTTGCATGTTAATAGAATAAGGAAGAACATCATCCACTAGAATGTATGTTGCATTATTTAACAATTTTGTTATGAAATATGAGAAAAGAAATAGGGATTTTTAATAGTTCTCCCCTGAATGGTTCGGAAACATGATTCCATATAGGTGACAGTGGACCATCATAATTTTTTTCCCATTTCATCCATTTTAGTTAATCTCATACAATGGGGAAATTTTAAATATTCGGCATATTTGTGGTTGTAGTGAGGAATTTCATACTAGTTTCAATAGCTTTAGAAAATGATCGGTTATTTACATATGATTTATAGAAATCCTTACAACAATCCCTTGGGACTCGATTGACTATGAGTACGACACATCACCCTTATATGTATGGACAATCGAAAATAATTATAAAAATGTTGTAAGATGAGATATGGTATTGTGTAATTAAATTTGGTGGATCTAGGGATGCTCACTTACCATAGGTGGAGCTATCATATAACAATAGATATAAGGTCCCGATACAAATAGCTCTATTTGAATAATTGAATGGGAATCATTTTTTTCCTGAAATTTTCTGGTTGAATCAAGTGAGGCATTACTAGTTGGGTCGATACTTATCTTGAAGACAATGGTGAGTATTTAGTTGATCCAGAAAAGGATGGATACAACACAGAGTCATCAGAAATAGTTTTCTTATCATCAGCTGTGGTCGTTATTGTTTAAGGTGAGTGATCATGTGTTCTTTATAATCTCTCCAAGTATTTGGAATAATCTCTATTGGATATAGGTATTTTTATTTCCTAGATTCATTGACCCATTTTAGATACATAAATTGGTGGGTGTGGTGGAAAAGTTTTTGGATTTTCCACCACATTTCAGTGGAGCACATATTGTGTTTCTCATGTCTCAATTGAAAATGTATCAGCCCAATTCTAACCCTGTGATTTGATAGGATCACTTTATCTTCTAGATGAAGGATTTGTTTTTTAATATACTGTTTTGAATTTTTTATAAACAATATATTTTCTTTAATGTTTAAAGAATCACTCTAGTGTAGTAGTTTTTGAAAAATGGTTGGATTCATGATGAATATTGGAAATGAGTGAGGAACTTTTCATGAAATATCTCAATCATTTTTAGGAAAAAAGTTGTTTTCCAATTTCATAATGATTAAATTCCAAAGGTGGGTAGAATTCGAAACCCATGGTATCTTGTAAGTAACCCTTAATTCATGTACATTATGTATGTAATGTGATTTGGTGAATTTTGGGTGGGTTAGGAATTATTTTAAAATGTTTTTGGGGATTTTATGGAGGCACATGGTTTGAGAGTTGTTATAAAATTTTTTGAAACTCCAATAAGAAACCATGAAAGTTATGGTAGTGCTGTCATGGTAGGTTCATGGTAAGGCATTTTGTTTTTCCAATCTTATTGGGCCACTGTGGAGAAACTGTCTTTTTTGGAAGGGAGGGATTTTCATGGTTAGCACACGATTTGACCAGTAATAAGACTCACCATTCACGGTTTAGATCCTAAAAAAGTGGATCTAAATTGGTTTAGCCGCAAATACAATCATTTTTAACTATTTTCATCCCTAACCCAGTTATCCTTCCTCCTAGAGTTTTTGGATACTTCCCCCTTGATCTGGGAGTGGTCCATTGGAAAATCATGGTGTATTGATGGCTTCGTTTTGTGGTAATTCTCCATTATTGGTCATTTTACATAGATATACTATTTTTCACACTATTGGATTCATTGATATTATCTATGGGGATATATATATGATAGTGGATTCTAATAATGAGGATATTTGTTTTTGTTTTGGGGAGAAAAGCTAAGGTGGGTTTTTGGAGATTCAACCCTGTTTTGTTGGAAACTTTTTATTTTTCTTCATTTCCACCATAATTTTTGAATTAAGTGGATTCACTCTTGAATACAATTATTAAAACATCAAGGATTTATTTCTAATTATTATTTTTATTTAAAGTGATTATGATAATTGTTTTGAATTTCTTGACGAAAATATTCATGGGTAATGATTTACAGATTTGTGAAAATTTCATGTTATAGTGGAATGTGAAGGTGGTTACGTGATTTTAAAATGGAAATTTGAAAATGGTTTTATTATTTTTTATCCATTAAAAATTTTAATAAATAAATGGATAGTTCTATTGATATTTTTGTATAATATCATGTTGGAATTATTGTTTTATTTAATGGTTAAGTGTGGGTTGAATAAGATGGATATTGTTCATGAAATACCAACATCAAAGGGATAAAGCATGGATGTAACCTTCCAATTTCAGTGGAGACACCCTAATTATGTGGGTGATTTTGTATGTGTTTAATTTATAAAAATGGAATGTATAATTCCAAATACTATTGAAAATATTTTTATACAATTGTATGGTTTCATTCCATAGAAAATGGTTGTGTATGGCAATTATTTTATGTTTGGATATAAACTGTTAAAATTTTTGAAGTTTTTTTATAGATGGGTTAATATAAATTTTCTATCATATTCTATCCATGTATCATGGGTTGTGATTTATTTTGTTTAAAATTTACTTATATTAATCTCTAAATCCTTGATATAGCACATTAATAATTTTCAAATATTGTTTATCAAGATGCAAGAAAAGGAAATGTATCTCATTTCTTTAGTGATGCATCATGAAGAATTGGGATGGATTTTGGAGTTGAATAATATATCATATTGGGAGATATATTGATGTTTCATAGAGTCTTTTTGATTCTTGTTTTTTCTACTACATTGGTACTTTGATTTTTGTTATAGTCTAGTCGAGTATTGTCATCTTTTGGTATTACATGGTGTTGTATTAAATGTTTATAATGAATAATGTAGTGGTTTTAGATAGGTTATTCTTGGTATATTTATTTAATTTTTATAAGTTAATATTATCACCTAGGTATATTTAATCCCTTTGAATGTATTTCCATCATTTGGAGTATTGGGGATGTGGTCTAAGGCCATATAGAAAATTCACCTCGTTTCAAGCAAATAAAGGGGGCAGGATGTTACTAATATTTTTAAAGCTAGAGAATTATAACTAAATTATATGGAAAAAAGGATAATGTAACATTTTAAGAAGATTATAATAACCATATGAAGTATGGAATAAAATCCACTAGGGTAAGGTAGTCAGAGTGGAGTGATTAGTTCAAGGTATGTTGAAAACAATTATTAAATCATCAAATTATCTCTACTGTGACTTTTGGGGAATATATGAAGATAATTCCCATTGAAATTTTTTCTCATATATTTAAATCTATTAAGAATTTATGTTATGAAAAAACATAGTTTATGGGTGATTCTGAACAGATCAAAGATTCATTAGTAATATCGTTTCAAAAATGAATATATCCCATTATGTTGTTTAATGATAAAGATGAATCACTATAACTTTTTAGTGAAGAGTTTGAAATGATAGATTAAAACATTCAATACCATATTTATGAGGAATGTAATGTTATTTGTGATTTCTAAAATAAAATCCATTCTCATAGAGATTGACATCAAAATAATATTGTTGTCATGAGTACCCATTTGTATATAAAATCAAAAAATAAGAAGGATCGTGAACATATCTCATAGGAAAAAATCATGTCTCATTAAATTTACATCGAAAATATTAATAATTAATTGGAAGGGGAATGTTTAATAGTTATTATTGAGAAGAACACACTTAGAATAATGTGGTGTGAAAGAGAAATCAAACTGATGAATCTAAAATCAACCCAAGATGGGCCTTCCCAAATAATTTTTAATTATTTTTCCAACCAAAAAATATTTGAAAAATTAATATACACTTTTAAGGCTCATATATGTTTAAATTAGAGATAATAACCCTTAAAATATTCATCTTATAGTCTCGTTTTGAGTAAATCAACTAAAAACCTAGTTCATCTATTAAATACTAAACCTATTTTTACTGCCTGTACATCATATCAAAATTATAAAAGTAAATTATGTGGTAATTTTTTTTGGAAACCCACAAAAACCTAAAGGTTTGATATGATATGATGTATATGTAATATTACTAGATAATCTATCAAGAAATAATGAACATACAAACAATTTGCAAGCATGTAGATCTGTAAAATCTGGGTAACATTCAACAAAAGATAAAAGAATGATGTTTATAGGAAAGTGATAGTGCTGATGACTGTTTGGAAATAAATATATAAAGATAACTCATACTAGGTAATACTATTTAAATGATAAAAGGACCGAATAAATTGGGAGCAATGAAGAGAAAAAAAATAAATCGAACTACTCAAAAGTTGGGAGAATAGAAAAGGGCTAATCTCTCTTGGATGAAATTATTCATGTGTCATTAAAATTTATATGAGTTGTGAATTATTTTCCCGAATTACAATGAGAAATCCGAGTCCAATTGTACCTTTTATTACTCATGTGATGAAGAAATGAAATCATAACTTCATATTGAGTAGTAGGAACACAAGCCCACCAAAGGGATCAATCTAAAGAAAAAATATCTAAAGGTTATAAATGCCTAGAAGAAAAAATTGGAAAGAATATTCCAAATGATGGAGGCTAAAAGATAAAAGAAATTTTTTATTGAATGTGAAATATAGTGCTATAGAATATTATATTTTATAGGAGTACAGTACTAGAATTGATGGGGGTTTTAATGAAAACTAGGGAAGCACCTTTGGTCCCAAATGTCAAATCTGATGTAAATTATATGTTGATATGGATGAAGAAATAAATTAATGTATCTGATGATATATTTTACATATGTATAAAAAAATGATGAATCTTGGAAGGTGTACGAATAATGAATGATCTAAATATCTGTGTTATCAAACAAAAATAATACCATTCAAGCTAAGAATAAATCTAATGACATGATGAAAAACATGTTTCATAATGTAGTATAATGTTGTAAAGTAAATAGTGAATAAATAATGAGGAAGGGTAATCACTTATTATATGTAATGACAAAATATTCTGGGTTGAGAAAAATGTGTTATCCAAAATGCTATAACCTAGACCTGGTGAAGTCAACCTCATTCAAACATTATGATTATTTCATTTTAAATAAAGATTTCATGGCGAAGCTATTTGAATGTTAAAAAAAACTGATTGTAATTTTAATTAGTATTCATTTACAATTATAATTAGTTTTATCTTGTATGTTTATGTAATGGATCTGAAATATTTAAGAAAATTTTAATGGCAATGAAGTAGAAGAAATGTCCATTGAATGGGAGCTATAGAATAATTTCATATTTCTAGATTTTTCATATGATCATTACATCTGAAAAATAGACACCCCCATTATATACAAATTTTGATGTATGATATTCAATATATTTAATTTTTTATGGTGTATATTTATTATATTTATCTATGGGGATTATTTTTTCTAAGAAAAGGGTGGATAGTTTTACATTAACATGGTTATTATATTAAATTTTATGATTTTTTATCAAATATTATAAATGTTTTGAAAAAATTCATTATAAATACCTAGTGATTTTTTTATTGGAAATATATCTACAATTTTAATTAAAATATTTTATTTATAGGTTATGATCTCTTGTTTTCTACTCTTGGGTTTCACATATAGGCATAAAAATGATTATGTGATGGATCATTTGTAAGAAATCAGTTGAACATACCTTATGAATGATATTATATGATCATTGGGAGAATAAGTTATACTTCATGTGAATGAGAAAAAAACAACCTTAATGTTCCTGCAGAACAATGTCAACATCTTATAACTTTCACATCATTTTTTTAGGATGATTCATTTGGTCACATGGAAATATGTTGGAGATCAAGGTGTGCAATGTTGGGTGTTGTACATGTGGACCTAATCTATCAGATCCATCTATTAGATCCATATGGTATAAGAGAGGCAGAGTGATATAGAGGCACTAATGTACAAATATCAATGTAATCTGATTCACTCTATATAATAAAAAATTGTATGGAATTATTTTAACCATGTAAATATCATGTTTGTAGAAGAATTAGGATAAACTAAATCATTTATTCCAATATTGGAAGATTGTATTTTTTATACAAAGTCACAGAAAAAGAACATTATAACTCATATGAATGTGTGAATGGGGGTTCCATGTGTCACCTGTATTGATAAGATCAATATTAATGTGTAGATTATGTGATAAATATATTATGATATTTAAATTTTCCTTGGCATCTTTTTGATTTCATGAATCTAGATGAAGATAATTTATATTATCTTTATGATATTTAAATATTGAAATTGAGTAATATTTTTGAAGGAATTATTTGGGTCTAGTGTTTACCTATTCCCAAGTAATTTTTTGTAAAGATATTCTATTATTGATTTTTAGTGTTGTAGTGTGGACATCCACTCCTTAAAATGATGATATAATCTATTTTTGATCGTCTAATGGGTCATTGATATAAAATTAGTGAATTATTCCTTAAATGAATAATTAATTCATATGTAGATTATTCAGTGATTTGTATTATACATGTATGTTCTGAATTACATTAATATAAAATGGGCTACCTATATTGATGAAGATCACTCAATAAGGATATGGACAAATTATGATTAATATAATCATAATTAAATAAAACCATGTGAATAATTTATGTGGTTTATATAGAATTCCAGTAATGTTGACATAAATTTCTTCTAGGTTTTACTAGTATCTCTAATGAAAATGAAAAGGGTAATATGATATCATTTGATCAGATGTATATCACTTGAAAAACTGTGAGATGATAAAGAAATCCATTATTAATTTTAAATCATTGAATCGTGACTTGGAGATTAATATTAGCATTTCAATAATTTTTTTCTATGAAAAAATATTTTAGTGAAACTATATTATCATTAGTCATTATTATGATATAATATATGGGATTCTATGAGTAGGTTGAAAAAACTCAAGATTATTATATATAGTTTCAATATGTTATGTATATTTCATTTGGTTGGCTATAATATTTTTTTTGGGAAACATACTTTTATTATATATTCCATATAGTTTAGTGGTTTCCAGAGGATGTTGGTGGTGATACACTAAAGTATATATATTCTTTCTCACTTATGAACATGTGTTAAAGATAGATGATGGAATATTTATGACTATATTACCATTTTTAATTATATATCACGCTTCGATTAATTTATTATACCTTTATATATATTCTTATCTTCACTCAATGTTCTTCATGTATGGCAGATGATGGATTTACTAAGTATATATTTCTTATATCCTATAGCTCTATAATGGAGGGGGACGATGATATACAAGATTGTATTCATCTCTACCCCAATGATTTGGGTTTATGGTATACTTGTGGAAGTTCCATTTATTCAAAATGAGGTGTTGATGCATCATTAATGATTCAATGACCATGTTATTTTTTATGGGTTGTGTGCTACTATATATTTTTTATATTTTTTTATTTCTATATTGAAACTATAATATTTATATGAGGAATATTAGTTCTAATATCTATTGAGGTTGGTATAATGTGACACATGAAATTATTAAAGTGTTAAAATCATTACCCTAATCTAGGTAATAAGTTTAATATTGAGAGATGGGATGCATTTCATTGTTATTAGTGAAATTTTAAATCGAATATTTTTTTGAGGAACTTTTTAATGTAATATTATAAAGAGTTATTATATATTTATATAAATATATCATAATATGGCTATTCGTGTAGAGGTTATAAACCAATATCATTTATATGAAATGAATTATTATGTTATTAGTAACAATCGTTATGTATTTTGAGATATTTTGTTCTGTTTACAGTTTAAATATTGATGACACACAATGACACTGGAGGTTTATGAGAGTGTGATAATTATTTTGGATGAATACAGTGAATTATATTATTCACCCCTATATACACACTTACGTATATCCCACACATATATTCATGTGTATTCATATGAATTGGTTTTGGGGGATATTGAATACTGGAGATTGATATTGAATATGATCATTGACGAATTAGATTCTTCATCATTGTTAAAATATCTATTTTTTCGATATTTATAATGTTGACTCACTATATATATATATCCATAATGTGTTATTTTCATGTGATTATTTATTCGATTATCTTATTTCATATCAAGGAGGTGTTTTTGTTATTTATGAATTACCTAATGTGTCTTATTGAATAATCATTTATACAATGGTATTTGATATTTCATGTTATCCTGAGATAAGATTTATAAAAAATTAATACAAAAAGTTATTATGTGGGGATAATTTGTGTTTGTTTCTTGGACACAAGTTATTAGTTGTGGGCCTCAGGATTTTAGTTAGAGATTAGTTATTATATGAATAGGTTATCCTTAAAATCGTTTGATATCATTTATGGTTGTATATCATTTATGTATAATAATCCAATGTCAAAAAAAATTTAACTCACAACTAATTTTGAAGTCCATTCTAGTTGTAATGTGAACTATAGGCCCTGTTGGACAACAATTGAGGTTTTGACCCTATGAATCTAATCCCATTATATTACACACAACATACCCAAATACTAAACATAAATATCCTCTCAAATATATATATTATATGTCAAAATAATATTTTAGTCTATAATTACCCATAAAACATAATGACCCTAATATTAAATTGGTATATCGATCCAAATATTTAATGATTTTTCCCATTTCTTGTAGGAATTATTATGCATTATAAAATCCAATCCACTTACTAATATAAGAAATTAACATTCATTACTTAAAAGCATTATTATATTATATTTACTACCACCTAAAAAATATCTATCCACAAAATATCATTTAATATCATGATATTTTTTTGTGCCACTATTCTTAAACTACCACCTGGAATGCTGGAAGGATCTTTCCACTTTATTTAATTTGTTAGAAAAAACCAATAAAAATTTTCTAAAGGGAAAAATATGGTTCTTAATTTATTTTATAAAACATTTAACCACTATTTATGAAGCCCTAAATGTTTTTACATGTTGGATCTATCAAATTTTGAACATGTACATTGTCCATAATGAATGTTTTGACTTTTACATAGGAAAACACCATGAAAAAATATTAGTTCCACACTTGAGATTACATATAGGGCATCAAAATCCTCTACTTCCAATACATCTCTCACTCTGTAACCACTTATTACTATGTCATATAACTATAGGCATCAACCATGAAATTAATATTCCTGAGTGTTTAGATAAATTCAAAAAAACAAATTTATAAATATTAAATCCACCTTCATTTCCTTATATAAAAATATTAGTTAGAGAAAATTTATTATCATCACTCACTATAAATTTATCTACAATTATATAATTACTCTTATATTCGAGATAGTGTACTAACATTATTAAATCTAGGTACTGGTTTGGGTAAATATTTTCATAATGTGTCAATATTCCTAACCTTTAATTTACCAATTTATCACCATGCCTATGGACATAAAATAATCCAACACAATATATATCAAAATATAAAATATATCCATATAAAAAAATATAAATTTTGAAAATATGGGTGAAGTGAGTTATGTATTTAACTCATCAAAGGGTCTTATCGATTTTTACATGAAATAAAATTAATTGTTTTTATATTAAATATTTCATGGGAATGTATAATATCAAATAATTATGAATAAATCATATGAAATTAATTTATATCCCAAGGAAAATTTATTATTTTTGAAATATAATATAGTGTTTCCCAAAATATCATAAACTTAATCTTCTCAAGGTCATTTAAAATTATATTAATCAAAATTGGGTAACCTAAAAACATTCCCCCTTCAATTAAAATTATAATTTAAATAATTACGAAATTTTTTTTTCTTATGATTGGAATCCATAAATATATCAATATTCTCTCCATACACCCTGTTAAATAATATATAACACAGAATATTATCCACATTTTTCAAAATAAAATTAGTCATTATAGATCTAAAAAATACATTTCATTAATTCCATTATTATAAAATACTCTTTTCCATGTCTACAAAATCAATAAATGTTATTGATGTCATTTATTTTTAAAATGTAGTATTATGTTATAATAAATGACCCAAATACACTTAATGTGGTGGGGGTTAATAATGGAGTAAACATTCTACCATTTAAACAATAATATTTTTTATATTTCTCCCATATTAAATAGAACATTCAATATTTCATGAAATAAATATATTATTGATAACAGAATTAATAATATATTACATAGGGAATCATAAATTTTACAATGTTCAAAATAGTTTATATATTAATTACTATCCACAAGATGATGTGCTATCATAAAAAAAGATTATTTCACTACAATAATTACATTATTTTTTTTATTTAAATAATAAGACCTAATTATTTTCCATATTACTCTATATATGATAATTTCATAATTTAAATGATTAATATTGTCTTAAAAGGCACTTTAGAATAATAATAATTTTGTTAAAAATCATGTAATGGAATATCACATCAATTGTCTATATATATGAACAAAGTGTGCATATTTATAAGTGTCCTTTGATCAAAATAATATGTTATATTTATGAATATCTATTTACATCATATTAAAAATAACTTATCCTCAACATTTTTTTATCTTTTTAGATGGATTTATCTATATATTAAATTTTATTATTTTTCAATTGGTCACCATCCTTATTTTAAAGGGTTAAGTATCCTCATAAATTCTTTTCCTAGTCTTCCACCATGGTTTTATTCCTTATTTTTTTATCATTTTTAATATCTATGAATATTATTATATGACTTAATAAGAATATGGAATCAAAATATCCCTACCCAAACACTAATTTTTACTTGGTGAAAACACATTAAAATCATCATTAAATGCATGCCTAATATCATCTATAAATTCATCCTAAAGAAATAGATTTAAATTAATGAATATTCTAGGATTTATTTTTATCAATATTTTAATTTAAATAAAGAGAACATGCACTATAAATTTCAATCATTTTTTAACGTCCCCGATTTTATCTCAAGAAGTAATGAAATTTTCCTCCCACAACATCAAATTTGTTAGACCCAAACCCATTTATACATCATTATTGTATTGGTTTACCTCCCAAAAGTCCTAATATCACTTATTAATGTCATTATATTTGTCATTACTATTTTAATAACCTCGTGAAAGTCATAATCTGTATCATAATATATTTAATTTTACTCATGAATCACTATTAACCGATGATTTTTTAATATGGCATACATTATTGAGAATAATTTTTAGATTGTCTAAAATTATATATTTGTGAAATATTATCTAACACTTATCCATTCAAATGTAAATATTATTTACTATATTATTTAAAAAAATATTTATTGTTTTATACTATCATTATTCATATAACGAACAAAAATAGCTAGTGTTTGAAAAGGAATTTAAAACAACCAAAATATATAAAGTGTAATAGTATCTCCATTTATAATTTGTGGAAAATGTCAATCTTATCCTCAATAAATTATAAAATTATTTCTCCCCATTTATGAAATATATTAAAATAAATAAAAAATTACCACAATTTTTAATCCTTTATTATAGCCTATTGAAAATGATAATTCGCCATTATTTCTATGTTTACATCAGTCAAAGTTTAGTGTAAAAAAATAATATATTTAAATTTACTGACAATTAAATAAGTACACAACTTATAAAAAATTTATTATATATATTATAGTTACTAACCATGTATTGATACTCCATATAGATCCCTCAAATCTATTCTTTAACAACATTAATAAATAATTGGGTCTACCTCCGATTATGTACAATTTAAAAACAAGCATGATTTTTTTTTGAGATTTACCAAGATTTATCGTACCATAAATCTTAAAGATATATTTTTTCTCTATATTACACTTTATTTTTTGGGATAATAAATTTAATTTTAATCCCCCTTGTGTTGAGATAGGTTCATAGGCTTTGAGGTTCTATGAATTTTTCTCAAATACTAACTTTTTTAGAGGTATCATGAATAAAAAACCCACTTGATCACTTATTACAATATTTTATCCATTTAAAAATTATTCCTATAACTTTTATATGATAATTTACTGTCTGGTCTCAATATTACTTGTACGTGACTATTGTACTTGATTATTTTTTACATAAATCATTATTTTTTCATACAATAACATCAAATAAAAATTTTTCTTTTCCAAAAGAACATATAATTATTTCATCATTTGAATTAGTATGGAATATTTTTTTATTGATATATATTAATCGAACTAATTCATACCCATGGAATTAGTCTCTTTAATATTTCACATTAATTCCTTAAATTTCACTTTATGGAAAAATATTCAATCATTATTTAGTTTTAATACACAATATAACCATCTCAAACTATGTCCATATATTCTTTCAACTTATGACAACATTATATAATTCAAATCATGACAAAATAATAATAAGTTCCTTAAATAAATATCATTATTCTCTTTACATTAATTAGGAACTCTTATTTTATATCAAATTAAAAATATGTTTTTAGAAATGTTGAATATATAATATTATATGTTTCTTATTTCATTTAATGTAAACTAAAAATCATGATTTTGATTCTATGTTGGATTTATTTAATTTTAATCTCTATTAATTACATGTTATTCCTAACCCCAATTGAAGTTGATACCAATTTAATATCTGAAATTTTAATCCATTCAAAAAATTCATTCTCATATATTTCTTAAAAGATAATTATGTGACCATTTCATTAATTTAAAATCTTATTGAGGACATATGTTAGTTATATTATCATGGTAACAAGAATTTCTAATCAAATCATGTTTACAAGGTGCATACATGCCTCAATATTATTTCTAAAAAATGATGTTATTACCAACACGTATAGGTATCATATATTATTCCATCATTCTATGTAAATAAAAACTATGGCCACCTATACCTATCTTTAATTACATCTTATTTAAGTAAATAACCAATCATATATACTAAAAACATGCTTCCTAATTTAATCCACATAAATCGATATTTTTGTGACACACCATGCTAACATTATAATCAATATTAAATCCATATAATTGTTCAATTAACCCCCCCCCCCCCCCCCCGTTGAGAACTCAATTTACTAAAAGGTTTAATTACATGAATTTTGATATATTTTAATTCATATTCAGATAAAAACTCTAAAAAATAATTTAATTTCCTCTTTTATTTAAAATATTGAAAATGATTTTATAATATCAACACCTTTAATCCAATAATATCTTTTATATATTGTTGTGCTAAATTTATTTCCATATTTATATGTTCATTATTTTTATTCAAGAAAATCAACTTTATTCCCAAAAAAAGTGTTCACAACGATTCTTCACATTATCAATTTTCATGTTTTTTGATTTTAATGTAGTATTCTAATCAAATATTTTATCCAAAATTCATCGTTTATAGACTCGTAAAAATAATATGTATCACAAGAGTTATTAATATTTTCCACTCATAATTTTAATTTATGTTATCAATTTTGGTTATATATTATCACCTATGTAGTTTTATTTATCCACCAATGATCCCTATTTTTTACTGCTATGATTCTCTTTAGAAATAAAAAACACCATTATCATTTATTGACTCATCTTATAAGTATTCATAATAATAATTAAGATGGGGTTTCACCAATATGGGTCCATAGAAATCCTCCATTTCCTAAATAATTTAAATATAAGTCAAACATACTATTTATATCATTTCATCAATCATATTTAAATCATTTTTAACACCGCGAGTTTTTTTGAATTAGTTTATCCTTTTTCATATTTTTCATTTCATGCAACACTAATGATAGTTTATTTTTCAAACCACTATTTTTGGATTCTGTTATAAAAACAACAAAGTAAATTATGTACAAAAAGTAATAAAAAAATTTCTCTCTCTACATAGAATAATTATTTTAGATTTCTCTGTAGGAAAAAATTACTTTCCTTGATGGCTTGCGTCACATGCAAGACCAAGTTTTGCTGATAAATAACATATCATAAAAATGTTATTACATAATAAAATAAGATATAACCTAACTATTAAATTACAGGTTGAAAATATTATTAACTAATTTATTAAAATACATGGTTTACCAAAATATATTATAAATTCATATGTTTTAAATTAATTAGAAATTAATAAGAAAATAAATGGAATATAAAGGGAATTAATATGATTTTTTTAGTCACAAATTTGTTTTACAGAAATATATTAAGTTGATTATAATTAGGGAGTAATTTTACTCTAATATATATGTTATATATTAAATCAAATAATTTTAATATTAATTCATTATATCCTAAAAACATAATATAAAAATAAATCAAAATTTATGCTTAAAAGAAAATATTTTTATTAAGACATTTTTAAAGCCTTTTAATGGTGAATCCATTTGGCATAAAATATTTGGATCATTTGAAGAATTAATATATCAAAATAAACATCATATTATAAATTTTAACTTAATATTTAGTTTAGGTTATGTTTATGGTATATTTCTGTGCAGTTTTATTTTTTCATGAATAGTGAAAAATACCAAATTTTAATACAAAACTGTTTTTTCATCTAATTTAATTATAAAGAGAAATGATATTTTAAATTAGTTTAATAGTTTAATTAGATAATATATTTTCAAAATAATACAATTTTGGTCATTGAGATCAATTTCACTTTGAACATATGTATAAAATCATTGTAAACATTTGAATGTTTTTACTTTTGAAACCCGCATTGTTGACCAGGGAATGGTGTAAATTTTAAATTTATTTCTACAAAATCTGTGATTGGAATTTGGAAAATGGATTCCATATTTGGAATCTTAATACTTTATAATTTTTCATAATTTCATTTGCATGATGCATCCTAGTGGGTACCATGTCGCGACTCCCCTTGACCGCCTCCAATAGGCCAGAGGATGGTGACTAACACTGAGGAGGAATATCACTAAAATGGGAGGAATTTCCTAAGTACCTGTACACACATAGACACACACACATCCAAGCCAAAAAAATGATGAAAATTAGAAACAACAAAGAATCAATTCATGCATACATTGAAACCCCACCAATTGAGTACAATGTGATGTAAAGTGCGTAAAGTAAACTCGGGCAGAATACAACCCACCAAAATAAATAATCTATAAACAACAAAGTCCAACCTGTATAGATGAAAGAAGTACTAGGATTGTTCCTTGTATCTATAGTAACACCTCAGCCTTTAAGGAAATTAGAAATCTCGGTCTAGTCCTGGTCCACCCAGAACTCCAAAAAAAGGTGATCACCTGCAAAAGACATGACACATGCAGGTAAAGCCCATATAGGGGTGGGTATAACAATACTAAATAGGGGACCCTGAAATCCAAAAATGAATAAACAATGTAATTGTACAGTCAGTTTTACCTAGAATATGTCCAATGAACATATAGTAAGAGACATACATAAAGATGTACTCAAAACCTAGACCAATATTCTAGAGTAAAGTCACAATGACCAGATACCCAATCTAGGGATTCAGTTCAATGATTCCAAGAAGCGCTCATCCAGGAAAACTCACTCCACAACTTTGATTTCACTGATGAAATCCATGTAATATGTATTTTTCATAAGGAAAATCCATGATGGAGATAGATGCATTGATAGGTCTAAAGAGTGATCAAATACACTCATTCCGGGATAACACACTCTTGAGTGGGAAAATATCATAATACACATATGGGGATCCATTCAAAGGCATTGGGGGATACCACAACTCATCTGGATTTCACATACTAAGAAGAGGATCAGAATCCAGTAGGATTTGGCACATCAATCCCTAAATCTTCTACGGTTCAAGAATGGAAAGAGGATCTCCCTCTGGGCCTCTTGGAGGGATATCTGACTTTATCTTGAAATGTTTTCTTGTAGGGATCATAATCTTTTTGATGGAAATGAATCCTGAACATTAGGGGAATGAGAAAAGGGGAACAAACCGAAATGAAAATTTTCTAAGTAATGATATATAAGAAGATCAATCTAGGTATAGATAAGTACACAGCATGTAGAAGGGTCACATGTCATGTCCTCTGACCCCGGGTACGACATGTGTGCAACGACCCATGAATTAAGGCTTGACATGTTGAATAAGGTTTACATGAATTGTAAGAGAGTGACACACCGTGTTTCACTACCTGAGGATGACTCGTTATATGTTGTCCATGTTCCTGTAAAAAACTTCAACCTGTGTGTCTCAGATTGTGTACTGGTACATGGGATTGTCCTTGTATTCTTCCATGTCTAGTATTGTGGTGGAGTACATGTCATTTACTCCACCCCGTGTCCATGTATTTTCTGAGATACATGTTGTGTCCACATAAGGTCCCACATGCCGTGTGATAATGGTCACATGTCATGTTGGTGATTTCAGTCGCCTAGAACATCATCCTCAGGCCGACACATTGTATCCTCCATGGATCATGCAGTGTTATTCTCCTTGCACGGTGAGAAAACCCCATCCACTGCCATTCCAACCCCACATGTTGTGTTCTTTGTAGAGCACACCATGTTCATTAAAATATCCTATAACGGCGTGTTCTTCATTCCACACCCTAGGAAATCACCCGCTCGTCAATCCAGCCATCTGATCGACACGACCACTCCAAGGTCGAGGTATCCCCAACCTCCCAAAGCCTTCACCATTGTTTTTGATCCTCTGATCTTCCCCAGAACAATGTATCAATCCAACCATGTGAAGAACACTCAAAGAATGGTCCTTCTTGATCTGATCAAATTCTTCGTTTGACACTACTGCTACACCTCCACTAGCAGGTCTCAATTCATGATCAATGATTTAGGATCATTCTGCTGCAAAACGGATTCACAACAAAAAACTTTTTTGTCGCCCCGTGATGAACATAAAGAATACATGCAAATGGGGGGAATAAATCCAATAATAAAAGGATGAACACACCTATGTTTTCATTCATCACAATGTTAATCAACTCTTGTTAGTAGGATTAATTGTTAATTAAATGATAATCCAAAATTTATCATAAAGAGATCAAATCCCGAAATAAACCCAAAAATAAATGGAAAACAACTCCCTCCCAAAAGAATGCTTGATTTTTGGATCAACCTATTTTTGTGTTGAGCCACGTTCATCGTTTAATTGAAGAACCTGGTAATAAAAAATAAAATACAGAACCCCTACCTATATTTTTTTAATAAATATCACCTCATCACATTCATTGGTGAGGTTCAATGAATCTGAAATGCACCAATCGATCATACTATTGTCGTCCTCTAAAGGGTTCTCCTCCAAAGCACTAATGGAAATTTCGTAGGGTTATGTGGATAACCTTGTGAATTTTCCAAAAGCTGGTATTAATATAGGATTATTAGTTCAATGTATTAAGGAATCATTTAAAATCAAATAAATTATTAATTTATTTTATTCCATTTAAAACATATGAAAATTAACTTTCACAGCCAACCCATGCCAGTCAATGTTTGGCCCCACCTATAGTAAAGTGGTTTCTTTGAACGCACACCCTCAGATTTCATATTTGGGATCATGTTAAATATTTATTTAACTTTTTTGGTAAAACTACATGTCCATGCTATTTATAGTTTTAATTTATTTAAAAAAATTATTCTGGGCTCCCCAAGCCTCAAAATCCCATTTCATCACATAGAATGGTCTCAAAAAATCTCCATATAATATTTAAATATAATATAGAGAAACTATGAGCCATTAAATTCTCCCCATATTAGGGATTTACATCTTAGAAATCTGAATAAATGAACTTCTCAAAGCGATGTGGGTACTACACATTAATATGAGGCTCCCACTCCCACATTCTCCCCTGAAGATTCCTGGGCTATCATCGGACATGCACCCGGGCAATCAATCACCCACAAAGAATCCTCTAATGTGATCCTCAGTCTCCATTAAGTATTATGTGAAGGTCGCTCAATCCTTGATGTCCATCTTTCCCCAGTCGATGACGGTCAATGGACCATGCACATTCCTCCCTGCTGCGATACGTGGAATACATCGTGTACCCGCAGAAACTATGGTGGTAGAGTTATGAGTTTCACCACCTCACCAACTCTAAGTAGTATTTGAAAAGGATTGATAAACGTCAATGAAAACATGATTCCCAAACCTAATCTATGCACCCCTCATCAACATGAGACTTGAACGAAGACATGGTCCGCCTCCTTAAACTCCATAGGTCTTCGTCATCTATTAGCGTAAGACTTATGTCTGCTCAATGTAGTCTTCATCCACTACAGGATGACCTGCATCTTCTTAGTGGTAGCACTTACCAACTCTGGTCCCATTAGTATGGACTCTCTTGGGTTGGTCCAACAAAGTGATGACTAGCATGGTTGCCCATATGAATCCTCGAACAGTGCCATACTACTAGTGGAGTGGAAACTATTGTTGTATGTGAGAACTCCACCAGTGGTAGGTGGTCCTCTCAAATGCGACCAAAATCTATGATATAGGACCCCAACATATCCTCTAGAACTAGAATGGTTCTCTCTATCTGACCATATGTATGGGGGTGGAATTCATTTCTCAAGAATTGGTTAGGCCCAAATATCTCCTACCATCACTTTCACAACAAGGATGTGAAATGAGAATCATGATATGAGAGTATCATTGAAGGGATTCCATGAATCCGAACTATCTCCTAAACTTAGATGCATCCCAAGCTCTCTAAAGAACTCTCCTCTCTCATAGCTAGGAAGTGGACCGACTTGGGGAGTCAGTAAATGATCAAACAAATGGAATTGTGTCTCTTGTATGTCCATGGTAAGTCCATCATGAAGTCCATCGACATTCCATCCCACTTCCACTTTGGATCTTCTAGGGGATGAGCTAACCCTGTGGGAACCTGGTGGTCAGCCTTTACCTATTAGAACATAAAGCATTGAGAAAATAACTCTTCTACTCCCTTCCTCATACATGTCAACAAGAACTAACTTCAGAGATCCTAGTTTATTTTCACTATGTCGGGATGTACCGCCAAGGGGAATGTATGAAACTCCCTCAAGACCTCTTCTTGCAATTCCACTGGTACAACTGTGTGTAGTCTAAAAAGGATTACATGCTCCCCACATTTAAGATATCCCTCTAGGAGTATGTCTTGGTTATAAATGAACACATAATTTCTTATAGTTGACATCCCATACTTCTGCATTCATGACTTTCCGTAAGAGTGGGGGGTGACAACCATCGTCTGTGATACGATTCATCTTCTCCATCCACAAAGGATAGCTATAGCAAGGCCAACTGCTCTGATGCCTCCCTCATTATATACGAACTCGATCTCCTCCAAATAGAATCTTCCACAACATTCCTATTTCCAGGATTATAGACAATCTGGAAATCATAATCCAAGGGGAACTCTAGCAATCATGTCTAAATCAGTTTCTGATACTTCTGTGAGAAGATGTACTTGAGCCTCTTGTGGTCATAGTAAACAATAAAAAGATCACACCAAAAGTAGTTCAGTCGTATCATCAATGCGAAGAGTACTACTTCCAACCCGATATCATGGATCGCATATTTATGCTCTTGTGGACGTAGTTAGCGCAGACCATAAGCAATCACCACATGTCTCTACATCGGTACGCATCCATGCCTGATCCCTGATGTGTTATAGAAAGCTATGTACCTGACACCCTCATCTAAAAATATCAAGATCAGTACACTCATAAAACACTTCCTCAAATATTGGAAATCCTACTGGTATTTCACCTTCCATATGAAAGGTTTCCTGTTTCAGGTCAAGGAAATCATTGCTGCTGGTATCCAAGAGTAATCAGGATATATATCTGATAGTATCCTACCATTCCAAGGAATATACACACCTCTATCCTGCATTGGGGTGGCTCCCATGCTAACACAGTCTCATCCTTGGCTGAGTCCACTACTACTCCATCTGCAGAAATTACATGTTCCAAAAAGTGGACCTCCTATATTCAAAACTGGAACATTGAGAGCATCCCATAAAGCTGGAACGCTCGGTGTACATCTAGAACCATCCCCATATGTCTCATGTGATCATCCATAGATGCTGAGTACACAAGGATTTCATCTACGAGGACCACTGTGAATTGGTATAAGTAAGGCGAGATGATCCGATTTAAAAGTACCATAAACATTGTGGGGGTGTTCATCATGCCAAAAGGAATCCCCATGTAGTCATAGTGACCATATAAGCATCTAAAATATGTATTTGGAGCATCCTTTCCCCGTACTCGAAGATGGTGACAAACCGACCTGAGATCAACCTTCGAGAACCAATATACCCCTCTTAGAAGATAAAAGAGGTCTCTGATCCATGGAAATGAATACTTGTTCTTCATTGTTACCTGGTTCATGCACCGATAGTCCACAAAAAACTAAAAACACCCATCTTACTTCTTGGAAAACAAAATTGGGGATGTCCAAGGTGAAACTTTGGGTCTTACAAAGCCTATACCCTACAAATCCGCCAAATGCACCCTAATATCTCAAAACTCTATGGGATCCATCTAATATGCTGGGGAGGATATTGGTGCCATCCTAGGGTGTATGTCAATGCAGGAGTCAATCTCCCAGCAAGGAGGTAATCTTAGGCCATCTTCTAAAAAGAGGTCCTCAGACTCCACCACTACTATTGGAAACTGAAAGCTCGCGACATCTACTACCTAGAGGTTATGGTTATCCAACTCATGAGTGATCGGCTGCACCCTCCGATGGATGAGCACATTCTATGTTGTCTGGGATTTCTTTTCACCGAAAAAGGACAACCTCATCCGATCACTACAGACCCACCACACTCTTGTCCTAAATCAAACTATCTGTGAATGGAACAAATATAACAAATCCATACTAAGAATGACATTGTATGTCCTTGACACTTCCACGATGATGTTCCAACCAAAAATATCACATCCAAGGGAAAGATCACACTGTCTGCAAAGGTTCATGATTATCGAGTCTCCTCTCATAGGTGTCTCCAAGCATAAGGGTCGATTATATGTCTCTACTTTAATGTCAATGTTTTGAAAAAGACATGTGCAGAGGAATGAAATACTAAAACCATTGTCTATAAGAAAGTAAGATAATATTGAAATGACACAAATTGTAACTTGAATAATATCAGGAGTCCTTGGGTCGTACGACTCGACTGCATGCAGCGGCCCCACCCCTATCCCCCAGCTCCCTGAGCCAAGTGCGGACCTCTTGGGGTGGTGGTGGGAGTAGATCTATTCTTACAACACCACCTGTAGCTTGTCCTACCTCTATTCCATGATCACCACCTAGCAGGTCTTTCTTCTACACTCTCTATTTCTTCCTCTGTGATCTATCTTCTACCTCTCTTTCACCAGCTCTATGAGT